>CM040404.1:87319519-87919519 GCA_022702515.1 Ilyophis sp. 1 JC-2022 | reverse complement strand
ATTTTATTTTATATAATTTGTGAAAATGGCTATAAGCACAATGGTAGTGTATTACCCATCATCTAGTCATGATAAAGTGAACAACTTAATGAATAAAGTGTGAGTCTGAATACAGTTGCCTCCACCAAGTGGAAACATCTAACTCGAAACATCTGGACTCCATTTGCACCACTGGCATTGGGTAACCTAACATGACATCACTGTGAAGGTAATTAATTTTTACCTATTTGACCTGCTGACGTCCACTCTTGTGTGAACTCTTTTCTCTACTACTTCTACCAGGCCTTGACATTGCAGTCTTATTCTTTAAGACTTTAAGGTGTACATTTCATCAGATCAAGTTGCATCCAGAGGTGGAAAATCCAGGTTCAGTTCAAGTCCAAGTTCTCCCCAGTATTTTGTTCCAATCACCTGGCTTTAGCCAGGAGGTAGAACTAATTAGTGAAATCAGCTGGTTCAGTTCATGGGTGGAAGAAACACACGGCAGGACTTTTACTTTCTGACCCCTGGACTTTCTACCTCTGGTTACATATAATAGTATGTCAGATTTGTACTGCAGACATTTGGGTGATGGGATGGTCCAGATAGAAGGGGGCACTTAAATACCCTACATCACAAGGATTAGGACCCACACACATTTCAAATGTCCCCACTGTATTGGGGATGTGAGGTTCTGTGATCCCCATCATAGATGGAGCTACCAGGTGCTGTCAGTCCCAGACTTATACAAAATGATTAAAAGATTTGGTGCTCCAAAGCAGAGCGTCACCATTACTTCAAATCTGCATGTCCCTGATGATGCTTGGTAGTTCCATCTATTTCACGAGTTCATGAAGCCTCGTTCTCCCCTCATTAATCTTTAGTATATGTGGTGTCCTACTTCATGGCTCATTAATAAATAAAATTCCAGTACCAGAGTGTTAGAGTAGACCCTCCTTATTTTAGTTAATTTAATTTTCCTTTTTTTATTTATTTTTGAAGCAGTGAATGGAGCTCCCACCTGTGAATGGGATCTCGGCAGTAAGGATGAATCAGCTTTAAACAGCAGTCGGCTACGTCTGACATCTGAAGCCACTGCTCTATTTCTACTGCCTGTCTTGCTTCCCTTCCTCTCTTTCCTTAAACCCCTGTAACATGTTCTATATGAAAAGGTCTTACGTTTACAATATGTCCACTTGAAGTGACTGATACTGTATGCAGTATATCTGCTGTTCGTCACATTAATTGATAGTGTGTTCCAATGTTTAGCAATGTTAGCAGGTTTAAATCTCAGGTGGAGCTTTGCGGTGTACCCTTGAGCAAGTAATTAAACCTTAATAGTTTCAGTAGATACCAGCTGCGTTAAGAATAATGTGTAAATGCTTCAGTATCCCTTTCTCTCGGGCTAAGGGCATTCGCCAACCGAGTGAATGATGAATTTAAAAAAATATATATATTAAAACTAACTGCTTTCTTTTAAGGTATTTTGAGTGTGATATGTGCCACGTATTTGGAGTCAGTCCAGGTGTGGTGTTTGCTGGATTTTAACATTGGATATTTGGCATTTGCTTCATATTTTGCCCCAGTGCAGTTCGCCAATTTCTCAGAGTCTTCCAAATTACCCATATTTCAGATGGGCTGAAGCTAACCGTCAAGCACCTTTATTTCTCTGCATATGTATGTTGTTTTTTTTACATGCAGATGTTTTGTCATAAAATACGGACATTATGTTCAGGGCCTGCCAAGCGATGACTAAGCACAGGCCTCGTCAAAACCAGACGGCCGTTACTGCGAGAGGAACCTGACTCACTGATCCTGGAACAGACTGGCTGTTATTTTTCCTTGGGCTGGAGCCCCCCCAGTGTTGTGAATGGGGACCCCAGGCTCCTGCACGTTCTCTAAGGTTTGTGCGGCATAATGAATTCCAGGCCCAGCAGGACGCTCCTCTCTCCTGTGAAATGTCTTCTGTTAAAACCCCCTGCAACCTCTCAACTGCAGCACTCCGGCTGCCGAAGGACCCCTCCGACATCCAGCCAGCCGACACAAATCCATTCCGAACAGGCAGGGTGCTGCTGAATTATACAATATCAGTTGATAAATTTATAATAGAAGTTGGGACTTTTTGGGATCACGTGCGGTAAGTACAGTGTGTAGTTACTTTTTAACTGGAGAAGTGTGCTCTCTAAGTCTCTACTCAGACCCAATGACCTTAAAAGAAGTGTGCATACCACACTGTGGCGTCCTGGGGAAAAACAAAAAAAAGATTACTGGTGACTCAATAAAAATTGTGTTAACATCAGGTCTAAAGATCAACTCGAAGAGTTTTGCTCCCTTTGTGCAAATGTTAAGCAACGTGAATAAATCGATTGGCCAGCTCTCTTTTTTGAGTTTTTACGGTTTTTAGTGCTCCAAAGGAACCCTGCGAAGTTGAGAAAATTCCAGGCTTCAGTGCAGTAAGAGTCTCACGTGTGTGTGTGTGCATAATATAATATGTACAGTGTGTCATATTTTCTTGTTGTCTTATAGTATTATTGTGGTATGAGAACTAAACAATGTGGTAATAAACACAACAAAAAGTAAACGGCATGCCAGCTTTCTGCCACATTCTGTTTAAAAATAACTTAAATGTTAATTATACTTTTTATGATCCAGCATTTCTCCCCCTTCTATAAATGTTATGAAAACCGTTACGATTCTTTTCTCCGTTTACTAGCGGTTGTTAGTCGGTGTGAACGAACTGTGTGACCTGGCCGCACCACTGCTGCCATTGCAGTCTGCCTGCGACTCACCAGCCCTGGCCAGCCCCGACTAGACCACGCCCAGCCTGGATACAGCCCATGTTCGCTCAACGGCTGTCTGTGAAGCACCTGGATCCCCTCGCTGTGTGCAAGGGACACTAGTCTTGTGTAGAAGGTATGGGTTTCCCATTGAAAGAAAAAAAAAGTTTGCTTCTAAGTTTGGCTATGAGCGCTGCTGTCTTGGTCAAGAATTCAAGTCTTACATCAAGAACAAAGGCATTAAGAGGGAACTGCTTCTAGATGCACCTCTGGGACAAATTTCCATACCGCTGTTCCAATTGGAAGAAGTGTACGCTAACATAATAAAGCATCAGTTGGGCAGGGCTGCACCATATTTTTATTAAAAGCTTGTTTTCATAACCTTGACCTACTGCAGTGGTGATTGCATGGACAGTGGTTAATGACGTACTCTTGATATTCTCCCCCACAGCACATCAGTTTCTATAAAACTGCCACCCGTATTACATTAATAGTCAAATTCAGGCCATGTCTGTGTATTAAATATAAATTGAACTTGAAATAGAATAAAATTATCACAGCCCACTCTCATGGTTTCCTTACTGATGTTTTGTGTGTTAATTTTCCAGCTGTGCGTGCGTGAGTGCGTGCGAGAGGGTGAGGAGAGAGGGCGAGAGATAAAATGAGAGGGTGGAACGAAGAGTAGATCAATCACTTGAGAGGTACATTCCATTTTCATGTGTTTGATCCTTGCTGTGATCTCAGCAGGATGAACTCAACAGGTGTATAGGAGGGGCAGGGGGCCATACAGGATTCTCAGTGCAACATTTACGTTAAACTGACAAGAGCATAAGCAAAGTATAATACAACACTCCAGATCCATTTCTACACCATCCTCAAGATAACTCATTTCATATTGTAGCTATGTTTTTCCCTGAGGAGGTATAGACAATCACATGTTTAAGTTAAGTTATACTGTATTGACCCCATGGGGTAATTTGTCCTCTGCATTTGACCCATCCTAACTACTTAAGAGCAGTGGGCAGCCACAGTGCAGCACCCGGGGACCAACGCCAGTGCGCAGGTCAAGGGTTTCATGTGGTACAGATTCTAATTTTCGTATTTTAAATAAATCTCAGAAAAAATTCTCATCTACTGATTTTTACGGAATGATTTCAACATATTCTGTCACCTGGGCTCCAAGCAACACTTCTTAAAGTTGATAATCATTCCTGAAATGTAATTGATTGTTCAATGGCAGCAGCCACCCCCTAAATAGGTGAGAATTGACCAAATTTGCCATCTGCGCGAAGGGGTTAAAGATCCTGTGACACTTATTGCAAAGAGTAGGGGTTTCCCCGGTGTCCTGGCTAAACTCCCAACCTAGCTCTTTCAATCTGCTACCTAATCATCCCCCAGTTTAATTGGCAAAAAAATTGTTCTCTCCCTCTCCACATCAGCTGATGTGTGGTGAGCATACTCACGCAAAATAGCTGCCGTTGCATCACCCAGGTGGTTGCTACACATTATTAATGTTGGACTCCTGTCCCTAAATTGCCATGGGGAAGGGGCTTTGTCACAGTGACCACAGTGATGCTGCAGTGACTGCACCAGAACCCTGCTGTCATTCATTGCTTAGAGGGGATGGTTGCATAAACTGCACCATTTCAACTGGTCTCCATGTTCTCCACCACACCTCCTTACCACCACCTCCCCCATTAGCACATAAGATGCTCCAAAATGGGTCTCAGGGTAATACCGTCTATGAAATAAAAATTATGTAGCATCAACTTAACCTCACTTTAGATTAACTGAACAAAAGGAAGTGAGCAAGAAGTAAAAGTTGCATAACCGCCTCCATTTATTTGACCCGTGAGGTCACCTGACAGCTGGAGTGAACTAACGTTAAGCACTCCTTTTGTGCTGCTTTGTAGTCATCATTTGCTATTTCGGCATGAGCGCTTACTGTCCGCGCTAAAACTAAAAAGGTGTCTCAAACCCCCAACCCTTTTTCTGAATGTATGTACACTATAGTGTTCGTTAGTTTAAACTATTGCATCACCTGCTTTGTTACAGTTTAAGCAGTGGTGTTTTATTTACCTTTTACATTTTTAAATACATTTTTTAATTATTCACCGTGTCATGTTGTTTTTCAGGAGGTGTGAGGCTTGATGGACAGGGTAACCAAACCCTAGTTTAATGCACCACCAAAAACAGCGGCCTTACCACATCACCAAAAGATGGATTTGCATGGTGAACAGAACCTGACTCACTGGAGAAGGCTTCATGTTATTTTTCTCTGGAATGATGCCCTGTTTTTTCTGGTTTGCTGTTTCTCGTGACATTGCCTTGACAAACAGCCAGTCATTTATTTTGAATATAGCTTCATACTTGGTTTTGGGCACACAAGGTGAGTTGAATGAAGCCACTCACAGATATGGGAGATGATATGTTTCAGAGCAAATGACTGGGTGAGAAAGGGGGGAGGGGTTGGGAACTGACAAATGCGCTGTGACAAGCAGATTGGCACATCACTCAAATGCTATACGCGGATGAGCGATTAGCTCTTAGGAAGGCCCCGGAGATGTTAGTCATTCTGCTGGAACTAGCGAAGCTCTTGTCTCGCCTGGCCAGGAGCGTGACAGGGCAGACTTTGTGCCTGAACTTCGTGTGCTACGGCAAGTACAGTAATATATCATCATCTCCATCGCTGTCTCATTCTCTGCATGCAGAGTCACTTTGGGACTCACTCTAATTACCACACTGTTGGTTGTCTGCCTTGTCTGCTTATGAACAGCTTATAGTATTCCAGAAAAGTTGTAATTAGGGTATGGCTACCATGCTCTAGCACCCCATGTAGTGGAGATGATCCAAGGACCTCAGCTGAAGGAAGAACATAAAACCCTAGGCTAGCCAAGGTTGAGAACCTAATTCATACAACTGTCCCAGCATTATGTGGCCAGGATACCGTGCTTGCAGAAGTCTTCCTGATGGGCTGTGGATCTCCTTATAGTCAGTATGGAATTTAGTAAATTGTTACAAGTGTTGTGTTAATTGGATGTCTTTGATCTTTTTGTTTAGCCATCAGTTTCAGGCCTGTGTCTGGTGGGGGGTTCACTTCAGTGGTTTCCCTTTGACCCCTTAAAATTGATGAATTATTGGATCTTGTTGAGTTATTTTTTCTGCCACTGGTAACATCTTTTCTCTCTGTCATGCATTGCCAGCTTAGACCTCCTTACAAGTGCAGCAGGTAGAAATGTGTAATGTGTTTGCACTTTAGTGTGAGTACATATAGTACAAGGAGTACAGAGGCAAGTATGACCATGGGGTCTCTTTTCATTTTCTGTAAATAAGCCAATGTGTGTTTCCTAACTTTGGCTATTTTCATCACGTCCCTGTTTCGCAACTGGAAACGTGTGTATTTTCCTGTTACTTCTAAAACACTGATGTTTATATCACAATCGACCCCGTAAGTTTGATCAACACGACAAACGCAGATGACCTGTGCCCCTTCGTTCCTGCTTATTTTATCTTTTGTTTTGCTACATGAATTAATGACAAATTCAATCTGAACTAAGATTCTGAACATGATGTTACATTGTTTTGATGAAACCAATTATGTATGTATATATGTATATGTTCTGTACATGTTAAATTGGATGATGTTTATTCTGTCGATGAAGCCTCAGCACCATATATGTAACAGCTCCACTATGCATCATTAGGCCCGTGTTCCTGAAGGTCTTCATAAATTCAAACCGACTAATGGCGAGTCTTGAAATTAAATGTTGAGAAATGTTGCGTGAGAAGGATGTAATTTTCAAAAATGCACCACAAAACAAATGCTGACTGAAATGGCCACTTAAACTAACTGCGCTCAAAGCACTCTGCTCATGCTACAAAGTGAATTGCTGTGACCTGTAGAAAGCTGTGTTTTTAAATGTTTCAATAATTCACATTAATTTATTGTTATTTCTGCACACCTACTGTACATATTTAAACAAGTATCTGTCCCTCTTAGTCTCCACCATCTGATAAATAAATGTTCTCCACAGCCACTAATCTTTCCAAATAAATAAAGGCAATATCTGCACCACGGTTTATATGGGAAATGAGTAGGAAGTAAGATGTATGTTTCAGAAATACTGCATAATTCTCAGAGGCCAGCCCAATTATAGCTCTCCTCCCCGCTAATCAGAAAAAGGAGGACTGATTCTCCAGGGGGCACACTGGCTCTTCTGTGGCAATGCAACAGGCCATTATGACATCATCAAGACACAGTCCCTTTTTTCCCACAAGCCTCAGAGACAACAGAACACTGGGATATGTGAAGTTCCCTAGTCAGTGAGCTGTAGACTCCAGGCTGGTGGTCAGCAGAGTTTTTCTCCTCATGTTAAGCTGCTCCCTTTATTTATTTTAAACCCTTGTAATCCTTTTCTCTGCCCGTTTAGAAAACTAAATCTGCAAAGATGTTACTGACTTTGTTTTAGAGTGGACGGCAGTCCCCGAGCAGAAAATTTGTTTTAAAACCAGACACAGTGGCGAAAAACTGTGTAAATCACTCCAATGGCCTGCATTGGAAAACAAGGTGCTTTTACAGGTCATGCAAGCAGAAATTGTCCCAGTTTCTCTACTTAAAAAAAAAAAATCTCAAAACCGAGCTCTGCTATCTTTATTAATAAGTCATCGAAATTCAATTTACTTGTCACTGAGGCAAATAAATAAAAAATAAAAAATAGCGGTCAGCTTGCAGCAATGTCTGGGCCCTGCACGTCATTTGCTCCCTCGCATAATAGCTTAATTATTAGTACTGAATAGTGCAGTCTGTGTGGTCCCCCGCTCTCTTTCACTCAGTCCAGGCCTCTGAGGCATTATTGGGCCATATGTAACAGCTCAGACCAAAGAGTGATTACAGCTTGATAAATCACTCTGGATTTGGCAGGGGATAGGCTCATGCCACATTATCTTTTGGTTTATTTATTTTCTTGTGCAGTAGAAGATTTCTCTCCTCGTCGCTCGCAGTCTTATAACCCATCATGACGAGGCCACATTTCCCAAAAGAGCTGCTTAAAGGCATACTGAACTTTGTTAGAACATAATATTGTATAGCTACCTAGACGTGAACGGTGTACTGGATGTTGTGATTTTATGTATCGGCATAATCTGTGTTGTTTGCATTTGTTTATGTGCTAAAAGTGTGCTATTGAGATCTGTTTCGCCATGCAATGGGAGTGAATGGAGAGAGAAAGAACGTCATTCTCCGTTGGCCAGTTGCAGACCACTGGAGCAAGTCATGAAGATGAGCGTGAATATTACGACTCATATCGGCACCAGGTAGCTATACAATATTATGTTCTAACAAAGTTCAGTACGCCTTTAAGGTTACGAGGCGCAGTTCCCCGTACCTTGTGGTCACGGACGGACTCCACGGTCTTGTGAGTGTGTCACTATCACTGGCCCTGACCGCTAGAATAATGAAGATACTGGTGCTAAAGGGATCCTGGCTGTTTCTGCTGGTTATTCAACTTGCTATTCACCTTTCATGGCTGGTGAGACAATCAAAGCCTACATGTCCCTTTGCAGTCCCTGTGGGGATTGTGTTTATATTGGTCTGCACTGCACTGGCTAACCACACATTGACATAATACTGGCGATGAGATCCACACATATTGTGTATCATTCAAAACACAGCTGTGGAAAGAATTGCTTTCCATTATAGACCTCATGGCATCCCACCCTGATGTATCAATTCCTATGCTGTGCACTGCACTTTTCTTAAATGCAGTGTTTTCTCGCTAGTTTTTAAACTAGATATCAATAAAATTCCCTCTTATTTGCACCATCCCCCTGTAGTATTACTCATTTAATGAACATAGATGCTAGGCCCCTCTGTAGAACAAGTTTGTTCTCACTCGTGCGATTGTGTGTAGAGTGTAACTGACGCACACAATGCACTTCTCTAGCTGCGACTGTCTTTCATTACCTCTAATCAGACCATACCACAAGAGCAGCCTCATCCAGTTTTCCCGTTCAGTTGTAGGCTTCAAATGTGCATTTGAGTCAGGCTCAACAGCTCAGAGCCCTGCAAATGTCGTAAATATGTCAGTATGACGTCACAGCCAGCACGTTGGCAATGGGCCCCAACACAAGAATGCAGGAACGAGGGATCTGTCAGTGACAGGGTCGACATGATCTAATCCCCCCGGTCTGTGTCCGGTCTCTGGACGGGAACGGGGGACAGACATGTCAGCAGTAACCTCGGTTTGGACACGCCCTCACTTTCATCTGTTACCCTCTGCTCACCCGGCCAGCCTTACATCACAGCGTAAGATGTCTGCCTTCCCTGGCAGTGCTCCCAAACATGGACTGAGGTAAGGCCTTCCAGAGACAGTTTCAAACTCTTTCTCGTTTCAGCTTTTAAAAAAAATTTTGGGCTGAAGGGCTAGGCCCTGGTCAATAGCTTCTTAAGAATGGAAACAAACATACTTTCTTTTTTTCTTGTCTTTTTGAACAAAATTCATAAAGAAATACTGTGCGGCCGTTTTACTAGCTTCTGTTCTGCTGGATTGACCCAGTGGCATTTCTTAGCAAGGGTACTGGACAGCTGTGTCCAGCAAGATATTATTATTGTGGTGCCTTAGTTCGAAAGGAAACTACTCTCAAGCACAAATTAAATTCAAACAGGTTTCTCGTCTGTAAAGAAAATGATTACATTCTTGATGCACATCAAGTCTTTCATTAATATACATTTGGTTGAGCGTGTGGTTGAAACTCTAATGTATGTTTTATACCCACAATTGATGTTAAGTATGTCAGCAGCAAAGCTTATTCTGTGGGGTGACACTGTGTATGAAGGCAATGATGAAGCGCTCAATGGGTGTGATCTCGTGATTTTTTCCAGGCTTCTTGCCGATCGCTCAGGGGGACTGGATGACTGAACATTCCGGTGAAGCGCAGAATCTTTAGTCTAGGGGTCTACTACCACGCCCTCAGTCGGCAGTGTGTACGGTGCAATTCTTAATTTTTGATTATGACAATCGGTCTTCCTTTTGGCTCAGCCAGTGAGGTCACTCGCCATGAGCGCAGGCCTTAGTCTTGGTTCTGTCATTAACTGACTATGACCTGAAGTTAGCAGTGGCTGGGCACAATCCCAGTACGGGCAGGGCTGGTTTAAGTTGGCCTGAGTTCTTCGAGTTATCGCTGCATCACTCAACAGTACAACAGGATCTTACAGTCATCAGTGAGAGACATGTACATCTCCCCTCCTGTCCGACCTGCAGTGGTTTTTCTTGTAGTATTGTGTGGACTTTACCTCATTGCCATTTAATATTGTGATTTATTGACACTCAGTGTTAATTCAAATATGCTTAAATTATAAACAGCATGTAACTTGTATAGACACGTAGCATATCTGTTTAGGTTTAGGGCCAATTTCCTTGTCTACGCTCAGTCCTTTTTTAGTCAAAAACCAGCAGCAGTACTCTTCCTCAAAAATACATGGGAAAAGCTCTGTAAAGTTTGAGCTACACTTACGTCACCCATATCAACACACATAAAATTTTCAAATAAATAATCTCTGGACCCTGTGTTTTAACTACTAATGATAAATACGTTTTAAAGGGCACAAGCTTTTACTCTGTAATATCGCTTACCTTCCCACGCAGCTAATGTGCCTCCTAATACCGCAACCTCAGCCGCAAGCTTAAAGGGGCAGAACTTAAATTGAGCTATGTTTTTACTTACCCAAAGTGCTATCTATCCATCCAGTTAGTTTCAAGATTTGATGAGTCTTCAGGATGTCTGTGCTGCTCGCCCTGATATCACCCTGATACAACGAACCTCAACGAAACCAATGTTTGTGGTGGTCAAAGCGGTAAAAATTTACACCCGAAAAACTCAACAGCAATGTCTATGTCCAAATATAATGACATGGTTACTCACAAACATCCACAAATTTGTTGTGCATGGTTTTTTTCAAACGCTGCTTTCTATGACTGAAGTACGCCATTTGTGTATATCCGTGCAAAGCCAGTATTCAATACAATGTTGACATTGTGCCCCAGAATACTGGCGTGCTTTGGTTGAGACTGCACGGAAATACACAGTTAGCGAACTTCGGTCATGCCCAACAATTTTTGCCGCCTTGAGCACCACGAACATTGGTAGAAACATAGCTTAATGAAATCTTTGGGTGAACTGCCCCCTTAGGTCACTCTGAAAAAGGAGGAATATCTGGGAGGGGGGAGGGGGGGGGGTATGAGTAGAATACTGGCTAGGAACTCTGATCTGTGAGGGCATCATTGCTTAGTGATGGGCTGTATCATTAAGAGCTGAGCTGCCCTGCAGTGGAGCTCCTGACTGCCAGCCACTCTCATGTGCTGAGACACGGCTCATGTCTAGGCTCCTCATCCCAATGATGATGAAGGCTGGGCCGTCTCCTCCTCTTCCTCCCGCCTCTGCTGTGCGGACAGATCTCGCCTCCAGGCAGGGAGATGAGTAGTGGGAAGGGAGAAATAACATGGAGAGGGACAAATGAACCAGAAGGGGAGAAGAGCGAATTTCAAAAGATCTTGGTAAGATGGAGGCACTGAGATGGAAAGAAACTTACTTTATGAGAAATACAGTGAAAAGGCGATGGATAAAAAAGGACGAGTATAACAGTGCTACTAGGGTTAGTGAATGAATATAAATAAGAAATGGAAACAGAAGGATGGTGATGAACAGAGACTGGAGTGTATGGAAGTAGGTGGATGGGACTGGATAAAATGCAAAGGAGAGAAACTAAAATGGAGGATGTAAATGAAATAAATAGGCTGGAAAGACACTTGGTTGTGCTCCCAACTCTGGAATTAGGTTTCCTCATCAAGCAATAGTGACTGCTCTGGGCAATCTCAAACTTGCAGTTAGTTGTGCAGTCAGTTGTGCAGTCCACTGACACAATTGTGCGGCTCGACTAATGGATTTCTAAGTGAAAAAAATCAACAACTAGCTGCACGCAATTTTGAGGATGTATGTTCTTGTGTCCCCCCTCTTTCATTGATGGATTGCATTGCAGCCAAATTTCAGTTGGGCAGAGTCAACCAACGTCAGAAAATCATTATTATTTTTAAGTTGAGACCTGATAATATAATTTAATTAAACTTATACATGATGGGATAAAATATTGTATCAAAACAAAAAAAATTAATTTTCAACATTGCAAATTAAAAGGATAAAACTTCTCATACTTTGACTACACACACGTGCCTTCCATTCCCCCTCCCCCTGCGTGTGCTCATTCCCAGCATCCTCAGCTGCACCACTTCCTCCAAAATGCAAAAAGGAATATTAATTGAACAAGAAAAGATGAGGGGGAAAAGCGAGCCGTGACCCGAAGGCATTGTGGGCTGACTGATTGTTGAATATTCTAATAAACTCCAAAGAGAGAGGACAGTTCTGTACCCTGCACTTTGTGGATTAATTGAAGCAGCAGCAACAGGGTGACTCACCAATATTCCTGTGTCTTTTTCCCACTCAATTGTGCTTATTTTCGGAACACATATCAAAGTGCTGTGGGGTACAAAAACAACACAGATTAATGAATTGCGGGGCCTCGCAGAAGCATTTTGTTATATCTTTGGCAAAATGACTAATCCTTTGTTACTGTGATGCAAGGCAGCTTTGATTGATTTGTTGAGGGCTGCAATGTTTCTCGTTGCCTTTTCCGAGACCTTCTGTGTTTGGCATCCTGGTCTACAGATGTGCATTTGCACCTCTTCTTCATGGTGTCTACGAAGAGTTCACTAAATCCCTTCAGTTTATCTTTGTGATTCATGTATTAATTCCCTCTCTCCATCTCTACCTCACACCTCCCATTTTCAGTTTTCCTTGTGACCCCCCCACCCCCACCCCCACCCCCTCACCCCCTGTGCTGAATTTGAAACAGAGCTCTGGGTTGTCCCTGCCAGCGAGTCCCTGTTTTCACCATTTTCCCCACGTCATCCAGTGCTCCAAAATGCGTTCACTGCTCTTTGAAGTGCGAGGAGACAACGCCGTGCTCAGCACATCAAGGGCTGGCCGCCTGCGCATTCTGAGCTTGGCTTGCGTTAACGAGCTCCAGAAAACAGGCCCCCTGCCCCCCTCTGACATCACGTCAAACCGTGCCACGGCGTGGAACCACTTCAGAATGGAGGAAAAGAGCGTCTGGACTGGAAGCGGGGGTTGTTCAAGGATAATCTTGATATTTTAATCTGAGTAGATCCAGATTACTGCATTGCAAGAAGCCTTGCTAAAAGATCTTCGGAGATCTCACTGTCAGTGCACGTGACTGAGCAGATTACTCCATTCCAGACTTTACACCATTCCCGCCACCAGCCCAGTGTCAAAGATAACAATCTGAATTTACAATATTTAAAATATCTTTTGATATTATTTTATTTATTATTTTTTTTTTGCAGGATTCCACTTTAGGCATTGTTTTTACTCCCAGTTAACATACAAAAGATGATGAACTGAACAGATGTGGTCATTCTTGAATGACCATGCCATGCTTCACTCTGTTTACAGTCATCCACAATAATATGCCACTTTGCTGTCAACTAACTCAAAATGGTTTATCCCACCACCCCCCTCTCTCATTGTGTGGGCCTGATCAGCACTACGTAGTCCACAGCCAAAGTTGTTCTTCTTTTTTGTTTGGGGGGGGGGGGTTTTGGGGGTTGCACATATAGTAAATGTCCACGCCTGCTTCTCTGCCAAAAACCATCTTAATGATCGCAAGATGTTTGTTTGGAAAAACCCAGGGTACAGTAAGTGAATACAAATGAGCGGTTCCGTGTTGCAGTTCATGTTCATAAAAGACCAGGGGCCACATGTATAAACAGTGCTGAGCAGGAAAGTGCCCTCAGAAAGCTGCGTAAGCGAGTTTCCACGCAGAAATTCAGATGGATAACATAAAGAGAACCTGTGTACCTCTGCACACGCTGGACACCATGTGTACGCAATTTTTGGAGACAGTGTGATATGGCAACACCATGATAGAAAGGCAGAGGGAGAAAATGCAAAACGTTGCGAAAGCAGATTTCCGACTTTCTCCCCGAGAGTTCTTTCACGCATTCTTTTACTCAGAGTTTTATACATTTGGCCCCAGGTCATTAACAACATTTTTCTTTCATCACCTAATTTAAGAGTGATCAGAACAACTCTGGATCCAAATATTGTGATGCAAAGGACCATATGAATGAATGTGAATGCATTCCCCATATGATCATAAATCATAGTAATCATAAGTCAGGCTCTTGGTAATGATGTTTTTTTTTTTCAAACCTCTCAAATGTCTCCAGCTAGGTGAGCAAGAGTATTATTTTTGGCCTACATAAAAAGCAGAGATTGCCTCGTATAATAGATCTGTAATACAAAAACATATCTCATCCATTGAAAGAACAGTAACTTGGCTCTTGGTGTCATCCACACAGGTTTAAAGATTGATCTGCTCTCTACGAATGTGTGTGTGTGCGTGCGTGCGTGCATGCGTGCGTGCGTGTGTGTGTGTGTGTATGCACATTGGTATGTGTCTACATACATGCATGGGCACGTGCATCTGCACATAATGATGTACTGTATATGTGTGTTTCACCAAATGAGTGTCCTATGTAATATGTAGAGCTATAGTTGGCCTCTGACACCCCTTCAAAAAGGTCCAATCCTCCTGCCACTACCCTTTCTACAACTCATGAGGGCCAAACAGTCATAACTATAGAGAGTGAGCGGGTAACCACCAGGCAGCAGATCATGACCTCAGCACTGCGCTATCAAGGCACCACAGAGTGTGGTGCCAGCCTTCCTGCAGGAAGCCAAACAGGCCTAGACAGTGGCACCAAGAAACCTGAGGCACCAATTTATGAATTTAAACCCTTGAAGCAAAAATGCTGGCACCGCAAACACTGATGTCAGTGAATTAAAACCACAGATGCCTAGATTGGGCACTTCTTTATTTCTCTTTCTCTCTACTCCTGCTCTCCGGTGGTGCTATTTCACACATTAATTAACATTTTTGGAAGTTACAGAGATGTGTATGTATATTCAAATCAGCCTGATATCTCCTTGTCCCAGCCCTGTTTATCTACGGAATTGCTGCAGAACTTTTTTTCTTCTAAATGCTATAAATATTTTCATAGGTGCTGTGGTCATAAAGTACAAAACTGTAACACCCTGAAATGAAGACAGGCTTGTATTTGACTGTGTTGTTTATTTATTCTGTCTGTCTGTCTGTCTTCAATCTATCTGCAGGGCAGATGTGTCGGAGCAGAATTGAGTGAGAGCGGGATGACCGTGTTGGCCGCGCGCTAATTCCACTGTACTTCTCTAACCTTGTTACTGTGTTGGCCACGCGCTAATTCCACTGTACTCCTCTAACCTTGTTACCGTGTAGGCTGTGTGCTAATTCTACTGTGCTCCTCTAACCTTGTTACCATGTAGGCCGTGTGCTAATTCCACTGTACTCCTCTAACCTTGTTACCATGTTAGCCGCGAGCTAATTCCACTGTACTCCTCTAACCTTGTTACCGTGTAGGCTGTGTGCTAATTCCACTGTACTCCTCTAACCTTGTTACCGTGTAGGCTGTGTGCTAATTCCACTGTACTCCTCTAACCTTGTTACCGTGTAGGCTGTGTGCTAATTCCACTGTACTCCTCTAACCTTGTTACCGTGTAGGCTGTGTGCTAATTCCACTGTACTCCTCTAACCTTGTTACCGTGTAGGCTGTGTGCTAATTCCACTGTACTCCTCTAACCTTGTTACCATGTAGGCTGTGTGCTAATTCCACTGTAGTCCTCTAACCTTGTTACCATGTTGAACTTGTGTTCAGGTTTCTCTTCTTTTACCACAGCGTCTGTGATGGTGAAAACACGTCAACCTTTTTATTTACATTTTATGCTCATAGTGCCAACCAGATATGCTGATCTATAAAGTATTTCATAAAAGAAAAATTCAGGTTAAACTCTCTGACAACTAGTGAAATAGCTGAAGGCTGAAGAACTGGATTGCATTTGCTTCCTGTCAGGTCTGTTATTTTCAATGTCATGACAAAATGGGCACAGCTTTTCTTGCGATTATGCTAATGGACCAACCACCCAATTATTGTCCCCCTTAGCTCAGAAAAAGCCTATTGTATACAAGACTGGAGACTAGATGTTTGAAAGTAGTTACCCGCGATGGTGTTTGTAAAAGGATGTCTTCAGGGTGATCTTCGTATGATAACTGGCACGTATAACATTGTGGAATAAACATTCATAAAACCCCATCAAAGGGATTATTTCATCTAATATTTGGGAATTATTTGTCAGGATGACACTTGTAGTAGATCCAGGAGGCTATTTTCATCTGAAACACATCCACTCGTTTTAAAACCTTTTTCAAGGTCATGATCTTAAAGGGAGACAAATGATTCAAAGGACATGTTTATATTTCAGTGGGATGTGCATGTTCTTTTAGAAAATGCATTTTACTCAGGTTTCTAGCAAGTCCATTCTCCTGCAGCATGTGCAATTTCAAACAAATGCCTTGAGTGTAAACATTCACGTTACAGTCCAAAGCTAGGTTATTTCAGAGTATTTTTTTACGTCCAGCATTAAATATATTGGAGTCCTGGTCCTGGGAAGTAAAAGTCAGTTTAGGTAAACATTCAATGATTATTCACTGCATGTTGAATAAATTAAAATAAAGGTAAAAGAGCTGAAAAGGATAAATGGCCATTTGGCTAACTTCAGCCGGGCGGATCCAAGAAAAACAGAGAACAATATTCTGAAGCAATCCGTCCCAGGCTCATCCTGGAACACGTGCAAAACCTGGCAGGAATCCACGCAGTGGGAATGAGACCGTTTTTAAGGTCCCATATCATACTATTTTTCATCAATTTTATATTATTCTACAAGGTCTACCAAACATAAGGTTTTTTAAGGGAAAAAGTTTTGCAATATATTTTTTAAAAATATAAATCCAGTGAGTTTTTTACTCTTGCAGCTGAACAGCCCGTTTTGGGTGGGCGGTTCAGGTTTTTGAACCACCCTGACCCGGAATCACAATCACACTCTTGCCTACGCTACACTTCCGCTCCAAAAACCGAAAAAACTCATTTTAAAAAAAGCAAATGAAGACATTAAAGAACGTATTTTTTACATTATTGACGTGTTCCCTCCTTTGCAAGCTATTGTTTTTAAGCATTCGTCTGAATAATTTTGAGTAAAATAAAGCCACACCTTCAACAGTTTTGCGTTTAAAAAATTGACCAAGTTTAATGTTAGCTGGCTTGCTAACAGTAGGCTACCTGCGGTCACTGACTGAGCCGTCGGTAAATAACGTTAGCAATCGGAAGCTCGTGCGTTGTATTTTACAGTGGCACCGAAATCTGCGTTGGATTCTGTTCGGTCGGTAATGAATGGTATGGTCATATGGGTTAACGTTACAGGACTTCGTAAGCAACCAGGCAGCTTGGCTAGAGAGCTGTAGACTAATGTTAAAGCTGCAAATGTCAAAGCGCTTACTATTGTAGCTGGAAAGATTAAAATTGATAAAAAAGTGATAGAGGCTAAGTAAAGAACGGAAAGGCTGGCATTACCACAGAACTGTATACCTACCCTGTTTTTTAGAGGCTGAAGGAGGTGAGTTTATGCAAATGACATCCGGCTGTTTTCACAGGAGTCCAGTAATGACGTCAGAGCTATGGAGCCAATTCTGAACAGACTTTTAAGCCGTGTGATTTTTTTTCTTATGCAACAGCAAAAAAATGGCAGGTAGTACCGACTTCATATTTTACCAGCACATAAGTATCATGCTACACTGCATATAAATGCTAAAAGTAGCTAAACGCCCATTTCCATGATATGGGACCTTTAAGGTGGCGTTCAAAGATCAGACAAGCTTTTCACAGCTTTTTCTGCAGGGTACTTCCAGGCTGGCTGTGGAATCATTCTAATCCACCCCAAATGCGATGACCTGGGTGGATCACCGTCCTACCTAAAGCCACAAATCTGTAATGATGACCATGATGATGAGGATGATGATCAGCGAAGTTATGAAAAAGTGAAGTGGGTTTGTAAACAGAACTTTGCAGGTTCAGTTCCCATATGGGTCATTGTATCATGTCATTGTATCTTGGAGCAAGTGCTGCGCGTACTCTTTCTTGGGTCAATGCGTCAGTAAATGTACACAGGGATACAATGTAAAAACGTATGCCTATGGACAACAACTGTTACAATGCACCTATACACACACTGAAACAAGTTGTATCGGCTGAATTTCCCTTGGTAGTTGCTACTGAACCTATTCTACCCCTAAACTCCACCTGTGGGAAAGACCCTAATGCCAATCAGGCTTATTAAAAGAAGGATTAAAGGGCAGTGGTGCATAATGCATGCAGAAGTTATGCTAACATTAACAAGCAATATGAGCACATGTCTTAGTTTTGAGGTCACGCTGAGCCTGGAGCACAAGCATTTCTGAGCAGCAAATCGTGGGTACGTCTGGGTGCTCACATGGAATATTCTACATAGTCTCCGTCATGGTTTGCTTCACGTTGGCCCTGGCAGATGGAGGTTGGAGTGTGGATGGGACTTATTTGTAGAGAAAAGTTCTCCCGGGGCCAGAATGCACGCGCCAAGCCAAGTTGTCATGGTGCGTCAGGAGCTGCCCTGGGACACTGCTCTAGAGGAGGTGGGTGAATGGCTTTGGTGTACTGAAGAGATACGTTTCATCACTACACAGTCCTTCTCGCAGCACCACTCACCACCAATGATACCCAGAACGTCAGCATCCAGTAGAAAAACACTAGGCTGCTGGGAGCACACAGTCATTGTCCAGCTACTGTCTGACCAGGAGGTACCAGAAGAATCAGTCCTTCAAAATATGCAGCTGTCCTCTCTGAACAATGAAGGATGTAAAAATCCCCTCACAGATGGGTGCACATGACCACTTAGCTGAGCTCGATGCAGAGACCCCTGTTCTGCAGTCGAACAGAAGTTGAAAAAGCAGACATTGTGCTGCCAGATTTCCCCGGGCACTCACAGGCATAGCCTGTATGCATCTCATGTGCTGTACCTTTAGTATAGTCCTAAGAAGTGAGGTAAGAGCCTTAACATAGCAAATTGTTGTAAAGCCTCAGGTGGAACAAACAGTGCGCAATGAAGGGATCCATCATGATAGGGCCAGGAGAGGTCACATCCTACGATTTCCTTTCTAGTTTTCTACATCCCCTACCGTACCAATAGGAAAATGATTACAGTTAGAGATCAGACTTTTGAGGAATCCATCAGTCTAGCGAAAGTGGGTGTTCGGTGGGTGACCCATGCTGTGCTTTGCCTGATTGGGTTTCCTCTGTCACAGTGGAATGGCAGCTTTCAAACCACAGTCTCACACACAACCTTTTTTTTTGGAGCCTAATTTCAGGCTATTTTTAAGATAGAAATTCAAAGCAAAGTAAGGATGTTAGCAGATGATTACATTAAACAGTGTTTTAGTCTGTAGATATCTGTGTGTACGTGTATGTGTTTGTGTTTAGATGAGTGTATTATGTTCCTGAGAATTCCGTTTTTTCTTAGAGATAGGAGGTTTTTGCATGATCAATGATAGATGTGCATACATAAAGATATATTAACATACATATACATACTTATATCACAACTGGTTTAGAGAACTCAGCTTTTGCAGGTTCTCATGCTCTCCTGGTCATGTTTGCTTTAGGCCATATTAGGAAAAATCTAAATGTTCATTTCCAAATCCTGCTCTAAAGAGATCGAAGAAAAATTGTGTCTGATCAAAAATGTGCAATTATTAACGAAATGTGAAGTCTGGGGATGACGGTGTTGAATAATGTGATTGTATAGGTCCAGAATTGCTCTAAAATGTCTCCTCTTCAATTTTTTTCTGTTAATTTTTGAATATCTGCTTTCAATATTCTGTGCTTCTGAGGAAACCACTGCTGAGCATATTAATTTATTAAAACCGTAACCACAAATTTAAAATATGATAGGTCCCAGTTATCATTATTGCTATTTTTCTAAGTCTCTCTCTAAGTCTGTAAATTATTAAGTCCACATCTAAAAATGTGCGAAGCAAGGTTTTGGATCTAGAAAGCATCATGTTCAGCCAACAAGGATCATAGCAAACCGCAGCATGAATACATTAAAGAGGTTGTCGGATAAATAATTTTAAATGTATGCCGTATTTAATAAATAATTCCCACCAGTGTACTTTATACTGTAGCCACTGAACTTGATCATTATTAGAAACAGTGGTAGTATCACTTTGATCGGTGTTGTTATGGAATGCCAAAACCTGCTATTTCACATAAACTCTGAGACACCTGTTAAACGACAAATCAAAGTCATGCACCGAGAATTTACTATTTTAATTTCAGACCGGCGCTTTGCATTTTTGATGAGCTAAATAATAAAATAAGAGCACGTTGGCATTAAAGGTAAAGAAACTCAAGAGATGCCACAGGCCAAAACAAATAACCTGGAAAATATTTATTGGTTGGTTGTCAGTTATGGTGCAGTGTGAACCCATTCTTTCAGTCGTAAGAATCTGCCATGCTTTAAATCAACGTGATTTCTTTCAGCGCAGTGGCCTTGTGGTCAGATCATCTGTTCTGCAGTGTAAAGCTGTAGATCCGGTCCCTGTGCACAGAGTTTGTGAAATATATTTTCACTGCTTCTTTGCTTTGACTCTCAGAAGTACAGATGTGTGGTATGATATGCACTGCTGTGTAGTACAAAGCAGACCTGGATTAATTGTGCTATATGGAATATTTTCATGTACAAACGTACACACTAGAATAATCTTTGATAAATTATACATCCACAGAGCTTGCAGAGTAAAGGTATTGACTATGAACTTCAAATTTTAAATGTATTTTACGGTCTGTAAATTGTGTTTTGTTTATGTCTGACTGAGATCCACCACGCACAAAGACGCAGGCTGTCATAGAATCTGGCAATTACTCTCAGGGGCGGAGTTTCAAACGAGAGAAACTCGCGAGGCAGTGGGTCATGCTTTGGGTAGGGATTGCAGTTCTCCCTTGTGGGCAATAGATGGGATTTAAAATTATATATTGCTCCTTTAAATATATATTTTAAATATTTTAAAACATTAGATGCCAGTTACTTTCAAAAACATGCAGAGAATTTATTTGTCAGGAATCTGTAGGAGTTTCATTGGTGTGGCTGGTGTCTATAAGGTTAAGTATTTTACATCCGTATTTGACCCAGGTCTAATGCACAGGCTATCCCTGTGTCAACACTGCACAGTGTATAGGCTACTGTAGGCTGTACTTCCTGTATGGTGATATGGTATGCTGTGCAGAGTTGAACTGTGTTATGTTGGCCTGTGCCATGCCATTCAGTGCAATGTTGTGCAGGAATCATACGGAGTTGCTGTGTTGCACATCTGTGTAATGGGGATTATTTAAATTATTCTGTCGAAGAGCACCCTGACAATCTGCTACGCTCTCCCGTGGTTACCACACAGCCCGGTCTCCGTTACAGCCCACGTCAGTGACATCATGTGACATCAAACTCTCTCCCTTATTGGACAGTTGTTCTCTGTTTTTCTCTCATTCAGTCACTCTCATGCAAATGTAGGTCAGTGCTGTGGGGTGTGCATCCATACAACTAAGGGGAGATGTGCTGTCCTACTCGTGTCTATGCACCTAATCTCCCTCAGCAGATTTTACTGATTAATCCAGTGGGATTCTGATGCAGGTAGCCGTGCTGAGTAGAACCTGCCTGCTCACATGGAGGAGTATAGAGAGCAGCAGTGTGTGTGTGTGTGTGCGTGTGTGTGCGTGTGTGTGTGTGTGTGTGTGCGCGTGTGTGTGTGTGTGTGTGTGTGTGTGTGTGTGTAATGGACACAGAACTGTGGAGAGGAAATGTACATGCTGTAACTGGAATGTATCTGAACCCAATATGAAAGGGAAAAATACACATTATGATTTGCAGCCATGGAAGCCACTGTGTGTGCGCACACGTGCGAAGTTGGGGTAAAAAGGTTGTCCTCGTCATCATGATTGCGTCTTTTGGGCTATTTTTATCCCTCTCTCTCTCTCTCTTTGTCTCTCTCTCCCCCATCTCTGTTTGATGCTGAAGTGTTTGTCATCTTTCACTGTTACTTTTTTCCTTAAAAACATTGTCTGTTTTAGTGTGTATTAGGCCCACAGCCTGCAAATGAGCTTATGCTTAAGACCCCTCTCGTTTATGTCAATAAATGTGAATTATGCACACACAAAAAAAAAAAAAATTAAATGTTACTAGGACAATTGGTCAAATTAATTTATCAGTTATATAATATGTTTGCTAGTTGACTGTTTCAGACTGTTGTTTCATGCCTAAACGCAGATCTTAAGAGCCTTATCTTACTGAAATGGTGTGCATACGGCTGTACGGCTGTTTGCAATAGCAATCATGAGAAAGGATATACTGGGCGTACGTATAAATGGATTATGCTATTACAAACACCGAGCCGTTTACTGCTGCAGCATTACCGTGTAATAACAACAGGGCTTGATTCGTGCCTGTTCTTTCATATTGTGATCCCGGCCTACATTTTCAGCACACATTCAGTCTTTATCGATTTACGCACATGTCCATAGCTTTTACATAGTGCTGAAACATTTGCATTTATTTATTTCAACATTTATTAACATGCTCTGATCACACTTTGGAGTGTTCAAGACATACCGTGCTGGATTGATGAGCCTGCTGGCCAAAAGTACTAGATGGTCTGAACGGACTGTTCACATCATTGCACACTGTGTAATCTAATCTGCATGTACTATAATTTACCTTTACAGTCCTTGTACTGTATTTTCATAATTGCTCTTATATTGTGACATTATACAGCAGACCATATTTATGTTAAAGAAAATCCCTCAGGCTGATGGTAATAGCTATAATAATCATAATAATTATAATCACCACGATCATCATAATCATAATCTGCTGCACAATTGTCAGATTATGGTGACCGAAGCTTAAATTGACATATGTCTGCCTACCTAATGCATATTGCTTTTTATGTGCTTAGTGCCCAGCAAGATGTATAAATACGTAAGTTGATACAGTATAACATATAAACTCACAGTCATATTTATGGTTATTCAATGTTTTCCTGTCCAAACCTTATTGTAGCATGGTCCATGACGTAAGCACTGCTCAGCTAATTGCTGTTGTCAATGCATTAATCTTGGCCAGCTCACACTGTACACACTGTACACACTGTCCCTCACTATTTTGCTGCTTGGTGGACCGTGAAGGAAGAATTTGTACTATTTTACTTATTTGGCTTCATCTGACCCACAAACAGAAATTAGGCACATGTTTTCCCCATTAATGTCTGGATAGGCTTGTAAGATGCAACATTTATGTTATTTACTAGGCATAAATATTTATAATTTGTATGTATTTATTCATCCCCCTTTTCTCTATTGTTAATGTTGTTTCTTGGTATAAATGTCTGTTTGTAAATTCAAATGTTCTATGCTGCTAGAAAACTTCTAGCCACATAGAACATTTTGAAAACTTGTACATGTTCTAAAATTAACTTGACAACCAAGTATAAACACATCCTTTCTGGAGTGTAATTTTTCATCAACTGTTTAAAACATTCATTGAAATGATGTGGTTTTCCATGGGACAATTTTTGTTATTTGACATAGTTTGAATGACCACATTCTCTTCAGATGGCGAGATGAGAAAACACTGGGCCAAGTTACATTAAATAATTTAAGAAACATTGGGTAGCATTGCTTTGGAAGAGGGCTTGTTTAATTTGTGTGAGCTAAGATAGCCACAGTGACATGCATTCAGGATAGGCAAGGTAGGGACTGCCTACCCTGTGATAATGAAACAGAAATGAGGTCTTTTTAAGAATTGGAACTTTAAAAAAAATTGTATTGCATATCCACTTTCATTTTAAAATAAGATTATGAGGGAAATTATGGCAATTTTTCAGGATATGTTGTAAATACCCAAGCTATGCATCTTTCAGGACTTGTTACCTGTGTAGGTACTAGTCTATATGCAAGATTTATTTGACGTAGAATTATAGCCCAAAAGGGTTCTGTTATCAATCTTCATTATAATTAAATCTGGCTTTTTTAATAGCTGATGATACCTACCCAGCTACAGACCTCACCACACATCACGGGATAGCCAGTATTGTTTGTTGTAACTTGGCCTCATTTTGATATCAAAACTTTAATAGCAGGCCCAGATAGTTGTATTATTGACAGTGCTTTATTTGAGTGAGTAACTTGATATATTTGTACGTTGAAAATGTTTTTTGTTGAATGTATTTTACAGGGGGGACCTATTGTCTAAGTCTTTTCTTAGATTGGTCTATTATGCTTATTCTATTAAGCCTATGCATTAAGTTGTATTTTTAGTTGGGGTGATTTTGGCGGTGGTTTGATCTTAAAATAATGAAAAATGAACCCACCAGCAAGTGGAACATTTTCATTCCTCTCAGCATCTTGGCTGTTCCCTGCAGTGTCATCCTTTCCCAACGCGTGTGCATGGTCAGAATGTGAGAAGCACTATATCTTTGCATAACCTTTTCTCTTGATGAATCCGTTCATTTTTATCTGTAACAACGTGAGCATGTAGTTTTGTCTACATTTTTGTGCATCGTTGCGGTTGATAGATGAGGCCTCTGGTACAGCTATATCCAAAAAGAAAGACACCGCCGTGTAAATCCCATTAGAGTCTCCTGTTGATAGGGGCCTTACATACTGGGCTTCTTCCATTCTCTAAGGACACGGCGACTCAGAGACTCTTTTTACTCATTTACTAATCAAGATGTTTTTGTTTTTCGAAAGCACATCCTCAGGTGAACCACGGAGCAACAAGTGAAGACAGCATTGGTAACACTATTTGTTCTAATCGGGGGTAAATGAGTGTGTGACTCCAAGAGTAAGAACACACACACACACATCAGCAATTATCTGGAGACTTGCTTCGAAGAGGTCGACATTGTCACACGGTGTTACGGTTCATAAAATGATAACGGCAAATCCCGAAACTGCCCAGGGCCTTAAGAACTTTTCTCAGTCCATTAATGAGAACGGAATGGAAATCTGCGAACAAGTGCGAAGATTAGCCACTCGAACAAACAACCAAAGCCACCTAAAACTGTGCTGCTAATGGAAAACACAGAATACAATCAGGAAGGAATAAAATAGTAAAAGCAAAAAAAAATTTGAAAAAATAAATAAAGGTAGAGAAAGAAGAATAAAAGAGGAATTGAGAGGAATGCATGAAGAAAAAAAAACATAGTCGCGACTATGCAGCCAAAGGAATCGCATCACCTAACCGGCAACAGCATTCAGCACAGCTGCTCCCCGAGAGCCCAAATAATTAGAGCGTGTACAGACAATTGGTAACGTGCCTGTTTTTTCCATAGCACAGAATAGCTATGATGTCACAATGGTAAGATGCATGTTGTGGACGTCGCACTCCATTTAGAGTGTGTCAGGGGATGCAACCATTCCTGCTCTGCCACGTGCTTGTGCTTCATGCACAGGCATTGTCCTCACAAACTGATTTCTGTCAGGACAACTCACGTATTGAAATAACATGTTATAATGAATGAATGTGCTGCAGAATTATTTTGGCTCGGCGCTGAATGGATCTGCTTTAGGTACTACTCTGGAGCACGGGCATCTCCCCGTTAAACAGGAGATGAGCAGAGACCCCCCGTGCCAAAGCAGATCCAAACAGCATGTGGAAGCTGGGGTGGTGGAGGGTGAATGCGAATCTTAATGCAGAAACCAAAGCAAACGAGGCAGCAAACCATTGAGTGTTCTGATTCTTGGTTTAAAAAGGGGCACTCCTTTAGAGGTGTGATAGAGGTGTGTGCACGGTTGAGTATGAGACGCGTGGTTGCTAACCGACCGGCAAGAGTTTTCCGACAGAACTTGCTATGCACTATACGTTCACGACGCTCATTTGTGTGTGCATCACCCCCCCCCCCCCCCGCCTAAAAAAAACCTCATTAGTGAACACCACATTATGGCCAGGTTTTTGATCCGTTTCTGTGCTTTAAAAAAAAAAATTATAAACACTGATATTCTCATTTTTCATTTCCATTCACCCCCCATACACACAGCCTACACACAAATGCACACTGTTATGCATGCACACACACACACACACACACACACACCATTTGCTCTTTTATATGTCCAAGCATATGAGATTGTAATGTACAGTACATTAGTATCTGATGTTTTTTTTAAATGTAAAAAACGGTACTCAGACAAAGCATACATTCTTTATACATCTGTAAACACACAGAACTAATAATTGACATTAAAATTATGGTAAGTTAACTATATTTATATATAAGTTAACTAGATTCACAGAAGCTAGTTATTTGGCTCTGTGCTTCTTCATCTTTGATGTGAACAATGTTGAAATCTTAGATGGACTTGGTACACTTCCCTGGTAAAAAGCACAATCTATTCTAATGGATAATATTGCATTCAGGCTATGAATGCATGTATTATTGTTATTCATTGCAACAATAATAATAATAATAATAATAATAATAATAATACTGTAATAATAAATCCAATTCACCTTTGTGTTCCATTGCAAATTTATAACGAGTGGGATTACAGCTCAACTTTTCTAAGTGTGTTCATTTTTGACTGCTAACAGCCTGTTATAAATATTAGAAAAAGTCAGGTTTAATTTTGATTATGCGGAGGCAATCTGCGTGTGCATGTGCAATTGTGTGCGTATTCCCTTGATGTTCATAGGTAAAGTAGCAGTGGTATGAGGGCAAGCAAAGGGAGATCAAAGGGAAGGAGAGGGAATATGCTAATTTATCTCTAGGAAGACTATATTTGAACACAGCTGCCACTGTGAGGCAATGTATGCATTAACCCTTCCAAGTGTCCCGTCTAACTCCTCTGAGACACAGAATTTATTTTACATTATCTATTGAAAATTCATATTTTTAAAAATTTAAGAATGTATTTTACACACACACACACACACACACACACACACATATATATACAGTGCCCTCCGCTATTATTGGCACCCCTGGTAAAGATGAGTAAAAAGGTTATAAAAAACACTGAAAAAATGAGAAAAATCCAACCTTTAATTGAAGTACATTTATTATGAAAAAATAAATCCCATATCAAGAAATAATTATTTTTAACAAAACCATGTGTACCACAATTATTGGCACCCCTTGAATCCTTTGCATGCCATGACTTCTTACTCTTATTTTCTGGTACTCTTACAAGCGATACAATAAAATGCATTACTCTCCAAACCCTTTATATAGGTTTATACAGGCGAACTGCGTTGTTCAGTTCTGTTTTGTAACAACTAAACGCAGTCATGACGTAAGCCATTGGAAATGTAATACTATTGTGGTTTGCAAAAAGGAAAGGTATAAGGCCAGGTGAATGCACCTGAGCGTAATGCATTGATGATTGCGGTAGTGGCTGCCGTTATTCCAGCACAGTGATGAATAATTTGCCATTGCAGCTCCCAGGAATGGAGGCAAAGCATCAGGGACCTGCGCTGTTCCTGTGTCACCTGCAATAGAGAAACACGCTGCAGCAGCTCAGCTGATTTATTGCATTGTGGGAAGAAAATGGTTGGTTGCCTTCATGCTATTGCTCGCCCTCCTGACTTTATGGAGGAAGAGCAGCCCGACTGACGCAATTCGGCATTCCAAACTCAAGAGAAAAATAGGGGGAAAGTAACGCTCCAAGTCTAAAACGGATAAAGGAAACGAACAACGACAAAAACTACTGGCTGTGCTCCTTAGGGACCCACCAAAATAAAAAAAATAAA
This sequence comes from Ilyophis sp. 1 JC-2022, assembly GCA_022702515.1. Classification (NCBI taxonomy): domain Eukaryota; kingdom Metazoa; phylum Chordata; class Actinopteri; order Anguilliformes; family Synaphobranchidae; genus Ilyophis; species Ilyophis sp. 1 JC-2022. The sequence continues at coordinate 87,891,935 of CM040404.1, read as the reverse complement.
AAAAGATAGAATTGTTTATAAGAAAACATTCAACGTTCAGACTGAAGGAGGCATTTGTTTAACGATGGTATCTACACCCACTTCCTGTGCATTGGAAGGGTCTATACATAAGCACAGAGTGATGGATGTGCTGGAGACTTCCACTCCAGGAGTAATTCCCAGAACTGTCTGTTTTATTATATACTGTGATACCTGAGAATCTGTCTGGGAGGTGTACTGTAGACACTCAGAACAGAATGTCTGTCTTGAATACGGTGAGAGGCATGGCAAGACTGGCACATTACCATCAGACTTTAGATATTGGCAGGGTTCTGCACGGCTGGAAGCAGGAGAGCCCCAGACCACAGAAGCCTCACAGGAAACTGAGGACTCTACATGTTTCCAATTACGTACTGTAAACCATTAAATACTATACCCATCTAGGGTAGTGCATGCCCACTCACACGTCAAACTCTGGATTCTTTAGATTATTAATACAAATGAGAATACGAGAAAGCTTGACATACTGAGGAATGTGGGCACTATTTAACATCAACTCAATCAGACCATAGGCAGGGGGTATTGTCTGTTGCATTTGGTCGTTAAACCAACCAAACACAAAACCAAACACAAAACTCAAAAGCTCTTCCATCTAGGCTTTGTCTATATTGAGTGACCCTCAGGTCATGAACAAACACCCTGTATTTGTAACCTAAAAGAGATCATTGGTTTATATGTGTTCTCCACTTTCTCCACTACTCATTCCCCGGGCGCTTTGTTGTGTTTTTTTCATAAGGCTGGCGCGTCGTGCTCATCTGAATCATGGAGGAGATGAATGGGAGCTGCTGGGGTCAGAGGTTTTTTTTTGTATAAATCCACTCTGGTTTTTCCCTCAGGAAAGGTGTTGGTTGGACGGGAAACAGGCTGAGGAGAGAGAAGGGAGCGTGGTGTTACAGCTGAGAGCAGCGTTTTCTTTCATCCCACTTGATGGTTCACAGATGTTTCTTAAAAGGAGGAGCGTCAGATCACACTCTTTCTCTCTCCTTATTTCACTTTTAGTGCCCCATCTTTTTCTGTGCCCAATCTCGCCCTCACTCTTTCTACCTCCTTGCTGCCCTCTTCTCTCTCCCCCATTTCTCAGTTCTCCTCTCTTTCCCCCTTTTTATACACTCTATTCCACTCTTCCTTTAAAACCTCCCTCTTCCACCTTACACGCCAGCAGAACTGATTTACCATGTCTGACCATAATCACTCTCTCTCCCCATACAGATCCTATGGGGTACAGCACACCACCTACTTGATAATACATTTACTAGCGTTCTATGCATTTAATTGCTGTGTAATTAAAATGACCTTATTCTTCACTGACAAAATGACATTTACTGCTGATGTGCAATTCTCTGGTGATTATACATGATGCATAATTTTTGCAGCTGTCTACTCCACAACTGTAGAAGTGAGGGTTACAATGCAAGAAAAAAAAGGTTTAACACTGCATGCCTTGCCTCTTTATTATTAGTCATTTTGTGGAATAATGTACTGTATATTTGGTCTTTTTTCTGTGTTCCATATTCTGCATTTAATATTCTATATTCTATGTTCAATGTTCCCGAGCTTTGTACAGTGGCTGTCCCGCAGTAGAGCCCAGAATAAAGGGAGACCTCTCTCTGACCCCCTCCGTTCTCCTGAGAAAACACTGACTTCACTCCATTTCATGAAAACAACAGCTTAATGAGAGACTCTCAGGCTGGGAGGCCCATTCACAACACACATCGGCACAAAATCTTAATCCTATTTATTTGAATTTGATGGTGAGGAAATTGGGTGCAATTTTCCACCGTCATGTCATGGCAGGGCGCGGACGTATCAGCGTTCGCTCGAGTTCCATCTGACAGGGTAATAGGAACTGTTGAGCCTGTCAGGTCCATGGCCTCTCCCTCGGCTCCACGCGAGTCGCCCCGTTCTTTGACAGGCTGGAAAAGGTTGGGGCAGTCAGTGACATAGCTGCAGTTAAACCGCTCTCTTGTGTGAGTGCTTTATTACCTGCTGTCATGGAAAGGAAGGCCGGGTTATGCTAAGGTGCCACTGGCAGCGACCCACATCCATCATAGGTTTGAGTTCATTTTTCATTGAATCCACACCTTTATTTTTAAATGTGATCACCACTGTTTGGCCTACCAGGGTGAAGCTTTAGGTCCAGGTGAAGTGACCATTTTTAAGTAATGATGGGAGACGGAGGCTGTGTCTGAATCAGCACTCTTCCATACTATTAGGTAGGCTTGTTCAGTAAACAAGTTGTTAAGTAGGCAACGTTTTCTCTAAATATAGCATACTTTAAACCCTGTATGATACACTTACTTCCAGGGTTTTGCTGAGTACAATCAGGAGCACACTTTTTAAAAGGTACACAAATATTCTGGTCGCGTAAAATCTCAGAGAGACAGGGAAAAGAAATCTAAGCCTGGACTCCTGTCAGGAGATGAATCTATATCCAATGCTTCTTTTGATGTCCTCCCAAGTAAAACATGAATAATCAACTGTTTTTTTAAATATTCAACGCAGAAAGATAAATACATCAAACAACTGAAAACTTCCAATGATGCCCTAAAGCTTGTTTGAAATATATACAGCCAATAGTTGGAAGCACATGGAGGCACCCCACACTGCCCTGAAAACGTTGAAATTGAATCACATTGTCTTAGTCACTTTGAGATTTCTGTAAACAAAGCATTAAGAGAAAAATGAATCTGGTGATTTCAAGCCCCATCTGGAGCACTTGGATTTTTCCACTTCCTTTAGAACTGGGACCAGGATATTAAAACCATAAACCACCATAGGATCCCTTCCAACTGTTTGTTAAACCCCAATAAAAAACAACAAAACATATATCTTTTTGATACAGAGAAAGAAATCTTGAGCGTAATGCATTATTTTGGCCTTGACTTCAATAAAGCTAAAATATGCATTAATGTTTTAAAATACCAAGGGCAGTTGTAATTTAACATACTTGGTTAATTCAAGTCAATACAATAGTGAAATATTGAGACTCTTGCTAATGAGGCCCAAAATTATGCAGATTGATTTACTGGGCTTTTACTGAACCGGAAAACATTACTTTGTCATCTTGTTCATCAGTTTTTTCCATGCCTTGTTAAGACCTACCAGGCAATAGGAATGTAGATGTCAGTTCTTTTACTCAGCAATACTCTGATCCAGTGAAGAAAGCACTCTGCACTATATCATTTAACATGGACAAATTCTCTCTTTCGCTTTGGATCACCTGATGAGCAGAACATCTGACCTGTTAAGTCCCACAGTGATGGATATTTGGAAATCGATCGCTGTGATTGATTACAGGACTTCAGAGCTAAGCAATTGGGCATTTCAGCTTCGATAGTCTGAGGTCCTGCGGCTCACGTTAGATGGCTGAGGTCATCCAGTTTCATTTCTTCGGATGAGCATGTATGCAGGTGGGGGGGACCTGCACTGGCCATGATGAATGGCACCATAAATTTAGAGAAGCATTTTCAAATGCTAACAGTCGCAGGACTGGGCTGGGCCGAGGCAGACACAGAACCAAGCTTCATTACACGAGTCCTAGTAGGCTGCGAGGGGTGGGGGGCCGCCGACTTATCACATCTGTCGAAAGATGATGCATGGCATCTCGGAATCCTGGCATGATATTCGTCAAGGTGACCAATGAGCCGGCCAGCACGGGTCAATGGAGTCGGTGCCCTCCCGTCCCACTCCCACACAGTGTTTATTTATGAATTTCTCTGGCGACAGGCACAAACAGCGGCTCACTTCCTCACTGGGGCACAAGATGTGCTGCTCCACTGTGAAGATTCATTAGCGCGGCTCTGTGGAAGCGTGGGCCTCTTCTCGGTGGTTTTCTGGATTAAGGAACGCTGTTCTGCTGTGGTCGGCGTAAATCAGGGGAGTTCCCCCCACTCCAGCAGGTCCTGCAGGTGTTCCAGCTCTCTCTTAACCAATGACTCAAGACTCAAGACTATGATTGGTTGAATCGCCTGGCACAGTGCCAGAGCTGGCAGGAGTGAAAACCTGCAGTGATGTCCTCTCTCTTTCATACCATACCTGCAGGTACCTTCTGTCTCTCTCTCTCTCTCTCACTCTCTGTCAAGAGGGATTTGCTGAGCTGGGGGAAAGGCAACACTGGGTTTTCTTCCCCCTTTCATGGTTAGTGCTGCTTGGGGGAGCAACAGGACAATGAGAACTTATTCCTTTCATTTAGAACACCAGAGCTTGGGGACTTTGCATACATCGGATCCTGGGAACATGACAATAGGATTGGTTAAATCTTGTCCACTGGCTGAATTTCCTTTTTTACTAGCTTACCAAATACTTGCCTGCAGTGACAGACATGTGTGGTGTCTTCCATGTAGGTGATGAGGGGGGATGGATTTTGAAATCTCATTTCATTTGGTCTTACCTCTCCTGTTTTTCATTTGAACCTTTTTGTTGCTTTGTATGTGCATGGGAGGAGTGTTAGTGATGCATGGTGATTTTAGTGTGTTCTCTGTGACGACGTATGATTGGCTGTGCTTCACAGGTCTGAAGTTTTCCTTTGAATTTTTAAATCTCAGTTCTCTCTCATCCTCACCTCAAATTTTTCTCCTTTCAGAACTTAATACTTCATCTCAGTCCCAGATATTAACAGATATTAATCTTTTGTCCATCCCCGGATTCTTCTTTTCCCAGTTCTCTTTTTGCATGTTTCCATGGCAATGCTAAAATGCAAAATAACACAAGTGAATCTAATCACAGGATCAAGTCAGGGTTCCATTCATCTATGTTAGTTGGACAGTGTGTTTCCTGCTCTCATAAGACCCACTATGGTGGCCTGCATTTCAAACAGAGGGAATCCCATTCATGACTGAAGAACTTATACTAGAACATCTTTAGGGCATAAGATTTCTGATACTGATTATGAATATTAATGTATATGAAAAAATTATATACTGTATGTACATACACAAAAATATTCATGCCTAAAGCTTGGGAATGATGCTTCTTTATTTTTTTAAATGACTTATCAATCATAAGTGAAGTTAATGTTAACTGTCTATTAGTATTATAGTATAATACCATTAGTAAGTGGTACAGAGGTCGAGTTTGGTAAATACTGACGCCCCCTGGAGACACTCAATAGTAACGTCATTTAAGCCCCGATATTTGATACACAGCCTCAAACCCCCATCTTTTTTTTAACAAAAAAGAAGCCAGCACCTGCCGGCGAGGTGGAGGGTCCAATATAGCCATTGGCTAGGGCTTCCTCGATGTACTCCTTCATAGCTGCACTATAAGGAATAACGCCCCTGGGAGGAACAGTACCCGGGTAACAATTCTATGGCGCAGTTTAAAGTTCTCCACAAACGTGAAGAACCACAAATAGGGGGAAAGAAGAACTAAAACAAGAAGACAGAACTTCCCAGGAAAATATTCAAACCAAAAACGACCCAGATCTGTTTGTTTTCATAATTTATTAAAAAACTAGCATACTCAGTTCATGTTTACTCAGTTCATACATCTGACACAATATTACATCATTACATAAAAATGTTGCTAATATTAACAGAAAAATTTCAATTCATTAAATATTTGGTATGTGCACTATTCTTGTGACTGTGGAGGGAAAGCCATACAAGTTAACACTCGCAAGTTAACTTGCTCTTCCTTAGACCACAGATAGTCCTGGTAAAGCTTTGAAGTCCGTTTTGGGTGATGGAGGCCTGTCCCAGCACCAAATTTCAGCTACATTAAGAGTTTCTAAGGGGGACAGTACAATGCACAACACAGAGATTTTCAGAAATCCACAGACCTTGTAGAGCATGGTTGTTGACAATAAACCCTAAAATACTGGCATGCTTTAGTTGAGACTTTGTGTGGATATACACAGTTGGGGTACTTTGGTAAAAAGTCATTTTTGAAAAAGCCGTGCTCAACAAGGTCTGTGGATGTTCGTGAGTAACCGTGTCATTATATTTGAAAAAAGACATTGCCATTTTTAAAATGTAAATCTTTGGTACTTTGAGCGCCATTAACATTGGACCCATTGAGGTCAGTTGTATCAGGGTGAAATCAAGATGAGCTGCAGTGGATATCTATAAAACTAGTGAAATGGATAGATAGGGTATATATAGGGTTGGGTATATAGAAACATAGCTTAATTTAATATTTGGGTGAACTGCCCTTTAAAGAAACCATGACATCTGAAGATCAAAATATGAAACATTTTCATGAGACAGATCCCTACCATCCAGTTTGTAAAAGTATGGTCAAAAGACAACTAGCAAAATGCAGTTTTAACAGAAGAGTAGCTGTTTCCAAACCACTTTTGGTGGTGACAACGTTCAGGTTTGGAGGTGAAAACCTATTCCGGAGTTGGTGACTTGCACAGGATCATCTACACACTAACCAAAGATATGTATCACTCTATTCTACAGGGGCATGCCATCCCTCCTGGCTTAAAGTTGTATGGAAGAGGATTCATTTTCTAGCAGCACACGTTTTCTGAAACACACATTAAAGCTTTGCCAGGAGTATTTGAAATCCAAGGAAGAGCGGTCACCAGACCGGAACCCTATTTAAAATCTATGGGAACATTTGAAAGAGGAAAAGGCTAAACATACTGTATCATCACAGGATAAGCTCTGGAATGCTCTCAGAGAGTGCTGGAATAATGTGGATTCTCAAATTCTGCACAAACTTGTAGAATCAATGACAGACAGAATACAAGCTGTAAATAGTGGCAAATAGTGGACATACCAAATATTGAGAAATTTTGACTTTCAGTTAATATTAGCAAATAATTTTTGACTTGTGTTAGTAAAATAATGATGTAATCTTGCTTCAGATATATGAACTGAATAAATATTTGGTGTTAGGTTTTGATGAATGATGAAAACAGATCTTGTTAGTTAGACTTTTGGGCCCCACATATGATGTGTAATTAATTGTGAACATGCTAAACGTGAATATATGAGGCTGCACAGTGGCAGTGTAAAGTGCCCACACTGATTCCCACCTCTGTGAGTTTATTCAGCACACATACAGCTGACACTAATCACTGCTGCACCTAATTAAGCTTGTTAAAATACTGCAGTGATCTTCAGTCATGGCTTGTCTCTCTGCTGAGCTGGTCCTCAGCAGTATGCTTTGTTTACACAGCTGAGCTTTGGGGGCCAGTCAAATCACCACAGAGTAACTCATGTACAAACCCCAATTCCAAAAAAGTTGGGACAGTATGTAAAATGCACATAAAAGCAGAAAGCAGTGATTTGTAAATTCTTTTTTACATATATTTAATTGAAAACAGTATAAAGAAAATATATTTAATGTTTTACCTCATCACCTTTATTGATTTTTGTAAATATATGCTAATTCCGAATTTGATGCCTGCAATACATTCCAAAAAAGTTGGGACAGAGGCAAAAAAAAAGACTGGGAAGTTCAAAAAACACCTGTTTGGAACATTCCACAGGTAAACAGGTAATGCTATCATGACTATGTATAAAATTATATTTAAAAAACTCTTGATATCTTATTTTCAGGTACTCTTACAAGTGATAGTATAACCTTTCTGCATTTGAATGAATCTCTATGGGAATTGGGGGGGTGGGATTGGATTAAGCTGTAAATTACACAGGAATTGTTATGGTTCATAGTTTATTTTTCCTTTTTCGCTGCGGTTCTCGTCCTTTCTCTCCGGTTGGGAATCTATCTGTTTTTTTCCCACATTCCGTTCCGGGGTTTTGCTTCACCTGGCCTATTATTAATTTCACCTGTGCTACTGCCTGCTGGGTATTTAAGCTCCTCACTTCCGCTTCCCGGTGCTTCTTTGATATTCCTACTTACATTGAGCCAGGTATAGTTAATTAAGTGACCATGTGATATTAAAGCCTTTCTTTATGTTTACGAGGGACTTGCTTTTTTGTGTTAGTTTTTACGTAGAGGATTATTCCTCGTTGAGGCTATACTGTTTGACTTACTCCATGCTGTTCTCCCTGAGACAGTCTCTTTTGTTGTTTCATTTTAATTTCACCTTCTTACCGTTCGTTTTAGTGTTACGTGCCAAAGGTGTTTCTTTTCTATTGTTTCCCCGTTAAAGCTCTAGTATTTGAGCTCGGGAGACTTTGTTTTGTGCTCTCACTCATGTGTTCGAGTTCGCCCTATTTTCCTGGATTGATTATTATTTGGCTGTTTAGCTACTAGGATTATTCCTTTTTCTTTTCTACCCATTAGCAGTTTAAAGCTCCCTTAGTGCTGTGGGTGACTTGTTCTGATCCCCCTCCCCGTCGCATTTGATTTTCCGCGACTGAAAGCATTACAGGAATAGTATGGAACCCATGGTTGGCTAAATGGCTGTAAGTCATCAAGGGTCTGGGGTATCAAACGAGCCTCAAACCATCACTCTGCTGCCAGATATGCAGTAGACATGGATGGATCACTTTAAGGGCTGTTTCTCCTGATTCATTTTCCTATTGAAGTCTATGAAAAAATAAGTCAGGGGAAACAACCCTGGTGTTTTCTATTAAAGATTTGTAAAAAAGAATTTAGAAATCACTGCTTTCTGCTTTTATGTACATTAACATACTGACCCAACGTTTTTGGAATTGGGGTGTGTATATGGACAAACAGACAGAAGGCCATGTTAAAGGAATCCACACCAGGACCAGACAGTGGTCACCTTGGCATTATCTTATACATCATGGCAGTGGCTAAAAACATTTTCAAGACAGGCCTGATTCATGGACATGGTTCTATATTCATTAGTCATTTCAAAAGATGCAATAACTCCTACCTAAACGGGGCCCATGTGTATGCCTACACAGGTTGCTTACTGGTGAAGCCAGGTAAAAAGTAACACTTACCTGCAAATTACATATCTGAGGAATTTTTATTGCTCACAGTTTTATATTTGATGTTTTCAGGCAGCACTGTGTGTTTCTAATAGTGGTATTGGGGTGTTGGAGACAGGTCATTATAATGACTAATTTAGCCTTTATGAGCAGTGTGCACTGCAGCTGCATATGTATAGTGTACACTAAAATCCGCATTGGAATTATGTTATTTAAGCGCTCATCAGAATTCTGGAGGGAGTACTTCCATATTGATGTTTTTATCTTATTTATCTGATGTATTAAGGTGGATTATTGTTACATTTAAGTATGTGGTTATTGTAAATTAAATATTGTGGTTATTTGTATAATTGAAATAAAGTTAATTTTTTTAAAAAGAGCAAATAGGATAGGAGTAGTGAGAATTAGGAGATATGCTGTGGAAAGAAGGGGTGGTACATTTATTCCTGCCTGCACCCCTTTGGATCATGTTCTTTTAGGAAAACACGCTGAACAAAGAGGACTCATAGCGGTTACTTTACCCTCACTCTGCAGACCACAAACACATACTACCACCCAGACCCCCACAACTAACTCTGAAATGAAAACCCCTTTCACAATAATCACTCTCTCCTTGGGTGGACAAAGCACTCCATTCCAGCTCCTGGAAGGCCACAGTCCTGCATTACTGTACTTTTCAGTCTCTAGAATCTGAAGCACCATGACTTAGTGCTTAGTGAAGCTTAGTGATTTTGCCTAATAATTGGTCCTATTCCATTAATAAGAGAATACAAAATTTTAAAAGCCCAGGCAACCAAGGCCTAAGTTTGCCTTCTCCTGGTGCAGATGCAGAATGGTGGATCTGTCATGTTGTGTTTTTTTCTGGGCTCTCACTGCAGTACAGAAGCTGTGGGAAGAGGGGACATTATTGCTGGATTGCTTCCGGGTGTTTCAGCCAGTGTTCCACTGCAGATGTGTGTACTCTTGGCCCTTTGAGAGATCTTTTATGTCTGTTGTTTATGGCTCACACTCACTATGACACTATGGCTGGTAACGCAGTAAATTGTGGACCCAGGTGCATCTGTGGGGGACAGGGGGAGACATTGCACAATGAGACCAAAAAAAGTTTATGCTTTTCACAAGGCTTTGGCCACTGGTGCCATACCTCAAATCTACTGTGTTTTATAAACTCTTTTTAGCATAAATAAATAATATCATATTATTTGATATAGGCATATTTTATATTTTGTTCCTTGGCCGGAAAGGAGCATACTGTAGAACTGGACAAACAAGAAAGCTGTACCAAAACCGCACACATACTGCAAGTTCTCCAAGAGTACTTAAAGAACTAAAACTTCTTCCTACAAAAGGCTTTTAGTATGGTAGGTCTGACTAGATCTCCTCCTCCCCTCCCCTAAAGATATAACACCTGTTACAGCAGACAACTTTGAAGCTGATTGGTTAATGGAACCAGGGTGAAAACGCAGACCTACCATTGTATGAATGGCGCTGCTCCCTCAAACAAGGCACTAAATAAACAGGCTGATTAATGTGTCCTATCAGCTTTCGTGAAGAGTTTCAGTTTTACAGAATTTTTTGTTCTTTCCCAGCGATGAGGTTTTTCTGTATTCTCCAAGAAGTAAGCGGCCTCTAAAACCTGAAGCGGCATCTATGACTGTATCCGAATGTCCTGGGATGCGGCTGTTTTGCTTTTCCCTTATTGTGGGGGGCTGCAAGGTGATTTTTACATGTGTGAGTGTGTGAGTGTGTGCCCTGCGATGGATTGGTGACCTGTCCAGGGTGTATTCCTGCCTCTTGCTGTAAAGGTTTCAGTAGTGGTGAATCAATCGTGGCGGGAAGGGGGGTCAGTACAAGTCACCCACGAATGTGAGGACCACTAAGGGAGCTTAAACTGCTAATGGTAAAAAAAAAAAAAGGAAAAAATCTTAGTAGCTTAACAGCCAAATAATAATCAATCCAGGAAAATAGGGCGAACTCGAACACATGAGTGAGAGCACAAAACCAGAGCTTTAACGGGGAAACCGGAAAAAAAGAAATGCCTTCGGTATGTAACACTAAAACGGCAGCTAGAAGGTGAAACAAAAATGGAACCACCAAAGAAAAACTGTCTCAGTGAGAACAGCATGGAAAAAAATAGCACAGTGAAGCTAACAGGAGGAAAATAATCCTATACCTGAATAATAAGTTCCTCGTGAACATAAAACAAGTTTAATATCACAAGGTCGCTTTACCTGGCTATACCTGGCTCAATGTAATACGGAATGACAAAAAAGCACCGGGAAGCAGAAGTGAAGAGCTTAAATACCCAGCAGGCAGTAGCACAGGTGAAACGAATAATCAGCGAGGTGAAGCAAAACCCCGGAACGGAACTTGGGAAAAAATCTGATGGATTCCCAACCGGAGAGAAAAGACGAGAACCGTAGTGAAAAAGGAAACATAAACCACGGACCATGACAGGACCCCCCCTCTAAGGGACGACCCCACACGATCCCTCAGAACGATCTCTATGGAAATCTCTGATCAGTTCGGGGTCCAAAGTATTCCTAGCTGGGACCCAACACCATTCCTCTGGGCCATAGCCCTCCCAGTCCACTAAAAACTGACAACCCCTACATACCCATCTCTCCGCTAAAATGCGGCGGACAGTATAAACCGGACCTCCATCGATGAGCCGAAGATGGGGAGGGGATTTCTCAGTCGGAGACAAAGGACTGATAAGTAATGGTTTTAATCGCGACACGTGAAAAGTAGGATGAACGCGCATGGAGCGCAGTAATTGGAGGCGCACCGTCACCGGGTAAATTTTTTGGATGATTTTGAATGGTCCCACGTAGCGCAGGGCAAGTTTACGAGATTCAACCCACAGAGGCAGATCTCGCGTAGAAAGCCAGACCCACTGATCCACCCGATAAGGAGGGGCTGGCCGACAATGTCTGTCGGGAGAATCTCTTTGAGATGCTGAAGCTCACAAGAGTGAGGCACGAACTCATTTCCACACCGCACCATTTCCAACACCTCAGAACAAAAGAGCCAGCAGAAGGAACCTCCACATTTTTCTCCAGCTCAGGAAAGAGCGGGGGCAGATAACCAACTTTGGCCTTGAAGGGAGAGAGGCCCATGGAGGCATTACGCAGTGTTATGGGCATACTCAGCCCAAGGAAGATAATGGATCCATGACGTAGGATTAGCGGCTGCTAAGCAGCGAAGGGTGTTCTCCAGAGTCTGATTGGTGCGCTCTGTTTGGCCATTAGTCTGCGGATGGAAACTGGAGGACAGACTAACGGAAGCGCCCAACTGCGCACAAAAGGAGTGCCAAAACTTTCGGTCAGATACGTGCCAAAACCCGTGGTCAGATACCATGTCGAGGGGCAAACCGTGAATCCGGAAGACGTGGTTAACTACCAGCTGAGCGGTCTCCGGAGCAGACGGCAACTTGGCTAAAGCAAGAAAATGCGCTGCCTTGGAAAACCTAACGACAATAACTAGAATGGCTGTGTTGCCCTGAGATATGAGCAAGGTATGGGTAAGGAAAGTAAGAGACGAGAGATGAGAACCCTTATTTCGTGCGCAAACCGAGCAGGCCGAAACAAATTTGCGCATGTCCCTCTCCATCCCAGGCTACCAAAAGTGTCTGGAAAGGAAATCCTTAATGCGGTGAGCGCCAGGATGAGCAGCCAGTTGCGAGGCATGATCCCACTGAAGCACCTGCACACTTTGGGAGGAAAAAAATGAAATTAGAAGGACCCCCCTGGGTCCGGCTCAAGACGCAATGCTTTTTGTACTGCCACCTCAATATCCCACAAAACGGGAGTCAAGATCTGGGCAGCTGGCACAATGGGCTCTGGAGAAGTTGGCCTGTCCGACTGATCAAAGGTGCGTGACAGGGCATCTGGTTTAACATTTTTAGACCCAGGAAGGTAGGTCAACAAGAAGTTAAACCGGGTATAAAAAAATGCCCAGCGAGCCTGCCAGGAATCGCCTCTTTTAGCCTGTTGTACATATTCCAGATTTTTGTGGTCAGTCCACACTGTGAAGGGGTGCTCGGCTCCTTCCAACCAGTGGCGCCACTCCTCCAGGGCCAATTTCACAGCCAGCAGCTCCCGATCCCCATTGTTGTAATTCCTCTCGGCTGAAGTGAGGGCACGAGAGAAGGATGCATATGAGGCGTCCACCTCCACAATAAAAGGGAGGGAGGGATTGAGAGTTATAAGGATGGGTTCTGAACTGAACCTCCTTTTAAGCTCAGCAAAGGCGGAATCAGCTTTGGGGTTCCACTGAAAATGAGCTTCCGACGTTTTCTTGGTGAGGACGGTAAGGGGAGCAGCGAGTGTGCTGAAATTACGAATAAATCGCCTATAAAAATTAGCTAAACCAAGAAAGCATTGGACCTTCTTGACTGAACGGGGAGTGAGCCAGTCCAGTACCGAAGAAACCTTATCAGGATTCATGCAGACTTTGCTCTCCGATACAATGAATCCTAAAAAGGAAATGGTGCTCGCATAAAAAAAGCATTTCTCTGCCTTGACAAATAGCTTCGCCTCAAGGAGAGCTTTTAAAACCTGCTTTACATGACCGATATGCGTTTGCAGGTCGGAAGAGAAAATAAAAATATAGTTTATATGGTTTTTTCCTTTTCCTTTTTTTACTTTTCAACGTTCTGTCACCCCCTCCTCCCACAGTGATAACAGTATTTCTAAAGGGATACCAGCTCATGGGTGTTAATGTCATATTCTGTTCAAGGGTATAAATGCAGTACTCTGTTCAAGGGTATAATAGCTGCTCCAGGCCACTGCCTGTCCCACCTGATTTAGAATTAAAGCAGGTTTTTTTCCCCCCACACAGTTCTATTCGCATGCCTTTTACAGCGGTGCGCTGTTTGCTATGACCTCTGCATCCTGTCTGTCACCGGTCTGACACCCCTGCATGCCACAGCACCCAATGCATGGCAAGAGTCATCCTCTCTGAGCTAGAGAACACACTGGACACCCCCACACACTCCCACATGAAGGAGAAAGAAAACTCTTTGTGTCTGTTCTCTCCATGCAGTAATTGCATCCTTGTGTGCACGCCTTAATACGCCTTTCAGGGGCGTATGCATATGCCTTCATGTTCGCACTATCTCAAATTTGTGCCGGATCGCCCCATGTATCCCGGGGGAAGGATGATGCGACAGAAAGAGGAGGCTGTGCATAATCTAAAAAATAAAAGAACACATTTTCTTAGCCTCCTGTGGAAAATCATGCAAAACTTGAGTTCAGGGATCAGCAGCTGTGAGTATAAATGCACGCTTTCTTCATGACTTATTCATTTCTGCGAACAACTGAGAAGCCACGTGGAGTGGAGAAGTGTTACAGAGCCTAGAGGCATTGGTTGGCAGGGTCAGGAGGAGTCCATTCTGCTGAAGTTACCCACTTGTCTTCTCCCACTCAAGAGAGGGACATGCCCTTGGGCTGTTGAGTTTAACAAATTTATGGCTCATTTCTGCCCCCAGACATTATTCCATCATTATAATATCCATTGTTAACCAGTGATTGAATGTGACAGGAATGGGGAGGTATCGAGAAAGTACTGCTTAAAAACATCTCCAGTACACAAGGTGTAGAAAAGGCGTTGACTGTTCTGGAGCCCAAATCACTTGCGAATACATTCTCGGCATTCAGCACATTAGAACAGAGAGTGTGGTGAACAGAGGTTCTGTTGAGCTGGAGAGGTAAGGTGGAGGTTTGGAACAGATTTGACAGGCACCTCCTGCACTTTACCTCCCTTTCGGAGGGTGAGTTTTCTCATCCAGTCTAAAAAACTGAAAGCCAGGATATAGAAAGCCATGATTCTTGATTTCACAGCCATCTGCCAATAGAAAACTATTTAGGTCAGAATTAATCCAACTTTCCTTTGTACCTGATTGCAAGAAGAGAGCCTGCCAGTGTTTTGCTTTTTTTTTATGCCGTCTGTACCAATTTTATTGTTCGTGCCAGGTGGAAATGGGCCTCAATTACCCAGCAGGCCGTGCTGCAGAAAATAAATCTGAGACTGCTGGGTCAGCATGTAGTGTTTGAAACATATGAACAACAAAAAAGGAATGGGTTTTTACAGGATGACTGATTTAAAATGACTCTGTCAGCCACAGCAAGAGGATCGTGTCTTTACGCTCAGTTTTGAAATCAAATAGAAATCAAAAAATGTTGAAGTTGTTTTTCTCCTTGTGATCTCAACACTCCGATCCCCACCCTTCATGTTGTCCATGAAAACCTGCAGTGTGTCTCCAGGAAGAGTGAAACAGCAGCCCTTTCATGTCTGAGAGTGCATTCCCACTGGCTGGGGCTCGAGCACCAGCCCTTACAGGGCATGGCTCTGTCTCATTTCACGACAAAATGCTCCAGTGCGAAGCACGCCATCTAATTAGGCTCAAGGTTCAAAGCTCAGTGGTGACATCTTGGGTAAGGGCACGCTGATATTATGGCGGAAAAGCAACAGTTTGGTGTCTGGTGCCGCTGTATCCCAGAAGCAGCCGATGTATAGTGTACATCAGGGGTCGGCAACTAAATTTGGCCTCGGGCCAAATTAGCGTTATGGTTGCACTCAAAGGGCCGGTTGTATCTTTCGCGGACCTCGATTGTAATTGTTGACGGGAGGGGGGCGGGGGGGGGGGTGCAATCAATAATTTTTGTTGACGGGGGGGGGGGGGGGGGGGGGGGGTGCAAACGCCTTTTTAAAAACTTCGTTTATTTAACGCATGTACCGCGGGTGTGCGTCCGCTTCCGCGTTTTTAAAACCACACACCGCATGTTGGCTATTTCAGCACCACGCGGTTGTCCACTGATTCACTACTGTCTGTGCGTGTCATTCACTCTCAACATGGATAAAAGTACAATAAGAATTCTTCAGGTGTGGGTAGATTCTCTATTCAGACATTATAGCCGATACGTGGGACTGTCGGTTCGATATTGTAAAAAAAACGATTTTTTTTTATTTTTTTTTAAGGAATTTTTTTTTTTTTTTAAATCTCAAAATTATCTGGCGGGCCAAATATTATTGCTGGCGGGCCGGATGTGGCCCGCGGGCCGCCAGTTGACGATCCATGGTGTACATGAAGTGAAAAATTGTGTGCATGTGTAATGCCACCTGCAACTTACCCTACATAATTTGCCCAATTGAGCCATGTAGCGGAATATTCTATGGGACCTTCACCCCTTTGCACAGATGCTGAAACTGTTCTATTTAAGGCTTTATAACCCCAGGGGCCACATGTACGTATAAACAGTGCTGAGCAGAAACATGCCCTCAGAAATCCGTGTAAGGGAGTTTCCACGCAGAAATTCAGATGTATAATATAACACGGGCTCTGAGAATCTGCGTACCTCTGCACACGCTGGACAGGATATGTACACAATGTTTGGCGTCAGTGTGATATGGCGACATAGTGACCGAAAGGCAGAGGTAGAAAATGCTAAACTTTTTTTAAGCAGATTTCCGACTTTCACCCTGAGCGTTCTTTTACGAATTATTTTCATTTTATAGTTTTACACATGTGGCCCCAGGTGTGAGCATCAGAGAAACTTGGGAAATGGCTTAAATGAAGCAAGACAGATACCATTTACAATACTACAAATTAGTAATATTTAGTTTAGATTAGTATCATAATTTAGGTAATAAATAAAGTGCCACAAATGCAAATAATTCTTGGCAAAAATGCAAAAACAAAGTTTAGTTTACAATGAAATACTGAGAGCTATAAATGTGAAACTTAATGTCTTGGATCACACACTCCTTGTCCAAAATCGGAGGGTGATGTGCAGAACTACTAAAAATCTATGATGCAAAATGTAAGTCGTGTAAGCTGTTGTCCCGTGGTGTCTCCAAATCTATCCAAAATGGTTACATTGCGCACTGCTGAAAATCATAAAATAATCATATATTTAACTTTAAATCAGTTTTCACTCATGAAGCTCACTTTTTCATTATTTCCAAGTGGAAATGATCAGTATAAAGCAGTGGTCCCCAACCCCGTTCCTTTGCCTGCTTTTCTTTTGTGTCTGTGAGTCGGGGAGGTGGGTTCCCATGAGGTGTTGTTGGAGGGATTCATCATGGTTGTGGAATTTTCATGCTATTGTATTGGCTGTGGTGCTTGCTGTGCATGTATTTCCTTTTCCTATATATATTCCTATATGTAGCCTAATCATTCACCCATGTACTTAAATAAAACCTCATGTATTTCTGCACTGTACAGTATGTAATCTTTTGCTGCATGCCCTAGGATGAAATGTATCTAGTGTGTTTCACAAATTTTGCCATTTATAAATACTCCAAGGAAAATTTTACATTCATCTAGCATGTATCAGCACACAGTATTTTTCATGCCCAAAGTGACAAGTATAGCCCAGGACGATACTAATACGTCATTGTCTACATTATACCTGATAAGCTTACCATACAATAATATTCCACCATCAGGAAAATAGCCTCACAGCAAATCGGTGCTTCAACCATAAAGCAAGACTGAGCCACCTATGAACACTTACATTACAATATGTGAAATGCACTTGTCAGAGAATAGCAATCAGGGGAGCCCTTATATAAAGGGTTGAGCTAGGTGCACTGATGTAGCCTAGTAGTATTAACTACCCAGTTTGTCAGTAGTTGGCTACCAGATTGAATAACGGTTCAGATTAAAATAGCAATCATTCACGCAGTTTGTGATCTAGACTCAAATTAGGCTACCTGACAACAAACAAATAAAGAAAAGGGCTTTAGCTAGACTTCTTACTGAATTTCAAGTGTAAAAAAGAAACAAACATATAGCCACATATTGATTGTATTTGTGTAGCCTATATAAAACATGGTTATAGCATATTAGGCCTACTTAAAATAGATATTTTGATACAAAAGAAAACACGAATGTGCTTCATTCAGTAGGACTGAACTGTGGTAGTAGGACTGAACTGTGTCAGTACAGTTCGCTACAGTTCCTTTGAAAATCCCACCTGTTCTCACTGAATTGTGATAGGCTTTCTCATGGCAACCAGCACGTTTTCCTTTCATTATCTCGATGTTTCATTCCGACTATCAGGCCCGCATTTAGCTATAACGTTAGCTGACGCGCACGCAAGCATATGACGTGCGCTTGCATAGGCTACGTACCGCCAAAACCCATTTCTCTGTCAGGAAAAACCCTGAATACATAACAGTGTGTGAGAAGCTGTTAAGAAGCACTGGGGAAGCAGAAGTGAGGAACTTTAATACCCCGCAGGCAGAAGCACAGGTGAAATGAATAACGAGCATGGGGAAGCAAAACCCCGGAATGGAACGTGGAAAAAATCTTGATAGATTCTCAATCGGGGGAAACGGGACGAGAACCACAACCGAAAAGGAAACAATAACCCACAAACCATGACACAGTGTCGCAAAAGTAGTCATGCCAGGCATATATTTATTAAATTATTTGCAAAAATTGCGGGCGTGCCCTTTTTTTTTTTTTTTTAATTTGTTTCTGATTTTTCCCTTTTTCTCCCAATTTAGTAGCCAATTGAACCCCTATTCTAATTCAATTCCCCCCCGTGTAGCAACCGCTAGAGAACCACCGCTGCACAACCCCGTCGATCGGTATTTTTCAGGGAGGGCGCTACGTCCTCTACAGGGCGCAGCCCCTGACCGTGACACGCCCTGGGTCCCCCTGTGCGCAGCGGTTCTCTCCGAGCCCCTCCCCCCACCCGGAAGCAACCGCCAATTGTCGCTTCCACAGGGCACCGGCCACGCTCGGCTATGGCAGGACCGGGGCGCGACGCGGGCGTGCCCTTTTATGAATTTGGGCCCCTGCCCCTCTAACATCCTCTGCATGTGCCTGGATGGCACCAATAGAAAATAGCATATAGAAGAGCAATTACAGAACAAAAATACATTCAATAGATATCACTACAAAAATGCCATCAAAAATGAATTTTTTAAACATGAAATTACAGCTTTAAAAATCGCTTCAGTGACGTCTCCACTCCAAAGGAGTCATAGGTACTCACAATAAGAGGATGCTGTATCTTGGCTTTTGTGGGGTCCAGAATCAGGGAGGATGTTTTGGAGGGGGACTGGGTGTGGCACACATGGTATGCATTACAAACAAATGGGAAAACATGGAATGATCCCACGGCTGCTCTGGTCAACAAGTCACAGAGGACAGGGATGACAAAGAGTTTGATGAATATACTTGTTTTTTGCTCTCATTGCTATATTACATCACATAGCCATGATGTAACTGTTTAATACAGGGCTGTCTCTTCCTAGATTGGGACTAAATTATTACCATGACAACACTTAAATTGGAGAGGGTTCCGCAGTGAAGGACGGACGAGTCACTCAGCTCTTTTCCATTACCGGTGCTCTTATCCAGGACCGAAATATACTCAAACCAATTTTTCAATTTGGGAATACGTTGGAGAAAGAATCAAGAGTTACACAAGCAGGACTGAATGCCCACTCATTGCTTTTTGGACAAATGGCAATTTCAATCTGTTCTTCTGCTGGTTTTTTCTTTTCCCTTGTACCGGTTCTTTCAGTGCCTTGAGTGGGGCTCTCTAATCGTTGCCCCACTGTGTCAAACCTGAAGGACTGATGAATAAATAGGTTCACATGCAGTGCAATCACTGAACTATAATTTAGGCTGGAGAGGAATTTGGGAGGGGGCGCGGTGACTTCAACAACCCCCCCTTTTCCAAACACACATACCCCCCAAATGATCACATGATCACCACCAGGTTAACCTGCCCCCTCCAGTATAATATCAGCCAATCAGGAAACTTAGTGACAGGAATGACCAGTATTTTGCGAGTCCTACACAAATCGTTACCCCGAAACAGAACAAACATACATGCCAAGCACAATTTTTAAAAAGGCTATTCATAACCTATATTCATAAAAAGGCTATTCATCCTCGTTGCTTTGCATGGGCTCCCTGTTTTCTTTTAGAACTGATTTTAAAGTTTTGTAAAACTATTAATTAATATTCAAGATTGCCTGTCATTTTATGTACTAACTTAAGCGCTTAGATTGTCCACAATAGCTGTGGTTAAACACAAAAAAAGTGGTGAGAGAGTGCCTTCTGCTATTATACACCAAAACCGTGGAACACTATCCCGCAACACATACCTTTTTAATTTGGCTATTAATTGATTCCTTTATTCTGCTCTGTGTTTTTACTGTTTATTCACATCATTTTTAATATTCCATATAATCAAAGGAAAGACAATACTTGTAGGGAAGAATTTGGGGTGCGTCCTCACTCCAGGATAAACATGTACCTGACATTGTGGGTCACATTGAGACACTAATTCATCTGTAATCAGCAACTTTAGATTAAAGTACACATCTCATAGTATACGCAAACATAACAATTTACTGTTAATCCAGAATCCCGATGTGCCCAATGTCTGAAAATAATTCACCTCATATACTGTAGCTATACTGTGACAGTTGTTAAGGGAACTGATCGGAACCACTTGCAGACACCAAAGAGTATAAGAATAAGGCTTTATTCAAGGTTGACAGGAGAACGGTTAGAGTCCAGGAAACAGAGCAATACAGAAGAGGCAGGGCGAAGTCCAGAACAAGGAGGGGTCAGAACCGGGAGATCCGTCAGAGGCTGGAGAACAGGAGGGCGAAGGGCTGGAGCAGGGCTAGGATGGGGAAGGTCAGGCGGGCAGGAGAACAAGGACAGGACGGGTAGACACAGAGCTGGAAACAGGAACTCGGAACAGGTAGGCGAAACCGCTGGAAAGTGTTGACACAAGCACGAATGCAGGGCACAAGACGATCTGGCACAGAACAAAGAAACCGGGGTGCTTATATGCCAGATTAACGACGAGACAACGAGGAACAGGTGAGACGAAACAACATGAGGAAACACATATCAGGTGTGGGAAGTGGAAACACAAAATGGGAAAAAGGGAAAACGTAGAACGGACTAAAAATACTGAAAACACATAAAAGCGGAAAACCAGAAAATCAAGACACAGAGGCACGGGACGTGACAGACAGCTTATATTCTATTACTAGTTCATTGCATCTCAAATAGGCTAATTTACGTTTCCGTAAATTAGCATAACGATAAAGTACTGATGTATTTGTGACATTTTTATCAGGTAGGGGCAGGCCTTGGACAATGAGAAGGACACACCCTCATTTCTGTGGAGTGGCATTCAAATGCATAAACTATGGATTTAACTTTCAAATATATGGCTCTACTCTGCCCATAATAAGATGTTATACATCACAAAGAGAGACACCTTACTGTATGACTTAAATATGGAGTATCACTTTGTTAAGGTGGTGTATTACTTTGGCTTAGCAGACGTCAGTATGCACCAAAACATAGATATGTATCTTCAGCCTAGGGGGACAGCAACAAATTAATTCCATAGTGAATAAATTTTTACATGAATAAATGCAACATCTAAAAGTCAGTAATGGCAGCCTTATTTCATGTTATCAATCTCCCCCTAAAGCTGACTGGTTCCAGAGTATCAAAGCACTAATGCAAATGAACTAGGCTAACCAAGACCAAAAATACAAATCTTAAACACATACTATTCTTGTAGGTCCCTTTCAGAATATATATAATTTAAAACAAGATTTCATACATAGTGGAACGCTATTGTTTAAAATAAAGTCAAAAGCTCTGCTGCAGCTTGTATTTGAACATTTATGTAAAGAAGTGCATACGTATATACATTTACGCATGAACTATGGTAAGAATTAAGGACAACATATAAAAAATGTAATATGGGTAAATTCTTTTAAGAGGTGTAAATTGACTTTTTTGTAGAGCATGTCTATAAGCCCGATGATATGCGCTTTGCCAATGCCATAATTTGAAACCATGGAAGACCTCATCTTCTCCCCCACCGATCAGCCATGGTGTTTGAATTATGGAATAGAGATGAAAAATGAGATTGCTCTCACACTCTCACTCTCTTACCCTCTCCGGAAAATAGCAAAAGCTATGACTATTAAATGATTAAGATTCCTTCCTTTTAGCGCTGATGGCAAAAGAACAATCCCCTGACGTAAAAAAAATCACTTCTTGACTTTTATGGAAAGAAATGTAAAGGGGAGAGATTACAGAGGTATTTTTTTAGAGAGAGAAAGAGTGAGGGAGA
Source organism: Ilyophis sp. 1 JC-2022 (assembly GCA_022702515.1). Taxonomy (NCBI): domain Eukaryota; kingdom Metazoa; phylum Chordata; class Actinopteri; order Anguilliformes; family Synaphobranchidae; genus Ilyophis; species Ilyophis sp. 1 JC-2022. Next base: position 87,869,935 of record CM040404.1, on the reverse strand, counting down.
GAATGAGAGAGACAATTGACCTTGGTTAACATCTTAAGGATCATTTATTATTACTCCACAAGAAATATTGAATGGCTCAGTGAACAATAAATCCCCGCCACAAAAAGCAAAGGCTTTTAATATGCCCTCAGCTGAGCTGGATTGAGATATTCATTTCTGTTGGACATTTTTGAGCATGCGTTCATCCGAGGCCAAGGAGGTTGAGTTTGGAGCTCACTGCCCGACTTTGCTTCATTTTGACAAATGAAAGAAATGGGTCCAGAGCATTTACAATCATGAGAGGGTGAGGACATTTATTTAACTGTTTTTTTTATTTTATTTTTTTTAACCCTGGCACTATGGAGATGAAGGAAGTCTCGGGACTAAAGCTTCTCTGAGGGGATGATCATGTAAAATCGATTGAAAATGATTGTTCCTTCAACTGAAACTTCCATGACAATAAATTCCAGAAAACACAGGATGAGATGTTGATCTCCTTGTGCAAGCACATGCAAATAACTGGTGGACTTGCCGATGAATGGCGGATAGTAGACTTGAAGAAGAATCGTGGGAAGAATTGAATTTACGGGACGCATCATCAGTAGTGTTCCTCTGGGTCATAGGGTGTTTCGGCCTTTGACACTATACACCCTCCCCAGAGGCGGCCAGCTACAGGCTGATCAGACCTGAGCTTGCGTCCCAAGCCCAATTAGCCATGAGAGTCACCTTGTTGTCAAGTGGCAAACATCTCAGGGGACTATGCATGGCAGGGGCGTCCTGTTCCCTGAGTCGAGCTTAAGCTGACCGCATACCTCCTGGAACGCTACTTAGGGGCCCAACTAGGGTCGTTCCTCTTCAGCCAGAGCCACTGGCTGCTTCTTTCTGCTGCCTCTGATGCAGCTTTAACAGCTGTTCGCTGGTTCTGGCCCCTAACTCCCAAGTCCCTCAGCAATTTTGTGGTAGATGTTCCCACAAACCCTCTGCACCCAACCTCCACTGGGCGGACTTCCGCGTTCCAGCCGCGATGTTGTGCTTCGGCAGCTAACTCGAAATACCGCAGATGTTTCCGCTCATATGCCTCCTCCATGGAATCCTCCCAGGGTACGGTGAGTTCGATTATGTAGACCTTCTTTAAGGAAGGGGACCAGAGCACCAAGTCAGGCCTCAAGGTGGTGATGGCAATCTCTGAGGGGAACACCAGCTGTTTGCCAATATCTGCCAGCATCTTCCAGTCACGTGCTAGGCACAGCTGGCTTCTCTCCGATGGTGTGGAGTTGCTCCTGGTAGCTGTAGCCCCTTCACGGACAAAGGCAGTTTCCCATGAGGTGTTAGGTATTGGCGGTGGTAGGGCATTGATGCTGGATCGTTTTCCCTCCAGTGTGGAAGCAAGGCTCTTCAAGACCTGGTTATGGCGCCAAGTGTACCGTCCTTGGGAAAGGCTGGTTTTACACCCTGTGAGTATGTGCCGAAGGGAGGCTGGCCTGGAGCAAAGGACACACCCAGGATCTTCGCCAAACCATTGGTGGAGATTAGTTGGTGTTGGAAGGACGTCATAAGTGGCTCTGATGGCAAAGCTCAAGCTCCTTGCTTCCATGGCCCATATCTCTCTCCAGCTCAACCTCCTCCTTTCGACACAAGAAAATTACTCTTGTCTTATTTTTCTCCTATGACTGTGTTCTTGACTGATGCCTGCTGCAGCTAATTATAATTTAACATTACATTTTTTTAAATCTACCATGGTTATAAATTAACAAGCAACCTTAATTTAGAACAGAGTAGCAAGGCCCATGAAATAAGTGCTTGTCGTGACAGATAGTCTCAATTGCCTTTGACAGCAGGGTTTATGGCATGTCAGTTTTATAGGTGGTGTTGTTGATAAAGATTCAGAGATACGGGCACTACATTAAAACCTTCACAGGCAATTGATTTGTGCGTTTCTCTGTGTTTTTGCAATCATTATGATTTCCCAGGCTCAAAGGCCAACATCACTGTAGGGCATCTCCAATACTGGCACAGATTGGTTCTCTAAAACCTTGAGCCATCCTGAGTTTTATTTTTTAAAGGGGACGTGAAGCATTTGGTCATATGACTCTGGTTCATTTGCTTTTACCTTAGATAAGATATGGCCCTGCATTCAAATTTGACAATGACCCATATTTGCTAAAAAAAATAACTAGTTAGCTTATTTGTGCAGCTGCTAGAATTAGGCCACCGCCATCTTGGAACAAGCTAAGTTATGACATCACTAGGTTGGTTTGTTTCAGATGCTCAAGCTATTCCTACTACTAGACTGCTGATGTTCAATGAGCTCAACGATGAATCGTGAGGAAGAACAAATCTTCTGCATTCCTCAAAGACCCCCTGCTCCACGTAATCTAATAAAATTATCACTACAGATCAGCCAGCCAGCAGTAGTAGAGACAGTTCATACATTTTGTTCAGTAATACTAATTTGAGCATCCTGGGACAATACAAAAGGACCTTCCTTTGTTTCTCCATTGAGTTTTTTCCTCCAAATGAAGCAGTCATATTACTATGCTTCACATCCCGTTTAAAGAGAAGGTCACAGAGGTCCTGTCTGGGTAAAGCCTCATTTATACTTTGTCGCACACCCTTACGACACGTGTCGAATGACGAAAATGAAGGCGTCACACGACGTTTGGCATTTATACTTCGGGCGACCATCTGCCAAAATTGTCTCTATGGTAACAAGACGACAACCTCTGACCGTTTGTTTACATTTCTAATAGGCTACTTGGCAGCACTCTGTGAAATTATTGAAATTGCGGAGGTGGAAGAACTTTTAAAACGTATCCATGACAATGAATTTAGGCATTCCATCTCGCTGTCCAATCAGACATGACGTTGTCTGTGACATAACAACATTCTAGTGTCATGGTTTGTGGGTTATTATTTTATTTTTCGTTGTGGTTCTCGTTCTGGTTTTCCTATTTTGAGAATCTATCAGATTTTTTCTGCATTCCGTTCCTAGTTTTGGTTTTCCCCCTCTTGTTATTTGTTTCACCTGTGCCTCTACATTTAAGTTTCTCACTTCCGCTTCCCCAGTGCCTCCTTGTTATTCGACATTGCATTGAGCCAGGTATAGCCAGGTACTAGCGACCTCGTGATATTAAACGCTGTTTATGTTCACGAGGGACTTGCTATTTAGCTATTTTCAGGTATAGGTATTATTCCTCCTGTTAGCGTTTCTGTGCTATTTATTTTTCCTTTTGCTGTTCTCACGGAGACAGTTTTTCTTTTGTTGGTTTCGTTTTTGTTTTACCTTCTCTGGTCGCCTTAGCTTACATGCCGTAGGTGTTCTTTTCTTTTCTAAGTTTCCCGGTTTAGCTCCAGTATTGAGCTCGGGAGACTTAATTTGGTTTTCACTCGTGTATTCGAGTTCGTCCTATTTTCGTGGGTTGATTTTAATTTGGCTGTTTAGCTACAAGGAATTATTTTCCTGTCTTTTCTTTCTGGAGAATTTTAGTTCATTCTCCCTTGTTGGTCCTCACTTGCGTGAGTGACTTGTTCTGATTCTTCTACCTTCGCGTTTGATTATCCGCCACTGGAAACCATCACATCTAGAGGTGTGCGCCACTGAGAAAAAGTGTAGAGCGACAGTTTTTTCAGTTGGAAATACGCCATTTTCGTCATTCGACACTTGTCGTAAGGGCGTACAGACAAAGTATAAATGAGGCTTTAGGCTAACAACTCTGGCTGCGGCTTGCAGTGTCCTGGGTGTAATAGGCAAACACAGTTTTTGATTGCTACACAAAATCGAGGCGAAAGTGACGCCTTCCTGCCTGGATTCTTTTTCTTCAGCACTGCAGTAGTAGTGAATGGTCCTCAGATTAAATCATGTCATGGATGAGGCATTGGAGTCTGCAGTAGCTACCCTAGCAGTAGGACTAACCTTTATCATTCTTTTGGTGCATCTGTGAGGTGAAGTTAGTTGGCTGCTAAGTTAAGCGCACCTTTTGTTACTGTTTTAATAAACAAACTGTGTCAAGGGGGAGTGAGATTCTCAGAGCAGTTTAGGCAAAGGAATGGACTATTCTGGTTTTAAGGGGCGCTTGTTATTCCATTAGTTGGGTGTGGAGGTCGGTGGGCCCTTTTGATCATACCTAATGTTGTCATGATAAAATATAAGCCTGTTAGTAGCTAGTAGCTGTTCAAACCTAAGGAAGGAGGCTAACTTTCTTGTCTGTTTTGACCTTTGACCACAAACTATCTTATCTATTTTAGACAGCAGGTTCTAATATCAACATTTAATTAGAATTGTACAGGATCCCTACCAAGGACTTGAACCTACAGTAAAAATGTATTTTCTCTACTGAATGATAGCAGCTGCACCTCTCCTGTATAGGTCTATTTATAAATATGAAAATACATAATTTATATGAAAGAAGAAACATGGCTTTTTCCCAAGGCTGTACACAGGCAGTAAAACCTTTCCTGCACATTGTCTTCAGCTGCGATTGTCTTCAGTCACCTGAGGGGAGCTTGATAATGAGCCAGTTGTTGGTATTGATTAATTGGTCCTCTGATCAGCATGGTGACAGCACAGAGTTAAGAGGCTAGGTGGTGGGTGAGGGGTTAGAGTTGACATAGCTTGTTTATTACAATAATTTATCTGTGAGCAAAGAACAACAGAATAAAGTCAATGACATCTCACAATTTGTAGGGTGACAATGTTTAGAAAATGCTTGACAGCATATATATGTGCTTGTGTGTTTGTGTTTGTGCGTGTGTGTGTGTGTGTGCTCTGTAGAATTTTCAAGCCAGTTAATATGGGGCAATATTGGTAACCGGAAATGCTAAACAAAATCGAATGTTGGGAATTTCTGTTGCTTCTGCGTTTGCGGAATAAGGTGAATAGAGACAGAGCGCCACGCGTCATACTCTGAAAGCCACGCCCACCATGGGGGAAAACAATCCGCACGAAACAGTGTCACAAACGGGAAAACGCCGGTAGCTAGCTAAGAACCACTGATCTAGAACATTTAATTTCAGGCCAGTGCGAAGAACACCACATTTCAGCATGTCAAAGGACTATTTTTGTACCCTGTGTCTACCAGAGAGGAAAAGGTATATTGACAAACGCAATATTGTTGGACTCCCTCAAAGTCCCTTCTCCTTTTCTTGCACGTCTTGGAGAAATGATCCCATGGAATGGCCAGAAGTTACATAGCTACTTTGATATTTACAACTATTGATCAAAATGTCAGCAGGTAAGATAATGGTTTGATCTAAGATCAAAACACCCAAGTCTAACTACACCTAAACCAGTAATGTTATAGCGTACTACTACTACTAGCTATTATAATTATTATTGTTATTAGTAGCCTAATAGGCTAATGTTACTTCTATTTCGCTGGCTTAGCCTAAAACCTGCACGGTTTTTTTTTTGTCTGGCCAAATTACCAACTGTATTTTAACAAATAATTTTAACAAATTGTATTTTATGAAGGTTCTCAAACTGTTAGAAAATATATCATAAAAAACTTGGCATGAGATTTCCATTGAAAGCTGATTGTTTTTTCTTTGTTTCTTAGGAATCTACACACATACAACGATGATGCCCACAACTTTACTGTAACTTTACTGCAGTGGCGTAGCCAGAAATAATTTTTGGGGTAGGCCGGTGAAAAAGTGGGTAGGCCGACTAGGTAGGTTGTTTTCTAAATAATGTTGCATTTTCCCACACGCTCTATGCCCTGCTCCAGCGCTCCTTGCAGCTATCCTAGGACATTACTGTATTTCTAACGGCAACGACAAATTATGTGATTTTTCATCATTTAAAAAATCTATATTAGCTACAGCAAGACTAAGTACACAACATAGGAGAACACAGGCTTAACATAAACCCAAAACAACAATGCAACACCCCTCCCCATAGCATCCGCCCGCTGGTGACAGGCACAACTTATTATCCCTAATTAAGAGAAAATAACTGAATTAAAATCAGACGGCTGATATGTAGGCCTACACGACAAAGTCGAGGGAAAAACGAGCCCATCACACTTAAAACCCCATACCATCAAGCATCAATATAGCAAGCCCTGGCACAGGCAGAAACACATCAGCTATACAATTTTAAGACCAACCATTTTTGTTAAACTTGATTTATTTATTTATTTATTTACTTACGACACATCTACAAGTGATAAGTGATATTAACAACCTGTTCACTTACAAGACAGCACCTTTAGTGACCACATTATAGTAACATTGCCACAGCGGGCATGAAAAATGTAGCTTAGCTATAATTCTACCTTTGCTGGCTTTTTTGCGGAGGAGGTGCCAAGTCAAGTTGTTGAGCCACGCTATTCATAGGTGACCGGAGACGAGTTTTAATTCCGTTTGTTGTAGAAAACAGTCTCTCCACACTGCAAGATGTCATTGGGAGTGCGGCAATGACTCTCAATAATGAATTTAAACTCGGGAAAACGTCTTGAGGGCAACTGTCCAGTAGCCTAAGCTATTATGGAAGAACGGAACAGGTTTCCGATTCAATTTTGCGGTTCAACTGTGATTTCAGGATCAGGCATTGATATACCATACGGCTCGCTGGGGGCCGTCAGCTGTTCTTTTTGGCCAAAAGTTTGAGAATCTTTGAGAAAGGAGACCGCCGCTGGCAAAAGGCCATATGTGACTTCTTGAAATCTTGTATTCTGTTCTGCGATTTGCGTGTCCAGAATGTTATTCTATGTTTGCTTTAAATCGCTGTTGTTCTTGCTTGACGTTTTCCCTAAAGTAGGCCGTGTTGCACTTACGGAATCTGTCCATTTTGCCGGTAGTTTTCGCTGCCGTGAAGCAGTGACATCCTAGTTAGTGATGTCGTGTTTGTTCATCAGCTCCTCGGATAACTTCAGCACCTTGTCCTAATCAAAATCCGAGTTATCTGTGAATTTATTAACTAAATGATAACTCACAAACTAATTTTGGAATCCACAGACGACAGCCTTGCTGCATATAGCCTAGACTAGCCTTTTTTTATCGCGTGCAGTACCGCGTCAAGTGTAAAAATATGTTTTCTGCCATTTGATTGGATAGGCTTATGATCAATATGGATAGGCCTAGGCATAACCAGGCCTACCTGTGGCTACACCACTTCTTTCCGATTTATCCACATTCCACTACAAACAATTTGCATATGGTCAAAATGCTTTAGCGTTACTTACAGAAATATAGTTAGCCGTAAATTGACAATTTGATAACTTATTTGACTTAGGCTGCGCACATAAGCATGTCCGCCGACGCCTCACGTTTTATTGCTCGGATCCACTTTTCTCGTCTTGTTGGCTCCGTTTGGTGGTTCGGAATCTTGTAAAACTGCAATTCTGTGTTTTTTAGCTTGTTTGTACTGCATCCCACCAAACAACAACGTTTAGGCTGTTTGTATGCTGTTCGAAATGACAAGAAGGCACCGGCACGTCAAGTCAAATGGACGGCGATAGCAGGATGTGTTCCCCCCGGGTGGGCGGGGCCTATTTGTGCTCTGTCTCTATGTGTGAGAGACAGAGAGTGAGGGAGAGGGGGGCTTGGGCTGAGGGATTCCTTCTGATGGTTTTGTCATTTTTGTTCTGCATTAGCTTGGATTTTTTGTTCTGTCCCAGGCGGCTGTGTGACAGACAGTGAAAAGAAGGTGTAAACAGTGTGAATGGAAACAGCGAACAGGAAATGCTTAGTGAGTATTGCACTGTAGCCTGTCAGACAAGGCCAGTGGGTGCGATAGGGGTGGAGGGTTGTTCGGGACAGCTTGGATCGGCTGTCAGGTAGAGGAAGATCATTGGTGTGTTCCTCTGAACATATTTCCTTTTGATACTGATAAACATCGCTAGTGAGGCCACTTACTTACATCTCTATACATCAGAGGTGGCCAACCCTGGTCCTGGAAAGCCGCAAGGTCTGTTGGTTTTTGTTGTCACTTGCCACTTCAATTAAAGCAGTCGCTTTTTTTGGTCTAAGTAGTCTAGTTGTCGTATTGAAAACAAAAACCAGCAGACCCTGCGACTCTCTAGGACCAGGGTTGGCCACCCCTGATGTATAGAGATGTAAGTCAGAAAGTTTTGACGAAAGGCTTGTTTTTTCTTGTTCAGTTTCTTACAGTTTCAGCACAGTACTGATATAATGCTTGACAAAAAACCACATATTTCTGCAACATACCCCTTTTTCACATCCTCCTCTAGTACCCCACCCATACCAAAAAATCAAAGGATAGAAAATGGGCGATGTTTATCAGTATCAAAAGGAAATATGTTCAGAGGAACACACCAATGAGCTGATCTTACTCTACCTGACAGAGCCGATCCAAGCTGTCCTTAACAACCCTCCACCCACTAGCCTTGTCTGACATTGGCAAAAATAATATCTGAATAGCCTAAGTTGATTTCCATTTTGACACCGCTATTAGTTTCTCATCACATGCAGCCTAAATGGAATGAAGTATAAGCATAATTATGAAATCAGGAAATAGCCTCTATATAAGGATTTATTGGAGACAGCCATATGAAAATAATTACGTATCACCAGTCATGTTGTATGCAAGATGCAAAAATGTAACTTTTATCAATTTTTTCTAAAAATCTGATCTAGCTTTATTAACATAAAACCAAGCAAACGTTGCTTTTTCCACAGCCACTTTCCCAGTGATACCCCCATCTTCTGTTCTGCAGGTGAGAGATCCGGGATGGCCTTTCCTCCACCTGTACCGGCAGAACCTTTTTGTGAATGGTCATTTTCTTTTTTATCCCAGCTGTAGTTCGCAATTCAGAGGAAGCATTTTAGCCCTGGTTAGCCTCTGCCACATAGCGGCTTTTGAGCTAGGCTGCACAACAATACCAACGCTCCCAGTAAGCACACGTTTATTTTCATGTTCATTCATAAGCATTTCAATTTTACCCTCACAGAAGAATTCTTCCTCTTTGCTTTCCTGTTGCCTGCCATGGCCTATAATACTGGAGAAAACCGCATTGGCATGTACGTTTTAGAGGAGGTGGCCCTGCCAAATATGGTAATAAATGGACATGTGAGTATGGTAATTCATAATGATGTGCACACGCTTCCTAATATACGATCAAGTCTGATGTATCCACATTTAAGGCCCATCCACACCATAACGACAATGACAAACAATACCGTTCATAGGTGTGGATGCTCACATCGTTATCATTATCGTTCTTGATGTGGACAGGCCTTTACGCTCAGATCAGAGATTTACACAAGTTTGATAAATCACACGTGAGATTTCCGTACGCAAGTTGGTACGCCCAAATATACGCTCATTTTTACAATATTTTACATATTGGTAAATGAGGCCCAATGTGCCTAGAGGTCATCATAGTTACACACATGCAATTCAATTAAGGTGATTCCAAATGAGAGACAAGGACGGAAAAATACACAATACAAAAATGGATACACATTGATTAATTGATTGAATGATTAGGTAATTGATTGATGAGTGTTGTAAAAAAGTTATAACTTTTAAATTACTGGCAAACTTTGCAGATGAATGTGTTTGGTGTAGTGTGTGAATTATAACCTGCCAGCCACTAATTAGCGATATCAGTCAATTCTAAGGTCATTTATCAGTAATGTATATATAGAATAAAGGGCATAAAAGAGGTCTAATTAGTTATTTCATTAAATACCTTCTAAATCATTTCTCCCGTCTCCCGTCTGTCAGTATAAATGATGCAAAACAAAACCTTACTGTTATTCCTCCTGGATTGTGCCACACTAATTGTTTACTGACTATTCACTGTGGAAGCAAGTAGTCATCATGCCATAAATAGCAGGTGACAGCTGTGAACATTTGGCTAGTGGGAAATTGATTTGATGATCATGAAGTAGCATTTTGTCCTGTCCTTTGCCCCACTGCACAGGTATAGGGGCTGAAGAACACAGGTTAGAATCCAGGCTGGGACAGGAGGGAGGGTACAAAACTGAAAAAAAGAAAATCGCCCACTCATAAAGAGTAAACCAACTACAAAACAAACTTTCAAAATCTGGATGAATCAGGGCTGCTGGGTGGCTTATTCAGTTAAGGCACCGCACTGTGGTGCGTGGGTGAGCCCAACGGCCTCGGATTGAATCTGAACCGTGCCACATATTTGTCACCTGCGTCGCCCAGGGTATGGGAGGGTTCAGTCGCACAGGACTCCGCATTGCATCACTCTTGGGCAACCCCATTGGGCCGAAAGGGCACTCGTAACACTGCATGCCAAAACCGCACATGAAACATCCCTCCCCCGACAGCGCTTTGTGCGAGCTTAGCTGTGGTCTGCGACACGGAAAGAAGCAGCTGTTGTCCCCACATATTTCGGAGGAGAAACATGGATGTACCAGCTCTCCCAAATTGGCAGGGTGGTTCATTTATGAAACACCGCTGCAGTTGTAGATAGTTGGACATTCCAGACTGGGGTGGGAATTGGATATATACAGCCCTGGGTTGGGCAGCAAATTAACAAAAAAAGAAAAAGAAATCTGGACGAAGCAGGAAAAAGAGCAGAAACCCCTCACTGTATACCATAAAGCTGACATTACACTGTCATAAGTGAACACCTGTCATAATCATCCTTAACAGCATATTGCAGCTTGCCATAGATGTGATCACGCTGATATAATGTAGACTATACCACAATAATTTTGAGACATTTATTTTTAAATCTGCTTTATAAAATATGCTGCTTACACTACAACAGTGATATCACACTTGTCATGAGCTGTAATAAGCTATCGTGGCCAGTAATGACATGATATGTTATGACTATGGCAGCATTATAGGCTATATGTTTTATAGTTGAACACAAGTGTTATCAAAAGAGCATTCTCCAAGTATATGTTAATGAGGCAGTAAGGTTTTAATTCCCAGTTGTAGAAACACTGTTTTATCTGAGAGATGGCTACGAAACCTAAAGTACTTCAGCAAATACAACCATCGATAAAACATACGTGATATGTTGATAAGGGTCTCTGATAAGCAATGAAGAAATACTCCTTTTCTTATTGACCTCAGTTGTGCTTGTGATTTATGTGGAATGAGCTTTGATCCGAGGGCAGTTCTGTCTAGAAGACCAAGGCATTTTGAAGGTGTTCTTTAAAATGATTGCTTTCGAATTTTGACTGCTTTGATCATATATCCAGAAAATATAATGTTACCAGAAACAATTTTTTTCTGATTTTGTTTTCAGAATGTAGCTTGTATCATATTCCATATTATGTTCTAGGTAAAACTTGGATAATGTTATGGATAATGTATGTTTTGTAAGTTATGTAAAAAAAATTTTTTAATATAGATACTGTCCATAGTATTTTATATATGTTAGAAAATGATTTGTGATTGCCATGCTAGAGAAGCATCCACCAAACCTTAATGTGACAAATTTTCTCTGAAAGAAGTACATAATGCAGTTACAAAAGTGCTTTTGATTATGCTCAGGCACACAAAATTGCTATACTTAGCATCCACCAACAATGAAAGCATTTTATTCCCAGTACAATTCAAACAGATGTTCCCGTTATAACTGTTGGCTAATGCTTTTTGAATAAATTCTAGAAAAAATGTATTATAACTCATGATTCACATAGCCATTCCAGATAGTTATGTACAGCATTCATTTTCTCATTTGCCAAACCACTATTTGTCATGGGTTGTGGCTTTCTTCCCTCGTTTTCTACGGTTTTCTGCTTCTCTGCACCTTATAGCAATCTATCTGATTTTTCCCACATTCCGTCTCGGGGTTTTGCTCTTTCCCGCTAATTATTCATTTCACCTGCCTTACCTGCCGCCAGGTAATTGAGCCCTTGAGTTTTGCTTCCTGGCGCTTCGTTATAATTGCGTGCTTTTACAAAGTCAGGGTTAGACATTTTCTGCAGTTGAAAGAAAAAGATAATTTTCTTTATTTGTCGCAGCTTGAAATTTTCTGTCCTTGAAGCAGAAATTCTGTTCCCTTTTCTCTTTCCTCTCTACGCTTCCCCTCTCGTTTTCTGAGGGTGTGAGTTTTATTTTTGTTTTGTTTATTTCACCAGTTATCGGGCGTTACAGTCACGTCCTGAAGGTGCCTTGTTTTTCCTTTTCTCCTCTCGCTATTTTATTTGGCTATTCAGATTCTCCTTTCTGCCCGTGCTTACGAGGCTAGCCCGTTTTATAGGGGCGTGTTATTGTTTGGCTACCGCCAGGGATTTTATATCCCTTCTTTCCTTTGTCGCGTTTGGCTCATCGTTATTCTGCACAAACGCTCACACTATTGTCATGTTTTAGCTAGCTGCCTAGATGATCCCATTCTCATTTCAATCCATTGAGGTTGATTGTGTGCATCTACATGTACATTCTATTCAGATGCCAAAATAACATCTGGGATGATTTTGGTGTTCTTATTATTGCTGTTGTTTTACATGTAGGCTAATTTCTGTCTCTGGTGTGCATAGTTAACTCTTCTTCCACATCTGTAACCAGAGACCAGAAAGGCAGATGCCAATCCTTTTTGAAAATACCAATTTTACATGTCTGGATTATGCTTAATGAAGCTCGTTTCCATGACTTTCACACGTTATAAGTGTAGGAAGCACATTGACATTACTGATGCACAAGCTTCTAGGGCATCAGATATTACACATATTATATCATGCTACAGGATGATTATATCGCATATGTTCTTTGACGCCTGCCTGTGGTTTCATCATGACAGATTCACGCTGAAAAAAGTGTTTTAGTCTTGTAATGAGCCTTAAAATCCCTTTTTTTCTCTAAAGTGGACACTATTAGCTCGTTTTAAGTTAAGCTTTGCTTGACAAGTGAAATTATTTTACCCCACTGGCAAATCTTGAAATGAGTAAAACCATCTCACTCCACATTGGCAATTTTTTATGTCTTATTTAGACAATAGGATACGATTCTACCAGTCTAAATATAAGATTAAAATGCTTGTTAACATTTTGTTTTTGCAGTGCAGACCTGCTCCTCAGTAATGAGATTCATTTGGCACAGAATGCAGGTACTGGTCCCAAGCTAATTGATTCAACTGCTTCAAAGATTTTCAAACAGATTCTGTAGATGTACTGTATATTCCAGGTAGGAATCTATCCGTTTTTATTCCCCTTTAATTTCCCAATATCTACAATTTACTGGTACAATTCTGAAAAAGATGATTAATGTAGGTCAGGGGTGTCAAATTTTTTGGGACACGTTTTTGGTTTAGCTGAGCACTAAGACACCTGATTCTACTTTTCAAGGTTTTGATTGAAGACCATGATTAGTTCACTAGAAGGTGTTCAGACACAGGTTGTGACTCTTGTTCTGTGTTCTCTCTTTTGTGTTGGTGAAGGACAATGATAGCATTTTATGGTTCACTGGTTTTAGCTCATGGCATGGCTGTGTTCTGAAGAGGTGTGTGAATGTGAGCCATGTGGTCACGGCCAGACAGCAGGTGTTCATGGCCAGATTGCTTATTAGCAACACTGATAACATTCCCTTCCTCAAGATTTCACACCCCATTTTTATTTTTATGTTTCTATTTTACATAAATAGAAACATTTTTGTAAAATAGAAAACAGATTTTCTATTCATATATCTATATCATATATATATATTTCTATATCCTTTTTAAATCATCTCCCCCCTCCTGAGCAATTTTTCTGGGGGAAAGGGTGATTTATTAGAAAAGTTACTTCTTTTTCTCCAGAACAACACTGCACACTTTGTCATGAGGAGTGTCTTCTTTTTCCATTTCATTTTTTATTCATGTATGTACATCCTGTACCAATATGAATCTTGATATTGGCAAAACTAATTTATTGCATTAACACTGTCACAAGAATCTTTTTTTGACTCCTTTGTAATACATTGACAGAGGAGAATTTGCATAGTTAATGCTTCCTTTTTAGCCAACTGTAACCCACAGATTTAACTTGAACAGTTCAGGTGGAAAAGGTCGCACAAGGGTCGTACAGTTTCTCAACTTGGACTTCAACCCACAAACTAATGGTTTTAAGTCCAATGGCTGGCAAGTTTTTGTATCAAGTAACAGTAGTCTGCTTAGGGTTTGCCTATGTCAGAGCTCCTTATCTTTCATGTAAAGTAGTCTGAGAGGGAAAAACTGGATTGCCCTGATATTCCCCTTTGTTGCCCAGGCATTATGATGACATTTGAGTGGAAATTCTGAATGTGGTTTAATGCCTGCCAGGGAAACCAAGCCAATGCAGGATAAATAGAATTCTCTTTTTTAACTAATTAGTAAGAGGCTAGTAAGAGTGACTCTGAAGAGTGACTCTATTGCATGTTGAAGCAGACACCTCACCGAACACTTAGGTGACATAGTGCAGGTTAATAAATACCTTTATTTATGCAGGCTGTCTGTAAGATCACCCAGTTTTACAACTTGATTACAGTCAATGTTCCAGGGAGATGTTGGGGTAGGGTCACATGCAGATGGTCCACATTGATTGATTTACGAACGGTAGCTTTTGTTATATCAGTGAGTACATTTCGGTACATTTCTATCCTCATGATTCATGATCATGAACTAATGTAGCCTACTGATTTATTTGTTTATAGTGTTTCAAATTCTCAGAATGTCTACAAGGGCTTGCAACTCCAAGGCTGTAGTCGGTTTGATTCCCAGCTGAGTCACTGCCGTTGTACGCTTGAGCAAAGGTACTTTGCCTCAATTTCTTCAGTGAAATATCCTGTAACTGTGTGAATGGATTGCGTGTAAAAATTATGCAAGTTGTGTAAGTCGCTGTGGACAAGAGCACCGGATGGCCGATTGGCATGTGGCATAACAAGGAAAGGCACGATGCAAGAACAGGGGAAGGTACTGCACACATTCAGAAGAATCATGGCGAAGAAAGAAAATAGCGCATTCCCACACATTCCCACATGGTTTGGAGCATGCCGTTCCTGACAGATATATGAAGTGTGAAAATACTTACTATTTATCATTCACAGAAAGAAAGTGAATACAAATCCTGTAGGAGCTGAAATGTGGAAGTTGGAGCCATAGGCTTAGATTAGGGATAATGTAAGGAGGGCCCTCCAAAGAGAACGGTAGGGAGGAGGCTGCAGTGCATTGTGGGGTTTGTCTCTTGTGTAGACTGACACAAGGGGTATGATGCAGGTAGCATGTGTTGACTACATCATAAATGTTGAGAGGAAGAGGGACCTTCAGCATGTGCGTCCTGTTGAGTGGCGCGTCATGAATCACACCCGGACTTTGTTCGTGCTAACTGCCGCTGTGGGGCGATGCACCGTTGGACATAGCGTCCCCCAGCGATGAAGGGAGAATGCCCTGCCTCATCAATCAACAGTGACCTGCAATCTGCCTGGGCCAGCTGCATCAAGCGCACAGTTGTCCATTGCAGCAGCTCTGCTGGTGCTCCTCATTGTAAGGTGAGGCAGCAGATGACTTCACGTTTGCGCTGCCTATGTGCCTATCTCTTAACTTGACATAAGACACTGAGCGACGGAGCCACATTGTGCGTCTGCTGAAGAAGACTAATGTCAATGTGCCGGGGAGAAAATGTGATCAGCAGTACCAGCTTTCCAGAATTTAGCTGAGGGAGACAGATGAGAGTAAGTGGGAAGAGTGACTTTCTTTCAAAGCAATGAAATCTATGAAGATATCTCTATGAACGTCTCGTTCTCTGCCGTGCGTGTAAGTATGTGAATGAAGATGAACTCAATCACTCATGAGCAAAGTGAATTATTCATAAATTATTTATTAAAGCTGTGATTCAGAGAACCTGCTCCAAATGCTCTGAATATTGCATTTCAGTATACGGTTATTTTGTGAGAGCCACAGATGGATTGAACTGCAGTCCAGAAATAATAAATATTAAACGGACAGATACTGATTTTATGAACTGAGTGTATCAACTATTGACGGCTAATATCAGAACTTTTAATACTTTTACGATCACATATAATACCTAATTCTTCAGGAGCTCCATTTAGATTTGCCTACAATAAAGCTGTCTACATGAGAAAGGGTGCCATGTCTGCCTGAAACATGAATTCTAGTTCCTGCCATCCATTAGACTGTGATTAGTGCCTCCATCTCTCATTGGCTTACTGGTCTTTGGAGTTTCTCCCTAATGGCTGTGCAGCCCCCCATATCATACCCACTGTCTTTATTATTCTCTTTATAATGCTATCTTTCCTGCTGCTGTTAAATGTTTTTAACATTAGAATGGTGACATGATTGAAGCACATTTTCATATATCCCTCAGTTTACAGCTTATCTGCGCAATAGTGACTTACAGTATGATTGCCATCTTACTCTGTACTTGTCATCTAAATGTACTGTACGAATACAAAAAGCACATTTTCATATTTTGATGAAGGCGCTAATGAAAAACAACTTGAAATATTTCTTATACTTCTTCGAATCTGCGTCATGTGTATGCTTGTCTCTACGGACCAATAAAAAAACATGTATTTTGCTTGAAATCCATGTTTTATTGAATATCAAGTGTCCAAGTATCTTAGCAAAAACTGTTAAATACTTCATACAAACGAGCCAGCGGGCTAATCTGTAAACCTGCTATCCAGCCTGATCACCTGCTAATGCAATCACATCCCCATGAACATTCTGAACATAGAGGTCTGACACCACTGTCAACATTGTGCTGTGTTATTTGTAGTTAACAAGTGATGCTTGGAAAAGATATGAATGACACATAAAATAGATTTATGATACACTAAGTGATAATCATTGGTCCCATGACATTCATTGCTGTGTCTGTGTGTGTTGGGGGGGGGGGGGGGGGGGGGGGTTATAATGTTATGGGAAAATTCCCAATCAAGGTTTTTTCATCTGGCCAGTTTACCATCAACCAGTATAAAAATATGCAATACCTACCACCTGAACCAATGTGAGTGACCACGACCACACATTAGGGTGCGAACCAATGAGTTTTCTTGCACAAAATGACTGGTATTCAAACTCCAGATGAACTCTCTACATGTTGGCGGTTAAGGTGAGTCATACAGTCTCCCCTCTCCCAGCTCTCTTTCTGGTGTGATTAAACGCATTCCATGGTGTTTTCTACTGCTGTATAGCCACCGCACAAAAGGGAAGAAAGCGACCGATTTTAGTTTGAGCTGGTAGGTGACCTTGTTTTTAAAACTCTGGTAATTTCAATTTGTGTTTGCGCTACTTACCACAGTTCTCATGTATTCACTTTTGTTTATTGTGAATCAGCCTCGCAACCACTTAATAGCTCAATGAACACACACACACACACACACACAGCTCAATGAAATGTAATTATGATGACCACAGACACAGCGAAGCACAGAAGATTTCCCTCCTTGCTGTCTCAACACTGCTACATAAGGATTGCATGGGGCCACAGGGACAGAGAAACTCCTGCGAACATGTAACATTCTCATAATTTTGACACTTACCCTAACCCTAGCCTGGCCACAAAAGGACATAAATGCTTTGAGAATGTTGTATGTTAGTGGCTAGGGCTGCTGTTGTATGTTAGTGGCTAGGGCGGCTGTTGTATGTTAGTGGCTAGGGTTAGGGCTGCTGTTGTATGTTAGTGGCTAGGGTTAGGGCTGCTGTTGTATGTTAGTGGCTAGGGTTAGGGCTGCTGTTGTATGTTAGTGGCTAGGGTTAGGGCTGCTGTTGTATGTTAGTGGCTAGGGCTGCTGTTGTATGTTAGTGGCTAGGGCTGCTGTAGTATGTTAGTGGCTAGAGTTAGGGCTGCTTATGTATGTTAATGGTTAGGGTTAGGGCTGCTTATGTATGTTAATGGTTAGGGTTAGGGCTAGCACTGGGGCTGCAGTTTCACTTTATTTTAGGATTTATTTTTCTAGAAGGGCATGGGCAAAATCTTATTTTCATGGAAATATACAGATTTCACCTAATTTGCTTGACCTCAATACAAACGCTCTTAATTGACTATGATCCCCAGGGTGTCCTCTCTATCATGAAGATCTGTCTTTGTGCATCTGTACCTCCGCAATTCATTTATGACTGTGCTCTTCCTGCAGGGGATGTGAAGAGAGAGAAAGTAACATGTGACCAATGACCAAAGGTGAGCTGGGCAGGATATTTAAACCAAGATAATGTGGTGGTCATATACATAAAAAATGGAACATTCTGTCTCTTGGGGGAATGTGGTAAAGAATGTGCTACACGCCATGCATGCTAGACTGGGACCTGCATAATTTATGGACGACACTGTAGCTGTGGGAAGAGCCTACATATATTGGCTATTCCAAACTGGGAGAAAACTGAAACGCGGGGTTCAAAATTTGTTAAAAAAATAAATAAATGCGGATGTCAGGACAGCACAGTCGGTGGACGCATGTCGTTCTTGA
Organism: Ilyophis sp. 1 JC-2022; assembly: GCA_022702515.1. Lineage (NCBI taxonomy): Eukaryota > Metazoa > Chordata > Actinopteri > Anguilliformes > Synaphobranchidae > Ilyophis > Ilyophis sp. 1 JC-2022. The sequence goes on along the minus strand of CM040404.1, from coordinate 87,851,619 downwards.
TAGACCATTAAGATTCTGGGAGTAAATGTGTCACTCATAGCTGTAATCTCTGTTATCTCTCTGCTGAAAACAAATCCGTCTACAGTTAGGCCTTCACAGTAGGAGCAAAGGTTGTTTTTTTCTATATTTTTCCCACATTTATCTGCTTCATGTGTTCCTTACAGTTAAGAATAACACTTTCAAAGCGTGTGTCACCATGTTGTTTCGCTTATTCATATAGGGACTTTGCATTCTGTATAAAATGTATTAAAACTATTTGGCAACAGAGTTAGACACCAAAAAGCTTATAGCCCACTCCCACTTTCTTTACTGACGTAAAGGATGGATGCTACAAAAGTCAAATTTAATTAAAATCATACCAGATAGGCAGCCCATAAAATCACCTAATAATGCTGTCCACGTAACAAGCTAACATATACTCACAGGAAACATGGCAGGTGAATTTCCCTCACTCATCTGACAAACACATGAGCCAGTTACTATATTCCACACTTTACTTCAAGGTGTGGCCACCTGTTGAGTAGCTAGGGGGCACTGATGCTGCAGTAACCTAAAGTCCATTGTACTCTGGTGAGACAAAGCCAGTTTTGTCCGCCCAAGTCACAGTCAGCTCATGACATAGACCAGACTTGAACTAGCAATCTCAAGGCTATAGGGAAAGGTCTACTCATGTGGGAAGCACCATTATCAACTGAGCTATATGGAAGCCCCAAGTTTGTGGCTTTTAAAACAAAATTGTAGCCGTGGGTATGACCACATTTGACGCGGGCTTGTAAAGTTTTCTTAATGTTTTGACATAAACGCTGCCATTTTTTAGGTAATGCTATGCGCCAGTAGCTGTTGATTTCCCACATTCCTGAAATGTCTTGTTAAACACAGTTCTGGTCCTTGTGTTATTTTGATTTGCAGGGCCTAAGTAATGGGCCTGCAGGGAATATCCACACCATGTGAACCGGCCTTCATGTGCTTCACCTACTTTCCAATATACATACAGGATAAATCACTCTTAGGTTCCGCTTTGATAACATATCTGTGAAAGGAAGGCTGGAGCCTGAGGCTGGCTCAAAAGCTGCCTCCTGGGTTTAGTTTCTGATCAGATAACATCTAGGAATTTAACATTTCTCTGACCATTTAAAATGGCATGTTCCGTAGGAGAGTTTGGCAGGGGATGGAGGGGGTGAGGAGACAAGGTTAGAAGAGTCAAGCCAGCATCACAATCTGCTTTTGGCATGTCAAACTATGTGCAGCAGTTCACTGAGAAACCGATGATCTGCTAGCAATGCCCTGCGCAAGTCCGTTTACAGGGGAACAGAGAGGTCCTTGTTCCTTCAGACACTGCAAAGCTTTCGCTCTCCAGTGTTCCCTGTAGTTTTGTATATTTAAGTAAGATTGGTCAACGAACATCTGCTCAAGATGCCGGTTGCGTGATAAGTCTAATAATTGATTGAAATTAAAATGATGGCATGAACAGTTGTAAGAATGCTGTGACCTAAACTGTAAATAAATAAATACATAATTAGCCTGACAGTGATGGTCTCAAGCCTCTTATTAAACAGGTAATTTGATAACTGTTGTTGTACTTTGCATTGCATGTAAAGAAGTAAAGTTAAGTGACTAGAAAATGATTTATGCTATTAGGGATGGTATCACTCATTTGTGTCTTGTGCTGTCTGTCTTTCAGTTATTCTAGAATGACTTCACAGCTCTTCCCGGTGCATCTCACATGGCTTACTTTACTGCAGTTGGTAATTACTTTGTGTTATGGGCACCTATCCACATGATGAATAAAAAATATCTGGTGGTTGGTGTGTTTCATGGTGTCATTCATTATTCATGATTAAACTAGCCATGCTTATGTTTATAGGATCTTTGGGCACATATATGATATTGGGCAGCTAGTTTGGACTAATTTAATAACTGTTAAATGAAAATGGATTGCCATAAGCTATCGTTAGCTTGCTAGCTAAATGTTAAAATGACTTGCCATGAGCTATCGTTAGCTTAACTAGCTAGCTAACCCAGCATTGCCAAACATGACTCGGGAGACAAAGCTAATCAACCTCCCCATCAGAAACACGCCCCAACAAACGGGAGAGTAGAGTGTTGTGGACGGGACCAGGTGGAATAGCTAAATTAATACCTAAATTGATAAGCTAGCTATAATGTGTTTGAACAATAGTAATGCCCAGATTTTTTTTAAAACCCCAAAAAACCGCAACCTGCGACATCAGAAAGGACCAGCCTAAATCAGGTATGTAGGCCTATATAAGCAGGCAGTTCTGGATTTTGCTTTGCTCCAGGAGGTAGCAAATAGGCTACAAAGCACTGGGGCCTAGTTAAATGCGGGAGGATGACAGGCTTGAAAAACTGTTCAGTGTTCAGTGGTGGTGAGTGACGTTTACGGAATGCGACCGATTGCTGTAGTAATGTAGTTGACTTTAGCATAACGTTATATTTCATTTATATTAATTGCGTGTGTAGTTCAAAAATCGCAAAGAGTGCATTTATTTGTGGAGATTATCTTTATTAACAAAACATGAAAACTCTCTTAGGCTTATATTAACCACAGACCTTATGTTCGGCACAAATTCGAAAACCCCATGTTAAAACCCCATTGGAAATCGAAGAGGGAGCCCATGCCCGGAAGAAACCTCCGAATTGGCCTCCAAAAATACGTCATGACTGTAGCACTCTATTGGTGGGCATAGCTGAACACTGCAATGCATTTTGGGTACCAGTGGCTTTTTTGATGGATTCATGACAGGCTATGAGGAGCTGATTTTATTTCTGATACAAGTGTTTTGTTCTTCCTTCAGAAAAAACATACACTTGGAGACAGACATGCAGCATTGATGGATCTCAACATCAAATAATCACCAGCCAAATTAAACCATGGATTTTACTTCTATAAAATTATGCCTTGTTTTTGGGTTTAGCAATATTGGTGTTGTGCATTTTAAAGTATGTAAATATAGCCAAATCTTGTGAAATAAATAATCTGTTTAGTTCAAGATTAATCAGAGATAAATATAGCCATTTGTTTAATGTGTTGACTGGGCAGCCTGCAGTCATATGTTCTGTGGTTTGCTGGCAAAAAATTAGGAAGTGACCGTTCTTAATGGAACTACTAGCTCCCAGCTCGATTACAAACCTGCCAGCACCAGAAATGAACTTGGGCTGTTTCTGGGTTGGGTCTTGCCAGCTCATATCACATTTGTACAAGTGCAAAAGCTTCAGCACAGATCCAGCACGGCTGGAATGTGCCAGTGCACAAGGAGCATCTCAGTGCAGACCAAGCCTGTCACTGTGTAAACATATGGAATATTCTGGGGATATTAGTGTTGAAAGACAGATTCGAAGAACTAGTATGACTATGGTATGTATGATGTAATTATTGACTATGGAATCATTACTTTGTCTCTCATTCAAAAAATATATTTTTAATAATTTTAGATCTAAAAAATATCCAGGATGTAAGCCTAAAACTCAAATAGATAAACTTCAGAAAATCCATTATAATATTGGCTGGTAAACATAGAAGCATTGTTTACAATCATTACTCAATAAACAAACCACTCTTTGTATGTATACAGGTGATATCCCTGGTGTTGCCACAAGGCATGTTTGTTTATCTGAACATTACATTGAAATCTACCAATACATATTTAAAGTCTGGACAATAGATGGTAATAAACTCACTGTTAATATAGATCAATGCATCTTGAAATAGTTCAAATGAATCCTGCACAGTTCATCTAAAAATAAAGAATGTAAAGGGTTTATAAGCAATCTATCAATGATCTCCTTATGGATAACAGCACAATATCTGCTATGAATCAGCTGGAACTGCAATATATTTTAGTAATGGACATGTACAAAATATTTCTTTTAAAAAATATTAAACGGCATTTTACCAATCAGAACTGCCTGTACCAGCCAGAAACTATTCTTTTTCTATGATTTCCAAACACAAACTCTATCCACAGCTGCAGTGCCAAACAAGCCAGATGACACTACTCAAAGGCCATTCATTCTAACCTCTGCGTCTGTGGGTACAAGGTTTATTTATACGAGAGACATCCATTATATTTAGAACTGAATTCTAATAAACAAACCAAGTTGTCATGGAGTTTAATGCTTTTCAGTGGCATTTACAAGGAGAAACAAAGCATCTGAGATAGCCAAGAAATGTTATTTAAAGCCAAGGTTACCCAAAAAGCATTAATTTGCCATGATACACATTTTTTGGGGTACTAACAGCCATGGCATTACCCCCAAAGCAATATTAACAACTCAGCACCAGTTTCTGGTTAAAATCTTTTCAAAACTTTTTTCATCTTTTGTTCAGCCAACCAGCAGAAAGTTTCAGACAACCTGACTTTTGTGCATCATTAGAAAGGATGGATATCCAAATATGGAATGTAATCTAAACAAGAAGAAACTTGTGGGAAGCGAGTTAGCTGCGTAGCTACATACAGTATGTTAGCTAGACATGTCTTTTAATTTGGGTCACTATGTACCGTTATGTAACAACACTAGCAGCAACACACACTTGCCAGGCAAATTAAACCTACCATTCACTGACTTGTTGTGCCGAACATAGCAGGCACCTTCCATGACGACATCGTCTTGTGGTTGATCAGGCTTCTCGGGCTCATACATATGGCCTCACCATAGAAATATTACCAGTACTGCTTTACACTATGATAGCTAGCTACACCGGCTGCAGAGAAGTAGTTTGCAACCTAGCAACCACAGTCATTCGTGTTAGTTTATGTGTGATTTCCCCATGTATTATTGGCCTACTGCCATTGATTCAAAACTTCTTGCAGTTTCTTCAGCTCACTCCAAAGTTGTCCATGCAGAAGGGTATAAGTTGCACCTGTTCCCACATTGGCTGGCAAATTTTCGATAGTCACTGGAACAAGTAGCAGTCTTGGTATGGAAATAATGCAGGAATCATTGGTTAGCCAGTTAAAAGCATGTTTTTTTTTACTATCTTCAGCTGAGATGGTTGATTGGGATGAGTTATGGCTTCCCATCACACCACTACCTGACTTTGCAGGGTAGTCATGAAGTGTTTTGCCAGGATTTTGGTCAGCTGATTTGTTTGTGACGCATTTGATTATAGAGAGAGCATGAGCCAGAATTATGGTCCCTTGACTTCTCCAGCACAGAGCAGCGGGTAGTGAAGGTATAATATTTGACTTTGTCTGGATAGGGGTGTTATTTTTCTAGCAGCCTTTCAATCTAACTCCAGTTGCTGTTTGTTATGTTTTTCCAGTTGGTTTCAAATTCAACAAGTTATTCAACAGTGACAACACATACTTGCAACTGACTAATGAGGTAGTTTGATGTCTTTAAAGTGACGTTCAAGGAAAATCCGTAATATCCTTATAACCACGTTATTTATGGCTATTAAGGTATGTATTGAGCACCAATAAAGCGCGAAAAATGCTGAAAAAAAGGGTGGAGTCGAAATGGGTCCATGGTGACGTAGACGTCAAAACTCAACCAATACATACTTTGATCTCATTACATAACTCCTCCCATAGTTTGAGGTGAATAAAACCGTCCTGTTCCACAAAGAAATCCTGTCTGAAGTCTGAACCAAACGCTTGTTTTGTTTGCCCTTGAGAATAGTTGTGTCATGGGCTGCGCCTGCTTTTCCTTTTTTCTGCGGACGTTCGTTCGTTTAGCGATGACAGGGCAATCTATCGGATTGTACGTCTTCTATTTCGGAGTTTCCTTCTCTTCAGGTACTCACCTGCTCTCGTTACCTGCGGGTATTTAAACCGTGCACTTCCGCTTTTCTGTGCTTGTTGTTGTCTTGCGATTTCACACAAGCCGGTAAGGTTTAGGATTTCGGTCACTGCATTGCTGGTTTGTACAAATAAGCATAGCAGAAAGTCTGTTTAGTTTTCAGAGTTCGGATCTTTTCTTTTCCCTTAGTTACTCTTTTCACAGTCCTATTTTCTTTTCCTCCCTTGGTTTCTTTATTTCAATTTCCTCTTCAGTTCTGCTTCCTATGCATTTTAACTGGAGAATTTCTGTTCTTATTTGTCTTTTGTTATTTTGACTAGTTTGTTTTTCGCTCAGATTTCTGGGTTGTTCTTAGTTCTTTGATCTTTTTAAGTATCTGTCTCTTCTGTGTCAAGAAAGAGAGACATTATTATTTTTTTATATTTATACTCCAGTTAAGGAGTTTTTTCACCCTAATATTTTGGGTTGATTTCTTCAGTTTATTAATTTTTTCCTATACCTCTTTCGAGACCCGTGTCTCTTAATTTCCGAGGTATTTCCCCATTTTCCTTGCGGAATATATCCGCTCTTGTGGCGATCTCTCCGGTGGTTGCTTTTTGAACCCTTCTGTCACATTTGGTCTTCAGTTCTTGACCACCTTACAGAACAACAAGCCTAAAATGGAAAGTCCAGCGACATCTCAGGAAATTGCAGAAGCGCTGGTCAATCAGGGCGCTACTGGGGGCACTGTTGAAGAACGAATTAAATTAACTCCTCTTCACCAGGGCACCGATGGCGGGGGTACGCCATTAATTTTCGGGCACTAGCAGGGGAGACAGGATGGCCGGACGGCCCACTAAAATTATTTTTTCTGAATGCATTGTCCACCCCCATTAAAGACGCCCTAGCCACACTAGAACCTCCTGCTACATTTGGTGCTCTAGTGACCATGGCTATTCGTCTGGACAACCATATCAGGGAGCATAGGTGTGAGGAGGGGCATAGAGATCGCTTTGTCCCTCATGTCTCTTCATCATCGAGGGAGACTTCGCCCTATTTTTTCGCCAATCAGGAGGAACCCATGCAAGTGGATGGGTCCTCTCTCCATCAAGCAAAGGGAGCGAAACTACAAGAAAACTGGTGTCGTTATTGTAGGCACAAGGGTCACACCAGGGATCAGTGCCCTAAGTTAACGGGAACGGGGGGGGTCTCGCTAGGGAGACCGGGAGGCCTAGCGAGACAAATTAGCACTGACCGAGAAAGCAGTCCAACTGCTTTGAAATGGGCATTCGGCCAGGATTGATGCCTTTATTGATTCCGGAGCGGTTGAGTCTTTTATTGATGCAGAATGGCCCGGGAATTTAAAATTCCCATACATCCACTCAATAATTTCCGCCAGGTTACGGCTCTCGATAGTCGCCCTCTGGATTCTGGCACTATTACTGAGAGAACTGGCTCTGTGGTTATGCGCACCTCCTTTCAGGGGCACTCTGAGAGGCTTACATTTTTTTTGGTTGATTCTCCGTCTTATCCTCTCGTGCTGGAACATTCGTGGCTTGCGGCTCATGACCCACATATTAGCTGGGGCAGAGACAGGTATCCTATCTGCCAGTGTGGGTCTCACTGTCAATCACACTGTCGTGCGGTTTTTTATCCCTCTCCGAGTTGTGCCCCTGAGGGTTCTGAACTCAGCTCAGGTAACGATTTGGAGGAGGCGGAGTTTCATATCGACCAGGATACTTTCTCCATACTTCCTGTCATTGCAAAAAGCAAAGAGGACAGCTTGTCCTGGGATCTCTTTGCGGAGGGGGGTTCCATAGAGGAGAAGAATCTCTCTGTTTCCGAGTTCGATTGGGAGATGTCGTCTGACGTTCCTTCCAAGACCCCGGAGGTAGTCGGTCTGTCTTGAAGCATGTGCGCGCCTCTCTGCCGCGCGCCACCTCTAGGCAGAAAATTGCGACCAACAGGCATCGTCGCTCAGCCCCTTCCTACAGGGTCGGGCAACAGGTGTGGCCCTCCACGCGAGATCTGCCCCTGACTTTCACATGTATATTAATATACCTATTCACATTTTCTTGAAAACATATTTGGTGGGTGTGTAGTGGATACATCCCTCTGTGATATGTTGTGGTTATTTGGAGTTTTTAGAATCCCTTGACCATCACTTTAAGAATAGGTTTTATTATTAACTTACTGCCTGTGGAATTGACGAGTTTAGTTCATGATGTTCTTGAATTGGTTATTAGCACATCACTTGGAAGGGAACGGAAGTTTGTGGTCATATTACTCATATTACAGGCTTGAGCTTAAAATGGGTCCAAAAATTTCAGCCCGACCCCACCCGCATCCTTTTCAGCCCGAGCCCAACCTGACCCCCGTGTCACAGCATTTTGAAAACCAAACCCGATTTGAACACGACTTAAATAAGTGTCTGTACACTAGACGCACCCTCTTGTGTGATTATCTGCCATAATGCTGCTGATGCTGTTGGGAATTATTGTTGGGAATTCCATTAAATCCATTGGTCACCTGTGACAATATGTATTGATTATATTTGAATATGTATCACCTGTAAACTGTATCACCTGTGACAATATGTATTGATAGTATCTGAATATGTATCTATGAAATGTATCATGTGCACCAAAACACAATAAAATATATAAGGTATCATGTTAGAAGCACATAATACACTTTCACAGCAGGTATAATGTGAGCACAAAAGCACATAATGTTAGATCAAATGGAAGCACGCTTTCACAGCAGCGCAACTCTGTTTTTGGGAGATGTGGGAGTGCGGGAGCACCTGGTATTTTTTAAGGGTCTGTTGGAAGGTGGGGGAGCGCCTGGTATTTTCCAAAGGCAGACTAATTAAAATACACTCACACAGTTACACAGAAACGCATAAAAAATAATGAGGAAAGTTTACAAAAATAGAGCAATCATAATGACATGAAGGTATTATTAATTTCCGGTGCTTTCCAGAGTTCAGTTTAAGGTTTCCATCCACAGAAGAGATCAGACAGAGACTGGACATGCGCGGACATGCGCACTGAGGAAACCATCGTGGCTTGAGAAGAGACACCTGATTGGCAAAAGATTGGAGAATGGGATGGACAATCTGATAAGAAACTGTATAAAGATGGACTGTAAACCAAGAATAATTGAGTGTCTCCTGCGGAGATGTCATGACCTTGATCGTGCGGTGTATGGGATAAGGTCTGGCATTTTTGATAGTCTCTGCGGGGGCACTACGCTGGACTTTTGTTGTATGTTTAATGAAATAAAGTCTAGCATTCTCTGAGAATTACTGCCTCATTCTCTTTATTTAAACACTTTGAAATTTGAGAGCAAAAGTTGAGAACTCAGAATTTTCTTGAGAACTCTGAAAATCTTGTCGCTTGGAAACCACGACAAACTTGGCGTCACGAGAACAGGATAGGACCAAGGCTGATTGCGGTGCAGACGGGAGGAGGAGACGGGGGAGGGTCCTTCCAGCCGGCTAATTGACAGAAACCAAGGTAAGCGAAGTTAATCTTATATCGCTTGAGAATACCTTGTTGAAATATATGTATAGATGTAGTGGGAAAAAATAAATAAATAAAAAGGGCTCTCTCTCTGTCTCCCTTTCCCTGCTAAAAACCAGTGACCAGACACCTTGCCTATTAAAAAATCCTGTGCAAAAGTAAAGATAAAGTTTGATAAAAATTGTGTAAAAGAGGACGGCGGTAATCTGAGAGAATCATTGCGCAAGCGATATTTTGTATGAAAGTGAGTGAAAGAGTAACACCTGGGCAGAGGTCGCTATATTGAACGCTAACTGCAGGTGTTGGAGTAAATGGAAGTTTGGGTGGTCAGAGCTACAAACTTGAAGTCAGCAATAAAACGTACGGAGTGAGAGAAGAGGGGGTCCACTGAGAGACCAGAGAAGAGTGTTGTGTAAGAGGGGGTCCACTGAGAGACCAAAGAAGAGTGTTGTGTAAGAGGAGGTCCACTGAGAGACCAGAGAAGAGTGATGTGCATGGTGTGAAATAAAATAAAAGCGTGCGTGCTGATAAAGAACGAATGATGATGTAATAAATTACTGTTTTTAAATTTGTTGATACAAGATATGCATTTTGAGGTTTTGACGTATCATGAAAACGGGAAAATAACTGAAAGACATATACACGAAGAAGGTTGTGAATTGGTAAAAAATAATAAGTATATAATAGAAAGAAAAATCAAAGGAGAAATAGAACTTGCATTTGAAATTAGGAGAAGTGAGTGGCATGAAGCTAAATTAACGGCAATGTTACACGGACGGTTTGTGCAAAAATTTTAAGTAATAGAGAGTTATAAACATTAATAAAGAAAAAGAAAATAGTAGAACAAATTAATAACTTAATCTGTTGTGTGGATAAAATTGGGGAAATAAGGTGCATAATAAAAAGTGATAAGCTAATAAACGGGAAAAACTAGAACTTGTATAGGGAAAATACACAGCGTGAGTAGCACGCAGAAAAATTTAAGGCTATATTACAAGGAAAGCTTGTTCAGAAAATTAGAATAACAGAGAGTGATAAAGAATAATAAGGAATAAATAAGGTAAAAAGAATAAATGGGATAATATGAACATTTATTTGATATCTGAACAAACATATGGTGTCTGAATAAGAAAAGTATTTTAAGCATTTCAAGTGTGTTAAAAAATAACTCGGATAATTTGCAAAAAGTCGCGCGGATGAATACGTGAAATAGAATATTTTAAAAATAAAAATAAGAAAGGGATATAAAATACTGCAGTTACATTAGTGCGAGTGAGAAATAATTTAGGAAATAATCTAAGTGATAAAAGAAAGTAAAACAATAAAATAAGTAACAACGGAACAAATATACAAAAGGTATAATAATTTATAGAATAAGTTAAGAATTATCGATTGCCTGAACAAAACATATGGTGTTTAAATAAGGAGGAAAAAGTTAACAATAGTTTAAAGTAAATTTAAAAAGATTGAAAGAATTCTAGAAATAAAACTGTGTGACTAAAGTATGAGAATTAAAATATAAAAGAAGCATAGATCTAAGTGTTAATGGTAAATAACAAAGTGAGGAATAAAAATTATATGAACTAGTTGAAGTTAAAAAGACAAGAGTAATTAAAAGAAACGAGGAATGATAATTACAAATACGCATTGGTTAATAGAAAGAAGAGGTGGTTTATTTTGTGAGAAACACTCAATACGTTGGGATCAGACGAAAAAGAGGAAAAACAAGTCCAAGAGGTAGCAGCTAATTTAAGGATATGATTAAAGCTGCAAGAGGAACAAGAGAAAGGGAAAATTGACATAAAGGCCGAACGAGAAGCAATGATAAAAGAAAGTTGAATAATGGAGGAAATGTTCAGACAAAAGATAAAAGAGATGGAAATACAGCTGATAAAACAAGAGAAAGAAATACAAGAGCTAAAAAAGAAAGAAAAAGGGCACCAAACTAGGAGTGAAAAAAATAAAAAAGCTACAAGGCAAGAGTGGGGAAAACAAAGAAAAGAAAGAGCAAAAGAGGACCAACAGGAGGAAGACAGGGTGAGGGAACAGGAAGAAGCGCAAGAAGCAGTGGGATACCAGAAAGTGAGAGGGGAAAGTGGTGATGAGGAGGAATTATTTGAGGGAGCAGAGGAAGAAAGAGATGGTAAAGTAAGTGAGGAGAGAATGAGTACAAGGAGCAGAGATGGTGAAGCAAGTGAGGAAAGAATGAGAACAAGGAGCAGAGATGGTGAAGCAAGTGAGGAAAGAATGAGAACAAGGAGCAGAGATGGTGAAGTAAGGGAGGAAAGAATGAGTACAAGGAGCAGAGATGGTAAAGTAAGTGAGGAGAGAATGAGTACAAGGAGCAGAGATGGTGAAATAAGTGAGGAAAGAATGAGAACAAGGAGCAGAGATGCTAAAAAAGTGTGTCCAATGCTGATGAAGGGACCACTCCCACAGTATGTTCCCTGGGCTGCCCAGGACCTCCAAAATCTGATCGCGACCCTGCCGGAAATACAGGATGGAGCGGCCATTTGGGTGGGGAAGCTGGGGGAGGAGGTGGTGGGAAGGATGCTGGCGCTGGGAGATGTGAGGGCCCTACTCGGAAAGGTAGTGGGAAAGGAAAAAACGTTGGAAATAATGGCTCAAGCTGGTTACAGGCAAGCAGACAGATATGAAGTGGATAGGGGAAAATTTGACCTGTATAGGAAAAATATATGGGACACTCTGAGGGAAGCCTACCCCACAAGGCCGAGCATAGCAATGCTGAAGGGGGTGGCTATGAAAGAGGGGGAGTCTCCAGCAGCATTTGTGGAGAATCAATTCAGAAACTGGAGAATGACACTGGATAAAGACATACAGAGGGATCCCATTATGACAGCAATGTTTCGCACAGCCATCCTAGAAGGACTGCCAGAGCTTGCCAAAAACCGCCTGGAGGAGGTAGTGGGAGTGCATTCCATGTCACACAGAGAGTTTGTGGACCATGTGATCCATGCTGTGGAAAGATGCCGCCTAGAAGAAACAAAGCAACCAGGAGCGGGAGGTGCAAAGAAAACTTTTCCAGATGACACACAGAAAATAGCACCAATCATGGCAGACTTCACATGGCAAGAGCCAGAACCCCTGCTCTCTGAGGGGGGCCTGAGCGGATCCCAGCCAGTCATCATCTATAGTTTCGCTGGAGTTCCTCCGCCAGCATTCCCAACACCAGTGTACGTTCAAGGGGCAATGCAGGGAGCCCCGCCACAAAACAGGGGGCAAGGGAACAAAGGGGGAACTGGACAGAACCAAGGGAACAAGGGACAGGGGAATCAGAATAGGGGACAAGGTCAAGGAGGTTATGTGTACAATCAGCAGGGACCCCCTCAGGGTCCAATATGCTGGGGATGTGGGCAAATAGGGCATGTAAAGAGAAACTGCCGTAATGGCCCTCCACAGTAGCAGTCAAGAGCCCCAGGTTTTTAATCAATTTACAGGGATGACTTATTAGTGTGTTCAAGTTCACAAGAACAATGTGAAATAGATAATTTAAAGCTCTTAGAAAAATTTGCGCAAAAAGGGCACAAGGTGTCCAGAAAAAGAAAAAAGCTACAATACTGCCAACAGGATCAAAGTGAAAACACACCCACTGAGGAAAATAATGAAAGAAGCAGGACAAGATAATTTAAGAAACAAATTAAAGTGAGATGTGGATGCTGACACAGTGTTTGAAAGTGTAAAATAAAAATAAAAATAATAATTAACACAAGCTTTCCAAATTATGATAAGTCATCACAAAGTAGCAGAGCGGTGATGATTTGTTGTCTGTTACCTGTTTTGAGGTTTTTTCTCACCAGAATTGTGGGTGCATATCCTCTGGTGGCTAAAGCGACCCAGACCACAGAGGATCATCAGCTGGTAATTAACCTGGCCGCAGACAAACAGCGGCTTGGACTGATGAAACACCACAAAAGGGGAACTGAAATGTATCGGGTCAAGCTAATGAAATATGAGAATGTGCAAACTCTTCATTATGAGCAACCAGAGTATTGTGTTTGTTATGAATAAGAGAAAGATTTCAGAGTTGTAAGAGGAGTGCAACCTTTTTCTCCTTCCTAGACAAAAGTGGGAGGTTTTTTGGTTGTGCGTCTCAGGGCCCTTAGTCACCTCTGGAACGGGCGATAGAGAGCTATATTTACTTATATTTAGAAAAGTTAGGATACATATTCATACTTAATATGGGTGCCTCTTGACACCTGCTCCAGATATGACAGAGGATAGGGTACTATTAAACTGTAAGTATGAGAGGGGGGAGTGGCTGTATACCGCGATTGGTGGCGTATCTCCGCGTTCCCCTGTAGCACTGCAGAATTAAAATAACGCCTGGAACACTGGTATGCTATACAAATACCAGTCACCCCCTTTGTGGAAGAACATACATGCATTTTAATAATTGAGACATTGTTTAAATGTGTCCATGGGCTTCTATATAAACATTTTTTACTCATATATTTTTTCAGTGCTGCATGGATTGAAGCGGGATGGACGGCCGGGAAGTGTCAGTGCATCAGAGATAAACGGAAGGCAGAGTGGTACTACTGCCTTTGAAACTGTGTGCAGACCACTCGGCTGTCCGACTGCTGAATGTCCTGCAGTCCAAAATTGTTGTGTTAAACATATTTACTCTTATAATCTTAAAATATGTATACAAGCGCCAGATCAGATAAAAGCGGCGGCCAGGCATCGAGGACTACTGACTGCGAGACAGTTGATCTCATTTTGCTGTATACATGGCATAATCAATTTTACAAATTTATTTTAATTATGTACTCTTATATTCTTTTTATACTGCAGGTGTGATGCAGACTGGGCGGCTGGGGAGTGTCGCTGCATCAGAGAAAAGCAGAGGGCGGAGTGGTACTGCTGCCTTTGGAATTGGGTGCGGACCCCTCAGCTGCCCGGCTGCTGAAAAACCTGCAGTGGAACAATCTGATAAGTATATCTTAAAGAAAGGTACCCAGTTATCGCACCATATAATTTAACAGCAGTGAAAGGATGGTGGTTTAGTATGGTTACAACCATACACTAGTATACGTTATGTGGAAGAACCAGTGGGCCGTGTGAGCTTAAAAAATGTAGGGAATGATGGAAAAGAGGAGGATTGGAAATATGAACGCTCTCCTGCAGAACTGTAGTATAATGGAATTGGTGATGGTGAGGCTAATAAGCCTCAAAGGGGGGATTGTTGGGAATTATTGTTGGGAATTCCATTAAATCCATTGGTCACCTGTGACAATATGTATTGATTATATTTGAATATGTATCACCTGTAAACTGTATCACCTGTGACAATATGTATTGATAGTATCTGAATATGTATCTATGAAATGTATCATGTGCACCAAAACACAATAAAATATATAAGGTATCATGTTAGAAGCACATAATACACTTTCACAGCAGGTATAATGTGAGCACAAAAGCACATAATGTTAGATCAAATGGAAGCACGCTTTCACAGCAGCGCAACTCTGTTTTTGGGAGATGTGGGAGTGCGGGAGCACCTGGTATTTTTTAAGGGTCTGTTGGAAGGTGGGGGAGCGCCTGGTATTTTCCAAAGGCAGACTAATTAAAATACACTCACACAGTTACACAGAAACGCATAAAAAATAATGAGGAAAGTTTACAAAAATAGAGCAATCATAATGACATGAAGGTATTATTAATTTCCGGTGCTTTCCAGAGTTCAGTTTAAGGTTTCCATCCACAGAAGAGATCAGACAGAGACTGGACATGCGCGGACATGCGCACTGAGGAAACCATCGTGGCTTGAGAAGAGACACCTGATTGGCAAAAGATTGGAGAATGGGATGGACAATCTGATAAGAAACTGTATAAAGATGGACTGTAAACCAAGAATAATTGAGTGTCTCCTGCGGAGATGTCATGACCTTGATCGTGCGGTGTATGGGATAAGGTCTGGCATTTTTGATAGTCTCTGCGGGGGCACTACGCTGGACTTTTGTTGTATGTTTAATGAAATAAAGTCTAGCATTCTCTGAGAATTACTGCCTCATTCTCTTTATTTAAACACTTTGAAATTTGAGAGCAAAAGTTGAGAACTCAGAATTTTCTTGAGAACTCTGAAAATCTTGTCGCTTGGAAACCACGACAATGCATGCACAAATCAAAATCATCGGGCTGCTATCAAAAAGCCTACATTACCTTACAAATTAAGAGAATTAGAGAAAATAACAACATATTACATTTAAAAAAAATAAAAATACCTATCCTTTTTGGCAGGGCTACATCATCATCAAGGCCATACACAAAAGGTAGGCTCTGGCAACAAAAGCCCAAAAAATCTTATCAAATATATATGTACTTAAGCACTTATCACAGTATTTTAATTTATGAACCTCGTGCTTTCGTTTGCAGCTCGATCAAAAACCGTTTAAAGTTTGTTCAGGCTGGGATTTTCCTTTCGATGGCTGCTGCCTCACTTCATACTCCATTGACAATAACTTACCTGCTCTGATGCATCCATTATCTCACTCACATAGCTCAGCTTACGAGCTTGTCTACAATTGCCATCCAACTCAAAACTTAAAGGGCTACAAACTGTGCTGGACCTTTTTTACTGTCTATGGCCTGACCCAATCCGAGCCCAATATAAAATGACAGAATTAGGGCCCAACCTAATTAAAATCATGAAAAACACTGTATTTTCAGTTTATAAAAAGCACCATTCGCTTTCCACCATACAGCATCTTTTATGCGACTTTTGTGCCACTAAAACACATTTTTCGAGCAGTCTAATGAGCTCCACCTGGTGATTTTCACAGCCAATAATATTGCGCACAATTTTATGAAGATTTGTGACTTATAAGCAGAACATGTGTAGGAAGGATTTAGGAATATATATTTGTGCATATGGATATTTCATAAATCGTTCATAGGAACATTTTAGGAAATTAGTTTACACTCACATTTAGGATTTACAAGATGATTTTATAAATGGGGCCTTGGTTTTACGGATTTTGTCCTGAGTGCTTGCCACTGCAGAGCTGCTCTCCATCTTCAGAGGCATGACTCCAAATGCATGCCAGGAGTTCCTTCTGGTGCCGGCAAGGTTGCCTAGTGAGATCAGCAATAGCAGTGTCCTGCTCATGTAAGAATTCGTCATTTCCTTTTAAGAATCCTCAAATTGGATTTTGAAGCCTGCCATATCCCTCCCTTGGATTGGTAACATACACTATGAGGCAGAGGTGTAGGGCCAGTTTTTGAAATCCAAGACTGTCGGATGTATTGGACAGGTAAAACTGAGCCTTGACTAGGGGTGAGATCCGGTGTGAGTATCTCACCCACATCAGGAGAACCCGGAACCCTCCCAAATCTGGAACATGGTGTCATGGTTTCTCAGCCTGCTCTTCTCTTGTTGGCCACTTCCCTGGGGAACGCTCGTGTAGCGTCTCTTCCTTTTGTTTTCATTGTCCGTTTTGTGTTTTCTTTCTGTTCAGTGTGTTCACCTGTTCCGTATTTCCTTTCATTATTTAAACCACACATCGTCTTTGTTTGACGCTTCCATATTGCCATTGATTTGACAAGGAAAACTGGTATTCACAGTATAGGACTGAAGTTTGTTACAAGCATATATCTTCAACTTGTTGTCGCTACACAGGACTTGTTTCAGGTGTCAAAGAGTTTATTAGAAACTTAGAATAGGTTATTCTTCACCCTTTGTCTGTCCCTTTGCGGAACCTCTGTCTCCCTGTCCTAGACAGATTGTCTTTGCCGTCTTCTTTTTCTTCTTGTTTGTGTTTTCAGCTCCCTCGTGAGCTATAGGACTTTCTTTGTTTGTTATTGTCTTAATCTCTAGTGTTAGAGTTTTTGACCCAATACGGGTCGCTTTGAGTTTGGTAGCAGAATCTCTCTTTGTTAAGAGACTTTATTATTTTTTCTGATTGTATTAATTTCCTGTTTGCAGGTTTTCCCCATGCCTTGTGGTGTTCATTAAGAGCACTTTAAGAACCCCTATTGTCGCGCTATGGTCCTTCGTTCCGTACGCTACCCCTGACACATGGACTGAAGTAAAAAGAGCTGTTCTGGATTTTACTCAGTGCAGTCAACCAAACTAACTCAATAATCCTGCTATGTGGAATACCCCTCCAGGGGGGTGTACTACGAAGCGAGATTAAGAAATTAGCAAGATAATTTAAGATTCAACCCAGGGTTTTCTGTATCATGAAGCCAACTTACTTTTGATCAGGTATATTGCCATGGCAACTTACTCTGCACAGTGAACCTACTCTGGAGCAGGTTATTTTCATGCTGTATCAAGTTTAAAGTTTCTAGAATGTAGTACAGTTGTCACATTAGAAATAAACTGCATGACAATATACTGTGAGTATAGATTTGATTTGTTTGTTACAAGTGGTAAGGTAAATAAGGTATTAACAGTTGAATTTAACGGTAATAGAATAGAATAGAATAACTTTTATTTTCCCGCTAAGGAAATTCAGTTGTAGCCACAGCAACAACAAAAAAGACATAGACAGTGGGGCAGACCCACAACACACAAACAAACACAAACAACACAATCAAACAAAGACATCCAACAGAATCATTACATCAATCAAGTGAATTAAGTGAATTAAAGTGCAAAACAGCCATGATTAAAAATAGCCCCCGCTGTCCCGAGATCTCCAGTGTCACCAAGCCGTCCAACACACAAACTCCGCCTCCACGACTCTCCTCCATACACGCAGCGCCACGGTCTCTGTACACTGCCAAAACGGAGCACCGAACTGCGTCAATCTTCCCAGTCATCTCCTCACTCCTCCCCAGCATTATGTTCTCATTCCCTGGTTGCCTTTTGAAGATTGCCTGCACTCCCGGATCAGTCCCGACATCTTCAACTCCGGTGAAGAGTGATGGTTACTTTGTTGCTGCAGTCTGCAGATCCAACAGACATTCCCGAGCATATGTTGTGAATGCCTCTCCATGGTGACGACCACAAACAAAATGATCCCGAATATACAATTCGTCAATATTATAAAAACGAGCAGCAGGAGTGCCGCGACAAATCTTCAGCCTGCTTCCCTGTCCCACAATAGACACACTTTTGGGGTTCCCTCAATAAAAAGCTGTTTGCTTTTAAAACTACCGTACATAAAATGTACGTACCAATTTGTATAGTTAAGCATCAAGTCAATCTCAGACACAAATAGCTTGCAAGCTAGCTGCTATGAGATTGTACAGTCACTTGTAATTTTGCTGCTTGCCACTGTCTGGTAGTTATATTTATTTAGGCTAGTTAAGTGGAATTAATATTAGAACAAACCACAAGGATTTGCATATTGCTGCTAACTATAACATTAGCTAGTTAGGCAAATGTTAAATTGCATAATTCCTTTAGAATTTTCCTTTTCGGAGGAAATTTTCTTTTTTTAATGTATTTAACGTTACCCTGTCATGTGAGTTTAGGACTGGACTTGAGTGAAATAAATTGATTTTGTGAGGAGCTTGTGTGGTAGCCTAACTTAGTTATCTTTCAGTTGCCACGGTCTCTGGTGATAGATGTGATATTTTTACCTCCTATCTGTGTGTGCATATTCAGTGTGAAGTTGCAAGAAAACTCATTAACTTTATTTTGGTGGTCTCGGGACAAAAAAATTAATTTAACTAAATGGATTAGATTGGCACAACTAATCACTGCTCACTCCAACTACTTTGTCATAATTAACTTACATGTAGTTCAACCTTTTCATACTGATCTTTGTAGGCTATCCATCAGCTAGTCATCATTATGTGTTCAAGAAGACCAACCAGAGTAATCTCCGATGAGTAAAACAACTATACCTTTGATACCTTTGTATCATGTCAAGTATAATCACACATTTATAATTATTCTTATATGTACTGTGGATATAACTGGGCTTAATAAATTACTTTTAACCCTTTCGTTTGGTAGAAAAAGGCACTGGTTTCTCCATTATAGCATAAGCGGAAATTTGCAGTGCATTGGAAGCCATATTGGTTGCTGTAACTTTGGAAATAGAAGCAAGCAGTCTGTTCAATATCATTGAGATAAGTGCTTTTTTTGGGTGTCTATCTTTCTGTGCCCTTCTAGTTTTGATTTGTAAATGATCTTTTTTAACAGTAGGGTCATGGGAGATATGGCAGAACATAGAGGAGGCGAAAAGGGGTTTTTGGGATTTGGGGTATCAGAGGAAACCTTCTGAAAAGTCTTCCAAAAACAGTCCTTTCTAGGCCAGATTCCAAGGTCTTTTATTAAGCCCACTAATGAGGTAATAGGCAGCAGCTGAATTGATTACAATCAATTACAGGTGCTGCCATACCTGTGAGTAGTGGACCCCTGGTGGACAGCACTCCAACTTTCTTCCTGTCACCACAAGGCTTACTTAGATTGTAATTTTAGACATTTCCCTCTGAAACAAATGCATTATTACATTGATAGTATGCATTTTTTAAAATTGGGATAACAATCCAAAATAGATATATCGTTTTCCACTGTTGCAAACACGGCTCTTAAAGAGAATGAAAAGAGGTAATTTCATTGGCTATGACTGAATCTAGCTGCCACACACCCTGTGATAAATATTCAGCATAATCCAGCCCATTTCCCACCTGCACAGCGAGCAGCATGCTGTGCACTCTTTTCCTCTGATCACAAAAATACCAAAATTCAGTAGCCACACCCAGTACCCCCTGCAGTCATGACTGCAACAATGCACAGTGCACCATTGAATCCAGAAAATAGAGCCCAAAAAATCTACCATGGTCTGGTGTTTAGCTGTCCTCTTATCTCTAAATAAATAAATAATAATAATGAGGAAAAAGGACATAGAGCTAGTACAGTATAGTTCTTGCATTTCTCAGATACTAAAATCCATGAAAAGTTCAGCTGAGGCAAGATATTATCCATTTTAAATACAGTTTTATATAGAAAACCAGCACATCTCTTAAAATGTGTCTTATTGTCTGCCTTTTTGTCTCAAGGAAAATGCTGTATTAGGTGAACAACAACCCTGAAATCCTTTTGAGTACGATATTCCAGGATAATTTTTTATTCTTGTCAGCCTCTGCTGTGTATCTATGACAAAGGCACAGGCCAGGACAATACGATTTACAGTACAAGTGGATCAGTTGACCACTGGCCTATGTCGCCATGCAGCATTCAGCATTAAGAGAGAGGCAAAAAGAAAAACAAGCCCATTGAATCTCTTTCAAATCCAGTGGTGTACCATAGCATTATGCATGCTAACCAGGTCATTAGATTAGCATAATGTTCAAAGCGGCCAGGATCTGAACGGACCTCTTTACCTGAGTGATAAGAGCAGCTCGCGTGAACATCCACACAATAAAGATGAGCCCGTCTCCCATTTCCCTTCTTATGGAGGCCTCTTCTGCCCTCATTTAAGATTCTACTTGTGCTGGACCTTGTCAGTGCACATTTGGTGTTTTGTAAAAACATGGTCTGTGTGAGTGATTTTTGTGGTCATGGTTTAGACTGTTTATTGTCCCACATAGCCTGTGTGTTAGGTGTCCTCTAGGTGTCATGAAAAAGTTCATTTTTGATGGAGATTAATTTATTACATTTATACAAAAGTTGGCAAAAATGCCTTTTGTTTGAAAAAAAGATATCGAGTTTTGATGATGCACCCTCTTCGACCCACCTGTCAACTGTGTTTGTGGCAGCAAACAAAGATGCATTCTGAAAACTGAAATTTGTTGTTGGCGCTTTGGTCAATACTTCAGCTTCCCGCACCTGGCCATTGTTTCAGAACCTTCCCATGATTCCCTCTGCTCTGTTTCACCCAGTCCCTACACTGAGCAGTCATGGAAGAATCTGCCTTGTCATCCCTGGAGGGTGTGCGTCACATGTCTGCCTGGGACACAGATGCGGAGGGGTTCTTGTTTTTTCAAGCTCTGCTGATTGTGTTCCTCAGTCAGACTGTCATGTCTGGACCTGGACCTCCAACAGCCAGATCGGCCCCATGCAAATGAGTGATAATGTCACTGGCTAACAGCACATGATAATTTGAGACAAAAGGCAATTATTGATAATGACAGCATGTGAATGAGTAATGGGAGCCACCTGCAGAGGGCCCCCATTGGCAGACTCCCTCAACTCCCTCTAATGGTCAGATTGGTCACACTGAAGGCTGAAGCTTTTGGCCTGGTTCACAAGTGATTGTTTTTGTATTCCCTAAATTTGTCTTTGGTTGCTATTTACATGTTAATATCTCTGCCGTTTTAGCACCAATTACAAAGCCACTTGGCTGATCAACTCATCTCATCAATATCTCGTCATAAAACAAATATGGGAAAGATTTGTTCTGCCATTTTCAAATAGTTAAATACTTAAAGAAATTAGGATTAAGAGTTTTTTTCCAACAACCTTGCTGAAATTTTACGACTCAAATCGTTAAAGTAGACAAAGCAGTATGTCAGGCATGAAATAGACAAATGCTTTTGACGGTTCACATTTCTGTTTATTGTACAGTTTTAAAATAAACCTTTATAATTCTACGATACCGGAAATTAATTGTCTATTGACTTAACATTAGGGAATAAATTCAGTAGCAACAGAAGGCTAATTGAGAGTTCAAACTGCCGTTGAACAACAATCTCGTGCAATGTGAGATTTCTCCCGAGTCTAATTTTACTCACTCTGTCTCTGATGCAGAGAAACCAGCCATACTACTACCTATTTTTAACCTAAAAGTCCAAAGTGAGTTTAGAATTTTACAGTATGGTTTAACATTGTTCAGAATCACAAGTGTGGGCAAATCAATTTGAGATAGCAAGGCGGAAAGTTAACTTAAAAGATATCATGTCAGTGATCAGCTGTTCCACACAACTCGATCGGCACCAACTACAGGAATGTAAACAAGTCGGATTTTTCACAGTACGAAAAGAATTAATAACAACGTTAAGCCAAAATTTGTAGTTTTTCCCATTCGCACGTGTCTGGATATAACCTCTCTGCACTGCGTTTCCCGATAACGATCAATCTTAGGGTTAAGTGCGATTTCTACGACA
The DNA here is from genome assembly GCA_022702515.1 of Ilyophis sp. 1 JC-2022. NCBI lineage: Eukaryota > Metazoa > Chordata > Actinopteri > Anguilliformes > Synaphobranchidae > Ilyophis > Ilyophis sp. 1 JC-2022. The sequence continues at coordinate 87,829,321 of CM040404.1, read as the reverse complement.
ATACTACGAAGGCTCTTTAATTTGTAACATGCGTTTCCTAAAACATTTCTTAAAGCATGAATGCGCACCCACCTCTTAAGAGCTACTTAACCAGAGGTGTAAAATCCGGGTTCAGAAAGTAAAAGTCCTTCTCAGTATTTTAGTTCCAATCACCTGGATTTGCTAAATTGCATAATTCTTCAGCCAGGAGGTAGAACTAATTAGTGAAATCAACTGGCTGAGTTCATACGTGGAAGAAACACATAGCAGGACTTCACCCCTGGATTTTACATAACTGTTGGCTACTTCACTTTGCTGTCTGTGGTGCTGCTGATACGGGAGGAGAAGGAGGGGCGATAGATTGGGAGACGCGAACCCCAGAGATGCCCACATGGCATCTCATCATAGAAAGTTTCTTTTGAAATGAAATCTTTTGCCCGCAGTTTTTACTTGTCTCAATCTTATTTATTTGTGTATGGCTATTTAAAGAATGGCTTTTATGGGTAATTTTCAAATATATAAAATGTACATTTAAAAAAATAAAAAAACATAAATATTGTTGCATCTAACATCACTTTTAAAAAACACAATCAGTGGTTATGGTAACCATAAAATGAACACATGAACACTAATATGAAAAATAAGATATAGTATGTGATTTATGGGCTTCTAAAACACACTCAACTGTCTACGACTGGTCGGGAGTAATCGTTAATCTACGAGCGTTTCTAAGAGCATCGTAAGTTAAGATGCTTTTGGGAAACGCATCCTAAATTCAAGAAGCTTCGTAATAAGGATTTTACAATCGTCTTAGCCTTATGATGCTTTTGGGAAATGCACCCGCTAGATTACGCAACATGTATAGCTAACATTACCCGACGCAATGCAGGACAATTAATGTTAACGTTACGTTAGTTTGTTTTTAAAATAGCCAGATATTTCGCTGAATATAGTTTTGGCAGAGATGTGACATTAGACTAAATCCTACAAACCCAACACAGTTGAAGAGTGATAGTTTTAAGACTTATATGGTGGCATTTTTATCCAATATAACTCAGTTATATGATTGAAAATGGAAGCATGGTTTATCAGCTAAAAAGCAATACTTAACATATATGCAGAGTTGTTTTCGCCCTTATAAAATATACTTTAGGATTTCTATAGGATTCCTATCTGTAAGGTGGAGTGTGAGGTTTGGAAAACCAAGAGCGACAGTTAAGGAATATACAAACAATAATAGAGAATGAAAAATACTCCAGCCAAATCAAAACAACCCAAAAAACAGGGAGAACTCGATATCCAAGTGAACAGAGAATACCGAGTGAACAGAAAAAACCTCTCGCTCACAATAGGAGAAAGCGATATAAACAGAGGTATGAATAACAAACAAAAAAGCAGAAAGGAAAAGGAAAGAAATCTCTCACTCTCCAGACGGGAAAGCACTAAAGAGATAAACCAAGGAAGAAAAGAAAGGCAATCTGTCTAACGAGAACAGAAGCGAAAACCAAAACGAGGGACAGAAAGCACAGAAGAGAAAACTAAATCCAACTAAGGAAAACTTTAATGCAGCTAATAAGCAAGTCCCACGTAACTTTTTAGCAAGCTTAAAAGTGAAGTGGACGCTCGAATACCTATACCATACCGGCTTCTATGTCAAGTGGCAATGATAATATCGAAGCACCGGAAAGCGAAAACCCTGGGCTAAATATAGCTGGCAGGAAACCCAAAATAGGTGCGGAGGATAATGGCTAAGCGAGAACAAAATATCGGAATGGAAGACAGAAAATCTGATAGAGTGCTCTGATGCCGCTAAAAGAGAAAGAACGAACCACAAAAATAAACGGAGGTTGCCAAAAACCATGACACCTATCATACTCTATAGTGAATCCTATAGTCACTTATAGTATGTTATATACCCTATAGTTTGCCTAATGTATTTTTGAAAGTATTCCTATAAGATTTTATAATAGTCTGAAGGGGTACTGTTTGTCCTATAGGGATTGCTATGGGAAATGGAATTTGTATAGTGTCATGCTATATAACTCTATAATACATGCTATAGGAATTGTCCCAAAATAGTACTTTTTCGTAAGGGTGGTGAGTTACAATGCTACAAAAATAATTTTGTTAGCTAAGTTAAATAGCTAACGTTAGCCATATCGTCCTTTATTACCATGTGGCGCTAGCCAGCTTGCTACATTGGGTAAAACAAATTTAAAACTGGAAGAGCCTGATGTTTAAAGATGTTTATCGTATTGTATTGTATCCCACACACAAGCAATGGTGTTCTTACTTACAAGTATCCACCCCCTGGGTTGCCTGCTTTCTACTACAAAAATGTTTGTGGGGGTATGCATTTTTAACATGTCAGTGACAGTGCCCGCAGTGACAGTAACCGCATTTGCCTTTTGTGCATCATAGTAGGTCTTACGAGGTGTGGAAGGCAGTGAACATATTATGTCGCATTGATGAAATGATCATCACTCCTATAAATTGACGACTGGGATATACCCATCACACAATCAAAAAAATAATCGTTGGACAGTGGTCGCTCACAATATTATTATGTGTGCGTTGGATTTCTGACAGTTTTATACGATTGCCGATTTACATGAACGCACTTTGCGACATTCATTCGTGGCTTGCAATTGCGATTTCTACGTGAAAACTGAAACACTGCAGGTGAAATCCATTGCATCTCACAGATTGCAGCTCGAACATTGCAACTTTAGTGAAACGAGCCCCAGGTCTGCACACTTTGGGCAGGATTCAGAGATAGCCAACTTACGTTGTGTGCTTAAGTGCCTCTCCCACGCGGATTTAACACGGGTTGATTTACGCCATATTCTAACTTGTGTTTCGTGGTTGCGTATCTCAAAATGTGGGTGGCACAGGGCATGATATTCTAATAACCTGTTTCTTGTACGCATAGTATGTAGGCTATATTGGTTACTGTATATGATGATTCTGACAATTGTATTCTGTTGAAAATTTCTGAATGGTACAGTCTCTTCTTCAAGTTTAAGTTTTAAAACATGGGTGTCCAGTGAATATTTTTTTAGATATTGAGGGCCAAAGTTAATAGGGTTAAAGCAAAGTAGAATTATATGGGTGTAATGGGGGTGTCTTGCTAGGAGAACCGGGTACCCTAGCGAAACATAATGGTACTGTCCCTCGGACGTTATTACCGGTTTGACTGCTGTGGAATAAGCGCTCGGCTTATGTCGACGCGTTTATTGATTCCGGAGCAGTCGAATGTTTTATGGATGCCAAATGGGCCCGGGAACATAAAGTTCCCATACACCCTCTCATTCGGTCTCGTCTGGTCACTGCCCTCGACGGCCGTCCGTTGGGCACTGGGATCATTAAAGAGTCCACGACCATGTGGTTCCCTGACCATGTGCGCCTTTCACGAGGGCCATTTAGAACTGATTCAGTTTGTTTTAGTCGATTCCCCAGATATTTTGGGCCATTCGTGGCTGGCCTGGCACAGCCCACACATTAGTTGGGGTGGTGACAAGGCTGTCATTCTCCAATGGGGTTCCCAATGTGGGTCTCGCTGTCGACTGACGTTTCCCTTTAAGAGGTTGCGGCCGACAGGCGTCATCGTTCCACTGCCCAGGTTTCTTGGTTGAAACCGATGTTGGTTAGCGCTCTCACCCCGGGCTTTCAACCGCGAAAATGAATGCAAGCTTTTAGTTTTTTTCGCATCGTTGCAGGTGTGACAGGTTTTTACGCTAAATATTCGCCGACGAATTTGACGCATTTTCTCCCCGCTTATTCGTTACGTCCCCGATGTGTAACGGCCTTTTCTGTGTCAGCTTCTGTGTGTCTCCCAATATACTTTTATCCCTAAATATAAAAAATCTGTACTGGAAACACCTCGTTTGCAGCCTGAGGTAAGTGAAAGTTTGTGAAGTTTAAAACTTCCATGGGAAAGTGCCACCAGAATTACCCACAAAAAATCTGAGACAAAACTAAAAAAGGTTGTATGTTTTCTTACATTTTATGACCCACAAATGACTCCACACCTTTGTATACAATGTTGGTATAAGACTTTTGAAAATATAACTATGTTTATTGTGTGTTTACAATTTAATCTCAACAAATTAGGAAAAATAATATAGTGTCAAGATGAAAAATAAGGTTAACTGGTTTTTAAGAGATGTGAAACATTTATTCTGGTCAAATTGGCCCGGAACATAATATGAGGTTTAAATAATATCTGGAGAGGTGTGCCCAGTTCATTTCCAGCGATTTCACCCATCAAAGGTATTCACTACAAATGCAGGCTGAGCTTTTAGGATTAAGCTACCACCCACAAACTACCAGTTGTCTTCAGTGGGAGAGTTGCCACCTATGAGATCGACCTCTTCAGTAATACTGTGTGAATAGTTGAGTCTAAATTGGTCACTTGCTTGAGGGTGAGTACATTGGAGGGGATAAGGTACTTCTATAACCGGGCAGCGATAATGAGCCATGCTCTGTGCACTCCCGCTTTTATCTGTTCTATATTCAACGTCAATGTTCAACATCAGAAAACTCAGCCACTCTTCTCTTCTTATCATATTCCGACTGTTTCACTCATGAAATGTTATCTTCGGCTGTTTCAAATGACATTTAACTTCATTTCATGCCTGATTTTCTATTTTCCCACAATGCAGCTGTGAAACTTGGCTTTCAATGCCGCTTGAACGTGATCAAATGCACATCTAGATTTAAGCTGTTGAGAAGTAAAGAAACAGTCAGTTAGACATATGATAGCAAAGACACATGTCACTCTAGTAGAGTAGTGTAGAAATACATTTTTAGGCAGGTTGCTCAGGATAAAACCATAATGACCCAGAAAAAAATACATTCCAGGAATAAGTGACAAAAACCGTCAACTCCCCAGAGTGTATATGGTAACAACAGTTAAACTGAAGTTTCACAGCCACAAAAGAGAGTGTTGTAGTGTGATGCGGGTTATGGAAATGTCTCTTTTTTGGCAAAGTCATATTGTAGTTTTTATGTCTAAATGTGATCACAGCAATTTGAACATTCATGTGTTGAAAGTGCTTCATCATCATGTGTTAATTGTTGTGGGACTAGCAGTCATGTAAATATAAAACCCACACAGTACAGTGCATACCCAGTGAGCAAAAGCTGGAATGCTGCAGTGAAAATATTTTCAAAAATATAATTTTATTGTTACGGAATGTCCCTTGAATTGTAAGTTTCAGCATAGTAGCATATGTATGATTTTTGAGATTAAGACGAGAGACTTGTGTCCCCTACAGGGGACATAAATTAATTGTCAGGTCTTAGGAGGATATGTTATATTAAACGTTACATTCCTCTCCTTGCTGAATCGTTCACATTGGTATTCCAATGTACATGGGTCATACTGGGGACGCATGGGGGCCCAAACACGATTAAATGACTTGACATTTGTGCTTGCGTCCTTTCCCCACTGCTGAACACAAAGCCAGGAGCACGTCAGCAGAAATTTCAGCAGTCAGGCTTTGTATTGAATGAGCTGCAAGTCCCCGGCCCTGAAATCTGATAGTGATGGAGAATCCAGCCTGGTGGTCCTAAGGTGTCAGAACCAGTGTTATCCTTCATGTGAAGAGTCACAGCCCAGTTAAATCAGCCCAGCGGCCTCATGCATGTTATAGTCAGTATGTTATAGTCTCCCCTGACTCAAGGCTTAGTAAGGGCCTGTCAGAGTTGATTTATCCTCTAACAAAAAGGCACAAGTGGTCCAATTAATCTTAATTAGCCCTTTGTTATCCTAAAGCAACTCTTTTTATAAGGGTTATGGTAGACCCAACAGTTGGTTTTCAGACAATTTGAACCCAGTCGTGCCAGCCTAGTCTGCCTCATACTATTTATGTTTTATTGACTTATTTTTTAAATTTCCATTTGTATCACCGCTGGTTTTGAATAACCATGTCTGGAAAGCTAGTAGATTACTTATACATGACAACAGTCACACAGTAACACAAAGCTCTCCCATTTTCCTGCAAAACTTTTTTCACACATTTTCTTTTGTTGTTTTTGCTTCTGGTCAGAAAATACTAGATTAGGATGAAAAGTGTTCATTCATATTTCTTAGAAAATATCGCTGAGGACAGTTATTCAAAGGCCATATTGTCTCTGGAATAATTTGCATACAAAACAAACTGCCTTAGTACAATTTACTGTAAGCTATAAGACCAGTTCAGAAAGTGTGAAGTTACTTACAGTGTTTTTTCAGTTTTCTTATTGTGCTTATTCTTTCTGAGTGGTAAAGCTGAACCAAATGGCATTTTATACCTCATCATTGCAGTGACCTGGATCGCTGCTCTATGCTCAGAACGGTTGCCATGTAAAATTCCTGTAGCATGATGTTGTGGGCCTTCATGGTGCGCAGTGGAGTGGTGTTGTGCAAATACGCTGTGCTCCTGGCCTGTCACGTGCACACACACACACACACGCACACACACACACACACACCCACACACACACACACACACACAGTAAGCTTTGGAGCCTCACCCAGGCACACATACACAGATGTGTGTGGTGCAGATACTTAGGCATGAGATCAGGTGGAATATCATTCTGCTCACCTGTGCTGTGGTGTGGCTGACAGCATACATTGTGCACACATCCACATGCAAACTCCCATACACAGGGGCACACATCCACATGCAAACTCCCATACACAGGGGCACACATCCACATGCAAACTCCCATACACAGGGGCACACATCCACATGCAAACTCCCATACACAGGGGCACACATCCACATGCAAACTCCCATACACAGGGGCACACATCCACATGCAAACTCCCATACACAGGGGCACACATCCACATGCAAACTCCCATACACAGGGGCACACATCCACATACAAATAAGCACTAAAATTTAAAACATGCACACAGCACACAGACATGCAAACCCACATACACAAGCACACGCAATTACAAGTGCAAACCCCACACAGACATGCAAACCCACATACACAAGCACACACAAATACATGTGCAAATCCCACACAGACATGCAAACCCACATACACAAGCACACACAAATATATGTGCAAACCCCACACAGACATGTAAACACACACATACAAGTACACACAAATGCATGTGCAAACCCCACACAGACATGTAAACCCACACACACAAGCACATGCAAATACATGTGCAAACCCCACACAGACATGCAAACACACCCACACAAGCACACACAAATGCATGTGCAAACTCCACAGATACATGCAAACACACCCACACAAGCACATGCAAATACATGCGCAAACCCACAAAGACATGTTCCTCCCACCTGACCAGGAGCAGGAAGCAGCAGTGAGTGCTGACTGGGCCACAATCAGCTCCTGATAAAGATGTCTTTCATCCCCCGGATTCCTGAAGGGTTACCGACAGTCTGTTATCAGCACAATGACGCAAGAGTTTGTCTGTGTGGAGGAAAGGACTGGGATTTCTTCCCTTTATCCACACGTCAGGCAGGAACAGCGTACGTTTGTTGGGTTTTCTGGGCTGGAGATTAGATCTATGGTTCGATTGACATGTCTGAGAACTGACAGGTCTTTAGCCTTCCCTGGAAAAGCATGTGGAGTCCTCCTCTCCAGGGAATGCTACAGCCGATGAAAGACATTTCAATAACAGATCCATCTCTGAAATGTAATACTACTACTACCTATATAGGCTAATACTACTACTACTACTAATAATAATAATAATAATCATGTTCATAATTATTATTATAAACTGGCAGGGTACTTCCTGCCTAATCGTGTCAGACCTGTACCACTGGTTAAGGTGCCTGTGGCAGTTGAATTTGTACTACGGTCCTCCAGTACAGTGCGGATCAGCTAGTGGACTACAGTATCAGTTCAGTTCAGGCACTCTCCAACACTGATGAAGGATTCTGCAGGCATTCCTGGGCCTGCAAATACTATGGGGTATTCCAATAGGGGAAATATATATTTTTAAATGAGATTTTTTTTTAAAGTTTTGAAGGAAGGAAAATGTTAAAAGGCAACAATCACCATCATTAGAATCATCAGAAACATCATGTTACTTTTCGTCATTGTCTGTATCTTCAAAGCAATGTTATTAGTGTGGTTCTCTCATTGTGACAGGGCAGGGGCTTCTCAGGACTGAGTACTTCTCAGCGTACTTCAGGACTTCTCAAGTACCTCAGTACGCCAGCTGTACAGCTAAGATTTTTTATTTTAATAGCTTTGCCAATTAGTGGCTTAATTATTCAAGGGCCTCAATGAGACATAGATAACTGTATAATTCAAACCTTATGTTCTGGCATCATATTTTCTTGAGCATTTATTTTTTTCTCCACTCACCAGTATTTATCCTTATACTTTATTATTATATATTTTTTAATGCATTACACAGCTGTCTCACACCTCTGTCTCTTTGCCTGTGTAATAATCTTAAGTATGAGATTAAGTGTATCACAATCTGTCCGGGCGGACATTGACAGTGTGTGAGCCTGGGGCAAATTGAGAGAATTTCTTAATGAGAATATTAATTGATTGATTTTGATATGCTCTGCGATATGTAGTAACAGGTGTGATATGCTGTCCGCATGCTGAATAATAGATAATGTGGACAGCTGGTTCCCTGGGACTGGATGAAGCTGATGTACCCCAATCATCTCTCCTAAACCAAAGGCCAGTTTTGCTTAGTTTTCAAATATATATATTTTTTGCATTTTATTGTTGTCAGTTGTGTTTGTCTGAACCGTACCCTTTGTGAGTTAGATTTTTCTTATGATTTGGGATTTCTAACACACCAGGTTTATCCATCATTCGATCTATCTATTGTTTCGAATAGTGAGCTACTTGACTGGATTTGGATAAACAGTGAGACATTTTGGCTGTGTAAATCTTTGCCGTCAGTCAATCTGCCAATTAATCAAATAGCCAACTATTGATTCAACAAATCAGTCATCAAAGTTTACATGTGGCTTGCACCCACCAGCTGGTCACACACCCCTTTATGACCTTAACACATTTTGCCCTTCAAAAATCAAATTTTTTTAGCATTTCACTAATGGTATAATAACTTTGGTGTAATAATCAAAACAATTCAAAATGCATGTTCGCTATAAATGGTGTGTGTGCCCTGTGATGGTTTGGCAACCTGTCCAGGGTGTATATAATATCGCACACCCCCAGGGCCTCTGGTCGAGGCGGGGGCACTGCTCTCTCAGTCCTGGAAATTCTCCATGCCCTCTCTACACAGCCTAAATATCTCCTCCTTTGAGTTTCATGCAGTCACTGTAACTCACCCGTCTAAACTTAACATTGTTGTTCTCTACCACCCTCCAGGTGCACTCGGCGCTTTCCTGGATGATCTGGACACTCTCCTGAGCTCCTTCCCTGAGGATGGCACCCCTGTAATTCTACTGGGTGACTTCAACCTCCAGCCAGAGAGCTCCCAGTTATCCAGTGTCACCTCGCTCCTCCAGTCCCTCGCCCTCACCCAGTTCCAATCCAGCAGAACCATGCTGCGAGCTGCTGAGAGAAAGTGGAGAAAATCCAGATCCCCAGATGACCTGGCCTCGTATCACACTCTGCTGGCAGCCGTCACATCAGCAACCACATCTGCTAAGATTTCATTTTTTCAGTCAAAAATTAATGCATGTGTGTCTAACCCACGTAAACTCTTTTCCACCTTCTCTTCCCTGCTGATCCCTCCTCCACCCCTCTCACCCTCTTCCATCTCTGCAGATGACTTCCTGATCCACTTTGAGGAGAAAGTAGCCAAGATCAGAAACTCTTTCACCCATCCGGTGACACCCCAAATCCCCCATAATGAACCCACTGCTACACTTCTGTCCTTTAAGACTCTGGAGGACACAGATGTACTCCAATTTATAGCATACCAGCGTGCAACCACCTGCCCACTGGACCCCATCCCTTTGGCAGTCCTCCAGTCTATATCCGGTGAGGTCCTTCCATATCTGTCCTCCATTATTAACACCTCCTTAACCTGTGGCTTGCTTATTAACACCTCCTTAACCTGTGGCTTGCTATGTTCCTGCTATTTTCAAAACTGCCCGTGTTACCCCACCCCTTAAGAAACCTAGCTTGAACCCCTCTGATGTCAGAAACTATCGTCCTGTGTCTCTCCTGCCCTTCCTGTCAAAAGCTCTTGAACGTGCTGCCCTTTACCAACTGTCTGCTTTTCTCCACCAGAACAACCTGCTCGACCCTCATCAGTCTGGTTTCAGAACCGGGCACTCAACTGAAACTGCTCTCCTGGCTGTGACCGAGGCACTTGCCACTAGCCTCCTCCATCTCCTCTGTTCTGATTCTCCTTAACCTGTCTGCAGCGTTTGATACGGTCAACCACAAACTCCTGATCTCCACATTGGCTGAGATGGGCATCTCTGGAACTGCTCTCTCTTGGTTTACATCTTATCTCACAGATAGATCCTACCAAGTCTCCTGGAAAGGCTCTGTCTCTGCACCTCATCCTCTTTCTACAGGAGTCCCGCAGGGATCTGTACTGGGTCCTCTGCTGTTCTCTATTTACACTAAGTCTCTTGGTTTGGTTATTAATTCACATGGCTTTGTTAACCATTGTTATGCTGATGACACTCAACTCTTCCTCTCTTTCCTTCCCTCTACCCCACAGATTAAAAAGAGGATATCTGCTTGCCTGGCTGACATCTCTGAGTGGATGTCTAACCATCACCTGAAGCTCAACCTCGACAAGACTGAGCTGCTTTTCATGCCATACAAGACCTTTCCGATTCTAGACCTGTCCATCACTGTCGACAGAACTATGGTGACCGCCTCCAACTCTGCAAGAAACCTGGGGGTGGTCCTGGACGACCAGCTGGACTTCAGAAAACACATCAGGGCAACGGCACGGTCCTGCAGATTCCTCCTGTACAACATCAGGAGGATTCGGCCATACCTGACCACCTACTCCGCCCAGCTCCTTGTCCAGACCATGGTCACCTCTCGACTACTGCAACTCACTTCTCGCAAGCCTGCCAGTCTGCACCATTCTGCCCCTACAACTGGTCCAGAACGTGGCTGCTCGGCTTGTGTTCAACCTCCCGAAGTTCTCACACGTCACCCCCCTGCTGAGGTCACTCCACTGCCTGCCAGTCATGGCCAGGATCAGGTTCAAAGTTCTGACCCTGGCCTACACTGCAGCCAAAAGGTCAGGCCCCTCCTACTTACAGGACTTGATCCAGCACTACGCTCCTGCTTGACCACTTGACTTGCACTTCCCTCCCTCCGTGTTAACGGCTCTCGCTCATCCCGACTGCGGAGCTTCTCCACTCTAGCTCCCCAGTGGTGGAATGAACTCCCCACTCCGTTGCGCTCAGCTGAAACACTGTCTCTTTTCCGTCGTGGTCTGAAAACGCACTTTTTCAGACTCCACCTTGACTAACTACCTATATACGGCCAATTATATAGTATGTACTTCCTGTTTATTTTCTATTTGTTTTTTTGCTATTTTATAGCTTAGAAGGTATAGCCGACTGTATTCTATGTTCATTACTAGGGATAGCTCCTATGTTGTGAGAAAGTTGTGCTTCATCGGATTTGCTTTGTAGTTGTGTCAATGACCTTCAATATGCACTTATTGTACGTCGCTTTGGATAAAAGCGTCTGCCAAATAATTGTAATGTAATGTAAGGCTCCACCCCCCACCCCCATGACCCTGACCAGGAATAAGCAGATTAGATAATGGATGGATGGATGGATGGATGGATGTTAGCTATATGATTACACAGCAATTGTGAAAGTTTCCACATTTGATGACAAAGCCAGAAAGCTACTGTAGCAACAGTGCTTGGCAGCTGTAAGGAAGCAGTGGGAAAGTAACTGATAACTGGCAGGGGGCACTGAACTTGAGAACAGAAGAAAAACAGGGCCAGAGTGAGGGTTTGTTCTGCAGGCCTGTCAGGGAACACCAGAATCCAACATGGTGAAAACCACAGCTGCCTCATTCCCCATGTGGATTCAGTGCACCATCAAAAAGGATGCGCCCTACAGGTAGAACAGTGCGACTGACCTCCCGCTGCCATGGTGGGGCAAGGGCTGTTTAAGTCCAGCACCCGCACGTCCACTGCTGCAGTTTAAACTAGAGCAGGCAACATGTATAAAACCCCTGTCACACTTCATCATTATTTCAATAAGCCCTGGAATTTCAACCTCTCACACATAGAAACGCATACCTTCTCAGCAGGCAAAGCATAGGGGTGGAAACCCGCACGGTCAGTTTGGCTTTTTATGTCCTGTGCTGTGCCTAGTGTACTCCCCTTCTCTCAGAGATATGGGGCTCAATAAGAGTTTAGTTCTCTCTCTGGGAGCAAAGAGCTGACAGGGCCTTGTTCTTCAGATGTACAACACAGGTCACAAAGTGCATAAGCTTAAGTATAGGTTAACTCACAATGGACAGATGTAAATACTTTACCTTACTCTTTAAGGAAACCCATGCTGTGTAAGTCTCTGAAACTTGTGTTTATCGAAGTCAGTCCACAGTCTATGCCACGCGATAGTCACGTTATATTGAGCAGTATTACAAGCTGTCATTATGCTGGCGTTCTTTATTCAGACTGCTTTTATTTTTCCCTTCTTTTTTACTGAAGTTGATTAGCTCTTGCAATAGTGTCTACAGCATAGTCCTGATTCAGGCTGTGCAGCCTCAACAGACGAGCAGAAAAACTGAAATAATTTTGTTTTCCTTCTAGAAAAAAAGTTTTAAAAAAACAGTAGGGGTAGAGAGTGCACTGGAAGTACTTGGTCTTTCAGAGGCGCAAGAGAAAAGATTTGCAGAACTTGCTGTGGCCTTTTTCTGTTTATAGAAGTGGATTATGTACAGCTAACACCTGGATCTCACCCCACACGGCACACAAATTCACCTGAAGGGAGCAGGTCAGAATCAGATCCTGTGTCATTCCACCTTCCACCACCTACCCCACCCCTCCTCGAAAAACACTGAAGACGAACATTTGATTGGGTAGAAGGGCGAGGCGGGTGGAAGGAGGAGTTTATGGGTGATTTGCTGTGGTGTCCTTCAGCTTGGTGACACGAATCTATTGGAGGTCCTGCCACACCAACATCCCAGCGACATGGCAGTGGCGATCTCCCACCATGTTGCTCTGGAAAATAACCTTGTGCATGTAAGGAGTAATGGGAACTGTATCTGATGTCGATCATAAAACTGAAGCTCCTAAGTGTTTTCCGTAGGTCTTGGAAAAGATCTGTTTTGTGTTAAGGGTGGAAGGTCAAGGTTAGTAACGGTAATAAGCTTCAAACTATTTTCTTCATGGTTTACTGCTAAAGATGTATGGACACAGCTTAGATGAAATATGTACAGTACATGTATTTTTTAGAATAGGTATTTAATTTAGGAACAAAAGAGCCATTGAGAACTTCAAAAATGATTGTTCAAACAATACTCAACATCTCAGTATGGTGAAAGGTTTTGAAGATCGTCTTATATAACAATTCTTTTTACCCAGAGCCATGGGTGCATTTGCAGACCTGTTAGCTCGTTGGTCACATAAGAAGAAACAACTTTCATAAAGAAGATTTTTGCTTAATGTATCAAAGTCATTTTCATTCAAGTTCATTCTAGGTTTTTTGAAATTCATCATGGGAGGTAAAAACCGGATTTTGATGTGGAGGCATCGAACCAAAAAACTCAGTAACACATACAGTAAGTGCACAACATTGCAGTTGGTAGCATTGGCAACAGTGCACTGTGTTTTCAAAAGTTTAAGTTAATTCAATCACAAAACTATTATAGATTAAAATACTCATGTGAAAAGGATTTCGGCTTTTATCCAAACAAGTGAGCTACGTTTTTGAGTAGCGCTTGAGTGATGATCTTATTTCCACTTCCGTTTCCATAGCAATCACGTAAATATTTTCATGTTGAAATTGGGGCCCGTTTGGAAAAAGATCACTGCACACCTGAGTGAAAAGAAAGCAAGACGGAATAACCCTAAATAGTTCCACCAAGCGGGTGCAGCATTTTATTTCATCTTAATAGGCAGCTGTGTGTTAGTAATAGTCTTGGATTGTACTGTATTTATAGAACAAATATTTTGGCATTTGCTAATTTGAATGATTGTTGACATTTGTTAAATCATTGTTTAATGATTGTTTACTTTTTTAGTCAATTAGATTTTTTTTAATTTTTATAATTTTATCAACTCTTACCTGGCTTCTTCATCTTTTTAAATAGGGAAGTATTTCATATGTTTATATACATAAAGCCAGTGTTGTGGCTTTTTTAACAGGTAATGGGGCTGGGGTATAACAAAATCCCTGCGTACTTTGTTTTCCAGATTTCTTTGAATGTATTCAGTTGAGAATTATACACTTTTAAAAGTACAATAAATAATATATAATACTTATATAATGTATAATATATACTGCAAATAAAAATGTATTCATTGTGTTATTTTTACAATACTGTAAAACTATTGAAGTTATTTGTTTGTACAGATTGCAGTCTGCAAATCAGTTCCTGTTTAAATATTTCTCAGTAGTAGGCTATTTTCTATTAGAACTTAGCAACAGCAATAAGCCTGCTAAACTGTGTGCATCAAGGATAACGTGATCTACCCAAGTAGAACATGTTCCTGGGTCAACATCCCTTGTTGTTTCTGGAACAACATTCCTATTAACCAATCATTTCCCTGTGATGTCATCAGTGTGTGCAGAACAACCTCTCTCCAGGGATAACGTGATTTACCCAAGTAGAACATGTTCCTGGGTCAACATCCTTTGTTGTTTCTGGAACAACATTTCTATTAACCAATCATTGCCCTGTGATGCCCTAACTGAGCTAAAATAGCTAGCTGGTTGGTAGTTAAACTTTACTGGTAACACTTTATAGTTCACAAATTAATGCACAAATTAACTAACTATTAATCATGTCTTAACATGTAAATGACAAACAGTCAGGACAAACTAATATGCTGAAAAACTTGAAAGTACTTATCAATTAAATAATTAATTACAGTACTGAATAGCATTTAGAATAACCATTTATTAACATTTTAGTTACTAGAAAATATTCCCCTAATTCATGGTTGCAATGCCAGTGTTCAGGGTCATCATCAGAGCATTGCACCCAGGTATTTATGTGCTAATGTTGATCCAGGATATATTTTACTATGTTTAACCAGGATGATCATCACTATGTTGATCCTGGATAGATTTGCTAATGTTGATCCAGGATGATCATCACTATGTTGATCCTAGATAGATTTGCGAATGTTCATACAGGATGATCATCACATTGTTGATTCTGGATAGATTTGCTAATGTTGATCCAGGATGATCATCACATTGTTGATCCTGGATGATAATCACATTGTTGATCCTGGATAGATTTACTAATGTTGATTCTGGATAGATTTGCTCATGTTGATCCAGGATGACCATCACATTGTTGTTACATCCCTCCATTTCTGGGGGTGGCAAATGTCACTATGCATGTTTTTCCTAACTGTTCTCTATCTACATATCTTTCTCCCAGATAGCAATTACGGTGATTGGCTGCACCTGGGCGGGACATTTAAATGGAGGCCGGTTCCATTCATGCACTCGGCGACGGCATGTCCTTGCTGCTTTACAGGACTCATGCAATACTTTTTTATGTTGTAAAATATTATAAATAAAATGAACTTTTTAATCCACTACTCTTGTTATCTATCGTCCCTTTTGTGTTCAGTCACCAGCCCTCGCCGTAACAATCCTGGATAGGATCCATTCTACCACAATGTTTTTAAAGTACTGAATATAACAAATTAGACTTTTTAAATATACGATAAACAAATTATCTAAAATAGAGAAAATAGCTTGATCCATAATGAAACCAGAATGAGGACACTGGATTATTAGCATAGCCTATATTTTTATGTGAAATGGCAAAAAAGCAAGCAAAACATCGCGATGATGGTCTTGGATCAACATTAACGAATCTATCCAGGATCAACAATGTGATAATCATTCTGGATCCACATTAGCAAATTTATCCAGGATCAACAAAGTGATAATCATCCTGGATCGACATTAGCAAACCTACCATGGATCAACATATCAATGATGGTCCTGGATCAACATTAACAAATCTATCCAGGATCAACAATGTGATAAACATCCTGGATCGACATGAGCAAATCCATCCCGGATAAACATGGCAACGATGGTCCTGAATCAACATGAACAAATCAATCCAGGACCAACAATCATCTTGGATTAACATTAACAAATCTATCCAGGATCAACATGGCGATGCGCTAACGTAAAGCTGTTAGTATTATTGTTAAGCTAACAAGACTCTAGCCTAACTTTTAACAGGCTCACTCTTTAGCTCACAGGCTCACGCTAACTAGGGAGCTAACTAGCTAGCTAGCTTTGCTAAGCTTGGCACTGCACTAATACAAACTACTAAGAGTGATCATTTAAACAAAGGACTGAAACAGGTGCAGCTAATATATTTTCAGTAAATCAAAGATTTTGTTCAATGTTATGAACTTAAATGGGGAGCTACACAATAGGTTAACTCTCAGGAAAAATGGTTAACCGTTCTGGAGAATTTTGATATGGCTGTTAGGCAAACACTGATGACATCAGCGGGAAATTATTGGTTAATAGGAATGTTGTTCCAGGAACAACAATAGTGACGTTTATCCAAGAGCATATTCTACTTGGCTAAATCACATCGTGCTGACAATCAAACATCCGAACAGTTAACAATGAGAGTCTAATGGAATGACATTGTCCTGCATTCAATTAAATATAGTTATTTGTCCTTCAAATAATTGTTGTTGTTTTTTTTTTTCATTTTCTCACAAATCTCAATAATAATGTGTATGTTTGAGCAGACAAAAAATGCGTTGCAGTAAAATGTCAATTCGATCCATGAAATTTTTCGATGCCAGAACCTGTCAGTTTTGGAATAATGAAATATGACTGTCTACTGACAGAGGAATTGACCTAAAATAATGTATGGGTCAGAACCAGGTGCTGAAAGACCCTAAGGGTACGAGAGCAGATTAATGATAAGGGCACTATGCAGGTGCATCCCCCAAGGGTCACTGGCACAAATCCTGAACCAGACCTTTTTGTTCACTCTAGAGGTGTGAGAAGAGCAATCTTATGAATTGCTCCAATAAAGTCATAAAAACAGTCTGTGTAGAGGAAAGAAATGTGAGCAGTTTTTAAAACACAAGCAGTGCTATGGAGGTCAGCCAAGCTTTATATAAGGTTAAAAAAGAATAGTATAGTAAAAAAAAATGAAGAATAGTAGTCATACAGTATGTACTGGCTTAAAACTATAATATACTATCATTTTATATGATATTACATTCTGTTAACACAATTTATGTTAGGGGAAAAGTTTAGATATACTATGATAAGTCTGTGTTTTTTTGCAGTTACACAAAGTACTGTAGATTTTAAGAAGCCCCTCTGCAATATTTACTTTGGTATGAATAGTGAGTGTTTTCATCTGAAATGCAATCATGTACTGAAGCATACCTGAATCTTTGCCGAAAGTTGTAATTTGGCAAAGAAACGTTCTGTAGCTCGACAGTGGTTTGTGGGAATGTGAGAGCGATGAGTAAGGAAGAACTGCAGAGGCTGAGATCACTTGCATGCTATTATTCCCATTAGTGGTATTGTCCGCTGTACTTCAAACTCGTTATAAGTTACAAAATGTATAAATGATGTCATTTGTTACATCTGCTAAAAGGCTCATATTTTCTTTAACCTGTTTTACAAGAGCGAGCAGCTGTTTGTGTTCCATGAAAAGATTGGAACCTACCATGAGCTGCTCCTCAGTCATCTAGTTTACAATTATTGGGCTTAACAAAATGGCATGTGTGAGCTGTTGGAGGTTTAAGGTTTTAGCCAGTTTACTTAAGACAGCCTTTTCCTGTATTAAATGACGTCAAACAGCCGTTGCAAAGACTAAATACGGGCCTTTTTGTGTGCCTCACGGTCAGCAAATTGTCTTCACACTGTACTTAATGTGGTATTTTTAGACAGTCATGTTGATGAATAAAAAGATGGATTTAAAAAAAAAAACTGCTTTATATTCTCTGTTAAAGACAGACTTTTGTTGCCTTAAAAGTCTTTGTTTGAAATACCTGTGACGTTATGGATGGAACAGAGAGGCACAGGACTCAGAAGTCAGGCCTTTTAAGCAAGCTGCGCTACATTTCCTCCGTTGAGTCAGACGCTTGCACAGAACGGATCACTTCCTCCGTCACCCCGGCAACAGCCCGACATGTGCTGGCTCCATGGGTTTGTGGTGGCAACTGGAACGAGACAGAGTGGGAAGGATGTGCAACCTAAAAAACCTTCCTTTCCAAAAAAGCTCGAGTAAAGAGCTGTCAGCGCATGAAATAAGGAGCGATCCAAAGGGCCAATGTTTCGGTTGCTGGACGTTCTGTTTACGACTCAATATCAGGCCCGGACACTTTCTGGGGATCTCCAGCGATCTCACCTGGTGTGCCCCCCCCCCTGCATTGTGATAGACTCCTCCCGTCTGTATTGTAAGGCGTGCGTTCATTTCATGGGATATCCGCAGCGTAATGATGAGTCACTGCAAGGCAGTACATTAAGTACACCAATTACTTTACAACTTACAGGCTTCAAATCTCGCTTTAACATCAAATGCTAAGATATTCATGATGAAATGTGTACAAAATATTCTGACAATCAATGAAATGCTTGTTTTTTAGATGGTTGTGCACATAGCTCTTCTGGAGACAATAGCAGTGGGGAGTGTGGAGGAATCAGCTCACGAGGCACAACATAGGCAAATGTTTTGAAGGGCCAACCATCAAAAAGCAGGTAACTTGGAAAATGTAATTATTCATGTGTTTTTTTTAAGGGGGAGGACAATGCCCCCAGCTGAAAGATATGTCCGTCGATGTGCATCCGATTATGTAACCAGTGACCATTTGAGCGCAGACTGCCATCTGTGCTCTGTTTTGGACAGGCAGGTCTGTCTCTATATGGGTCATCCTCTCCTTCCGGGAAGACTGATTCAGTCTGTGTGCAGCTGTAATGGTCATGGTTAGTTAGTTTCACCCATCATTGGTTTCATTAGCCTATAAGAGCAGAAAGGCCGGAGCCATAAAGTTCCATAGAGGTAAAGCTTTATTTATAAATACTGTATATATTATTATTATTATTATTATTATTATTATATATATATATATATATATATATATATATATATATATATACCAGTGGCGTAATGTCGGCAAAAAAATAGGCCTTCGGTAACCTTACCTTTCTATGGATATTACTCTCAACCTGTTTCCACTTATAGTTCTTAATTATCAATCAAGCAATTAATTAACTGAATAACAATCAATGAATATCACGTTTTTTTGTGCTAGTATTTTTCTTCACGTCATAAAATGGGTAGCACTTAAATATATGTAGCGACGGCCGGTGCGTTGGAAAAAGTGGGGTGTACAGGATTACTTGTTTCCGTTTATTTAGCTTGAGTGGCCTAACAATCAAACAATTTATTTGCCAAATAATCAAGACCAATTTGTAGCCCATAATGATTTAGAAATGATAACGACAAAGAGTCAATTTGAGATTGTTTAATAAAGATCAGGCAATAATCTGAATGCATTAAAGAATGTAATACATTTTAAGATGACATTCAAATTAGTCAAAATTATTTAAACATTAGAAAGCATACATTTAAAGAGGACAGCCTCTTAAGTGTCTCGAACCGTTGAGAGCAACGCATAATTCAGGCTAGAAAAACTAATTACTAAAAACTAAAAACTAATCTACAAAACGTTGAACATTTAGCTAAACATAAAGCATGAATAACGCGCCATCATAAATGTAGATGCAACACAAGTGCACACAAGTTTATGACGCATAGAACAATAATGCGATCTCAAAATAACTTGGTAGCCTAATAATTTACTTATTGTTCTTGGTCATTGAGTGAATCAATTATTTGATTGACAATCAGGCAAAGTAAACGGAAACAGATTGAGAGTGTTCATCCGTTAAAAGTAAGTTTACAGATGGCCTAGTTCTACTCCCACGGTATGCCACTGATATACAGTGCCCTTCACTATTATTGGCACCCCTGGAAAAGATGAGTAAAAAGGGTTATAAACAATTTACCATTTGGTGAATTAGCTTAATCTTACACTGAAATAATTAGAAAAATCCAAACTTTAATTGAAGTAAATTTATTATGAGAAAAGAAATCTCTCATCAAATTTTTTTTATTTTTAACAAAACCACGTGTGTGGTAAAGTAAAGTAATCATTTTTTATATTTGGTCGCATATCCTTTGCATGGCATGACTTCCTGATGTCTGTGACCCAACAACATCAAAAGACTCTAGATATCTTATTTGCTGGTACTCTTACAAGCGATACTATATTGTCTCTGCATTTGAATCGATCTCTATGGGAATTGGGGGGTGGGACTATATGGAATACATGGTTGGTAAAATGGCTGTAAGTTATCAAGGGTCTGAGGTATCAAACAAGCCTCAAATCATCACTCTGCTGCCAGATATGGATGGATGGTTAACTTGAAGGGTTTCTTCTCCTGACTTATTTATCCATAGTTTACAGTTTTTTACGATTGCTTTGACTCATTTTGCACAGCAGAATTTCAATGTACAAAACTCAAAATGCAAAGTGCCAAACTGACTTTCAAAATTCATACTCTAAGACACTACATCCTATGCTGACATACAAAGTGTAAAACTGTTAACGCAAAGTGTTAAACTGACTTGCAGAATTCTTACCTTAAGACAATATATCCTATGCTGACATACAAAGTGCAAAACTGTTAATACAAATGCAGATCACTAAATCAATTCAACATGTGTTTGTAGTCATGTCTCAGTATTTCCAACCACCTTGCCCAGGTGAGTAGCATTGCAACACAATTGATAATCTCTTCACCACTACATAAAATGCCACAGCGTGGAGCCAACATCTCAATGTGTGCTGTCATTTCCCGCAATGGAGTTGAGGCTTGTGACCCTCTGCTGAGGGCATACAACTCCATGCGCCTCATAGATTTTCTGGAGGGGCTGTACATCGTCTCGTACAGCCAAAATGCTCAGATGGTGTTTTCATTGTGTCTGGGACAATGTAAACTTTCCATGTGCATTGGCTGTGCGAGACTGATTTACAGCCCATCCAGAGTTCCCGATCAAATTCCCTTCCACCTTACCCCCCCTTTCTAAACCCCCATAGGAGTTTTTTCGGGCCTGAGGTGGATGGGTGGGTGATGCGGCTGTCTGTATGACGACGCTCCTCCTTCAGGCTGGATTTGAGGCGTGCGATGACATTACAGCCCAGCAGTGCCAGGGGTGGATAAGACACTCCCGAAGATTTTACCAACGCTGCCTTGCAAATGAAGACATCAGATGTGACGTAGATGAAATGCTGTGGCCAAATGCAGCAGAGAGGCAAGATGCTGCTTAAGCACTGAAATGCATTTTTATTTATTTTTTTACTGTAAAGTTTTTTGTTATTGTAACTGCTTTTGCTTTTATTGTTTTTGCTGTTACTGTTGTTTTTGCTTTTACTGTAAAATACAGTTGAGTTTACTGCATTACTGTATGATTTGTTTTCAATGATTAAACTTCATATACAGTCACCTACTGTAATCTAATATTTAGTTTGTCTTCCATAAAAACACAAGCTATATATATATATATATATATATACACTGCAGTCTATCACAAGGGATGCTTGCTGTACATCATTTCAAGTACTTATGAGGAAATGACCCTTGCATAGTCTTTTTTGATGACAATTATTTTGTGTTTGACAGCATTATTTGATA
This sequence comes from Ilyophis sp. 1 JC-2022, assembly GCA_022702515.1. NCBI lineage: Eukaryota > Metazoa > Chordata > Actinopteri > Anguilliformes > Synaphobranchidae > Ilyophis > Ilyophis sp. 1 JC-2022. The sequence goes on along the minus strand of CM040404.1, from coordinate 87,807,475 downwards.
ATTGCCGTTGTATTTGGAAATGCACCAATAATTAAACTTCAACGATGAACATATCCAATGTTCTGGTGTTCTGGTGCCATGCTATATTACATTTTGAACCCAAAATGAGCAGTATAGCATTCTGTGTTAAGAGTTTTGCACATTGAAACTTTGTTGTGCAAAATGAGTCAAGGCAATCGTAAAAAACTGTAATAGGAAAATTTGTCAATTTGTATATATATATATATATATATATAAGCACACACACAAACGGCTGACAGATTAAAGCAATTAAAGTAATTATCACTCAGAAGAACTTATATTAATTATATTGTATTGATTTGCAGTGACCCTTTCCTCTAAGGCAGGGGTCCTCAATCTTATCCAGTTAGGGCCGGTGTGGCTGCAGGCTTTTGTTCCAACCAAGCAGTAACACACCTGATTCTACTCATCAAGGTCTTTAGCAAAGTCTCTTGTGGTTGATTAGTAGAATCAGGTGTGTAACTGCTTGGTTGGAACAAAAACCTGCACCCACACCGGCCCTTTCTGGATAAGATTGAGGACCCCTGCTCTAAGGGGACAAGTGGACCCAAACCATGCCAGGAAAATGCCCCCCACAACATAACAAACCCACTGGACCTCCTCACTGTAGGTTTTTTTATTTTATTTGTCACCTGTCTGTATATATGAGGGTGTCAGTTATCTAGATAATTAATTGGCAAATAATTCCCGGGGCTACTTACTAATTGTGTTTTACAAGCCTTTTCTCGCTACATGTCATGTTATAGCATGGTAATTATATATTAAGTAAAATTGAGTAAATCATTATAAAGCATAAACTTTTAACTTAATGGGAAAGGTTTATAGTTTACTGCATATTGCAACAGCTTTTTGTGCAATATGCAATAAAGCCTATCTTTCAGAACTCAAATATATGGCATTTTGTGAACATTTAAACTTCAGAATCATCAGAAACCAGATTAATACATTAACGCGTGATCAATATTGGACAGCGAACAAAAATTGGAATTATCCACAAGTTTTTGAACTTGTGGATGTACCAAAATACTTTGCAATTTATGATATAAAGAGTAATAAAACAATCACAAAATAATTGTGGCAATCACTATATCTACTGTTACTGATTATTCAGTGGATTAATTGTTTGATTATTAATTGAGGAAAGCAAACTGGTTTAAAGTGAAGATCAGTTTACAGTCACGCCTAGTCACAATGACCAAGTGACATTTTTCGATATATGCTCCTCTCCACCGATGTTACGACATTGTTCTCTGTGTTTGCAGTATCAGTGTTTTAACCCACTGATAAGGAAGGCTGGTGCACCTTTTGATTGTCTGGAAAACTTGGTTCAGAGCTTTACTCTGTTACTCAACCGCCCATCACAATAACTGCAGTTGTGTTACTCAACCGCCCATCACAATAACTGCAGTTGTGTTACTCAACCGCCCATCACAATAACTGCAGTTGTGTTACTCAACCGCCCATCACAATAACTGCAGTTGTGTTACTCAACCGCCCATCACAATAACTGCAGTTGTGTTACTCAACCGCCCATCACAATAACTGCAGTTGTGTTACTCAACCGCCCATCACAATAACTGCAGTTGTGTTACTCAACCGCCCATCACAATAACTGCAGTTGTGTTACTCAACCGCCCATCACAATAACTGCGGTTGTGTTACTCAACCGCCCATCACAATAACTGCAGTTGTGTTACTCAACCGCCCATCACAATAACTGCAGTTGTGTTACTCAACCGCCCATCACAATAACTGCAGTTGTGTTACTCAACCGCCCATCACAATAACTGCAGTTGTGTTACTCAACAGCCCATCACAATAACTGCAGTTGTGTTACTCAACCGCCCATCACAATAACTGCGGTTGGAATGGCATTGTCCTGTGCAATTATTTACAAGCGTCACATGTCTGACTTGCCGTTTGTGAACTGCGTATGGGACATATGGCTTTAACACCACAAAGAGACGTCTAACTCGAGAATGCGCAATATGTCCTGACAACAGCTGTTAAGGTGACTGAATACAGAATTAATTTACAGTAAAGCATATTTAAAAGAGATGCGGATGGCAGGTGGGGGGAGGGGGGTTTGGCTGTAGTCCCACTTCTCTTACAACAATTATAACCCCCTTTACCAACACCATCTCCATGCAACACACACACACACACAATTCTGGTTTGCATTATGCCGCAGTGTTGTCCAAGATTTGCAATTTCTGCAGCCTTGCTAATTTGAAATGATGTTCTCCCACAGCACTGGCCGCCCCAGACCTATCTTCAAGGGTTTCCTGTGGACACAGGCATGCAGTTTGGCTTCCCCAGAGGGTATATGATGCAGAGGACAATGCAGGTCTTTTGAAAGCCATGCGAACGTACATCGATTGATGATTCTCGCTGGGAGACTGCTGAGGTCGACGGGTTCGATGGAAACCACAAAATGCTGCTGCGTTAGGGATGTTGGAAAAGATTTTTCCAATGCTGCTTTCAATCCAGCTAATCTGAGCCAGACCTGCGACCTGTGACCTCTGACCTGTGACAAGTTTTCTTTTTCATTTTCATAGATTCTCGGGAAACATTTGCATGCCTGCTGAAAACATGGACCCCTAGCCAAAATAAGGAAATGCCTGTATGTAAATCACACAACATTGGCAAAGGCATCTTTGTCCCTGGTCAAACCCTGTTCTCTTGTCTCTTATTGTAAAAACAGACTGAGCATGTTCGCTCTGTTAACAACGGCTATATATAAGGTATAGTGTCTGATGCAACACTTCTGTCATGTAGTGAATTAGGTTGGATTGGTTATGGCTGCAGTCTGAGGGGCTGCAAAGGGGTGTGTTGGCGGTGGACCTAATTAATTCCTCGAGGAGCTTAGATAGTTTTTTGTAAAAAAATTATTTTCTGTAATACTGTTTTCCTTTTTTTTGTCTTACTGTTGTAAATCGTCAGCGGTAATTATTATTGGGTTAATGTGTTGTTCTATTACCACTTCATAATTTATGCTTTGGCATAGAGAGAGCAAGAGAATGAAAGAGAAAAAACAATCTGCTAAGTGCTGTCCTCTCTCAACCTGCCCTCCAGTGAATTTCTTTCCGTACAGTTCGCTGAGCGGAGCGTGGAATCAGCCGTGCCGTCTGAATGCATGCGCAGCCTGACAAATCCCTCTCACTCTGGTCTAAATATGGCGCACTCTGGCCACACTCTCCAGTATGATGCCCAGAACCAACCAAACTCTCAATCATGGTGCACTATGAACCCAGTCTACAATATACTGTCCAGTCTGCTGTACTTTGGCCTAAGTCTGGCATGCTCTTGTCCAATTCCGGCACACTCTGACCCCTGTGTGCAATACGCTGGCTCAAATCCAACACACTCTGGCATGTCTCAAATCATTGAGGGACAGGACAAACCTTTGGGACACTCAATTGACCACAGCAATGGAATGAACACTGAGATTTGGCACGTTGAATCTCCAGAGGTCTTATGGAGATCATCTTGCATGCTTACTGAATGAAAGCCTGTTGGTTTCCACCTGGTCATGATATTTGAAGCAAGCTAACTTGAGAAGTGGCATCACACAAAAGGACTGTTCCTTGTCATGGTGTACTTAACCAGGCTGTGACAACACTGGGCAGAGCAGGAATTGTGTTGCTGTGTGTTACTGTCTCTGTTTGAACCCAGTGCATAATTCCATTCCATCGCATTGATTCAACAGGATGTTTAATCTGTATGAGCTGAGAGTGGAGTTTCTGCCAAAAAGAATATTGAAGAATTGGGGAGGGATGTCTATGAGCAAGACTCACACATGGATATAAAAAAAACATTAATCACCAGTCTCACAACCGCATAGCAGTCCAGATCTCAATGTCGCACAATGCTGTTTATTTCACAGTCTTGAATCTCCATCTTAACCCACCATTCTACTTGTTTGAGTGTGTGTGCATGTGTGTGTATAAACTAATTCCTGAATGTTAGCACACAGTTCATCCATGTTCTTGCCAATTTTGCACAACTTGGGCACCGTATCCACACAGCTTGGTCCTGTGCATTGACAAAGTACAGACACAGCTAACTCATGTTCTCATGCCATTTTCATAGGGTTCAAAAAAATTTGAGAGAGCATTACTGTATATGTGTCGGCTTGAGAGTCATTAAAAGTCTGCCCCACCCCCCTTTTAACATGTGACATCACCCTCTTAAGCCTGCAGTGTTCGGAGGTTAATTTAATTGACCAGCACCAGTCCTAACAGATGCCAACCCATTTCCAATGTGATGTCCACAGCCATTATATCTGTATCTTTTTGAATAGGATCACAGCTCTCCAGCTGATACCCAATAGCCTCTAATTATGATGGGAATTATGACAGCTGATGGATTAAAGCTATGATGATTACTGAATCATGTTTCATTACACATGGACCTAATGCAAAAATTGAATGTTCTGACAGTTGTGTTACATCTCTGATAATAAGGCCAGTGTCATCTCCAGAACTCAGGTTTGGTGTCTTCATTTTACACAGTATATCTGTATAAGTAGAGAGAAAGAGAGACGCATGTGGAGAAAGGCATTATATCAAAAGGGAAATATTTAAACATGTGTGCTTATTACTTACAATGAGTAGTATATATCCTAACTACAGCAGATTTACCATCATTACAAAATATTGCAATCATTTGGTAGAAGCTCTTAGCCAGAGTGACATACAGTAGTGGAGCACATCAGTGTTACACTCAAGGATATAATAATGCAGTATCTGCTCTCTGTAGAAGAACATCAACAACCAGCTGTAATTATGTTGTGTACAACGATGGAGAATGTTCCATACACATGCGATGAAGACCTTTGGTTGAGAACTTCAAATTCACCTCAGGGCAGTATGATTTTTTTCCAGACATTTCCCAAAGCTAGTCTAGCCTAATCCTTCCTGGATGTTGTAGATCGCACCTCTGCGAACCGTTTAATCAGCTCAACAAACATGAAGCTGGAGCCCAGCGCACTTTGCTTCATGCTTTTTTTCTCTGTTTATTTCACTAAACTGAACACGGCGGCCCCCCGCTTTCTTCCTCCTCCGTTTGAAAAGGCGCCGTGCGCACCTTCAAATGTGGGCCCCGCGCGCCCTGAATGGGCCCTAGGACAAGTATCAGAGTTGCACCTATAACGACATTCCTAGTGTTTATAAAAACATGTAAAGTGACGTGCAAAGACTGAAAGTGAACAGTCAGCCCTCTTGGCTCTCCTCCTGCTCTCCAAGTGCCATATGAAAGCTGACTTTTGTGCACCAGCGCTGCTCGCTTATGAGGTGGACGCTGTCTGTTTTTCCTGGCAGCCCTTAAACAAATACAGACCAATTACACTGCGCTGCCCGGTGTGTCAAAATATGATATACAGTTTTATTTTGCATTCTTTGAAAAGCAGGAGGAAACAAATGTGCATTCTCAGAACAAGAAAAGCATAATCACATAGTTCCATTTGTGTAAATCTCATTACGGCTGCAGTGGGCTGGCGTGCAGAAAAAATAAAAGCGTTCAGCAAATTAGCGTCATTCATACGTCCTTCTTACAGTATCGTTCGACTCCACTCTACTAAAACTGCAACGTGAAATACTGTACATTTAATCGTTTTTTGCCCTCCAGCTATCTAATAGTCTGATCTTAAAAGATAAACCGCTGCCATGCTTTCATTTTAAATTTCAACAAGTACATCTTGTTACAGCCAAAGATAAGATCAAATAATCATACTGAAGCAACTACATAAAAATGAAGGGTGTTCAAATTTAGAATAGCTACAGGCTTTGTACTGGTTTTAAGCCAAACCATTTAGGTCCTGATTTATTTTCTCTGCCTTGTTTTCTTGTACCTTGTTCCAGTCTTTGTTCTAGAGTGGCTTTCTCAAGTGTGCTGTGCCTCTCAGCATATGCTGCGCATGTGTTTCACCCATGAGCGCAATGCTTATTGAAGGTCATACCAACAGACGGACATTACGATTACGCTTGAACAAAAGGTATAAGTTCTGAAATTGGCTCATTATTTTTTCAGAGTCCTAGATCAATACTAACTTTTAACTTTCTCATGTTAAAAGTAGGTGAGTTGCGCCGAAACCCGCACCCATGTTTTGACAGAAGTGGTTGTGAGATTATCAATTTCTCCTTGTAAATCACAGTGCGTGTGCTGCACCTGCGCTGAACAAAAAGGACATTTATTGTGTACCATGTAGGATGTGATGGTATTTCAATTCAGCCTGTCTCCATATTCATTACAGCATATGCACAATCCTGCAAGGTAATATCTGACCTGGTAGGCACTTACTGAGAGTCAGAAAGAAATGCAAATGACTAATTTCTTACCGTTAATTAAACAATGTTATGATTCAGAATTACTATAATTGGGGGGGCTAAAAATATGTTTGAAAACATTGGATGTTTTAAATCAAACTGCCTGCATCTTTTCCAAGGTCTGCGATCTTCCCAGAAACAGAGTGTAAATTGTCCGGTTGAGAAAAATAATAGCAATATTATTAATTTGATCTTCTTTTTTGGACACATCTGGACACATTTTGTGTCTAATTAGGTAAAGAGAGCTGCTACGTGCACCGTAGCACACAGGCAGGTTTCTAGCTTTCTTTATCCTTGTTTATGTTTCTATTTGGTGTTTGTTCAAAGACTCTTGAATAAACAAATTAAACTCAATGTGTGCTGAATGGTGTTTCTCAATTACTATAGTCTGGGGGGAATGTTACCTCACTATATTACTATAGTCTGGGGGGAATGTTACCTCACTATATTACTATAGTCTGGGGAGAATGTTACCTCACTATATTACTATAGTCTGGGGGGAATGTTACCTCACTATATTACTATTGTCTGGGGGGAATGTTACCTCGCTATATTACTATAGTCTGGGGGGAATGTTACCTCGCTATATTACTATAGTGTGGGGGAATGTTACCTCACTATATTACTATAGTCTGGGGGGAATGTTACCTCACTATATTATCTCATCCATGCCGTACCATCATGTAGACCTGTAAACCTTCTGCAAAAATGTTGTGAATACCTGTAGGAAAGCTAAGCATGTTTTCTTACTTTTTTTAACAGAGTTTCAGACTTCTGAACTTTAGGCTTACTGTCCAGAAAGGTCTCTAAACTTCAGTTCTACTTAATATAAAGATATAATATCAAACTTGTTTTGTTCACCCTCTTCTAGTCAAATGCAATTTTAAGCTTGTGTGGAAACATGACTCAGCAGGTCTTTGAGACTGAAATATAACCAAGGGGATCTCAAACTTTTCACACCATCACTTGAGATTTAACCATAAAAACTAACCCTGCAGCGTGACAAAATGCATGCCACAAATTTCTGAGGGGCAAGAGGGGAGCTTTTAATCAAAACCACTAGCCTGCATTTTCATGCAAACTTCAAAAATGGCTTTAGACAAGTGTTTCTTTTTTGGTTTTTCAGGTCTTTCAACCAATCATCATCTGGTTATACCATACTAAAATTAACAAAAAAATTCAGTGCGGATTAGACTTGCATTAATAAACTAAAGTTGAAAATTCAATATGGTCATTTGAAACTCAGCCTGTGTCTCTGTAATCTACAAGCGTAATATCAAACTTCCTGTTAAACAAGTGGACCACCTGTCCCCTTCTGTCTAAACACGGATTGATAAGTGAGTTTGTGAACTCTTAAAGATGCCAGTCAGTGATGTGATACATACAGTATGACTTGTTCACAGGTGGTTCTTTCCCAGAGGCTGTGGTGAGTTATAGGGGGGGTCAAGTGATTGACACAAAATGAGAACCATACCAGGTGTCAGAGTGACACTTGTTTACAATCTAGAAACTATCGCCAAATAGGAAGAGAAAGGTTGTGTGCATTCCGCAGAGCTGCAATTCAAATTCTTTAGTTAGTTTATGACATCCTCCAGACGTTGTTATGTACCCACGAGTAGCATTTTCACTGTTGTGCTTCCAGAATGCCCTATTGATCAATGCAGAACACGCTCATTAGTACATATTGTGTCATCCAAGTAGATCTTTGCATGGGATGATAAATGCTTAGAGGATAGTCATTATTACAAAAATAACAAAAAAAGGCCAAACCATCCACTTCTGCTGCGGAACGTTAGATTTGTCCAGCAGTTGGCCATCAGATACAGCGGTGTAGGTACTACTATTGAGGGAAACTGATGAGAATTTGTTGTGATTGATGTCCTCATTCCCCTCATTTATACAATTGTGCATCATGCAACATGACAGAAAATAAGGATGTAGAATTTGACACAATTAATTACAACTGAAGGGTAGAAGATAGGAAGATCCCCATACGTGTGGCTGGGCTGCTTCTTTTCCTTAATTGGCTAACAGGATATAAAGAAAAGGGGTTGTGCTGTGACACGTACACTCGCATATGCAGAAACACACGCACACAAACACACACACACACACACACACACACACACACACACACACACACACAGTCTGTGACTGTGTTGCTCTTTTGCCTCCTCAGGCTCTATAGATGAACTAGTCTGATGGAGATCGTCAGGGCAAATTATTTATCACCTGTTACACAAAAAAGATAGAAATGCTACACTTGGCCAGCTAAAAGGCCATGGGACTGTGTTACGCTGGACAGCACCACTCAGCACTGCACTCCAGACATTCTGCAAATTATTTCTTCCAAGAAACCTTCACCTCGTTCCTGACTCAATTTGACCACATGGTATCAGCAGAGGACAGTCCTCAGGTTTCCGGAGGGGGAGTGTTTCGGTTTTTTAAGTCCAGGGGTGCACATCCGTGTGTATACTGGTCTTTGTTCAAATCAATTCTTCTGGCTTAATGTTCTAAATGGTTGTATTATCAAATGCTTGTTTGCTTCTATGTCGGACTACAGTTAAAACATTTCACCAATGATACCCAGTAAAATGTACTGTTAGTGTTAAATTAACTCTTAGGGCCTGATTTACGAAGACCTTTAGCACGTGAAAAACCTTTTAGCACATGCAAAACTCATAGCACAACAAATGATTGGTCAGGTTATTGGTTTTGCGTGCGCTAAAAAGTTTTGTACATGCTAAAGGTTTTAGTAAATCAGGCCCTTAGAGTTTATTTTAGTCCAATATGGCCAGAGTGGACTCATATAAACTATGTTAATTAACACTGGTCATTTTACTTTGCACATGTGTAGCCTGCAGCAGTAGCTTATGCCTTTATGGAATATGTCAAATGAAAGATAATTGATTGGCTAATTAAATAATTCATGAAATATAAAAAAATAATTAAATTAGCCAAACAGATTGGCCCTCATTGTACACCTCTGCACCAATCACTTCTATGGTTCAGACCCGTCTCCCCACGCCACTTTCAACATTTCAGCATGACCCGTTATTGTTCAAGAGGCTTTGATAGTAAGAATGGGCTTTTTGAAAATGTCCATACGAGGTGTTTATTTTACATGGGGTTGGCTTGTGTGTCAGGGAGGCCATGGCAGGGCGCAGGCCTTGTTCCCGTTTTACTGTACATGAGACCTTAATAAGATACTGTTGGTTCTCCTTAAATCCTCCCAGGGCTCTTGTAAACATGGCCATTTCAGTACACTGGTGAATTGCTTCTGAACTGATTGTCAGTCCCTTCAACAGCTTTTGCCTTGACTCTTTCAACCCCAGCCATTTACCTCACTGTTAAACAGAAATGAAAGAAATTTGACAATGGAGAATGACAATGGAGAATGACAATGGATACTTTAATGCAGGGAGAGAAATTGGGAAGTGCCATAGATAGAGGGATATATCATTCTCACAGGTACAGATATAGATTTTTTCTTTTTCTTAGAATATTTATGCTCAAATATGTTTCATTCACATTCAAATTCACAAATTACTGACGATTTCTTGTAAAGCAAAGCCAAGACATTGGAGCAAAGGTTAAAACAAGCTATCATCTTCCCCAGACATAATTATGCTTGCACTGATGGTTTCTTGGTGATAATTGAATTCTGTCACCAATTGAACGATATCCTTATCCCCCTGTGGAGCGACGTGGACTCAAGAACTCAGTGTTGAGGTTCATCTACATTAAAAACAAGTATGTGTTGGGTTCTTTCCTGAGTCAGTCATCTTGGCATTGCTCTGCTTGGACGAAGAATATTTTCCAATAGTCACAAAACCTCTTCAGAACCATTTCATCTAACTAACAAAAGCAGAGTAACTGTCTGTCAAGATGGCTTTAAAATGAGATTCAAGAGTACTGGGCATTGGGATTGTTTCTGTGCCCAGTCAAAGTGTTTCTCTTGGTCTATGGTAATGGGCATAACCAGAAGCAGAACCTCTACTGCTCAGGCAAGCCTGCTGCTCACATGTCTAAAAACTCAAGACCCGTTATTTGAAGAGTCAAGTCTCTTTTTCTCGAGGGGGGAGATCTAGGCACTGCAGGATCTCATGGTCAGGCATCTGTCATTCTTCTGTCTCTCTTTCTACCCCATAGCCTTTTTTTGTCAGTTTTGTGCACTGTCACTGAGTAACCAACAAGACTTTGGAGCTGAAAAATAGGAAGGAAGCCACAATGTGCAAAGCATGGGATTTGTAGGAGAACCTTGTCTCCCCACATTATTTTTCAATTATAAAACTGACAATTATAAAAACCCCTGACAATATATGGGAATTTAAGAGAGATTTGGTTATGGTAGACATGAAATTATTGAAAAACCAAAATAACTGTGGTATGCTGAAACTGAAAGTGTTTTCTAAGGTGCATACCAACAGGGCCATTATGTACCGTGGGCAGGAGTGGTGAGCTTTATAAAGCTGAGCAGCAGGTGGAGAGAGGACAGTGGGACTGGTCTGAAACCATGTGCATACAGCTCTTGCTTTATGAGCTCTGTTCCTGTGTCTATGGTTTGGGACCTCTGTGGAGACACCGATACTGTTCATTGTCTTGTGCAGCCCTCTGACAAGATTAGCTTTCTGATTCGTGTGCACCAAAAATACCAACAGAGAGAGAGAGAGAGAGAGAGAGAAAGAGAGAGAGAGATGCTCATCCATAAAATGTCAAGGGACTGTCATTAGCTCCCCCCTAGGGATAAATAGAATTGAATCTTCAAACTGCGGTAAAGACGGACTCTCCCACTATCTACTCTCTCAGAAACACATAGGTTATGCACAATGCACATTAACTGCACTGTAAAATGATATCGTGCCTCTAGAAAGCAAATGTTGCACACGCAGTCTGCTCGTGCAAAGCATAGCGTTTTAAATGTCAATTTAGCAAATTTGTCAAAATTCTAAAAAATAATAATAATCTTAGTCTGAATAAAGTTTATAATATTTTATATATAGTTTATAATATTTTGTTAAATATTTGAGAAACTTGAATAAATAATACCTCATCGTTTGCATATCGGATAGAACATAGCTACAATTGATTCCTAAAAAATAAGAAATAGCCCTAGTTCAACACCACAACATAAAAAGCTCTCCGCGCGAACATGTTGCGTCCAAACCCTCCAACAGGTTTACCAAACGTAGTGAATGTAAAAGTACAGTATTCATCCAAAAAAATACGTCCCGTTGTTGGTAGTGATTAGCCTACATATAAAAGTAGATTGTTTTTTTACTAAATAACCAACGATGCTATCGAGAGAATTCAAATTCCATAGGTTTTTGGAAGTGAAGAAGATTTGAATGTGTTGCTAAAAAACGAAACAACAACAAAAAAGAAATATTCAGGTATCCATGTGAACAAATAAAGCTGGATCATCTGACGCCTCTGGTAGCATTGGGCACTTCATGGTTTCAACGGTGTTGCTGCGTTGCCTAGCCCCTTTCCGTATGTATGGACTGTGCTCGAAGAAAAAAAAGCCACGCTACTATATTGTAGCCTACCTTTGTGCATTGGCAGTTGCAGGGAAGTGATAGCAAATATCCAGACTCCGTCGTTTCACGTTCTCCTTGTTCTCATCTTCAATCACCTGAACTTAAACGCACCAGTGCAGGATTTTTAGTTTTTCTTCTCAAACACAATGTATAACTCGGGATAACTCAACCTTAGTAGAAAGAAAGAAAGAAAGCTAGAATATGACCAGAGTGCACGCGTCTGCGCTTGCATGCGATCGGGAATGGCGCTCATATATTTTTCAAGAAAGAATGCTTGGATGAATAGAGAAAACCTGAAACGTGTGGGGAAGGAACGCAGCAGTTCGGAAACGGAGCACCACGAAGAAGAACAGCACAGAAGGATAGAGTGGGTCGGTGATGTGAGGAAGAGAAATAGCCTTGATCAATAATATATCGTCATAAGTTGGTCTGTCATTCTGGTTCACTGGGTGCTGTTCAGGACCTATTCCGTTTAACAGAAGACAGGAGAGAAAATTGCATGGTTTTCAATGAAGGTCTGTTAAAATTCAAGTATGCAACCTTAGAGGTTTCTGAAAAACTTTTTTCCACATTTGTTTACTGCCTTCCCCTAAAATATACTCGTTTCTTGGAATTGATAATGTTTTGTTGAATATAACAGTGAATATTTATTGTCGTGGTTACTCAGTGGCTTATAACCCCCATTTTTTTGTTATTAACCCTCTTATTAACCATTTGAATGATGACGACTATAGAATCTGACAGTGACAGGGGAATATCGGGCAGCACTTTTGAAAAAAGCCCCAGGGTTCCCGGTCGCAATGGTTATGTGAAAACATGTGTTACTACTCTGGCCCCGGACCCGAACTGCGGACCGTGGGTGAAACTGATGTTCACTAAAATATGGAGCTACAAAAGACTCTCGTCTGCGGTTTGCGTGGGGTCGCTTTCGGTTTTCCTCGCTCTGGTGGTTAAATTTGTAGACTGGGAAATCGAGCACAACCCCAGCAGCAGTAGTAGTAGCAGCAGCAGCAGCAGCAACAGCAATAACAGACGGCCCGGGTCTCCGATTCATTTCGCGTCAGGCTGCACGGGGGAGCTATTGCTAACTTGGTGGAATTTGCTTTCTCAAGTCTTCACCCTCTTATGTGCCTTCTTCTGGCTCGGCTTATATCTGGTCCGCTGTGGAGTCCTTATTAAAACAACGCTTTTTCTATTAACCGCGTGCCATTTGGGTGAAGCGGCGGCACAGTATCTCTTGTATGGGGCGGATGAATTACTCTCATTCACTGCGACCGTGGTGGTGCTCGCGTGCCTGGCAAGCGGGGCACTCATGGTGGTGAGACTCAAGCAGGGAATCTCAGTTATCGTTTTCATCAGCATCGTGAGGACAATCTCGCTCATTTCTTTGAATAAAGTGCGGGCCAACTGGAGACCTTACTTGGCCTACGTGGTCGGAGTACTGGGCATTCTACTGGCGAGGTATGCTGACAAGCTACTGCCGAACCAAGGGATACACAAGGAGGGTTGTGCCTCCGTGAGTGAAGCGAAGGAAGAGATCCCGGTATTTAAAAGACGAAGGAGGTCCAGCTCCGTAATATCTTCAGACATGGCACACAGTCAGTCCAACAGCAAGTCACATCGGCGAACCTCGCTGCCGTGTATTCAAAGGGACCAGGTAAGAAGTTTTTGTGCCTTTTCCAATTAACTTGACCGACTTCATGGATTGCAGGGGCTGAATTTGATCATTTCTCTGAATGCGAATTGAGGGACGACTTAACATCCGGCCTCAGCAACAAAGTATGGATTTGTTCTGGCTTAAGTGGCACAGTTATTATTATTATTATTACAACAACAACAACAACAACAATAATAATAATAATAATAAACAATTTCTAATTTCTAATTCCAAACATCAAAGCTATTTAGCCAGAGCGTTTGGTTTTAGATTTGGAGACCTCAGGTATATTAGCTGCTCTGTAATTTATTTGAATCCACTCTCAGCTTTACTGCTGTAGTGATTTCATCTCTGCATTTAACATCATAATTAGCGTTTTTCTCCGTATTATTATTATTATTATTATGCAATTATTTATAATTTCCCAAATAAAACATTTTATTTTTCATCAATGCTGTCTGAAGCAGGGTACTCTCCCAAAATCACTACGATTTGCTTTGTATATTACTTTAGACGAGATATTTGCTATAGGCTATTAGTCCAATAAGCATGGTTAATGGCATGGTTCGTCACTCAGATTGAGAAGGTTGAAGTAGCCTGCTTGTACTTCTCTATAGCCACTTGAAAATAAGTAAGCCCTTCAAGACTGGCGCAAGCTACGACAGGTAGCCTAACTGCGAAAGTCCAGTATATACCGGGCTTGCGAACATTTTAAAAAGTTTTACCTTGCAGTGTAGATTCAGAATTTAGCTCGGATTTCAGAAGGTCATCTGTAGTCAGTAGCTGTGGATTGATACCGTAGGATAAACATCCAAACATAACACATTGCGCAAGGCGATGTATGCTGTTTCGCGCTACCGTTTCTTTTTGTGCTCTGTAGACATTTGGATGAGCATTTGCGCGTAGGCTACTGTACATTTCTGAATTATTTACATTTGGGTAAATTGTTATATAGCCTTCCTATATATGAAACCACTGAACAAATAATGTGTTGTGCATTGTTTTTAAAAAGTGGAAAACCTATACATAGCCTACAAAACAATCCTTTATAAAAAATCACATTCAGCCCTTCATTATCAGTCAATATTTGGTGCATGAATTTTATTTTACGCTAATGTTTTCTTGTAATCTAAGTTATCCCTAAACCTGTTTTGTGTGATTCACACTGGAGAGGAATGCGTTTTTTAAAGTGTAACTGAAGTTTAAAATGAAAAAATAAAATAAAAATCACTGTAAGGTACTCTGCAGCGTATTTACGCACCCTTTCTCTACATTAGGCTAATATCTATATTAATTTGCTTTTAATGAAATTGCCCCTTTGGTGTATGTGTGACATTATGTTTTACTTAAAATTGCTTTTAACTGTTGAACTTTGCTTTTGTTTTCAACAAGAAAACCTTGCGACCATAAACAGCGCGGGCATACTCTATTGCTTTGTAGTTCTGCCTTGAACATCAAGATAGCCATGGAACTCATACCAGCATTCAGTCATAGGGCAGAATAATCTTTCTCACTAACTTGATGTGAAGTCCAGCAATGTAGATTTACTGCACCCCGATGTGAAATCAATCGCCACGGTCAGCCTCTCAATGAAAAACAGATTTTCTAGTGGATCAAAGACTTCATTGTGACTCGCTTGTGCTGAGGAAGCCTAGGAATATGTAAGGTTGCAGTGTCTGCTTGGCCATTTAAGATACATTGTTGTCTTTTATATCGATGCTAGTGCTGGAGTGTAGAGATGTGTTTTCTGTAGATTGCTCTATACCTGTATTATTTGAACAGAATTGTGGAGCCTACGTATGTGAACAAAACAAGCTCCGTGGTTTATTTAGGAAAAAGAAACAAAATCTAGCCATGAGTAAAGCCCTGCATAGGTGTGTTCTGAAAGCATGTGTTGTGCTGATTTCAAAATAAATGTAAAAATGTGACTGGTTAGGCAATGGTGAAACTGTATGTACATAGTAATAGAATGATTTAGGATTTTTTTCTTATATTTTTAATGCATTTTGATTATTAATATAAGAAAGCTGCAAGCTATTATGCGATTTTAATGGATTGCTGCAGAACATAACACATATGAATATGAAGAAATTAAAAGTGCTGTGTGATACATGATGCTAGTAAGAAAAAAACAGTTTTGACACATTTATTGTGGGTTGTTTTGTTTGGAGAAGAATATTGATGAGTCATTGAAATATAATATTTTAATATATATTTTATGATTATATTTTATATTTTTATTCTTTTTATTTAGACTGAAGTTTTTACCCACATCATATAATTTCTGTAATTACCACAGTGACACTGGAAACTGGAATTTAAAGTTAAACTTTCATTACTTTCTAAATATTACTTTCATGAATAAACTACTGGGTCCAGATATTACTTTATTATAATATAAAACCAATTACATCATAATATAAAATTAAAATGGTTGGGTCATGGTATAGGCATGTATGTTTTTTCATAGTTAAATGATTTGCATTTTAACTATGCATGTTTACTGGGAAAGTTTCAGTAAATAACTATATGCAGACAAAATGTAATAATGAATTGGATTCACACACACACACACACACACACACACACACACACACACACACACACACACACACACACACACACATACATACAGCACTACTCATTATATTTTTATAATAAATAACATATGTTAATATGAAGTCAGGTAGATCATTTTTCATTCACGTTTTTAGCAGCAGCAACAGCGAAACAACAAAAAGCATACGCAAGCATCTCTCAGTTTTGAGCTGTTTTACTGCCTTTCCCTTTTGTGAACAAGAGCCCTCTAGTGACAGACAGAAAAAACTACAGAAACTCTGAATCAAAGAGCCAACCATTCATAAATACTTTGTGCAACAGAGATGTTTTGCTTTAATATTAAACCTGTCATTTTGCATGTAAAAACATCCAAACAGACAAAAGCTAAACAGCTGCTAACAGACCTAATTTTGCCTTGTAGGATTGGTCTTGCTTGAACATGAAATATGGGCACTATGTTATTTTGTGTACTGTACACACAAGTGGTGGGTCTAGGGTGTTATTGCCGAATGACCGTTGCATGTCTTATGGACAGTGGCTGCTGCCCGGGCTTTGTCACGTCTTTGTCGTCTCCAAGTGTCCGCATGCCAGAACGTCACCTTTGGCAGTGATTCGTTAGTCATTCTATCCTCCCTAATCCACTGCACTTGCTTACTAATGAAGTTAAGTGCTATGTTTGGTTGGTGTAAGATAAACTGGGGGGATTGAAATTTGCCCTGATATCCATGTTTGCTGAATTCCTCACAGTGTGTGTTTTCAGTCATGAAATGGAGCACACTGCTCACAGTCCATGGTCTACCTTGCTAAAACAAAATCATAAACAAGAGCCTATATTTCCATATATTAGCATGAAGCTGTTTGGCAAATTTCATCATGTGTTTACTTCAAAGAAGTACCTAAAATGGCAGGGTTTTTCAGTTGACCCTTCAATGAGTGATGACAGACCATGAGCAGTTTTAATTGAATGGTTAATTTAGCTAATGCCGTGCTACAGAGCAATGATTTTGTTCTGGATTATTCCAGAAGGAGGGGTGTGCGTTTCATAGTGCGACTCCTGTTCTGAAGTGTTCAGGAGGACATTTTTCTTCTGGCATTAGATTAGTGCTCTGGAGTGTTCCAGAGTTCCCATATCAGAGGACAGGAGGGAGGTTCAGCTGTGTTGAGGATAATAAACTGGGAACCATATTTGGTTGGCCAATGCAACAATCCAATCAATGGAATAATCCAATGAATGCAGTAATCCTTTATCCTGTTTTTTCCCCAAAGCAAACATGGGTTCTTATGAAAGGATTCTTGCATTTCTGTTATGATTTTGAAGATTCTTGACAAGTTCTATTTTGGTCAAATGTAGAATTTTCCAAAGTAAAAAATTATTGATATTTACAAAGTGATACAACTATTATTAGCCAGAGTCATGAGATCAAGGCACAGAACCCGCAGTAATGGACTGAAGGGCTGTGCTTTTACTTCAGTAACAGCCTATCTGGTACTTAATATGTTGCTCAAATATTGGTCATTTCCCTCTCAGAAAGACAACAAAAATGAATGAGTTTGTTAATTGTTCTTGCTCTGCATGACGCACCATGGCATTCCTGTATCATATCAAATGCCTGTCAGTTTGGATACAGTTCCTGTGTGTTCTTTGGCCTTTTCCTCGAGATGAAGTGCGTTACACAAGGCAGTTGAGATTTATACTTTGTGTATGAAAATAGTTTATTTGAAATCATTTAAGAGCGCGGCCTGAATTTCTTTGTTTGTGTACGTACGTTTTATTGCCATTTCAAAACCCAAAGCATCTTCTCTGTATCGCCCGCTTTTAAACGTGGACTTTGAAACTGCAAAGGCATGGAGGCATTTTCCTTAAGAGAAGTTGAAGATTTTTTTAAAAACCCATATTTTTCCGTTTAAAATTGTGGTGTGTCTGCCAGCATTAGTCGGCTCCCTGAGCTGCAGTGTCACAATGCGGCGTAGCCCCCAAGATATCTGCATATTGAAAGAAAGTCAGTATTAGTTTATATAATACCAGCTAATGTGGCTCCTCCCTGACTGGGGTGTTTATTGAGTTTATATGAAAAGACAGCCTAAACGTTTGTGCTCTAGTGAGACTGATTTGAACTCAGTTTCAGTTTGAAGTTTTTGCATTGCTTTTTACAGCTTGTAAATGTATCTGGTGAAAGAGATGTAGTTTCATCAAGTTCTATTCCAAATGTCTGCTCTGTCACACGCTTCCCTTTAATAAAAGGCCAAGTTTTGAGTGAAATTAAATCTGTTATGGGCTGTTTAACCACTGTTACTTTTCTAATAAGCTGAAAGAAACTACATGGGCAGTCATTTAACAGATGTTTTTATGTTTTCCAAAATGCTTTCTTTATGAATGAATAGCTTGTCACGAGTAGAAGTTTCTGTTTGGTTTTGCTATATCTCAACTGAATTTTCCAAGAAATATTCAAGAAAATATATTCCAGAAAAAAGATTATTTTCATATTCTCTGTGCATTAAGTATGTGAAATCCATAACGGTTCAAGAGGATCACAAATGTATTTTCTTTTTTAAATGGAAGTTGATTGAGATGACTTTAGATGCTGGGCAGAGAAGCTGATTTGCTGAGAGAGATGTCTGTCACAGACACTAAATCTACTCTTGGCTGATTTGCTGAGAGAGGTGTCTGTCACAGACACTAAATCTACACTTGGCTGGTGCCTGCCACAGCAGCTGTGTGGAGGCTTGTGGAGTTGCTGAAGTGACAGTAATCTCAATTTAACTGGCAGCTTCTGTCATAGTACCACTTTTTCCTCTTACCCTTAACCTTACAGACCACAGGGGAGGGGCTGCATGCTGTCCTCACTAATGCAAACCCGAATATTA
This sequence comes from Ilyophis sp. 1 JC-2022, assembly GCA_022702515.1. Lineage (NCBI taxonomy): Eukaryota > Metazoa > Chordata > Actinopteri > Anguilliformes > Synaphobranchidae > Ilyophis > Ilyophis sp. 1 JC-2022. Next base: position 87,788,507 of record CM040404.1, on the reverse strand, counting down.
TCCTAGCTCACAAAATAAGTTATTTAACCTGGATGATAATTGTATTTTAAAACTATATGAATTTAAAAAACATAGTTTTGAGTGGCGTATGGTGGTGATTAGGCTAACGACGAAACATGAAGAGATAGTGAAGGAGCTTGTTCACATACTCCCACATTTATGTGGAAGAACTTATGGAATGTGAGTTTTGGGAAGACCCTTTTTTGTCCTTTTGGGACGTATACACTCAAAACTTTACTGCCGCTGGAATGGTACCAGCCCAATGATCGTTGATTTGGGAATTTATGCTCGGGCCACATAAGTCCAATGTTTTTCCTTCTCTTTCCAGCCTAGTGCTGCTTTAGAAAAGTAGGTCATTGGAGGTTTTGTTTATTGGACAGGGAAAACAACAAGCATACGCTTGCGCCTTCCCCTCCCACCAAAAAAATAATAAATTCTGGTAGCGTGTTTTATGTGCAGTGTAGAGCACCAGAGCATGCCTTTCTCCTGGACTCCAAACCCAGCGGGCCGCCGCAAGGACTGCCACATGAGAGGAGTGAGCTAACAGCCAGAACGCAAACTGACTGGCCTATGCTCCTTTGCTATGCCAGAGAAACAGGCTTAGGCATCAAGGTAATGCCGGGCGAGCCAAAACCAGAGCTCTGCCGTTGCTCAGCACCGAGGCCGCTGTTCGGTCAGCCCCGGCCCTCTGGGTCTCACCCCACTTCCTGGTGCCGTCGTCACGACCAGAACCACAATGCATTCACAGTCACTCCCAGAAACCACACCGCATGCGGCACAGCACAACAGGGTCCTCCTCGGGCTGGGTTTGTCTGAGCAGAGCCAACAGAAATGGGCATGAGCCTTTTGGAAATTTCTCGCTGTGGGATTAGGCGTGGAAGCGATGGCTTCCATACTGAACAGGGCTTGTTGTGGGAGGGCAGCAGAGGTCCTCCCCAGTGTTTTGTTCTGATCACCTGGATTTTATAATTAGCAATTCTTCAGCCAGGAGATAGAACTAATTAGTCAAATCAGCTGGCTGAGTTCATGGGTGGAAGAAACACATGGCAGGACTTTTACTTTCTGACCCCTGGACTTTCCACCTCTGGAAGGGAGAGGTATAAGGGGAGGGGCATGAGGAGGATCCTGCTTTAGGCGGTCTCAAAGCCATCTTTATATGTCGTGCAAAATTGTGTGCAGCCTCACCGCAGCCTTAAACTGTTGTGTCCTGCTCACAGCGTGCTCCATGTCAGGCCATCTGCGGAGCGATAAAGATCTGATCGCGATAAACAGAATCTGCACCGGAGATTTAGCATGCAGAGATGTGGGAGCAAGCTCCGTTTACACTGGGAAGCACTGAGCGCTAACTAGCTTCAGAGATCCCCAGTCACGCCACAGTGTGCCTGACTCCACTTCAGTTACTTCACTCGCAAACAAATGCGTCCACAGAGCCTCACACACGCAGACATGCGTGCATCCACAGAGCCTCACACACGCAGACATGCGCGCACCCACAGAGCCTCACACACGCAGAGCCTCACACACGCAGACAAGCGTGCACCCACAGAGCCTCACACACGCAGACACGCGCGCACCCACAGAGCCTCACACACGCAGACATGCGTGCATCCACAGAGCCTCACACACGCAGACATGCGCGCACCCACAGAGCCTCACACACGCAGACATGCGCGCACCCACAGAGCCTCACACACGCAGACATGCGCGCACCCACAGAGCCTCACACACACAGACAGGCGTGCACCCACAGAGCCTCACACACGCAGACATGCGCGCATCCACAGAGCCTCACACACACAGACATGCGCGCATCCACAGAGCCTCACACACACAGACATGCGCGCACCCACAGAGCCTCACACACGCAGACATGCGCGCACCCACAGAGCCTCACACACGCAGACATGCGTGCATCCACAGAGCCTCACACACGCAGACATGCGCGCATCCACAGAGCCTCACACACGCAGACATGCGCGCATCCACAGAGCCTCACACACGCAGACATGCGCGCATCCACAGAGCCTCACACACGCAGACATGCGCGCATCCACAGAGCCTCACACACGCAGACACGCGCGCATCCACAGAGCCTCACACACGTAGACATGCGCGCATCCACAGAGCCTCACACACACAGACAGAAAGACACTCAAATTAACACGAATGTGTGCAATTGCACGAAAAAAACCTGCACACACGCACACATGCATACTGCCACAGACAGACGCATGCTCACACATGCACGCATGTCCTAATACACGAAGATACACTCGTACCTACAAGCAGACAGGCTTCAATGCATAAAGATTGTGTACGCACATGCACGCACACGATTAGACTTGGGAAAAGCATAAAAACTGTATAATTGCAAAATATGTGATATGTCTTTACATAATTGACACATCCTTTAAATTTTCAGTTGGTTTCACTTTTACTTTGGTGGTCATAGTAATGATGTCTTGCAGGTTTCAGTCTCTCCATAGACAGAGGAAGAACGTTCTTTTTGTTCTTGAAGGGTAACAGAGCGTACCAAGAATTTTGAGATGGGGAAGAAACCTCAATCTCCCATTGACGTAAATGAATCTCCTGGGAGATTTCCTGTGAGCGTCAGCACCATGGTTTTCTCAACATTGTTAGAATGCTTTCACAACCTCTCAAACACATAGATGGAACTACTTACCCCACCATACATATTCTCTCACAGATGATTCAATTGGTCTTAAGGCTAACTTTGCCCTTGCCACAGATGTTTGGGAATAATTGTAAGTGAGACAGATTATATTTTTGCATCCTCAACCACAAGAGCTTCATATTTCAGGCATTCCCTTTTACCTTGAAAGTTTTATTTAATTCTTGCTTTTTTATTCATATTTTTTTCTTTGTATCTTCATTTTTGTAAGTTATTTATTGTCATTGTATTTTAAGTGATTGCAAAGCTGTGGCTAGCTTGAATGGACTCTCTGGGGGGGTAGGGAGGGGGTGCAAAAACAGTTTCAGGCTAAGCACAGCAAATGCATCTTACTAACAACACAACAATATTAATACATAAATAAATAAATAAATAAAGTCAGGGACCAGAAAAACTGACACTCTCCTCCCCCACCCTGATGTCCTGTGTGAAAGGCACAATATGCTGCTCCACTTAGGACTCAGAAACGCAGGAGATCCAGTACCGTAACTCCTGGGCCTCCTGCGTTCTCCACTGAGATAAAGCAAAGTCTGGCAACTGGCGCCAAGTCCTCAAAACTAAAGCACTGACTGAGGGTCTCCGTGTGTAATTCGTCAAGAGCGCCACCAACAGATCTGGCAGTGGCTGGGGGAATGTGACTTGCCACAGGAAGGCTGCAGGATTTAAACACCCAGAAAAGAGTCTTCTTACTATCTTAGAGACCCTGCGGGAAAGGGACAGTTTATTTCTGGTGCGTCCTCTCGCCAAAGTTCAACCAACATCCGCTGCCAAGGAACACCGGGCTGCAGCGCAGCAGGAACTTCATTCGATTTTATTTCACTTGATTTGATAATTCAACAAACACTTCACATCAATTTGCCCACCATGTTGAGGCTAAAACTAGAAGAAGTATATATAAACCACATTGCCACTTTCACATATTACAGTATACCTTTTTTAGGTAACACTTTACATTAAGTTGCACCTATACCTATGTAGTTAAATTGTAACCGATTGATAACAACATATTACTGAGTAACTCCAATGTAGGTAACATGGAACAGCAGTTTGTGGTATTCTTAATTACACATGTGAAACAAGGCCAGCCCTTAAATCATTCCATATCATGAAGACACATGGTGAAATTAACATGCAAGGTTTATTTGTTGTGTATCATGAATATGTGGCCTATGAGTGTAAATAAAATATTTCAAAATATTTACATGTGTAATTATGAATACCGCTAACTGTTGTTCCATGTTACCTACAGTGGAGTTACTCAGTAATAACCTCTTGTTACCAAATTAGTTACAAATACAACTACACAGGTATAGGTGCAACTTAATGTAAAGTGTTACCCTTTTTTAAAAATGCATTGCTTGCTGTGAAATATATTTATCATTATGTTTTCCAAACTTTTTTTACGTTTACAATATAATGCAATAAATGTAAATTCCGGAATTGCTAACCGCTATTGCTAGTTCTGCCTGAGCCTGTATAGCTCCCAGCCTCTGCCTATATTGACACGTGCATGTCGCTGCAGTATACAGAAGTGCATTAGCTACACATGCCACTCAGTAGCCCATGTATAATGTTTTATTTAGTAATGACGAGTTACACTGGTATCCTCGGATGAGCGCTGATGTCCAGGAGACATTCCTGATTCACAGCTGCGGTGCTGTGGCCCACCCTGTTCTTCACACCAGTCCTGTGACAGTGTGCCATGGTTTGTCTCCAGGAAATCTAAATCCTTTGGTGAAAGCCTTGGGATTGACACTCATGTTACTGGTGGCAATTAGTTCATATGTGTTGGCCTTTTGAAGCGGAGAACAGGGGTGTTTTCTTTGAGTCTGAAACATTCAGACTGGTCCAGGCCCAGCAGTCTTGCAGTTGTGCCTCCAGTAAAACTAGCAGCTGCAGTGCTGTTGGAAAAGAGTTGAGAGAGTGTGTGAAAGTACGCTGCATCATATTTCTCATTTACATTATGAGACCTCCTGTATCGGTCTGCTAGTTGGCATACACCTGAAGGCTATATTTTATCTGTGTGTGCGTGTGTTTGGGTGTGCATGTGTGTGAGTAGGTGTGTGTGTGCATGCACATGTTTTTATATGTGTGTTTGTGGACGTGCAGTGTGTGTGTGTGTGTGTGTGTGTGTGAAGGCATATACACTGTGTGTGTGTGTGTGTGTGTGTGTGTGAAGGCATATACATGCATGCATATGTGTGTATTTGACATGTTTCCACAACGTGTGTGTTTACCTGTGTGTGTGTTTACCTGTGTGTGTGTGTGTGTCAGAGGGGGGGTAGAATATGTGCATATTTTCAGCGTGTGTGTGCACGGTGTACATGTGCACGGTGTGTGTGCGTCTCTCTCTGCAGAGAGGGAGCTTGTTATTTTACCCAGCGCTCAGCATACAGAGAGGCTTCCCTGCTGGCTGTCCATATGAGCTGTGCACTCCAAACAAGGCCTGTGCTGTTACTCTCTCAATGGCGTGTTTTAGTTTTTAAATATGCCAGGCAGATGGGGGCAGGGTGGCGGGGGGACCACGCAAACCTCTAAAAAACTGCCTGAGCATCTGTGTGTCTGTCAGTCTTTCTGTCTGTTGCACCTTTTGCAGCGAAAAGTTTTTAAGTTTTGGTTTGGTTCATGGTTTGTTTTTTCAGAGTCTATTTCAATTAGCAATCCATTAAGTGTGCAATATATAGCAATGGTTTTCCATATTTGCGAATGGCTTTTTTAGCTTAGTTGACGTATGCTGCAAAATAGAGAGGTACTTACTGTTGGAATTTTCACTTTTTTTTAAGGATTAAGGATTTAAACCGAGCAGCACTATATGTGGACAATCCTATATTTCACAATTGACAAATGTAACAAACATCTGCTGTTCACAGATGCGGTCAGGTGCCAATACTGCCATGGTTGGATGGATGATGGATTGCATTTATATATGGCCTGTCAAAATATATTACTGTGCAAGTGGCAGACACAACCGCCATTGTGTAGGACATACTTGGGTGATGTCAGCCATTTTGAACCAGAGCACTTGCAGAGGATTTTTCTTTGATAGTTTTATCCAGGCATATTTGCATACCTGATCATCCTTTGTGTAAGTGCATTGTATGGAACTGGTAACATTTTACACTCTTATTATATTCTTTGGGTTTGTAATACTGTAGGTTTCACACAGGCTAAGTGTGTGATTGAACTATTAGCATGAATCAGCTCATTCCACAAGCCAAATGCTTCTTCCTCTTTATATTCGATAAATTTTGTGTGAGAAACGGCATCTCATTCGTTCATTGGCTTGCTGATGTACTCTGCGCTCTGCTTTACAAAGACTTCCTACTTGGCACTTTCAAAACAAGGAGCCCTTTTATATACAGCCTATCTCTGCTCTGCAAAGCCCAGTGTCACTCAGCCAGGTGTTTATTTAGTAATGAATCCTGCTAATATGGTTTGTCCCAGGTGTTTATTTAGTAATGAATCCTGCTAATATGGTTTGTCCCAGGTGTTTATTTAGTACTGAATCCTGCTAATATGGTTTGTCCCAGGTGTTTATTTTGTAATGAATCCTGCTAATATTGTTTGTCCCAGGTGTTTATTTTGCAATGAATCCTGCTAATATGGTTTGTCCCAGGTGTTTATTTAGTAATGACTCCTGCTAATATTGTTTGTCCCAGGTGTTTATTTTGTAATGAATCCTGCTAATATGGTTTGTCCCAGGTGTTTATTTAGTAATGAATCCTGCTAATATTGTTTGTCCCAGGTGTTTATTTAGTAATGAATCCTGCTAATATGGTTTGTCCCAGGTGTTTATTTAGTAATGAATCCTGCTAATATTGTTTGTCCCAGGTGTTTATTTAGTAATGAATCCTGCTAATATGGTTTGTCCCAGGTGTTTATTTAGTACTGAATCCTGCTAATATGGTTTGTCCCAGGTGTTTATTTAGTAATGAATCCTGCTAATATTGTTTGTCCCAGGTGTTTATTTTGTAATGAATCCTGCTAATATGGTTTGTCCCAGGTGTTTATTTAGTACTGAATCCTGCTAATATTGTTTGTCCCAGGTGTTTATTTTGTAATGAATCCTGCTAATATGGTTTGTCCCAGGTGTTTATTTTGTAATGAATCTTGCTAATATGGTTTGTCCCAGGTGTTTATTTTGCAATGAATCCTGCTAATATGGTTTGTCCCAGGTGTTTATTTAGTAATGAATCCTGCTAATATTGTTTGTCCCAGGTGTTTATTTTGTAATGAATCCTGCTAATATGGTTTGTCCCAGGTGTTTATTTAGTAATGAATCCTGCTAATATTGTTTGTCCCAGGTGTTTATTTAGTAATGAATCCTGCTAATATGGTTTGTCCCAGGTGTTTATTTAGTAATGAATCCTGCTAATATGGTTTGTCCCAGGTGTTTATTTTGTAATGAATCTTGCTCATATTGTTTGTCCCAGGTGTTTATTTAGTAATGAATCCTGCTAATATGGTTTGTCCCAGGTGTTTATTTTGTAATGAATCCTGCTAATATGGTTTGTCCCAGGTGTTTATTTTGTAATGAATCCTGCTAATATAGTTTGTCCCAAGCACTAGCTTGCATACCATATGTTCACCATCAGTGGACACTAGGGCTGTCAGATTTAGATTCAATATTTTTAAATTCCAATTTTTATTTCACGTTGTTAAAATTAACGTTCAAACTCATATTTTTTATCGTATGCGCACCCTAAAATTCGAATGTGTTCCGTGCTTCAAAACAGTATCTCTTGCCTTGGAATGACCCTTTTGCCGCTGGTGCATAGCCAATCAGGTTCTGAATTTAAAAAAATTACCATAGCTGGTTAATATTCTGCACCAAGAGATGCTGATGTATGGAAAATAGAACAGTCATCACTAGCTGAGCAGAATCCTCTCCTGTGGTGGAAAACCATTACACATCTAGAGCAGAAATACCTGAGCATTCCACGCACTCGTGTTCAAGCACATCGCACTTTTTTCTTCAGCAGGAAACATTGTAAATAAAAAGCGCACAGCACTCGCCTGTAACTAAGTGAATCATCTTGTGTTTTTGGCAAATAATCTCTGACAGGATGGTGCTAATACATGTCGCCAAACTTAAACTGAACAGTTTTTCGTCACGACATAGCCTGTTTTGTTCCCCAGATTGTTCTTACAGAATGATAATGTTGTGGTCAATATTAAATAAAGGTTCAATTGTTAAGTTAAATGTTCTAGACCAGGGCTGTCAAATTCCGGTCCTGGAGGGCCGCAGTGTCTGCTGGTTTTTGGTGAGTTTCAGCACAAGTGATTACTTTAAGTCACTGATTGGCTAAGAAGCCCACACACCTTGTTCTCAATCCTTTGACTGGGTGCTGATTGAAAGGAAACCACAAATACCCGTAGAGACTGCGGCCCTCCAGGACTGGAGTTTGACACCCCTGATCTAGACTGTCAATTCATGCTCTTGAGTGTTTTTATGACATGATAAATCTACATTTTACTTCAGGTCATTGTCATAAACAATAATATTAGTCAATTTATCTATACTAATTAATGGTTAACACTGCTTTCTGTTTTGTCATTATTCATCAGCAATTTACGTAAAATCTTTAAGTGGACATTCACCATTTTGCCCTTTCTTCACCCCCTTGTGGACATAACACCCATAACAGGAAGCACCTAAAAGGATCCTATACATTTTATGACAATGCAGTAATTGGCATACAGAATCAAATATGACAGCCTTAGTGGACACAGTGACAATGAGTACACAGTTGAATGCATATTGCACCATGCCAGGCACTCTGTATGAGTATGACCAGCACCTGTCGTGAAGATGAACATTCTTGAGGCCACTTTTTAGGACCATTCTTGCCCAATAGGGTCGCTTTCAGAAACAGTGTAACCTCATTGTAATTATAGCTCACACTCCGTGCCCATTGAATATTGGATAATTAATGGATAACAAAGCCTTCTATCATCTAAATACCAAAAACCTCTAAGTTTTTATAGTTCACACTACTGTCACCATTGAATATTGGATAATGAATGGATAACAAAGGCAATATCTTCTAAATATACAAAACTTCTAAAAGTGTTTTAGCAGACCCCATCTCTTGTCCCTGAGTCAAATTGAGCTCTTTGATCACTCTTTCCCTTCTTTTCAACTGGTTGCTGGGGGATAGTGGGGATCAGTCACTGGCTGACATGCTCTGTTGTGGAGACGGCCAGCATCATCGTTGGGCAGTAGGTGCAGTAGGCCCAGTGCCTCAGGGTAAAAGTTTTTCACACCTCCCTGTGTCTCTCGCCTTCTAAAAACAGCAGTGAAATCGCCCTAAAGCCTGCAGAATATGAACCAAAGCCATGTGAGAAACGGTCTTTGCGTTTGTCGATTTTGTATGTATTGCGCGTTTAGACTGCAGACACATTGGCTCGATTGATTGACTTTCTGCAAAAGCTCATTGTCGCAGTATATACGGTGTCAAATCACTAAACGCTATGTGTCACTTTGTGTGTGTTCTTCTGTGTGTGTGTGTGTGTGTGTGTGTGTGTGTGTGTCTGTGGTGGGCAGAATTAACGGAGGAGGGGGGAGGTCGTCTCTGTAAAAACTGAAACACATAATACAGCAAAACATGTGAATTGGATAGATATGCTGTGGCCCATTATTGTATGTGAAGAATCTTAGGGGCCTGCACTCTTCCTCTTTCCAGCTAGACACACATTTTGTGAACGTGTTTACGTTTACTTGTACGTGTCTGTGTGCGTGTGTGCATCTTTCACCTGCATGCGAGAAGCATAGTGAAAACACTGTGAAACTGCAGAGTGGCAATTTGACATTGTGTTGGGAGCGGGGGGGGGGGGGGGGGGGGGGTGTAAATTTGAGGGCGAGTTTCCTTTGGGTGTGTTGTGTTTGGAACACATTTGGCTTGTGTTGAATGTGACACACAGCGTCGTGTTCATAACAGTGTGGAGAAAGCATGGCAAGAAAAGGAGTTAATTTGTATTATATCCACAAGGGGGTTCTGTCCAATTAAATTTTAACTGAAAAGGGGAAAAAACAAGGGAAAGCGGGCGAAAAGGTGAAAGGTTGTATCTCCTCTTTCATGCCCTCCCTGGCTCTTTCCTTAACCCTCTTCAAAATGCCAAACTGTCACTTTGTGCTTCAAACCTTTACTGTCCCCTCACACACACACACACACACACACACACACACACACACACAAATCTGGGACTCACTCTGACGGAGGGATAAGAGGGATTATATGTCATCTGAAACATGACTAATAGTCACACTATATCTTTAAGGTATTACTCTGAGGGATGATATAGATGGTTAATTATCATTTTTCAGCATATGAAAGGAGAGAACATAGTTTACAATGTACTGAATTAGCATATCGGCTTTGTTCTAAAATGTAAAAAGAGCGCTCCTTTGCATTTTTGAGGCTTATTTCACAATTATACTTGGCCTGATTTTTTAAGATTTTGAGTTTTTATGATTTTGTGAAAATTCTTTTTGATATTATATGTGCAGGGGGAAAGAAACAAAAAATAGTTTTTAGTTACTCTGAGAAAGTGGTGCACAAAAACGTATATTAAATATGTGCATTTAATATCTTTATTGTCCCACATGGAATATTTGTGGTAAAAAGGTGCTAGTGGAGAAGTTTCCAAAATGACAGTAGCTGATTAATAGAAATTTGAGAGTTTAGCTAGAATTCCATAATTATATCATAATTACAGTGAAATGTAAAGTTTAAGCCACTGAAAATATTAAAATGACATGGAGGGATGGAATTACACACTGATGTTGGATTCTCAAAGAACCTTTTTAATCAATACATTTTAAATGTGTTGTGTAATGTGTTTGAAACTGTCTAAACAGGCCTATTTGCAGATATATTTGGAGGCATCTGATGAGGACCCTGTGAAGCTCAATCCAGACAGTCCTACCTCAGTGACCAGAATTCTACCATCAATGGTCTCTTTGTGCAGAAGCTACAGATTAAATCTTTATTTAAGACTTGCTATATGAGGCTGAAAGTTCAGAGCTGTTTCTGGGTTTTCATTTCTATCTGAAGGACTTGAGATCAGGGTAGGAAAGGTCGAAACATGGCATCGCTGCTCTTCCTACACTGTGTCAGCTGACTTCTCATATTCTCACATGCGTACCAGTGGAAGAAAATCAAAATTGTGGAAAAGGGTGTTGGAAAGGCACAGTCGTCAATCCCACTGCCTTCCAAACCACACATCCGCTGCGTATTACTGGCAGTCATGTGACCAAAACTGTTAATGCTATTCAGAAAATGAATGCGAAAATACAGATTAAATAACATTCATGCACAATTTATTAATTTTATTTTTGCTGGATTTTCCAAAAGTTGGCAGTGTCCACCATGCCTACTCTGACCGCAAGTCTCTGTTTTGTCTCGGACAATTCCAAGATATTAACATCTGGTCTTTATAGATATATTGCGGAAAACACTGTGCATACTTTAATGGTGAAACATAGTGGACCTGGGTCTTGTGTGAATGGTAAGACCCGGTACTTACCCATAGTGTGGTGTGAATTGGTAAAACACGGGTTGAACCCATGTTCAATATCCCATGTCTGTGTGTGAAAGGGGTATCTCTGTCTGTCTCTATCTCTCTGTCTCTTTCTCTGTCTCTCACTGTTAGAAGTGCGTTAGCTCTGGTCACTCTGTCAATCTTGAAACCATTTTGAGCAGACTCTAATCATTACACAAGCCATCTGAGACATGCCACGGTTGTGCATGTACATTTTCTGCTTAGATAACACATCAGTATTGTGTGTCACATAACAGCCATTACCTATATTATAGGGTTGAATGTATGCAGTGTGTCCTTCACTTAAGCGATAGACCACCCTCTGTACACATTACAATGACCAACGTTCTATGCCTGTGTGAGACAGCGAGACACGACGAAAGAGAGAGAGACTCTTCGGTTTCTGTTTATTATGGGTAGGAGCAAGTCTTGAATTCCTGCTTAAAAACCTCAGGGCAGGCTGAACAAATGAGGTGTTAGCGCATGTAGCTGTTCCACCCTTTCTCATGATGTCCTGTGCATCAGTGGGACCAGTGCCTTTTAAGGTAAGCTGCTGGAGAGGCCTTTTATGGTGTTTCCTGGGGGCTGCTATGGCAGGTAAAACACACTGCACCGCATATTCCTGGGACATGGTTGGGTCAAAGGGACCCCGTTACGTAAAACCGGATCCAAACGAGGCCGGATAGTCCGACTCGCTGGATTCACATCCCCTCTTTTTGTGACAGTTGCCAGCAGCAATATCATAACCTCGGCTGCCATCACGCTAATGGGGAGTGTTACATAAGGCTGTTCTTTTTTTTGTGCCTTTGTTGGCTGCTCGGAGCGTTGGGACCTGAAAAGCCCTGCTATGGGACAGTCTGTCATTGGATGGTTTTGTCAGCTGGTTAGCCCTCATTTCCACTTTGAGATTGAGTCCTGCCGCTTGAGCCTGACCTCAGTACACCTCCCCGGGAGAGGGGTGGAGGGGTGGGGGAGGGGGGTGTTAAATAGATTAGGGGGCTTCTCAAAATAGTGTACAGTACCACATATGCATATTTGTAGCCATTGTGTAATAATACTTGAAGGCTTAACTTTGTATCGTATGTCACAGAAAAAAAAATTCAGCAGGGGCTGTAGCACAGTTTTTTTTGTGGAGTGGGGGCAGGTATATTAGATTTATGGTCCATACAGGGGTGATTATTGGTGAGAAGAACTGACTACACAGTACTCATCTTCATGCCCAAATCTTCTCAAGTTTAAAGTTTTGAGTTGGTGACCTTTGACATTGGAGTAGCTCTCCTGTTCTCCCTCAAGCCTCACTTCTCTCAGTGCCCTGAAATTACTGGTTCCCCTCAATCCCCCTCTTCCACAACACCGAACGAGCAAAGTAAAATTTTATGAGGCAAATGCCAATGTAGACCCTAATGTTCCATGCCTGTTTCACATATTGAGAGTATGTGAATGACGTCAGCATAGCTGTTTGACAGACAATATGGCACAGCCTGTAAATATTTAGCCAATAAAATTTTCAGTCTCTAAAACATAGCCCAGGATTTGTCATCACATACTGAATCATGAACTAGTAATATCAGTAACAAACTGACATGTCTTTAGATCATGGTGTGTTTCAAGTTATTTTTTATAACAGTTATTGGAAAGCAAAATTTTCCTCCCGTGAGACTTATTATCCAAGGCAAGACATGCTTACTGGGTGATGTAATTGTCAATCAATGGCTTCATATTCAGTATGCTATTGGCTTTATGGTAGCTACAGTATGAATTGAAAAATGTATCCTGACCACTCCAAATCTACATATACATACATACATGTGTGTGTGTGTGTGTGTGTGTCTAAATAATACAAGACTAAGTAAGAAACATAATTGATGTTTTAAAAGAGGCTGAAGAAGGTCAAAGTATACGGAGTGGCTTTCAGTTTATGTTTCATATCCCAGTTTCAAAAAGCAAAATGTACTTTTAAGGCACATCTGACATATAGAGTTAAAGCAGGGACATGTGTACCACACAAGAACAGGCCTAATAGTAACATCTGTGGAGAGGTAATCTGGTTAAATTCAAACATGTTTTAGTATAGTGAGTGCACCGGTCTGAAACTGCTGACGGTTTGATAAATGAACACATTGCTCAGTGTCAAAACACTTTCAGTTGTTTTTTTTTACGGTTCACTATGGATAAACAGTGTTTTTGTAAGTTAACCCTTTTTTTGTCGTTTCAATTGATGACGGAAGTAAATCTAGCGCTAAGACATATGTGTCTCCGGTGCAGTCATGCATATAATATATAAAGTCTCCGAGAATAACACTTTTTTGCATTGCTTCATTGATTATTTCCCCAGTTTTGGTGTGCAGTTTTGTGTACATCGTTGATGCTAGCTGTCTGACTGGGATCTCGCTCTGCTGTAGTGTTGCCAAACTGTATTTAGCCACTTTGTCACCAGTATTTTTCTACAGACATATCCTGAAGGAATGTTTGCACGTGTAAGTTGCTATTTTATTTAAAAATGTATGTTCATAAAATAAGAATACTTTGATTTTATTAAAATAAAAAAATAACTATTCCCTTATGGATGACCTCAGGCTATACTTTGTTTACAAAAAGGAAACTTTCATGGACTTTGTGCTTGGAAGAGTATCACTGATCTGCCATGGTGAAGTGGTTTTAATGTACTGTATATTGCTTGGCTCTTAATTCAAGCTTGTAACTTTTTTTCTACGTTCCATCGTGATCAGGACATGTTTTAGGTAAACTGGCACAGAAGTGACAGGGTCCTCTAATAAAAAAGTAACTGCTACCCTGTGACAAAAGCTGTGCACTGAAAAGCAACAATGGGTCTCTGCAGGAGAAAAGTAGGCCATAACTTTTTACAGTTTCACTCGTAAAATGCTACAACAACAACACCATATAATAAATTAATCTGAAAGCAAGTATCAAGCAAAAACGGAATTTTTGGAGACAACGCATCTTTAGGGATTGTGCATATTTGTTGGCTGAGAGTGATGAATGGCTGGTTAGTCGTTTTTGAACAGTCAAATGTTATCGGTGCCATAGACTATGTACTGCATATACGTAGCCTACGCATCAAGGCTCCATCCAAAGATGTTTTGTTTATCAATAGAAAGGGCAATCACATCATAATGTGCAGCTCATATGTGATGTGAAATGTATTGCTCAATGTCGTGGCCTGGTGGGACCCACGACAGCTTCATTCTGTGGGGAAGTTCAGTTGGCACTAGTTTGGAGAACATGGCTGTGAGAGACGGCTGGCTTTTTGCAGTCAAATTGCTGTTTACTGTATCAGAGTAGCGTATAACGATTCCTCCTAACTAACTACTTCCATCACTAGCTCACACGCACAGAAGACTAACACAAGGACGAAACGAATAACATTTTATTTATTTCCAGGCTGTGAGAAAGAACGTAGTGATAGGCAAATGGAGGCAATGCGCTCATCCGATGCAGAAAGGCTTGAACTTTAACAGTTTGTGAGACGGGAGATCCTGCATTGACGGCGCATGTTATCTCCTGCCAGGCCTTTTTACTTTACCGGTTCCTATGATACTGGAACGGACAATAGGCCTACCAAACAATTATTTTCCCCAGGACTGAACATCTGCTAATAAAACTGGATTTCAGTGTCGGAATAATTTTTTCTTTTGCTTTTTCTGGGCCATTTTGACTTTGTATACACCTGTAAATGGAATTAGCAAATTCCATATATGGCAAATCATGGGCGTAGATTTATGCTAATCTCAAAATGAGGTGCACGCGCTTGTCATTTACGTTGAATCGGTATGTATGAACATACACACAGAATACAAACAAATCTGCCTTTCCCGCAAGGTTCGCTGAATCCAGCGTAAATTTTTCGTACAAACCTGTTTAGTATGTAAATGTCCGTACATATTTAGGAACATTTCATGAATGAGGCCCATTGTGTGTATGTATAGAACTATAATGTATTTATTTGTAAAAAACCTATTTATTTAGGCCCACACCATGTTTGAATTCAGTTGGATTGTGATTTTGCAGTTGGAATTTGCATATAGGCTATTTCTCAGTCATCTGTCCCTTACTCATAAAAATATCGTACACCTAGTCATAAGGAAATAGTGACATCTCATGTCATCGTTGGTATAAAGGAATTGTAATGATTTTACATAGGTAATACAACTCAACACATTTTTGTGCCATCAGAATTATTTTGAACAGTTAATGTTTTAGTTTGTTGTTTTTTTCCTCTTCTCATACAGAAGGTTCAGATGCTGCTTTGTTAGATTACTACTTTGTGCTGTTTTTGTACGTAGATAAAATTTTTTAAATAAAACTGCACTGAGCCCTGTGATTGGCAACAGGCAATGTTTATCATGAGCTCATTATACTGAGAATGAAGAGAGGTCACTTCCAGGAATTTGCTCAATTTAGTGTAACTTAACGCTTCACAATTGAGCACTTCAGATCTCTCAAACCATTATTTTCCATTTTGTCGAATGGTGCAATCAGGACGCTTCAACCCTATTCCATCTTTTTTTGCTTTTTGTAGCATTCAAATTTTAAGTATTCTTCTAACTTCTAACTTCTTTTAAGCAACTTTTCTAAGTGTCCAAATTGACAGTTTTCAAACCTCAGATGAGCTGGAAATGCCTTTGTAAGCATAAAAATTGAGTCATGTGCATGAGTAATAATAACGCTCTTTTGATTGAACTGTGTCAGACAGTTAGACTGGTATTGAATGCAGGTCAGAGCTGGCTACTAAAAAGTCTGTCTTTTGAGATTTGATATGTCACTGTAAAGAAAATAATCTAATGTAATCCTCTCACTGACACCCCCTCCTGCCACGTAAACTCCCATCCTTCTGATGGTCAATGTTCTACTCCTTCTTCTTTCCGTCTTCTCTTCCTAGTTCTCCCTCTGTCTTCTCCCTCAATACCCCCACCCCTGCAGTCATCTTTCTCAATACCTCCACCCCCGCAGTCATCTCCCTCTACTCCTGTCTCTATTTAATGTCAGCTTGCTGTGCTAAAAACACATTGAAACAAATGGCCCTGTTAGTGTTTGTCTGGGAGACAGAAGCAGGGGGTGGACGGATGGTTCAAGGGCTGTGACGTCAGTGCAGGCCATTAAGAGAGGACACTGCTGGGCCATGCCGGGAGGAAGGGGGGGGGGGGGGGGTTGCATATGGCTGTCAGATGCAGGAGGCTGGAGCTTGGGAGAGCTGGGGAGAGCCCCTACGGGCACGAGAACGGGCACACACATCTCCCAGGGCACTGATCTGGGATCATTTCATTACCGGGGCCGTTTGTCTCCATTCGGGCCTCGCTTAATGTCAGAGCAGGCTCCCCCATTCACTCGCTCTCTCCGCGGGCCACCTTCTGAATGCCTCTCTTTGCTCACTGCGTTCCCATTCAGCATGTTCGCTGGGCGTTATTGGATTTTTTCCTTTGTTGTTCTTAGCATTTTTTGTTGTTGTTGTTGTTTTGCGGGGGCACGCACAGAAGCAGTGGACGGGTTTTTTTTTTCACGTTATTCCAGGAACATTGGCTTTAGGCTTTGTTTTTGTTTTCGTGTTAGTTTATTTTAAAGTCAAGTCTGTGTTTTACACCCCTACTTCCTGTCTTTATTTGTGGCCGTTCCCTCAGGATGACACCGGAACTAAAGCTGGGATCAGACGTTTATTTATTGTCATTT
This sequence comes from Ilyophis sp. 1 JC-2022, assembly GCA_022702515.1. Classification (NCBI taxonomy): domain Eukaryota; kingdom Metazoa; phylum Chordata; class Actinopteri; order Anguilliformes; family Synaphobranchidae; genus Ilyophis; species Ilyophis sp. 1 JC-2022. The sequence goes on along the minus strand of CM040404.1, from coordinate 87,771,586 downwards.
ACTCGCATTGCTTTTAGTTGGCAACACGCTGCTCTTAGGATTTACCTGTGGATTTGTTCTTTGAAGTAAGCTTTTGGAAGACTCAGTGGAAATGTACGCCCTCTACACAGTATTATAAAATCACTTTCAGACTGCCAGTGTACTTCACTTTTGCCTGTTTTGGTATCAAGGGATGGCTGAGTTTCTCTTGTTTAACCTACAGTCGCTGAATACAACATCATATTAAGAATATGCATGATAAAGCGTGTTAGAAAAACAAATGTGCATTAGTTACATACATAATGGTGGTGCGCCTGCATATTATCAGTATCATTGACATTTTTGGTGACATTTACCGAGTGTTTTGGTTTATCAAAAATGAACATAAAAACTTATTAAAATTATAAAACTGCTGGTTTGATTATTACTTATTCATCATATGGTACATTTTCTGACTCGTAAATAACTACTCTACATTGAAAGGGTAAATATTTCAGAAGCTTTTTTAAGATGAGATATTCAATGGTCATAAATTCCCAGCCTGGCTCTTCACTGTTTTTTCCCACATAAATAAAAAAGCCTTGACATCCATCACATTTCTACCTCTGCAAGGCTGATGGACCATTAACTCCTGCGAGTAACTGACTTACCTGTGTTTTTCTCCCCCATGGGAACCGCTCACCGAGTCAGAAATCAAGGCCGCACGCCGTAAAACAAATGGATCGTACCCTCCGAGCTGTGGGGCCTCCTCAGTGGGAGCTGCCTGTGGTCACATGGAACGTCCATTAGATTCCATTAGATTTTTCCCTGCTGAGGCCATGGGCTCATTGAGTTTTGTAACAGGCCGGGAATGGGGGGTGGGGGTGGGGGTGCGGGTGCGGGTGAGGTGGTGTCGGGTTGGGCACTGCAGTTGCAGGAAGCTGCGTGGCACTGCACCTAAAGAGACAGGCAGATTTCTGCGGTTTAATGCCAAACCGCCACCACAGGCTGAAGAACGCCCGGTCACAGACTAAGATTACAGATGGTCACGTGCGTCCTTTTTTCCATTTCTGTCTCCACTGGCTGTCCTCCTACTATTGAACGGTTGGCTGTGGAACAGCATATGGTGTAACAGTATTGTTCACTCATTCACCCGGGAGGGTTCCTTGAGGGAAAACATCTCTCTGGGATTCAGATGAAAGGCGTCGATCCCACGCGTCTCTTATGTAAACTCAACAGGGCTCTGGGCCCCCGGCTGTGGGACCGTGTTTATGCGGAGGTGTGACGCAGGGCGAATCTGCTCCTCAGACACGGATGGATTGGGAGTAGCTATGTGTCGGTTCTCTCAGGGTACAGATGTGAACTTCGCTTCTGCCCGCCCAGCCCCCCCCCCCCCCTTTATTTTCCTCCCATGAGAGCGCGTTGTTAGTTCCAGGAGAGCGCTGCGCTCACGCCATATTTGGCGCAGAACGCTGCACCTGTTTTCCAAACAGAGGGAAACTGTTTTTCCCTTAAGGTCCGGGCATGGGTTCCGACCCACAGCTCCGAGAAATGGCTTCTCGTCTTCACAGCTGAGATGAAGATGGCATGAGCAGAGCTCTTGCTCAAGCGCCTTTCATCTTCAGAATATGTGCATTTTTCTGACGTGGGGCGGCTGTGTAATTGGAACCGGGCTTGTAACCCTAAGGTTGCAGGTTCGATTCCCAGGTAGGACACTACCATTGAGCAAGATACTTAACCTGAGTTGCTTCGGTATATATCCAGCTGTATAAAATGGATAGTATGTAAAAATTATAAAGATTGTGGATAAGAGCGCCTGCTAAATGCCTGTACTGTGAATGATTTGATGCTCTCTGGTTCCTTCTTTCAATAAACAAACACGGTTTTTGTTCTTCCTGTTACGCCTCACAAACTGTAAAGCTTTTGCTGGCAAGGCTAAAATTATTACTAAAAAGGAGAGGTATCAGCCCCAAATGTTGCGAAGCTTATTCCCTTTATGAGAGAGAGTGAGCATTTCTGAACAGGCCTTGCAAGAGAGGAGCATTGCTGCTATAAATTTGTTTCACTGGATTTACACTACAGACAGCACATTGAATCACTGCTCTCTCTGTCCCTCTCTCTCTTTCACACACACTCACACACACAAACACATACATGCGTGCACGCACGCACGCACACACATGAGCAATCACATGCATACGTCCAAGTATATAAAAGCATTCTCACATGTATACATTCATACAGAGACACACACATGGAGGAAACACACTACATGTGCATGGATATACGCACAGCACACACACAAAACATTTTCTTGGGTTTGATGTATTGGTCACTTTTTGTTATTTTTCTTTTTTTTAACCATGATTGTACAATTGCATGAAGGAAATTCATACATGTCCAGAGTTACAGTCAAAGTAATTGATCAGAGTGGAAGCTACTGTATATAACTGAATGATGGATGCATATGGTGGTCTGTAGATGTACAGTTATTGTGCTGTTTTTAATTGTACCGCTGCTGCACTACTTGTCTTTTACTTTCTCCATGCTTCTGAAAAACATAAATTATACTGTATTAATATGCAGAACTTCATATTCATTTTTACTGGGACTATCTGCATACACATCTTTTTGCATTAAAAACAGCTGGTAAAATATGTTATGTTAGTTATGCATATCCTTAGAGATTTTAACCTTCTAGTTTCAATAAATCTACCACCAATGGAGAAGCATGTCAAGAAATGTAAAAATCCACATGTTATTTGCAAAGGTGAATGGTCACATGGCAGTCTGGCCCCCAAGAGAAATACTGTGAATCTGTTAACGCACATTCCTGATAAGATGGCCTGATATTTCCCAGGCTGGAACTGAATTACTGAATTCATATGTATGTGTGCGTGTGTGCGTGCATGTGCATGTGTGTGTGTGTGTGTGTGTGTGTGTGTGTGTGTGTGTGTGCGTGTGTTGGTTGGTGGTGGTGGTGGTGAAAAGACAGATTAAACTCCTGGTCTGTCTGTCAGTTACCCGCTCAGAATAAGCAAACAGAATCTGCAGAATGGATCTTTTTTGCCTAGAGGATAGCGAATGCATGAGGAGCCCTCACCTCTCCTACAGATGGCCGCCCCCTGGCCCCTGCACCATGCCATATGAGCCAGTCATCCAAACACTGCTCTTTTCCACATCCCCTATTTTACAATGGGAATTCGACGGCCAGGCAAAAGTGTAAATAGCGGGGATTGTGTTTGTTTAAACTGAAAACCTCACAGTAGCCTGTGCTGTGCGGCTGGTGTCTCAGCGGGGGATGACGGGATGGGAGGTGTTGGTTGGTGGACCTCCACGGCTGTCATTGAGTCATGCCTGGGCCTGTCTGTTGGAGGCAGTGGGTGTTGGTGTAGCCGTGGAGGTCGGACGAGGGCGGTGCTTATGAGGTGCGGTTTTTTTTTGTTGTCGTTTTTATTTTGTTTTGTGTTTTTTGTTTGCGACTGTGTCTGCGTTGGCGGCCCATCTGGAAAAGCTCTCCCATTCCCAGAGCACCTGGTTGGACCTGTGGATGTGGGGTGATGTTGTGTGTGGTATTTTAATGGGGGACACATTAAGCTAAGAGCCAGATGGACAGCAGCTCCCATACCCATCATGAGCCTACGGAAACACACACGCACACACACGCACAGAAACACACAGAGGAACACACACACACACACACACTCTCTCTGACGCAAAAGCACAGGGAGACACCAGCCAGGAGGCTACAGAACACACACAGGATAAGAAGGTACATTTCCACTGTTTTTTTAATTTTATTTCTGCAGAGCTGTACGTCAGACAAATTCAAAATCTAATTAAATTTTAACAAGGCATGGACGGTTCAAATGAGTGATCTTTTTACAACGTCATCAAGAGTGCAGCCGGTCAGTGGTTTTTTAGTGGTGTCTGGTGGAGCCAACAGGCTTTTTGTCCAAACGATACGAGCCCAGTGGCGTTTAATGCCCAGAGATTTGAGGGAGATTTAAGGGAGATGAGAGCACAGATCCTAATCTAAAACAGTGGATGCAGGCAGATAAATCCATTGCCATTTGCTTTATTTGGCTGCCCATGTACATGAACTGTGCACACTTTTGCCTTTTGTCATTGAAGATGCATTTTCTTGTGTCATATGTACTGAATTTGTACATTTTTATGTGATATTTTCATTGTCATTTTCTTTTTGCTGAAGATTTGTTTGGCAGTTCAACAAAATCTATTCTACGGTTATATTGCAGACGGGCGTGATTAAGTGATTTCACCAAAATGACAAAAAAAAGTATTATTTTCCATGATGAGTAACAGAGTATACATATCTTTTTTCCTTAAAAGTAGGCAGATGAATGTTTTGTAGTGACGATTAAACAGAGATGCACCCTCTAAAATAACGAGTGCCTTTTAAATTTTAATTTGCGTGTGTCCTCATTTATATTATTATTATTACTATTTTTATTATTATTATTATTATTATTATTATTATTATTATTAATATTATGACAGAAATAACATGTGTCACAGGTCTAACACAGAGTTGTCTAAGTTTTTGTTTGCATCAAGGGATTTAAGTAAAAAAACATTTCAGGACTTCTCTGATAATTGTCACTGTTACCCCCTCCCCCCATCCAGAAAAATAGTCTTCCTTCTTTTCCATGTGCGTCTCTGTCTGGATGGGTATCAGTGAGTCTCCAGCCTGCACTGGCAGTAGAAATGATGGGGTCGGGAGAGGACCGCGGTGGCAGGGAGGATGAGGTGTCATTAATCAGCCCGGAGTGCATGTTCAGAGCACGGGTCACATGACCCCCGTCCCGCGCAGGCCCTCAGCTGAATACCAGCCATCGCTGTCCTGATTGTTCGGGAGGCCTAATTGCAGGGCGAGCTTGTATATCCGTCACCGACTGTTTGCTCGGATCCTTATCTGTATAAAAGCATTTTCAGTCACAGAAGGAATGTGAGCGGGAGTGGGGAACAGGGAAGCTGGGGGGGGCACTGGCAGCACGACCCTTATTAGACCAGGAGCTCTGATGTCATGGAATGTGACCCGCTGTGAATGTTTGCACCAGTTACAGATGCTGCGTGTTTGGCTGCTCTTTTTTCCGACGGTTTGCACGTGCTTTTCCCGGTTCTTTTTTCCTTTTCCTCAGCTTGCCCATTGTATTTTTTTTCCGTATTTTATTTGCCAAAGGGGTGCAGAGGACCGTAACTATGTTCTGTCTGCCATCGATATATTTGCCCTGTGCAGTGCAAGGGACTATGTTGCACTGCCGCACAGAGGTCATGTGCTTCCGGCACGTGATTGGTTCGAGGAGTAGCCTTTGCGTTATGAGGTAGTAGGAGCACTGCTGGCTGAAACCCCTTCTTGGGTCACATTACGGCCAGTTGTGCATCACCACGCAGGGCACAGTAGGCACTGGCAAGGTCACGGTTTGATTCAAGACCATGGGGTGCGTCATTCATTTTTGCTAGATGTGCAGTCTGATGATGTGATATGGGGCTGTGGTTTGTATCATAGTATGTTTTGCACATACCCCCAATATGTATCCATATTTTTTTTGGCTCAGTATGTCAGTCTGTCTGCTTCAAAGTAGCACTGCGACTAGATTTATCCCTAAAGGTCAAATTGGCATCAAAGGGGCTTAATTTGTTTGCTCTAAGGCCAGCATGACTTGATTAAATTTATTAGGAGGACTGTAACCATAGCGAATTACGGCAAATATGTTTTTTCTACTGTATTTCTCTCGCAAACTTTACCCTAGGACAGCTCAGGCTGAATATTGAAGGATTGAATGAGTAATCTCATCATGTCTGCTCTGACGTCAGCCCGCTCTCTGGTTGCCATGGTTACCCAGAGTGCCCCTGCCCCAAGAGGTAATTTTTAACATTCATTCCGATGCATTCAGGCTCAGTGCGGATGAAGAGCAGACATTCCTCCAATTGCAACCCCCTTCCCAAGTCTGTAGTTTTACAAGACGACGCATGCTGTATTTAGTTCATTTAGTTCTCTCTCTCTCCTTCTCTCCCCCTCTCTCTCTCTCTATATCTTTCTCTCTCTTTCCCCCTCCCTCTCTCTCTCTGTCTTTCTCTCTCTCTGTCTCTCTCTCTCTGTCTTTCCCCCTCTCTCTGTCTCTCTGTCTCTCTCTCTCTCTGTCTCTCTCTCTCTCTCTCTCTCTCTCTCTCTCTCTCTCTCTCTCTCCAGATATCTTCACACAGCCTCTTCCTGCTTAATTTTTTACTGAGTTAGTATCCTTTTTTTCTGATGGTCAGGGAAAAATTTAAAATGTTCCCTTTTATGTCTGGACTACATTTCTTATTGCTGAAATCAGTAGCTTTTGTGGCACTCCTGTAAGATTGCTGAAAGACCAAAGACCAAGAGTGCCTTTTGGGACATCATAGGAAGTTCAACTCCAGTTTACGTACCTCTAAAAAAGGCTCACAGTTTGTAGTGAAGCCAGTGCTCTAAAATATTTTGGAGGTCCATGAAGGATTAGCAAGATGCAGTTTTATGGCTGTCACAAAACATCAATCTCTTTTTATCAAGACAAACTATTTCTTTTTGACTTGACTCTCAGTCAGATGTTTTTTCTCATGTTCTGTGGAGGCATTTTTCAGATATTTGAGTCGTGATTTATTTAGTTTACATTTGAGTTTGGCTACAAACACAAAAGGCAAAAGACTAACATGATACTTCTGACAAATAAGAAATTGCAGTGATGTGATGAGAAAAACTGACGTAATGATTGTCAATAGTAAATTATCTCTACCAAGAGATGGCAGGCATATATCTTCTTGTGAAAACTGATGAAGAAACAAATATTTTCTGCAAAGTATTTGCCAAGGCAGAAATATATAAAGTGATATATAAAATGGCAATTTACTCTTACATTCAATCAGCTTTAATGATAAACAATATTGTATTATCCCACTTTTATCCCACTGGAGGAGTGGGATATTATCGGTGTGTATACTACAGCTGTGATTTTCTAAATGGTCCTTTCTTCTCCGGTGAACTTCACAGGCCAGGTAGATGAAATGCAGACGATAAAAAAGGAACTGAGCTCATTATTGCACCGGCGGAGATTTACACAAGGCCAAGTCTGCACAAATGGGTGAGGTTCTGGGCTCTAATTGTTTCCATGTGAGGCTCATTTTGACTTGGGGGGGGGAGCAGAAATAACAATCCAATTTGTATTCTACCTTTTGCCAAGGGGGAGGGTTCACCCAAATCTCACAGAACGCCAAAACCAAAGCTCATCTGTGGCAAACCAGTTCACCACAAGTGATGGCCTCAAGTGATCGTCGCAGTAACTTTCGCGCATGGCGGTCATGCAGGCTTGAATGGATTTCCACCCTAGCAGCCAAAAAAATTGTTAAGTGTCATGAAATCGATCCAATCAGAATGCGAGATTGTGTAGCAGTTTGTCTGGCAACAGCAGTGATGGTATTGAAGGCACCACTGGATATTACATCATGCAATTCATTTAATTTATTTATTTTACTTATTTTTAAAGCCAGCTAATGTACCCCTCGGTGTGGAAGGCATGCCAAATTTATGGAGGAGAACTGCGGTTCCACATCCTCGCTTGTCCCGTCTGAACCCTCCCTGAAGCGCTGTGCGGTAAATAGTCAACCGTTGGAATTTCCCTGACATTATGGCAGCCCTTTGGAAGGTGGTGCAAATACTGGAATACTGGAAATAACCTGAAGGATTCCTTAACCCTCCCCCCCCCCCCACACCCACCCACCGCCCATCCAAAAAAAGTTAAAATTTTATATCATTCCACAGTAGGGAAAGGTTCAGAGACATTCTTTCCCGGTGACATTAGACTGTGTAAAATGGCAGGAAAAACATAATTTGGCGGTAACCTGTAAACCTATAAAGCCTATAAGCAAAAGCTAATGCACCTGCACGTGTACATCAATGCTCGGATGTTGCACACAAATTATCGAAGGATGTTGCTGATCTTATTTTTTCTCTCCAAGAAGGTATCGGATGACATGGCTCCCACCATCGACAGAATTCACATGCCCAGTCCATCAAGTCAGATTACCACAGCACTGTGCAACAAACAGTGCAGCCACAGTAGTGTGTATCAGTGATGCGTCATTGCGATGACGGGGACGGGACCTATTGTTTAATGCATGTGGTAATTTCCATGGAAAAAGGCTTGCCCTGTGGTATGCAATGCGGAAACTTAATTAAAACTGGGACTCTACATGGGGTATGCGGTGTTTGCTTGAGTGGTAAGGGAATTTGAAGAATGTCTCTCCACGGACCACTCCTTTGGGATAGGAGTTATAGAGCCTGGGTGGACTGTGGGGGCTCGCTGTTTTGGGAGGTAATTAAAACACGAAATAAAACAAACAACTCCCATAGCTTAACAATGCCACGAGCCTTTCAATACTGGCTGTGTTGTGAAGTGCACCTTGGCAAACCGATTGTGTTAATGATAAGTGAACAGGACATAAAGGGCGTGGTCAGTCTTGCTTTATGTTGTGTAAACGCCAGCCAGGTGTGTGTATGTGGGTGCGCATCTGAGTGTGCATCATGTCTGTTGAACTGTAGCCCTATGCAGGTGCCCTATGGCTGGCTTCATTCACATGGACGCAGGCCAAAGGCTTCAGTGTCTGCCCTCATTCTCACTTAATCAACTTACATGTGTGTGTGCGTGTATGTGCGTGTGTGTGCGTGTGCGTGTGCGTGTGCGTGTGCGTGTGTGTGTGTGTGTGTGTGCGGATGTGCTTTTGTTCATGCTTAAAATATGTGCATGTGTGTATGGTGTGGAGGTGGTGGTGGGGGGGGCATGGCAGATGACGGCCGTAAATTAGCTCGCTATTGGGGCCTGGACAGGGTCTGTGGTTACCCTATTACAATGATTTGGAACACCAGAGACGCCCTCGTTAGAACATTGAGTGCAATCACCGATGCGCCTCTGACAAGACATTGGGTTAATGCAGCCTCTCTGTGGGCCGGCTATTAAGAGTGACCTAACGAAATCAACCAGGAGCCTGCGCTCCTTTCTGCCAGTGCATCTCCATTGCCTAATGAGGCAAGGCAGGTCACACGCTCGGAAAAGGGAAGTTGATGTCAGGGGAACAAAAGCCAATGGAAAAAGAAAAAATAATTCCCCGTGACCCCAGTTGAACATTATAAATCAGACACCAGTCATCCAGGTTTACCACAAAGCAGTTGGTTCTCCTTTCTCGAGGTTTCAGATTTTTTTGTTGATGTTTATTTAATACTAATTTATGTGAAGACCAAAAGGTAAACAGCCATAAATGGGCGTTCATTTACAGATATCTTTAATAATATTGCACGTGGCTAAACCAAAGATGTCTATGCCAAGCCTGCGTGGGTCTTTCAGGAATGTGGGAAATTCTGATATGTCTGCATGGCAGATTTATGAATATGCAGACTGCACTGTATCAGGCTGAAGCTTCAGGCCATATGAGTTTATGGCCTTTATGGACTGCCTGCTATAGCAAAGGGCAACCACCACAGAGATGGATTGGCCATAAAAGGCTACTGTTTGGATCACTCTTAACATCTCTGATCCATTACTTTTTTTCAGGTTCTATAATCAGTTTAGATGCTGAATGCTCATTTATTAGAGCGTCTGGTTTTTATTAGATTAATGCACATGGTGTAATAAAAGTAAAAATTTCCCAGATGGAAAAAGATGACCAGTTGCCCAGATTTTAGTAGGCACTTTTCTCCAGGGTGGCCTCTGGTTTTTTAATAAATATGTGGCACAGCCCAGTATAGTTTGTCTGGGAGTTTTTAAAGGCCTTATTTTATGGAACCTTTCCATACATGTACCTTCCTTAATCCATTGAAGCACATGTCCTTTCGAGGCAGACATTGAATTTCAAGAGTAAAAATGCTGTCAACTGTTCTTTCCTCCCCGTTGTGATGGTGGCATAGCTATACGAGTGCACACTTGGCATGAAGAATAGTTCATGAATAATTCATAATTCATAAATTCTCAAGAATGCATATTGAGATTCCCCAAAGCATAGTACTCCAGGGTATTGCAGCAGCCCTGGATGTGTTCAGCCAGTCTTCATTAATGACACTTTCCTCTCACATCGTCCTTGTCCCCGTTTTTCCTTTAAGAATCATGTGCATGCAAAAAGAAGCTGTTAAAACTCTGGTTCAAGGCCTTATTAACTCTGTTATGAGTGATACGGTGGAGGCCTTTACAGTGGAGATGTAGCCTTTGTGTGAATATCGCCATTAAAGTGGTTATTGTTTGTGGTTCATGGGTGGCTGCGGTGACCTACAGATGGAAGCGTCACATGACCCGTTGACAGGTGTCTGTCAACTATGTGTGAAAGTGAGTGTTGCGGGAGCCACTGGCCTTGCAGAGCTGAAGGAGGCATTTGTCATTGAATGAAGGTTTTATTTTGTTTCTCTTTTACCACAGTAGGTGTTTAGAAATGCTCTTTGTTTTAATAATGTAGAACTTCAAGCCATCTGCTCCTCACAAAAGGACCAGAATCCATTGCACCACCTCTTTGTCTCCTTGTAGACTATAGTAAATTAGTTTTACAAATGAAATCAATGTTACTATTTTACTCCTTTTTCCGGTGAAGCAAATTAATAGAGACTCCAAAAGGTTTAAATTGACTATAGATTTAGTCTATCCTTGGTAACAAAAGATGCCTTATGTCTTACTGTGTGGAATTTCTATAACATTTCCATTTCAGCAGTGCTTTGACATTGAACCAACAGGAAGAATCATATGTGTGAGGTTTATACAGAGATCAGAAAAGACAAGAAGTTGTAGATCAAGATTTACTGCATATGTATAAGAGAGTCAAGCATTGAGAAAATGAAACAGACGTCCCAGCGGGGAAACTAGATTTAGTTTAGCCTCCTAAACTGTAAGGTAAAGAACGACATAAAGGCTGTGGGATTACAGAAGTCAACCTTTCAACGTGAATGCAGACTGTTGGGAAAGCCAGTCCCTACAGAGCATTGGTGTGGGCACAGTCAGCAAGTGGAGGCCTCTGAGAACACTAAAATGGACCTAGCATGTTTGACCGTGCCCAGTACACCAAGAGTGCTGACACACCCCTGCACCTCAACATCCTCATTTTTCTCGAAGAGTCTTCAGGGTTATTTTGCAGTCAACTGCACCGGCAAAGCCAACATGCTGGGAGAATATTTTAAAGGCTGCAGCCTGCTGTGCTGGGGTTTTTTAATGGTGCTGTGCTAGGCTGGATTTTACTCGTCTGGCTCAGCTCCGGTTCCCATAGGCCTTCAGCAGAGAGAATTTTAGCGGCTGGCTGCTCATCTGTAGAGCCTACATGACTGGATGAGGTAATCTAATCAATATGCAATCATGAGCGGACCATGGCATAGATTGAACCACCTCCTGTTGGACAGTTTTGGCTCCATTAGCATGACAAGTGAGGCTGATGGGATTGATGAGATTGATTGGATGAGTGAGTCATTACCCACAAACCCCTTCAACACACCTGTGCATGTGAGGCTGTCTGGAATGTTTGTTCGGTTCCTGTCTGTCTATTTCTGTCTGTCTCTCTATCTCTCATACTCCTGTGCTCTCTATTCTGCTTGGGACCCTCACCCTCCTTACAATATGCCACAAATTATACCCCCTCAGTTACATTCACCTGCTTTGTATGCACGTTGCATGTGACTGCATCCGGGCTGTCTCATATCTTCCGGCATCTGGTTCCCTTTATTTTGCAGGTCTTGAAACATGCACCTTGAAGGTGGCACTTATATGATTTTGCTTATCTCTAGTCTAGCTCTAGTAGTGTTTTTTGGCCATGTGAAATACACTTTGTTTAAGTCATTTTGGCTAAAAGCTTCAGCCAAATGATTACATTTTAAATTGTAAGCCATGTTTTTGCAGAGTTTTGTCTGTGTCTCTGGTCTCATGCACTACTTCTCTTGCATTTGGACCGCTGTTTTGTAACGGAAATGGCCGCTGCACTCATGGGTCAAAGGTCATTCTGGCGGTTGCCACAGCTGCATCACATGGGGTGAACGGCTGTGGGATCCTCTGGTGTTTTGGGAAGGGACGCAGAGCTAAATGTTACATAAGTTCACTTTCCAACCTCACTCATTTTTATTAATAGGTGTGACGACAAAGCAGCTGTCCTGTTTAAAAAAAAAAAATAAACATGCTTTAAGGAAAGGAACTTAAAGGTAGGGGATGGCCCTGCGGCAGCGTCTTCATGAACTGCATCTGAACCCGACATTTTGTTCCTGCTGTTGGGAAAATAAAGAAAAGCACACAGAACCAGACAGGGTGTAGAGGGGATGCTTATTATCAATAGGCAGTAACAATCAACAGTAAAAATGCCAAAAATACAATTACCAATAGTATCCTTTCATAATAAATGAAAGCTCTGGAAGGTAATGCTGTCACTAAGGATTGTAAGCATTGTAACAATGATTACAGCAGTCCTCAAGTGTGGAACAGGGGCAAAAGGAGCAATATAGTAAACCGCCATAAAACCATAGGAGTTTAAAGTATAAAACCACGATGAATATGAGTGCCCCTGCATACAAGGGTGGAATTTTGGTTCCTGTAGATTATGGAAAAGGCATGTTTCTGTTCCTGTAGATGACAGGAGGTATATTTCTGTTCTTGTAGGTGATTAGAGATCAGTGAGTGTTTCTCTTCCTGTAGGTGACTAAAGTGCAGCATTTCTGTTTTAAAGGTGATTAGAATGTGGTGAGTGTTTCTGTTCGTCTAGGTCAGGGGTGTCAAACTCATTTTCACCCCGGGCCACATCAGCATTATGGTTGCCCTCAAAGGGCCGGTTGTACTTAACTTAATTTCGGACCACTTTTTATTATCAAAGATTTTCGCGGACCTCGATTGTAATTGTTGACGCGGGGGGGGGCGGGGAGGATGCAATCAAAAATTTTTGCAGACCTCGATTGTAATTGTTGAGGGGGGGGGGGTGCAATCACCTTTTCTTTTTTTTAATACAAACTTTATTTAACGGTTTATTTAACGTATGTACCGCGGGTGTGCGTCCGCGTCTGCGTTTGTCTGTTATATCGTAAAAGTTAATCCCCGTTAACCAGCCACGTAGATACACGCGTCAGATAATTAAGTTCTCGCGGGCCACATAAAATGATGTGGCGGGCCGGATTCGGCCCTGATAATTAAGTTCTCGCGGGCCACATAAAATGACGTGGCAGGCCGGATTCGGCCCGCGGGCCTTGAGTTTGACACCTATGGTCTAGGTGATTAAAGAGCAAAGAATGTTTATGTAATGAGTGTTTATGTTCCTGTTTGTGAATAGAGAGTAATGAGTGTTTATTTTCCTGTTTGTGAATAGAGAGTAATGAGTGTTTATGTTCCTGTTTGTGAATAGAGAGTAATGAGTGTTTCTGTTCCTGTAGGTGATTAGAGTGTAATGAGTGTTTATGTTCCGTAGGTGATTTGAGAGTAATGAGTGTTTATGTTCCTGTAGGTGATTAGAGCGTAATGAGTGTTTATGTTCCTGTAGGTGATTTGAGAGTAATGAGTGTTTATGTTCCGTAGGTGATTCGAGAGTAATGAGTGTTTATGTTCCTGTAGGTGATTAGAGTGTAATGAGTGTTTATGTTCCTGTTTGTGAATAGAGAGTAATGAGTGTTTCTGTTCCTGTAGGTGATTAGATAGTAATGAGTGTTTTTGTTTCTGTTGGTGATTCGAGAGTAATGAGTGTTTATGTTCCGTAGGTGATTTGAGAGTAATGAGTGTTTATGTTCCTGTAGGTGATTAGAGTGTGGTGAGTGTTTATGTTTCTTAGGTGATTAGAGAGTAATTTGTGTTTATGTTTCTGTAGGTGATTAGAGAGTAATGAGTGTTTATGTTCCTGTAGGTGATGAGAGTGTGGTGAGTGTTTATGTTTCTTAGGTGATTAGAGAGTAATTAGTGTTTATGTTTCTGTAGGTGATTAGATAGCAATGAGTGTTTATGTTCCTGTAGGTGATTTGAGAATAATGAGTGTTTATGTTTCTGTAGGTGATTAGAGAGCAATGAGTGTTTATGTTCCTGTAGGTGATTTGAGAGTAATGAGTGTTTATGTTCCTGTAGGTGATTAGAGAGTAATGAGTGTTTATGTTCCTGTAGGTGATTTGAGTGTAATGAATGTTTATGTTCCTGTAGGTGATTAGAGTGTAATGAGTGTTTATGTTCCTGTAGTTGATTAGAGTGTAATGAGTGCTTATGTTCCTGTTGTTGATTAGAGTGTAATGAGTGTTTATGTTCCTGTAGTTGATTAGAGTGTGGTGAGTGTTTATGTTCCTGTAGGTGATTAGAGTGTAATGAGTGTTTATGTTCCTGTAGTTGATTAGAGTGTAATGAGTGTTTATGTTCCTGTAGTTGATTAGAGTGTAATGAGTGCTTATGTTCCTGTTGTTGATTAGAGTGTAATGAGTGTTTATGTTCCTGTAGTTGATTAGAGTGTGGTGAGTGTTTATGTTCCTGTAGGTGATTAGAGTGTAATGAGTGTTTATGTTCCTGTAGTTGATTAGAGTGTAATGAGTGTTTATGTTCCTGTAGTTGATTAGAGTGTAATGAGTGTTTATGTTCCTGTAGTTGATTAGAGTGTAATGAGTGTTTATGTTCCTGTAGTTGATTAGAGTGTGGTGAGTGTTTATGTTCCTGTAGGTGATTAGAGTGTAATGAGTGTTTATGTTCCTGTAGTTGATTAGAGTGTGGTGAGTGTTTATGTTCCTGTAGTTGATTAGAGTGTAATGAGTGTTTATGTTCCTGTAGTTGATTAGAGTGTGGTGAGTGTTTATGTTCCTGTAGTTGATTAGAGTGTGGTGAGTGTTTATGTTCCTGTAGTTGATTAGAGTGTAATGAGTGTTTATGTTCCTGTAGTTGATTAGAGTGTAATGAGTGTTTATGTTCCTGTAGGTGATTAGAGTGTGGTGAGTGTTTATGTTCCTGTAGTTGATTAGAGTGTAATGAGTGTTTATGTTCCTGTAGTTGATTAGAGTGTGGTGAGTGTTTATGTTTCTTAGGTGATTAGAGAGTAATTTGTGTTTATGTTTCTGTAGGTGATTAGAGAGTAATGAGTGTTTATGTTCCTGTAGGTGATGAGAGTGTGGTGAGTGTTTATGTTTCTTAGGTGATTAGAGAGTAATTAGTGTTTATGTTTCTGTAGGTGATTAGATAGCAATGAGTATTTATGTTCCTGTAGGTGATTTGAGAATAATGAGTGTTTATGTTTCTGTAGGTGATTAGAGAGCAATGAGTGTTTATGTCCCTGTAGGTGATTTGAGAGTAATGAGTGTTTATGTTCCTGTAGGTGATTAGAGAGTAATGAGTGTTTATGTTCCTGTAGGTGATTTGAGTGTAATGAATGTTTATGTTCCTGTAGGTGATTAGAGAGTAATGAGTGTTTATGTTCCTGTAGTTGATTAGAGTGTAATGAGTGCTTATGTTCCTGTTGTTGATTAGAGTGTAATGAGTGTTTATGTTCCTGTAGTTGATTAGAGTGTGGTGAGTGTTTATGTTCCTGTAGGTGATTAGAGTGTAATGAGTGTTTATGTTCCTGTAGTTGATTAGAGTGTAATGAGTGTTTATGTTCCTGTAGTTGATTAGAGTGTAATGAGTGCTTATGTTCCTGTTGTTGATTAGAGTGTAATGAGTGTTTATGTTCCTGTAGTTGATTAGAGTGTGGTGAGTGTTTATGTTTCTTAGGTGATTAGAGAGTAATTTGTGTTTATGTTTCTGTAGGTGATTAGAGAGTAATGAGTGTTTATGTTCCTGTAGGTGATTAGAGTGTGGTGAGTGTTTATGTTCCTGTAGTTGATTAGAGTGTAATGAGTGTTTATGTTCCTGTAGGTGATTAGAGTGTAATGAGTGTTTATGTTCCTGTAGGTGATTTGAGAGTAATTAGTGTTTATGTTTCTGTCGGTGATTAGAGAGCAATGAGTGTTTATGTTCCTGTAGGTGATTTGAGAGTAATGAGTGTTTATGTTCCTGTAGGTGATTAGAGAGTAATGAGTGTTTATGTTCCTGTAGGTGATTAGAGAGTAATGAGTGTTTATGTTCCTGTGGGTGATTTGAGTGTATTGAGGGTTTATGTTTCTGTAGGTGATTTGAGAGTCATGAGTGCTTATGTTCCTGTAGTTGATTAGAGTGTGGTGAGTGTTTATGTTCCTGTAGGTGATTAGAGTGTGGTGAGTGTTTATGTTCCTGTAGTTGATTAGAGTGTAATGAGTGTTTATGTTCCTGTAGGTGATTAGAGTGTAATGAGTGTTTATGTTCCTGTAGTTGATTAGAGTGTAATGAGTGTTTATGTTCCTGTAGGTGATTAGAGTGTGGTGAGTGTTTATGTTCCTGTAGTTGATTAGAGTGTAATGAGTGTTTATGTTCCTGTAGGTGATTAGAGTGTAATGAGTGTTTATGTTCCTGTAGGTGATTTGAGAGTAATTAGTGTTTATGTTCCTGTAGGTGATTTGAGAGTAACAAGTGTTTATGTTCCTTTTGTTGATTAGAGTGTTATGAGTGTTTATGCTCCTGTAGTTGATTGGAGTGTGGTGAGTGTTTATGTTCCTGTAGGTGATTTGAGAGTAATGAGTGTTTATGTTCCTGTATGTGATTAGAGTGTAATGAGTGTTTATGTTCCTGTAGGTGATTAGAGAGTAATTAGTGTTTATGTTTCTGTAGGTGATTAGAGAGCAATGAGTGTTTATGTTCCTGTAGGTGATTTGAGAGTAATGAGTGTTTATGTTCCTGTAGGTGATTAGAGAGTAATGAGTGTTTATGTTCCTGTAGGTGATTAGAGAGTAATGAGTGTTTATGTTCCTGTGGGTGATTTGAGTGTATTGAGGGTTTATGTTTCTGTAGGTGATTTGAGAGTCATGAGTGCTTATGTTCCTGTAGTTGATTAGAGTGTGGTGAGTGTTTATGTTCCTGTAGGTGATTAGAGTGTGGTGAGTGTTTATGTTCCTGTAGTTGATTAGAGTGTAATGAGTGTTTATGTTCCTGTAGGTGATTAGAGTGTAATGAGTGTTTATGTTCCTGTAGTTGATTAGAGTGTAATGAGTGTTTATGTTCCTGTAGGTGATTAGAGTGTGGTGAGTGTTTATGTTCCTGTAGTTGATTAGAGTGTAATGAGTGTTTATGTTCCTGTAGGTGATTAGAGTGTAATGAGTGTTTATGTTCCTGTAGGTGATTTGAGAGTAATTAGTGTTTATGTTCCTGTAGGTGATTTGAGAGTAACAAGTGTTTATGTTCCTTTTGTTGATTAGAGTGTTATGAGTGTTTATGCTCCTGTAGTTGATTAGAGTGTGGTGAGTGTTTATGTTCCTGTAGGTGATTTGAGAGTAATGAGTGTTTATGTTCCTGTAGGTGATTAGAGTGTAATGAGTGTTTATGTTCCTATAGGTGAGTAGAGAGCAATGAGTGTCTATGTTCCTGTATGTGATTTGAGGGTAATGAGTGTTTGTGTTTATGTTCCTGTAGGTGATTAGAGAGTAATGAGTGTTTATGTTCCTATAGGTGATTAGTGAGCAATGAGTGTCTATGTTCCTGTTGGTGATTAGAGAGTAATAAGTGTTTATGTTCCTGTAGTTGATTAGAGTGTGGTGAGTGTTTATGTTCCTGTAGGTGATTAGAGAGTAATGAGTGTTTATGTTCCTATAGGTGATTAGAGAGCAATGAGTGTCTATGTTCCTGTTGGTGATTAGAGAGTAATAAGTGTTTATGTTCCTGTAGTTGATTAGAGTGTGGTGAGTGTTTATGGTTCTTTAGGTGGTGGTAGAGGAGACTGTGTTTTTGTCCCCTCTCAGGCGAGAGGATGGCTGCCGTGTCTGCTACAGGGATCATGGATTAGTGCTCAGTGAGTGAACCCAGACCAGGATGTGAGACCAGGAGGACTGCCAGGAGAAAGGTTTATGTAATTCTACCAGACAGCATGTTTCTCTCCTTTTCTGTCAAGTAAGAAGGGAACTCTTTCCATCTCTCTCTCTTGGTCTTTCTTTTCCTACCTCTGAAGTAACTAAGATAAAGTACATGTCTGCCAGTGACTGTATTTGAATGTCGGGTCAGGAGCAGGAAGAGTTAAGTTTTTGTCTACCTATTGGAAAGCCAGAGCAAATAAACACCTCTTTTGTGATTAATTGTGATGCACATGAGAGGAAACCATTGATGTTTTCTTTGTTTGTTTAAGCGGGCGTGGATTAAAATGGAAAATATCAGACATGGAACCTCCTGGGTGGTATGTCCATCGTACAGTGACGTGCCCACAGTCTAAAACCGAATCCTCACCATGTCAATGTGGACCTCACGAACAGACGCATCATTGCTCATCGCTATTAATCAGAACACAGCAAGAGGTTTAAGGGGCATATGCAATAAATGTTATAGTTATAGTTGAGTTTTAGTTAAGTTAAGTTAGTTTCGGTTAAGTTTACAGGTATAGCTGTGATGTTTATGGGCCCTTCTTTATTGAAGAACATTGTGTGAGAATTGCAAAAGTGTAAGGACTTGAATTACTTAAAGTTGAGGCCAAAGCGCCCTGGCAGTTAGATTGAATGTGCCCTGGAGGTTAATTCCAATGTAATTTTTGAAGAAATCTTTTTTACATAACATGCACTATTTGCATACTTTTTTTTATTTGCTTGACTTTATGAAATGTAAAGACAAGACAGTGGAAAGCAAGATAAGGACTGTGCAGATATTTTTGTTGTGTAATTTCTCATGTAATTTTCTACAGGACAATATATATGAATCATCCATGACATAATTCATATATTGATACAAAATTACACAATAACTTACACAAGATAAGCACTTTGCCAATATTTATGTTGTGTCATTTTTGTGTCAATAGTCTATATGAATTACATCAAGTAACATTTTGAAATTATTACATAACTTGCCTTATATTCCTCAGTTGCATTGTTTAACAAAATGTCTTATTAATGAAATGACTGAGAATAGTCCAAAAAAGGGATGACAGCGAATAGGACTAGTGTGTTACACTTCAGAAGAGGGAAGTTAGCCAGCCCCTGCTTCACCCTGAATCCATGCACATACACACTTGTGAGGAGATTGATGGGTTTTTTCGCCACACTCAGCTCCATGCTCCAGTTTGCATAAGCTACGCTCAGTCAATACCGTTTTGTTAAGCTAAGCTGGTCACTCATTTCAGTGCGATGACGGCACTGCAGTTAATGGGAAGCCATATGTGCAGGTAAACTGTCAGGTGGGCTACAGCTCAGTAACCCTAATCATCTACTGTACTGCATTTAGATGTCGTGATTACGCAACCTTCCTGTTCAGTGGGTTTCTAAAAGGGCACATGATCAACTTAGATGAACTTAGTAACCGATTCTAGAGAAGGTGCTGCGGCAGGACTGTGGCAGGAACAAAGGGATGGCTGCGTCTGACCTTTTGGAAAGACCAAGTTTGTTGTTCAACACCTCTGAGTGTGAGTAAGCACTGATACAGCGCTTGCTAAGTAAATATGAGGCTCAAACTTCAAACAAATCAAGATAAAAGGAATTGTTTTAATGACCCACTGAATTTAAATAAATAACAAAATATGGAACGATTGCACACCAGGCTATGGTATTGCTTACAACTCAATTTTTCTCCCCCATAAATAGAGTTCATGAACTTGAGTCTTGACTGCATGTTGCAAACTTAGTATGTGCCTTTAGCTGTTCACCAAAAACTGATCTGCCTTGGTTTTTCAGTACATATTGACGTTGGCAGGGGACTTGACATTTATTTCAAGCATTGACTTTGTGTGCAAGTTCATAGGTCACGTGAATGTAACAAGTCTGCCATAGGCACACTTTTGAGAGCTCTGTTTTGAAAGTGAGGCATAATATCAAAGTGCATTGTGCAGCATGTTAGTGAGCACTTCTGAACGGCCTACAAGACCTGCTTCCCACCCAGGAGAACAGACCAGGGCTTGCACTCAATCTACCAAACCAAACATTTAGTCCAGGTCGTGCCAAACATGTGCACGTTTTACTGAACACTGTCGTGACCTAGAGTAGTATCCTCCTAACAGCCTTCACATTCTAAGGACACAACCTTTGTTCTCTGGAGTAAAAGAGAAAACAAAACCAGTTGAAAGTGTCTGGTTGGATAAGCACTTTTTTGCCAAGTTTTGCTAAATGCCATCTTCTAGGTTTGACTTGGTGTGGCTAAGCCAAACACCTTTCTGCGGTCTTATTTTCAAACACTGTGTTTACTCCAGATAACTTATAATTGGTTAAATGTCAGTTAGTAGATAAGCATGAAATGTATAATCTCTCCCTTACTTTATAGTCTTTAAACACACTGTTCTGTAGGCGTGGGAGTGTGAGAAAACAGACCTGCAGATATAACCTCCCTCTGAAAACTACAGACAACCTGCATTAATACTTTAAGGACTCATGCCCTATCACATTTTTGTGCTCATGCCTATCACAAGTATAAAACTCATTGTTTGACAGGCCTGTCCTTGGCCTGGGTTTGTTTGCTGTTTATGTCTGTGAACTTACATGAAATGGCTACCTGGCCTGTTTTTATTTTATTGGAACAGTCAGGGTTTTATCATATTTTCAAACAATCATTAACACCTGCATTGTTAGATATTGATGGGGCATAGCTCTCATATCACCTACTTTTTTAAGAGAGGGTTTTAACACTGATACTATGAACTATGGCTGAGATGAAGGCTGCTTCATCCTCTATTTTTTTATTGAAATAATACCACTGTAGCTTTTATGGATGCAAGAAGCGACTGATGAAAGTAAGTTTTAGGAAAGCTGAAGTAGGTACTTTGGTAAATATCGGCCTTGAAATCACCACTTCTTTTGAAATAGTGAACATATTCATTCCAGGTCATTTTCAGCTTTAAGAGACACATTTCATGAAGAGGGTAAGACCTGGATTTACTGCAGTATGTCATCTTTTTTTTGTTCTTGATGAGATCGGGTTATTCGGTGCCTGAGTTATGATAGAGAACAACAGGCATTGAGCTCATCGCTGACTTAAGTTGTTCATAGTCAGCAATGTTGTGTTCCACGTTGGCTTTTGATGTATTTCACCATTTATAATCAAAAACTCTCATGTAATGCACATTTTAGGTTACCTTATATTAAAAACAGAATGATAAATTAAGATTTTGGTTATAATAGCTGGGTCATGGAAGTAGCATTATGAATTGAAGGCATTTACGTTGTGAATTAGCAGGCAGCTCTGACTTGCTTTAAATTTCTTTTGAGACCGGTTAGGAAATGTGAATCTCTCTCTGACTCATGCTCTCTTTCTCCCTCTCAGTCCTGTATTCCTGGTTCAGAAACCATTGCTTTGATTTATTCTCTTCCCCCTCTTTATTTAAATGCTAATCTTTTTCTGCCTCACAGTCCATCACCAAACACCTTCGCTGATTTGCTAGTATTCCCAGAATGCTTTGTGATGACGCAGAGAGGGCTCGGATGAGCACGGTGCAGTGGATAGGGCCCGGGGTGGTCTTTAGAATCTCTGATGCAATGCAACTGGCATAACTTCAAGCATGGTACATCACCTTACTAGCTCCAGTGAAAATACAGCTGTGTTAAGCATGTGACCAATGTAAGATGCTCTTCTCTGGGACATCTGGTAAGCGAGTGAATAATGCTAGTATGTGAGTAGTGGGATAGAGGTGGGGGTTGGGGGGTAGTGGGGGATGCGTCTTCCCACAATGCCTGATTCACGCGGCATAGTGCCGGCATCACTCGTCATAGACAAGGCTGTTGGTCCGGACGGAGCCACATTGTGCTGCCTCATTATGCAAATGCATGTGCCACGCTCGCCCCGGAGATGGAGGGGCTCAGTCGTGACGCATTGGGCCCCGCAGGGTCACCGAGCCCTTTCCGACCCGATCACGCATCCCTTTCAGGTTCAAGTGTGCCTTCTCGCAGCCCTCCCCCCGAGGCCGGGGTCGCTTGTGGTCACTCCGCGCGAGAGCAGCCGCGTTCAGGTGTCGACGGCAGGGCGTTTTGTTCGATCGCGCAAGGTTATGCTCTCCTGCAGCCCCTGTCTCAGCAGAACAAAAGGAGAGGCGGTTTCTGTGCGCAGCACGTCGCGCACTCCGGAGGAAGAGCATGATGGGATTTTAATTGACACAGATTGGTTATATCGTGCGATGGGTACATGGTGTCCCTGGTTAAATTTAACTTGGAGATTTAGCTGTTGAAAAAAAGAAACGAAAGCAGCATAATTTTCATAGGCAATCTTTTCTTTTCCTAAGAGGAACAGGAGTGTCCTGAGACATAAATCATGGACTGTTGGCACATTTTTTTATTTTTATATTTTAGGAAGTCCTTTTATTACGTGGTGATTTACACTTATGTGAATATTGTAGGCAGATAGTCAATGATTTATGAATGAATAAAATAATGAGGAACAGTGTACACGGTAGCTGTAGGAGAAAAAAGGGCTAAGTTCACAGGGGTGGGGTATAGGAAGATGTCCTGCTGTGGTTTGACTGTCAGGTGTGATCCGCTGCATGTGCAGAGAGCAAGAACAAGGTGCTCCTTCAGGAGTGAGCAAAGAGCTGTTTGCTGTGATGGAGAAACAACAAAACAAACACTGCATGTGTATTTTTACAGGGATTCCTTGGCTGTTTAAACAGCAGCCTTACAAAGTCGGCTGACAGTGTTATCCTGATCCCCCAGTTGGCTTTAATGCCGCTCCAGGAACCCCGAACCCCCCACCCTCCCAACCAAACCCCCACACATAGACTTTTGAGAGTACATGGGATTGCACTTTTTTTTTTTACAATTATTATTTTGTCCCTCCCTCTGTGACATTGTGAATAAACAGTGGTGGGTGGTCTTGGTCTTCTTCAGGTCCTACAGGGGATGCCAACCTGCAGTGTGATGTTTATGACAGTAACTCCGCCCCACCCCTCCCCCCTTCTAAAAACACCTCGGGCTTGACCTGATATTCTTCTGCCTGTCATACTGAGCCTGGAGCCAAAGCCAGAGCGACAGTTTAGTCCTGAGATGGGTGAATAGGCAAAGGCATTCTCCCCCAGTCTGTAGTTTTATAAAATGATGTGCATTATATTTAATACCCTCCTTTCTCTCTTGCCTTCAATCGAAAACTCTGTATTATAATATAAACTATACTTGGTCAGCTGTTCAGAAAAGAAAATACTTTTTTTTTTTAAATCACTTCCATCACAGGAAAATCTGAATCTTTAACTACCTAATATGTATTTTACCTTAACTACTCCATTACATTATGCTCCGGAAATGATACACCTTGGAAAGATATCCTGCTGTGTTTAACGTTTGGTTTTTTATAAATATTTTCGTTTCGTAACACCACATTGCGATTCATTCTGTGTTCATGTTCAGAGCTTTGTTTTTTAGCGACGGGGCTCTGTGCCTTCATAATTATGGCCCTGTTGTTCTCCAGTCAGTGCAGAGGAGAGACTGGAGGCGATACATGCATCAGTGCCTGACACGCTGTACTGGAGCACCTTGGCTGCCCGGCCGAAGGCTGAAGATGACAGAATCCATCTTGGTGTGGTTTCCACACCATGGTGTGTTTTGGCAGACACTGATGCAAGCGTGCTTTCTCATGAATTTATGGTCGATGTTGCGATTGTAGGACAGGCACACAATGTTTATTAGCAGTTCCCAATTGGGTGGGAAAATGCAGGGAAATGTTTTTGTAAAGCTATTAGCATTTAAAAAAACTAAAGTATGAAAAAAGAGACTTTAAAGAAGCTGTCGCACGAATGCTCCCATTTCCTCAGTTTTTTGACCAATCCCTATGCCCACAGGCAAAGCCTTGGTCTGTTTAGGATTCAAACTCGTAACCATGCGCTTGTTTTCGCAAGCGTTGATTGTAAAAAAGGCATTCCCGACCTTCTGACGGATAATTTCAGAGAGCTGTGGCTGCAATGACAGTCACAAGCCTGAGGAGGCGCTTGATTTATGCCTTTGTGGGATCAACACATGCTCTTCATTAAAACCCAGCCTCTTTGGCTGGAAAGGAAGACACAGTGGTGCGTAGTTGTTGTTTATTGACTGGTGGAGACCTTTACTGTTTGGTTGGATTGAATTTGTCCAGCTTGAGCACATTTTCTCTTCTTTGTGACTGTGATTTATGACAGGACTGTGGCTGTGTTTTCTTTGGCAAAAAGTGATTTAAGGACTGTGCAAAACTTGGGGAAAGCTCCATTATCTATTTGCTTGTTGCAGTTCATTCTGCTTGTGAAATTAAGTATAGTAAATCTACCAAACTGTTTACTGCGCGCTCAACGTCCTGCATGGAAGCAAGACGTGTGTGGTCTTCGTAAAAAGCGGACATTACTTTTTGTACTCGGTAGGTTTCTCATCTTGAAGTGGATCTTCCCTTGATGCAGAGCAGTCTAGTTAAAAGCTATTGTGCCTAAAGTAAGAAAACCTAAACAACTACCTGTACTATCCTGAACCGCAGGATCTGCTGTGAGGTCTGCCCTGTGTGGGATTCTGTGCAGTGTGTGTGTGTGTGTGTGTGTGTGTAAATTAATATATGTGTCCATATGTCTGTTTGTGTGAACATATAAACTAGCTTCTTCTCCATGGGTAGTCCCTGGGTAGTCCACGTTTTCACACAGCTCACTCACTTTCAAACAACAAATATACAAACATCCTGGTGCTGAATGCTTGTATATTTTCTTATCATGACCTTTCTACTTTACTGTATGTGAGCTAAAAAAGCATTCGTGGGTTCTGGCAAGGGTATTTTATCCAGGGTCTACATGTTAATGTATGCTAGACTCTCCAGGACTGCAGAACCTACTACTGTATTTGGGGTAGGCAAACATGGCATTAATCTGGGTCTGTCTGTGTGAGAATGGCTTTTGGCTCACCTCAGGTAAAACCAAAATAAACCTAAAGAGAGACACTGGAAGAGCAGCTACAGTGTCTGCCACCTCTGATGTCACTAGACAAGTCAATCGAGTAACAGGTCTGCCTTTGCTCTGGGACCTGTCATAGCTGCATGTGTCACAACGGCACAAACAAGAGAGTATGAAATATTGTTCACTTTCCATGCCTAATGGACCATTCACAGAGACACACAGACACAAAGACACGCACACACACACACACACACACACACACACACATGCACTTTATTGCTGCTAGGCAAGTTCACCCCCCCCTCCACACACACACACACACACACACAAACATAGACCCCAACCCACTGGACAGGCTAGAACAGTGCTTGTTGCCTACAGACTGACTATAACATGCTTTGGCATTGCTTTTTTCCCCTTTCTGTAACCTGTGAGACTCTGTTCACCTCCCTCACACGGGCACTATTTATTCCTGCACCTCCTGATTTATATGTATATAGTAGCTGCTTCTGGAATATTATTGGTGGATATATGTTTCCTGTTTACATTTTAACCATTACCAGGCAGATTGTCAGATGCAGAAGTATTAATTTCACAGGTTCTCTCTCTCGCTCTGTATTAGTAAAGGGCCTGAGGTTTTAAGAGTTGTGCTTGTTTGTTTATGTAACTTTAGGACATTAGGAGAAATATTTATGCTCATTTATTGTAAAGAAAAAAAATCCAGGCTGTCCAAAACGGTTTACTCCCTTTCATAATTACCTTTCCTGGCAGTTTTTTTGTTGAAATGCAAGCTTTTTAAAAAAAAAAAGCAATCCTCACAGTTTGATGTCCCAGAAGAAATATTACACCAGTCAGACTTTGGCATGATAAAACTTTTACACTGGAACTATAACACCCATGCCTTTTGTTTCAGCCTGAAAAGTAGGCAATAAACAAACACTCTGGGAAGTGTTTATGTCCATAACTTATACAAGAGCAGCCAATGGAAGACTGGGAAACCTATTCACAATATTGTTTATGGACCTTTCATAAGTGGTCAGGGGAAGCCATTTTGGGTACAGCCAAAATGTCTCTCTCTCTCTGTCTCTTGTGAATGTAACTAAAATCCACTCAGTCTATTTGAAGCCTCTGTAAACACTAATGGTATTTCCATTGCCATTTGATGGTAAGGTCAAAGATGTAAGGTGTGAGGGGACGCAGAAACTGCATCGTAACAGATTCCTGCATTTATTTGTGAAGATATAATGTTAATCTTCTTAGTATCCCCAGTGACTGCAGTAAGAGCTTAATGCTCCCAAAACTTGTGTACAACACTGGTCCTTCTAAAGCAGTGGTGCCCAATCATGTGCCATGGAGGGCCGAGAGTATGCAGGTTTTTATTCCAACCAATCACTACACCTGCTCATTTCACTAATTAACATGCCTTCAACCAGAGGGGAGGTTATTAGTGAAATAATTAGTGAAATCAGCTGGTGTACTGATTGGTTGGAATGAAAATCTGCATACTCTCGGCCCTCTATGGCACATGATTGGGCACCACTGTTCTAAAGGTACATGTAATTATGGTACATATTGGCTTGAGGCTAGAATTGTACTGGCCAGGACCTGGCCAAACAACAATCAGCCAACAACCTTATATAGGCCTGCTGTATGTCAGCGACTGGTTCAAAGTACAGGGACTGGTTCAAATAATTACTGTTTATTTATGTTATAAATATTGATATATATTTATAAACATTGCATTAAAACATGAATGGCTTGTTTGCATTACGTACAGTTTAAGTCAGAAGTTTACATACACTTAGGTTGAAGTTATTAAAACTCATTTTTAACCACTCCACAGATTTTATGTTAGCAAACTATAGTGTTGGCAAGTCAGTTAGGACACAAGTAATTTTTTCAACAATTGTTTACAGACAGATTATTTCACTTTTAATTCACTATATCACAATTCCAGTGGGTCAGAAGTTTACATTCACTTAGTTGACTGTGCCTTTAAATAAAAGAAAAAAAATTTGGTCACATATCCTTTGCATGCCATGACTTCCTGATGTCTGTGACCCAACAACATCAAAAGACTCTTGATATCTTATTTTCTGGTACTCTTACAAGCGATACTATAACGTCTCTGCATTTGAATGGATCTCTATGGGAATTTGGGGGTGGGACTACATTTATCTGTAAATTATGGAACAGTATGGAATACATGATTGTTAAAATGGCTGTAAGTCATCAAGGGTCTGAGGTATCAAATGAGCCTCAAACCATCACTCTGCTGCCAGATATGCAGTAGATATGGATGGATCACTGCAAGGGTTATTTCTCCTGACTCATTTTCCGATTGAACTCTATGGAAAAATAAGTCAGGAGTAGAAACCCTTAAAGTTATAATTGTGTTTTTATTGTTCCTGTAATAGTATAAACATTTTTGGTGGTTAAAGAAGAACTGTAACCAACTACTAAATATATTTAAATGTTGAATATCTTCAACCTGATTCGCTCTCATGTAGAGTGGTCGATATACTTTTATGAAATATGGAGGAACGCTGGCGTGTCATATTTTGCCCGATAATAGCCCAACTCGCGCAGATGAAGACAACATGCAGTTTTCCATGGTACAGTAGGATGTTTGTGATGTAGACCCCAGGGTCTACGCCACTAGGGTAACTGCACAAATGGGTTAAAGAGACATTTGTACAAAAATATGCATTATTTATGATGAAGAGTGCATATAAGGCATTATCTGTCCGCTGGCATTAAAGCTTGTCACAATTTCAGCTGGCATCTACAAACTGACCATTCCCAAAACCAAAAGAAAAGGTTACTTCGTTCCCAGATTGTACTTAAGATGCAACCCATCTGTCCAACCTTTCATAAAGGCATGAATGTGCATTTATGTCCTAATGGCTGTGGAGGGCCTTGAACTCTTCAGATAGCAGGCACAACTCCACAGTGGATTTTTGGAGTTCAGCCACCAGTGCAGGGCTCTTTTTGTGTGACTTTTTCCTTTTTTTAAGAGGGCATGGCACAGTCCTGAGCCTGGCCCTAACTCATCCCACGGTGCAGATTGGCTATTCTACCTCACTGAGGCACAGGAGCAGTGACTGAAATATTTGCCGCAAAACAAGAGCAGTACTACTGGTCTAAGAAATCGTGCTAACTCATCCCCAGCGTACTCCGTTTCCGTACTCCGGGGACATGTTCGCGATGTTTCCCAACCCCTGCTGAAAAGCTACAGAAGACTGCAGTAATCCAGTAGTGACTGTGTCTTCGGTCTTGGAAGGCAGTGCTGTCACCCAACTCTCCCAGACACCCTCTCTGTACAGAAATGAGAACCAGACGCTCCATAAATCAGGTCCCCAGAACTGGCCCACATTGGATTGCAGCTGGAGGGATCATTTAAGTTCCAAAAATTAAGTAACTAAATGTAAATAAATTAATTGACTATTTTTGTGTAACAATAGTGGTAAAGAAGAGGATCAGGCTAGGAAGGTTGAGAAATTGGTATGCCACATATTTACTTTAACTGGAGGGGCCCATGCACATTGTCATTGGTGCTGGCTCATATTATGTAAACTGAAAAATGTATCCGTCGGCCATTTTTTAAATAATAAATGGTCTTGTTTAAATTAGTCAATTTCTCAACTCTCTGGGAAAAAATGCAGTTTGGACCACCACAAACATTAGCCAATCCATTCCATTCCCCACACATTTTTGCATTAGGGTTTATGTCAGTGTAATCATAATGCAAAACTTTGTAGTAACATTGTTCAGATAAAATGTTTTATTTACAGAACTTAAAATGCAGCATTGAGGATGATGCAGTTGAAACTAGCTCATTGAACAATTTCTAACCCAAAATGAGCTTATAAGAAACATCCATAATTGTCAAATCTTCTTTTTTTAATGAAATGTTTAAGAGTGTGGTCCGCAATATCTATGGTGGTTTACTTGAGACATATGCAAAGTTCCTGTTATGAGACAGGAAAACCGAAGGAAATCGAAGAGAGATCCAGCTTTCTTCTGAAAAGATGATAGCCCTTTCCAGACTGGGAGAGATGATTAGTCATGGTGTGAAGATAATGATGGAATCTCTTTTTCTCTCTCTCTCACTCTCTCTCCCCCTCTTTCTCACACATACTCTTTATCTCTCCCCCTCCCTCTCTCTCTCCCTCTCTCTCTCTCTCCCTCGCTCTTTCTCTCTCCCCTCTCTCTCTCTCTCTTTCTCTCTCGGGGAAAATAACAGTCCTGGGGAAGATGTGGAATCCCCCCCCCCCACCGTCTGTCTGTCTCACTTTGTTTCTCTCTGGCAGCTCAGTACAACAGTTACCTCCAGTGCTGACGCAAATGACCCACTAAGCCTGACCCCCCATGCCAAACCTGTAAATAATTAGACTGCACCAAGAACTTTTTCACCCCTTTTTATAAAAAAAACCTTGTCATTTTGAACTCTTTTTCACAAACCAAAACAAATGCAGTGTTGCTGAGATATCAGAGCTGTTTTCCTGGTTCAGGACAGCTGCTCACCTCACTGTGTAGCACTTTGGGATCCTTGAGACACTGAAAGGCACTATATAAATTAGGGGTGGGCAGATTTGAGCATTTTTAAAAAGAAATGTTATCAAAAATAACTGCCATAATAGTCAAACTGTCCCCTAATATAAATCTACCCCATTACTATCAACTGTCCCCAAATATAAATCTCCCCCATTACTATCAACTGTCCCCTAATATAAATCTCCCCCATTACTATCAACTGTCCCCTAATATAAATCTCCCCCATTACTATCAACTGTCCCCTAATATAAATCTCCCCCATTACTATCAACTGTCCCCTAATATAAATCTCCCCCATTACTATCAACTGTCCCCTAATATAAATCTCCCCCATTACTATCAACTGTCCACTAATATAAATCTCCCCCATTACTATCAACTGTCCCCTAATATAAATCTCCCCCATTACTATCAACTGTTCCCTAATATAAATGTCATCCATTACTATCAAGTATCAGTGCTGTTACTGTGAAATCCTGATTGCTTTAGTTTCCCAGTGATGGAATTAGCCTGTGTTTGATTCCTCTTATTTCATTTTAGTTTTCTTGTCAAAACGTAGAAGAAGCTGTTTGTCCCACAGAGCAGAGCAGAACAGAACCGCTCACGTTCAGAACTTTAGCATTTTTGTTTTCTGTCTTGCATCAGATCTGCTTTCAGTGAAAAAGGTGCTTTAAGGCAGTTTTATTTTGGCTTTCCCCTTGTCTTGACGACCCCTCTCCAGTACTTCCGAAGCCAAGCCTCACACACACACACACGTACACACACACGCGCACATGCGCACACTCATCAGTGCGCATACACACACAAACAGACACACACACTGACAAATGCACACACAGACACACACATACACACACACCACTCTGGGAATGACACCGTGCTTATGGCCCTGTCACACTATTGCGTATGAGAGAAACGTATGAGTTGTGTATGTAAATTCATAAAATAATTTTCATACGCACAAAAAGCCCTTGAAAATAGCGTATGGCCAGCGTATGGCTAGCGTATGCCTAGCGTATGCCTAGCGTATGCTTAGCGTATAAACCATACGTCCGAATACGCACAAAACTTTTTGTGCCTCGCCGTATGTCAGCGTATGCCACCGTATGCGACCGTGCTTGAAACGTATACAACCTATGCCTAACGTACCCCTAGCGTATGTCAGCTTATATCAGCGTATGAGTGATATTTTTTATATGCTGGCATACGCTAGTACGATACGCAATAGTGTGACAGGGCCATTAACGTTTTTTTATTTGTATTATTATTATTTTTTTTTACTGGAATCGGTTTTTACTGGAATGAAAGTTACCATTCTACAGTAATATTTGTTTAAATAGTTTGAAAACTTCTGTTTTCCGTATATGATGGTGTGGCTCTGATGATGCGACTCTGTATGATCTTCAGTTATGTATTTATTTATTCATTAGCACTCTTTGTTGGATGCCATTTCCCTACATCCAATAACTAATCTAAAAAAGTATTGAGAGCAAGATGAAAGACATCTGTTTGTTAAGGAAGACATGCACATCATTCTTTCCTCTGAAGGAATTCCTACAGAAACTTACTATGAAAATTAGATCATAAACACGGGACGACACACAGAGATGTTAAGTTTTTGCTCCAGCTGAACCCAATTTCTCACTGTGACGCAGGAGATGCTTCCTCCAGATAGTATTCATGGAGAAAGTACACAAATACTGATTTCTGGTTCTATATCATATCATTTGAAATACAATATGTGAGTTAGGCATGGAGTTTCTCCATCAGATCATTATGTACTGTACTGAAAGTTTTCTACCACTTCGTTATGTTGTCTTGCAAAGCACGTAACTGTGAAATGAAACAGTACAGACTACCGAGCAGGCTGCTTGCATCATGCGCAAGCATGCAGGCTTTACTATGAACTCTCGGAAAGTTCCAAACAGGAAGTGAGAGTGAGTTGACTGGGCGAGACAGACTCCTTTGTCACTCAGAACGTGTGCAGTGTAATCAAGTGTAATTCCAGTTGCTGCAGATATTAATCTTAATTGCTGGATCTGGTTCACATGTTCTCTCTCTCTCAAATTCAAATTATTTCTCACTTTCTCTGTCTCTCTCTCTTTCTCTCTCTCTCTCTCACACACACACACACACACACACACATACACACAAACACTGTGCCTGCCTGTCCCCTTCTGTTCTTCCAAATTTCTGACGGTGGTTATATTAGCAGGAGAGGACTGCTATATGCTTAAAACATGCATATTTCAGGCTGTATGTGTTTGTGTGGTGTGAGCCTCAGCATGCCGCACAGATATCTCTGTGGGATGACTCCCCACAGAGAACATGTGACAGTGTCTATCTGATGGAGATGTCCAGAGTTGTTTTCATGTACTCTGGTATATTCCCGAGGAACCAGTACATCCACAGAAGAGGCCCACAGTGTATTCTTTCTTTCATCCTGACGGCTTGGAAGTTCAGTTCATAAGAGTGCTTTACTGTTTCTGCTCCTTGGTGTTTTCATATGGGCTGCACTCCACCTGCAGGTGGCATGTGGTATTACCCAAATGAGATGCGCACAAACATAGCCCTCTTGCTCATTGGTTTTAGCTCGATGTGCATTCTAGAGTCAGCACAGTAAGAAATTGTACAACTTCGCCCCTTTGATCCAACCCGATCTCAGTTTAACGCTGTATGTTGGTTCTTTTATAAGGACAATCATACACACATCCAGAGAGAGCAATGTGCCGGCATACCAAGCTAAATACAGTACCACTGGGATAAGGATTATTAGGTCAGATTAGCAGTGAAGAGACAGAGAGTTGTCAAAAAAGCCCGTCTCACAAATTTTACCATTATGTAACAAAAGCGTGCACCGCTTTTTCACGCCTGCTTGCACTGCATGCACGTAAAACCGGACTGTGCAGACAAGGCAGGCTGTGGGTATGTAAGAAAAGCATGCTGTCCTTGTTGAGGTTTTTTAATGCGGTAATGATTGAAAATAGTCGATCTGAACTCTTCTTAAGCATGGTAGAAAGCTTTTTAAATCAGTCCGAAAATGTAGTATGCCCACAAATTCCAGGACGGTGAAAGCTGTAAAATTGAGAGTTTATCAGTTTCATTAGAGCTTTCTTAAATTTTTTGTCTCTGTCATGATTTATATTAGAGCTCACAGACAGAAGCAGTTATGGCAGAGAAACAAAAAAACATCAACGGAAAGGGTCCCAAAATTTAAGTCACCAAAAGAAAAAGAAAGTGAATATTACGCTGGTTATGAATGAATGATTATGAAACTAGTGGGTGGTAATCTTGTGCAGGACTGCATTAGGCCTCTGCAATTTCCTGCTCTCTTCTACTCTTACATTATTAAAAGTGCATTAGAGCCGTAATGGAGCCCATCAGAGTGCACTGAGTAGGCTGAGCTGTGGGGTTATGGGCTTTAACGCTGGTCAGCCCGAAACTGGTGAGGTGCGTGGAGCGCTGACAGGATTTGAGTGATAAGGCTACACTCAGGGGGGTGGGTGGTTGGTTGGGGCAGGACAGAGATTTGAGAAAGAATGGGGAGGTCTGTAAATTACGCCCTGTATTTCATGTCTTTGTATGATTGGTGATAGAGCTTTGTGTCTGTTATTTCAAACAGTGGATCACTGGGAAATTACAAAAGTTTTCAT
This sequence comes from Ilyophis sp. 1 JC-2022, assembly GCA_022702515.1. NCBI lineage: Eukaryota > Metazoa > Chordata > Actinopteri > Anguilliformes > Synaphobranchidae > Ilyophis > Ilyophis sp. 1 JC-2022. Next base: position 87,738,566 of record CM040404.1, on the reverse strand, counting down.
TAGTCTGCAGCATCTATTCTGCACCCGCAAGGATAGGAGAGCATCTGGTTCACTCTGGCTCTGCACACGCCACACAATTTTAGCTTCAACTGATGTGGCCTGCTGTTTAGTTGTTGAGAGTTCCTTTAGGGTAGGGGAAACACAGGGAAGCATAATGCTCTTTGATTGACAGTGTCACTTTAGGACAGATTTACACAGACTGCCTGAAGGGCTTAGGTTTGAAGACACACATGGCAGAAAGCTTTGTTGTTTTTCCTCTATGGAGGAATTTGCACTCTATTTTGAAAATACTTCTCATATTTTGGTTGAAGTAGGGCTGCACTTTGCTCAGTTGAACTGAAAGCAATGCCTCAAGATAAAATTACACTGGACTTGCTGGCCACATGAAAACACCAGCAGGCAGAGGTCTGGTGTCGTGTTTGGGAAGATGTTTGCCCAGCAGTATATTGCAGGTTCAGACCCTGGGGGTGATGGGGGGGGGGGGGGGGGCACAGTTGTTGCACCCTTGAGGAAGGTACTTAACCCAACTTGCTTCCGTAGACATCCAACTGTGTAAATTTATAATATTTCAAACCTAAGATATGTAATCCCCAAGACAAGTATAAATAATGAAAAAAATTTGTCATAAATAATGTACTCTTCCATTATTGGTGAGATTTGTGGCCTTGTTATTTTTCTCCATTCAGGAAGCAAAGAGGAAATGAGAGATTTAGGGGTTTCAGACTGACCATTTCCACAGAGAAAAGCAACCTTAAGTCATTGGCCTCATTTGGACCCAGATTAATACTATAGCCTTTAAAAGGGGGAAAGGCCTGGGATTAAAGACGTCATTTCACCTGTAGCCATTGCCAAACTGCCTGCATTAATCATTAATGCAATTCATAACATTGCCACAACATTGCTTCAACATTGCAGCAATGTTATTGATCAGCTTGACTCCTGCTGATATCCTCCACGTAACGTAGCAGGGAAGCAAATCTGTGTGAAGCTGCAATTATACCACAGAAAGAAACTGCTATGAAAGATGGAAAGGTATTGCTATTTTGAATTGTGGTGACTTAATGATTTTAACATGCTACACAGAGGAATATTTCAGACTGTGCCATTATTATTTCACTTTGGAGGGGTTCTGTAGCTTTATTTTTTTTTAAATAAAAAAACGTCCAGACGCGGACGTTTAAAATTTTACCGTGTCGGTCTGCAGTGTTTGGAGACTTTGGCGACTGTCCATGAATAATGTTTTGAGATTTCAAAGAAGGCCTTTCATGCATTGCATTACATTTGGAAATTAAAAAAAATACAAATGTAATAAAAAATATAAAAAATCCTTGGACTAATCAACTATCCGGGGCAATGCGGTTCCGTCCAAAATCAGCCATTTGCAGACCTACGCTGCAAGTGCACCTGTGGAATGGGAGAGTAACCACAGCGGAGCCACACAGATCTCTCACAGGACTCTTAACACTGATTTTGCTGTGTGTTCAGTTTGTTCAGAGCCCCTCTCCCCTCCCTGCATCTTCCTCCCTACCTGTGAGAAGCCAGCTAACCTGCAGCATTTGTATAAGCGTCTGAGTTTAGCCAGCTGCTGCAAGAACATTTTGTGTGTTTTATAAGGTGTAAAGTGAAAGAGATCTCGATGCTTGCGTTATATTATGTGTTGCATAAAGTCAAATGTTTTGCAAGCACCACATTTTTGTAGCCATAGTTCCTTGCTGACACAGATGAAAACACATTACTCTGTCTACTAATCATGATTATACAAAATGTCACCGTCCCAGCAATACAATACAATTCCCTGCTAAATTTAATCTATTAAAATGGTTTTATGAATTCAAGCATATTTTTTCAGCTTCATATAGCTTTAAAAGCATATAAGCCAAAACAAGATATAAACTTGAAAAAACAGTGTTTAAGATGCATATGACCTTTTAGCCTGTTTTTGTGATAAATAATGTCATATCATTAATGTAGAAGACACCATTCTCCCCACCAAATAATAATCTTTTGGTATTTCTCTTTCCAGCAGTCTTACACATAGCTACAGTGCCCACCATAATTACTGGCAACCTCAATTAATATGAGCAAAAAGTGCAAGATTAAATTCAGTTTAATTATATTGTTTATCAAATGCCTTATATGCACAGAAAAATAAGACAATTGTATAATTTGATTGCGATGTGATTGCTCAGAGGAAAAATAATCCCTATATCACATCTCTGTATTTATTTAGTACTTTTTCCACCCTCTCTCTACCAAGATAACAGCTCTGAGTCTTCTCCTGTAATGTTTGATGAGGTTGGGGAATGCATTGAAAGGGATTTTAGACCATTTCTCCATACAGAATCTCTCCAGATACTTCAGAATTCTTGGTCCTCACTTGCAGACTTTCCTGTTCAGCTCACCGCACAGTTTTCAATGAGGTTCAGGTCATGACATTGCAAAAACCTTGATTCTGTGGTCAGTGAACCATTTTTGTGTAGATTTTTTGGTATGCTTTGGATCATTGTCCTGCTGGAAGATTCAACCACAACCCACTTTTAGCCTTCTGGCAGAAGCAGCCAGATTTTGGTCTAAAATCTCCTGGTATTAGATGGAGTCCATGATGCCATGTATCCTAACAAGGTTCCCAGGACCTTTGGAGAAAAAACAGCCCCACAGTATCACAGGTCCACCACCATACTTCACAGTGGGGATAAGGCTCTTTTCTGCATAACTATGCTTCTTATCATGCCAAACCCACCTTTGGTATTTATTGCCAAAAAGTTCAATTTTCGTCTCGTCTGACCATAATACCCAGTTCAAATCTAAATTCCGGTAACATTTAGCAAACTCCAGCGGCTTATGTTTGTGGTATGATGACAGCTGAGGTTTTCTTCTGGCAAGCCTTGTAAATAATTTGCTGGCATAAAGGTGACATCTAATTGTAGTTTTGGAGACTTGGTGACCCTCGGATACAACCAACTGTGATGCTTGGAGAAATGTTTTCCTCTTGAATCATCCTCCTCACTGTGCATGAGGGCAAACTACACTTCCGCCCTCTTCTAGGCAGGTTCATTCACATTAGGACAATCATCTAACTTCTTAATTATTGCCCTAATGGTGGTCATAGGTCATTTCAAACATGCAGCTATTTTTCTATAGCCATAGCATTATTTACGTAGATCAACAACCTTTTATCTCATTTAATTTGTGTGTTTTTCTCTGATTTTCCTCATGTTGATTGATGACTGGGGGATTTTGGTTGTGTGTTCTCTGATCTTCCCCATGTTGATGGATGACTGTGGGGTTTTGGCCTGTGTGTCACCTCATATTTATACCCATGTGAAATAGGAAGTTGAGAATGACCACATAGTAGTTCCAAAAGTCTCAGGTGTGCTTGTTTGGTTTTAACACACAGCTCTCGGCGCAAACTTAGACACATCACCAGTGATGTAACCTGGGGTCATCGGGTGTTTCGGGTCTTTCAACATCATACACCCTCGCCCAGGCGACCCAGCCTGGGGTGATCAGGCCCCAGCTTGTGTCTAAGTAGCTTTTGTGGTCCACGGATCACCCCGCTTGATCCACAGCCATCTTGATGCCTTCTCTGAGGCGTCAGTGATTTTCTTCATGGCTCTCCTGCTGTGCAGTCCCTTGATTCCCAGCCTCTTGAGTGCCCTGAAGAGTGACTGGCCTGCGAAGCCTCGGCACCCGACCTCGATGGGGTCGCATCGGGTCTTCCATCCCCTGCTTCGGCATTCGCTTGCCAGCTCCTCGTACTTGGCCTTCTTCCTCTCAAAAGCCTCCTCCATCCGATCTTCCCAGGGAACAGTCAGCTCCAGCAGGACCACTTGTCTTGTTGTTTCCGACACCAGAACCATGTCTGGCCTGAGCGTGGTCACTGCGATGGTGTCTGGGAATTTGAGCTGTCTCCCTAGGTGCTTAAGAAAAGTAAAATATGAATGGGACTAGAAGCCAATTAGGTTTTGTTTGCAACTATTTCTAGTGTTGCCAATAATTGTGGCATGTTTTTTTGAAAAAGTATAAAAAACATTTTAAATCTTAATTATAATTTTACCGATAGATTTTTTTTCATATTTTGAGTGTAAGGTCATGCTGATAAACAACAAAGACATTTGAATAGCCTTTTTTGTCATATTTACCAGGGTTATATGGAATATATGTTCAGCATTAAATCAACTATAATAGTCTCTACTTTTTCTGATAGAGTACACCTTAGCCCTTTTGGACTCAACTTGGTGAAGGCAGTTTATTTTATAACCAAACCATTCTAGACAGCGTATCTACTATACCAGTCCAGTTCATCTCCCAATGAGGCTCTGAAAAAGTCTGATTCAAAAATGTGCTTAAACAATACATTTAATGGGTCTGTGAATCTTTTGGGGAAGACAAAAAAACTGATGATGGATGACTGAGAGATATGACCCGAATGGGAGATAATTTTAGTTGTTGCCACTATGAGATGTGTATGGGTCCATTCGTGACCCAAAGGTCTTCCTTCCATTTCCTGCTTTTGAGAACTAAGGGAAGTTGTTGAGGAGCTGAGGGACCCGCTTTGGCCGGTGTGACAACTGATTTTTAAAACAAAGGAAGCTATTGTTAATGCAAACTCATAAATTATATAGGTAATCTTAAAGGGAATCTCCCCAGTGCCCCCGCTAACCTAATTTCACCCCTGCAACATTATGGCTTTGTCCAGACTTCAATATTCAATATTGCAAGAGAGCAATTTTGGCTGTAAGCAACCTTCCCACTATTTTCATAAAGGTTACACAGTGTGGTATTCATTCACAAAATGGTCTCTTGTAGACCACTAGTGCCATTATCCAGGGTATGATAAACACCCTGATAAAGACCTGCACTATGGAGCAGTGGTTAGAGCTGCACTATGGAGCAGTGGTTAGACCTGCACTATGGAGCAGTGGTCAGAGCTGCACTATGGAGCAGTGGTCAGAGCTGCACTATGGAGCAGTGGTCAGAGCTGCACTATGGAGCAGTGGCTAGACCTGCACTATGGAGCAGTGGTCAGAGCTGCACTATGGAGCAGTGGCTAGACCTGCACTATGGAGCAGTGGTCAGAGCTGCACTATGGAGCAGTGGCTAGACCTGCACAATGGAGCAGTGGTCAGAGCTGCACTATGGAGCAGTGGTTAGAGCTGCACTACGGAGCAGTAGTTAGAGCTGCACTATGGAGCAGTGGTCAGAGCTGCACTATGGAGCAGTGGCTAGACCTGCACTGTGGAGCAGTGGTGATGACACAAGCATGTGAGTGTGAACATGTTTACAGTAACAGTTTAACAACAGAGCATAAACAGTCCTGATGGATGAGCAATGGACTGAGAAGTAGTTACTCCATCACACACCAGCAGTGTAAATTACATACTTGTTATTGTGCCATAATTTCTACCATACAAGGCAAGTTACAACTTCCCCTTTTTACTTCATGATAAATCATTCAACAGAGACCTGAGAGTAAATCTAAATTACCCTGATCCCACTAACTCCATGTAGCGCAAGATTTAACAGGTTGTGATACCACGGCACCCTGATCCCACTAACTCCATGTAGCGCAGGATTTAACAGGTTGTGATACCACGGCACCCTGATCCCACTAACTCCACGTAGCGCAGGATTTAACAGGTTGTGATTCCACGGCACCCTGATCCCACTAACTCCATGTAGCGCAAGATTTAACAGGTTGTGATTCCACGGCACCCTGATCCCACTAACTCCATGTAGTGCAGGATTTAACAGGTTGTGATACCACGGCACCCTGATCCCACTAACTCCACGTAGCGCAGGATTTAACAGGTTGTGATACCACGGCACCCTGATCCCACTAACTCCATGTAGCGCAGGATTTAACAGGTTGTGATACCACAGCACCCTGATCCCACTAACTCAATGTAGCGCAGGATTTAACAGGATGTGATACCACGGCCACAGTGTATTGTTTCCTTGAGAGAAATCCAGACGCTTGGTTTTGTGAACAAGTTCAGGCCAAATCCTCAGGGGCTGTGCCAAAGCTCAAAGGCAATGGTCTGTCCCTCATGGCAGTGAGATACAGCTGATTTACTGCCGTTTGACCACAAACTATTAAGCATGTAGGATGTGCCACCGAAAATACATTTTTCTTTTGTTTACTTCCTCTCCACTGTGGGAAAATGTTCTCCGTCTTGTAGACTTATCTCTGTTATTTTTTTTCTTCCACGTAAGTCCGCTGCAGCGCAAGCACACGTAATAATGTTTTCATAATGTTTCTGAAACAAGGTGGCGAGGTTACAACAGCGACGCTGAGGGAACGTTATGTTCTAGGGATTATGGAGTCCCAGCCTGTGTTCAGACTTTTGGTTTGTGTGATGAGCGTTAGTTAGGGTGACAGAACAGCTTCTGAATCTCTGTATTGATCCAGGCAAGTGTAAAATGTAGTTATGATGGCTGCAGGAGATTTTACTACCTGTTCATTAGAGTGAATAAAGGTTTCATGCCTGTGGAACTCATTAGACAGTGTAGAGAACTATGTAAACCAAACCTGACTGTGAAATTGAATTATAAGCTTACACTGTTGAACAAAATAGAAAGTGGGGGAAATCTAAAAAAGAGAAACCCAAAAGCAATTATGAAACACATCTTTTCGCTTCTTTTTCTCCATAGCCTTTTATTTTTAGCCTCACTGTACAGCATCGAAGGCTAAGAGACTCGTCTACATGTGTGCTTGTCAGACCACAATGCATTTTAATAATTTCTCTCTCTCTTTTTCTCTCTGTTTCTCTTTCTCTCTATTTGTGTGTCTGTGTGTGTGTGTGTGTGTGTGTGTGTGTGTGTGTGTTTGTCTGTGTGTGTGTGTGTGTGTGTGTGTGTTCCCCAGATGCTGTCCCAGTCTGAATGGGATCACAAGCGTGGGCCCCGTGGATCCCAGGTAAGCGAGGCAGAAGCGCACATTGCTATTATATTTATGTATTTATTTGACAGATGCTCCAATCCAGTGCACCGTGCAAGGCTAATATGGCATGATGCATTAAATATATGTCACAGGAGCAATCAGAGCAGCAATAACATGCACACTGAACAGCCAGAATCACAGTGAGTAGCCATCATGCTGAAAAACACATACCACCACAGTAAAAATAGTGCCTAACAATTAAACCTAAAGAGCAACATCCATACATTGCATGTGGATGGAGCCCCACTTTACTCACCAGCGCTAAAAGCAACATTACCTTAAATCATAGTATTTACACTGTGCCAAACAGATATCCATTAGAGAGAAGTTATCTTGCATCATGCTACCACAGTGATGATGTGAAAGCTGTACACTGCAATAGATAATCAGAAATACTCAGGAGTGTCTAGATTAACACCAACGGATCTGCCCTATGTCCAAGGCCATGTAAAGTCCTGTTGACATGATGGAGGAAGAGAACCAATGAGAGGAAGCTCCTGACAGGAGAATTCCCAAACCCGCAGGAAGCAGGAAAATACAGTTAAATCACCACACGCTAGGATTTTCCGCTTTCCCAATGGGAAAAGATTGAGCATTCGGGCTACCGTAGAATCATGCCAGCTTGTCCCCCAGAAAATCAAGATGTAACACGTACCCGGCTCCAGGCCGGAAAATGTGTGTGCGTGCATTCCAGAATCGAGAGGATATCCTTACAAAATCAAGTAGCCTACAGACTTGGCCTAACCACAGCGAGACGCAGACTTTTATCAAGGCAAATCAGTGCTGTGCCAATATGGGGGACAATATGGGGGGGAGATTGCTTTTGGATTAAACACAAAATAATACATTTATAACACCTGTGTGGCAGTCTCTAACAGGCCTGGGCAATACAGTAGGGTGGGAGTATAGACACAGCCATTTTTCTCTCCAAATGTGGCCAATTATCATAATAGCTAAAATTGTTTATATTGTATCTGTATACTATTGTATAATAATAAGCCGTTGTGATGCAGCGCTTGTGTTCTGGAGAGTCTGATGAACTGTGAGCCTTGGCCAGGGAGAGGCTATTTTCAGGGAGAAAAGCTAATGGGCCTGCCACATTTACCTGAGAGCAGGTCTCTGTATTCCCCAGCCTTGTTGGTGCTGTTTGTGCAGTGTCATTTGTGCTGTGCATTACATTCATAGTCAGAGAGCGTAATTTTTTTTTCCTTCCTTTCAACCCATTAACTGTTAGAATAAAAGGAAAGAGAGGGGGGGGGTGGGTTGTTGCATCAAATTTTATCCAAAGAACTATTTATTGTGTGGGACTCAGGCATTGCTCTTTGCCCTGCTGTCTCCTAGCAACGGTTATTTTCAATATAACTGCTTCCTGTGCTACCCACCTCCTCCGTGCGTAGACCTCCTTGGCGCGTTTCGCTTGCGCTTGGTCCGAGGCTTCTGGCGGCAGTGAGCTGGCGCGTTTGTACGCTGGCGGACAGGGTTTACGTGGGCGATGTTCCGGTCACCACCACTACTGATACTGACGCAGCTGCTGGCATTGCGGACCTGGGCAAGGAGCGACTGAGACGGTGTCTCCCACGAGTAAAGGGCCTCTATTTGGGGGTCGCCAGTGGTACGATAATGAACAGAGGGCGTGTGCAAGGTGGCAGGGGTCAGCCTCAGGGGAGCACCTTCCATGTGACTCAGGTTGGACTGTCTTCTACATACTTCTCTCTCTTTTGTTTCTTTCCCTCTCCCCACTACGGTAGTGTGTACTTTCTGTTGTAATTAGGCTTGAATTTGAGTATTGCTCCAAATAGTTTCTAGTTATTCGATATGTATATTTGTATTCTTGTGGTATGTATATTGTGTAGTCATGGCAGAATTGCACAGTGCGGAGCCTCGTCTATTCAATCTTTGGCTAGACGGCATAAAGACATTTATCCTCGCTGATTGGATTGTGCATACTATGTATTATGTGGATTTTGTGTGTGTGTTTGTGTGTGTGTGTGTGCATTCACATGGGAATGTGTTGTTAGAAAAGTGATAAGAAAAACAAAGCAGGATTTTGGGATTTTTGTATATGGTGAATGGGTCTTTGGTAATCAGTTGCAAAGGTTGCTGCTACAGCAGGTAAAAGTTGTTTTATTGAGTACATTGAGGGATTGAGAAGCAGTATCACTCTTGACATTTTTTACATTTTACTAGGTATCCGGGTTCTGTCAGTGCACCCTTATATATCCAGACTTTCAAACCTGTCTCATCTTGTAGATGCTTCCTCTAAATGTATTTCTGTGAAATAAACCCTTTGTCTGAGAAAGGGCCAGATTTGTTGCATGCCACAGTAGTTCGCTGAATGTGTAAATCACAGAATATTTCTAAGCTTGCTGACCATGAGGATTTATTGACTTGTGCAGGACTGTATTTGGCAATGAGCACACGTTAGCAGGGTACGTTTTTTAGCCACGTTTTTTTTCTAAGGATTGTGATGGACGTTTTAAGTTACAAATCTTATGTACGGAGAGCACTATTTAAATGTTTATATATATGTTGTGCTTGGGGAGACCGTTTAAAAAAATCTATTTTGGTGTCCCAGTTTTTCAACTGCTATCTGGTATTAGTGAGAGGAAATTGATATTCTAGGACTAAATGAGTTAGGGCCAGATTCATGGAAATTCATAGTCGCTAAAATATCCACCTCAATTTTTAGTTGTGAAGCAAAAAAAAAGTTTCATCAAGTTGGATAAAAATTTTAGTTAGTGATGCAGATAAATGTATATTAAAGTGAAAGAACTGGAAACAATTCGTGTGCGAGCTCAGATCGGTTTGTGCCATTGTGGAGGCTTTAGGAGGTGAGCCAATTACAACGCATAATTAATCTTGAAGCTTGCCGTGAAGCTGGCCAGTCGAGTGTTTACGGTCAATCCGTGGCCATATAAATTCTTTGTGTGTTAAGGAAACTGCTATTGTAAAACCCCTGGGACATTGCGTCTTTGTGAGTCATCACTCACGCAGCAGATAATGGGAATGGCGTGGGTGGGGTCACAGGTGTACCCCCAAGGTATGTACTTCAAAGTATGCTTCAACTACGACTACGATGTCACACCAACACCTGGATGAAGGTCCATAAAGGGCCCTGAATGAATTACCAAATGCCCAATGATGACAAAACAACCAAAAGTAACACTTCAGTCTCATGGTGTTTATTGAGCACCCTAAATAATCCAAATATGTGTGAAAACATGGACATGGAAACACAATAATATACTGTAAACCAGTTTTCACCTAGCCTACAGCTCACAATTCATCACCCAAGCAACATCTCATGACCCACCCAATAACTCATAACCCACCCTATTTTATTATACTGTTTTGGTTTTAAGTTGTGTTCGCCCGTAGACGCAGTACACCATCTGTGCGGCTCCATTTTCAGCACTGTCTGGCTTTGTGTGCAAATGCTTAGCTTGGTATCCTGGGGCTCATTTCATAACAGCGATATGTGAGCAATTTCACTCTCAGATTGCTAATTATTTTCAAAATGCATTTCACAACATTTTGTTGCTGGCAATTCCCAAATAAACCTGGTAGCACCTCAAGGTTATTTCAAATCTGCCTACCCCTCCCGGTTATGATGTTTACGTAGTATAAGCTTGTAGTCTCATTGTTCTATGTACATACATGTATATAAATTATGTATCATATTTAAGTAGCTACAGCCCATGTCATTATGGCCAGAAAATGAATCCTTAATCCTGCTGGTGTTCAGTTTGTCTATTATTCTGTCAGTGCATCTCATTAATATTCAGTATTTGGGCTTTTACAATTTAGCACCCACATCTTCAAAAAGTGGAAAAAAAAATCTATTATGTTAACGGTGTCTGTTAATACCCAACCTCACTTTTGTCATTAGAATGGTGTTTATACTAATTATACCATGTAAAAAAGACAATGATAGCACTTCCTTGGAAATATGTATGGATTTTCATTACTGATAGTGACATTGTTTTGTTTGTAGCATAAAATGTTCACCTACTTTGACCGATTCTTCGAGAACAAAATGTATTGTGTTCATGCATGTGCCGACTCGTTGCCAATGAAAGAAAGCGAGGCTAGAGAAAGGCAGCAGTTGCCAGGAGAAAGAAAGTGATCGCTTCTGACAGGTGTTAGCTTCTGTGTCGTATAATTTTTTTTAAATGAGGAAATTAAGTGTTTCCCATGAATAAGCGAGAACTATCTGTGAACATAAGTATGTCTGTAATCTTTTGTTTTGGGTTCCTGTACAGGTCCAAAATAGGTACAGAAAAACCCCAGTATGTTCACCTGGATACAGTCAGTCAGTATGCATCTCAATTTACAGTGTTCCGTAAGATAGCAGTGAGCTAGCATCTAATGCACAGATTGAGACATTGGATTTATAACCTTTAAGACCTGAAATCAATGTGAAACCGCTGTGCGGCTGATCCCCTTGAGCCTGATTAAAGCATTGGCGACAGAGCTTTGTCAGGGCTCTGCTTTGAGTTGCCCATTCTGTTTGTCCACCACTTGACCCTGTGGGAAAAATCCCTTGAGTACTATTTTGGCATCTTTGGATGACATCCCGGGCTAGTTCTACTCTGCCATGGCCTTGTTCACTCTCGCCCTGTATGCACACGAGTCACACTTACACAGGACACACTTACACAGGCAGGCACTCACATGGCGCCCCCTCCCCAACAGACACACACACACACACACACCAGGAAATAAGACATGCAGTCCATTACTGCCAGGTGATATGGGAATGTTATGATCACAGGATGCAATAAAGAGATAAGTGAAGAAAGGCTTAATGCATTTTGTTCAGGGTGATTTGATTCAAAGAGCAATGCGGAAATCCCTAAGATGGCATCATCTTCATTTTGAGGAAATCGTTGGTTAATACTGTCTACTTCCTTTTCTCCCACTTTTTACATCACAGTGATCACATTGTGTTTCAACATATGAATATTTGAAAATTATGAAAATAGGCACATATTTAAACACATTTATAATGACATTACTTATTCATTCTACAATTTTATCCTGACTTTATTACATTGAAATGTAAGACACAAACATCTGCTTGTGCTCAGTCTAGCCTTAAACTACATTTTGGTGTAGTCTAAAGTTAAACTTTTTCCTGGACTCTCTCTATGTTTTGAAGGATTAAAAACCAATAAAAAAATCACAAATGGAGATGGCAAAGCTTCTATCAGCTTTATGGTTTAAAATGATGTTTGTTTCATATTTGTTTGCTGGAGCCATCCCTAAAAAAATAAGAAAAAAAATCTGAAATGTCCCAGGCAGACAGGAGAGGCTATTCAGGATGCTTGAACTACAGTGTGCTCTGCTCTATATACAGTATATTGGATTGGATTCACCATCACATATAACAAACAGGAAAACAGGATGTACACCACTTCACACTGTCTTTACTATCTAGTGCTATGCTAATGTGATCCAGTGTATCGCATGAGCACTGATCAGTCATTCGCTGGTTAATCTGACCAAAAGTTGTTAGCATTACACACAATAGCCAAGAAAATTAGATGTGAATAGCCAGTCAGCAAGAACTTTACAGCAGTTTTTAGTCATTTATTTATTTTTAACAGCACACAGGAAATACCACATTTGCAGTTCTAACGCTTCTCTTGCGTCGTGCACAATTTCTCCAAGCCTAGAAATTAGTTTCTTGGCACTATGAAATGGCATAATGGTTTTAATGGTGCTGTGGAACTAGAACGGAAGCCGCAAGTGTGTAGATGCTGACGCACTTTTGCAGAACGCTCTGGATTTCTCGCCGTGCCAGCGGGTTGCCTTTCACTGCTCCAGTGGCCATATTTTAGCACTCCACAGGAAGGGGGGGTGGCGTCTGGGCTGGGCCGTACAATCAGTCAGTCTAACTGCTGTGGTGCTTTCTGTCCTCAACATTGAGCAAAGAATTTAAGAAAGCGTTGCAATTGGGGAACTAAAAATGAGTTGTTAAAGCAATTTTTAATTGTGTAAGAATGCTTTTTTTAAAAGAAAAACAGTGAAATGACTTGACAAAGTTAAGGACAAAAGGGCTTTAATATATCTATAACTGCTGTGATCATAGACGTGTACAATGTCATCTATAACTGCTGTGATCATAGACGTGTACAATGTCATCTATAACTGCTGTGATCATAGACGTGTACAATGTCATCTATAACTGCTGTGATCATAGACGTGTACAATGTCATCTATAACTGCTGTGATCATAGACGTGTACAATGTCATCTATAACTGCTGTGATCATAGACGTGTACAATGTCATCTATAACTGCTGTGATCATAGACGTGTACAATGTCATCTATAACTGCTGTGATCATAGACGTGTACAATGTCATCTATAACTGCTGTGATCATAGATGTGTACAATGTCATCTATAACTGCTGTGATCATAAACGTGTAGGGATAGTTTTAGAATCCCAAGAGAGATTATCGTATCATCTGTGATGGACAGACCAATGACTACAAACCACTGTCAGGCCAAAGGAAGAGGGCCATGAGGCATGCACAGATAGGGGTTTCAGCTCAAATTAGATGTTCATTGAACAATTCAATTGGGAAAAATAGTCCCCATGGGCTATTGGTTCGAGCTATACTTTAATTCTTGAAAAAGGTAAGGATGGTCAATTTAGGGAAATATGACTGCACAGCAGACCCAGAATGTAGAGAATGGAAATAGCTTGAAGGAGGATAAATAGTTGGGTAAAATATTGTTAATCTAGTATGTTTACATGAATATTCAGTGTGTTGTGTCTTATTCATTCATTATTGAACTCTGCATCATGGTATAGGTGACCTTTGACCTGATTGATGTATTGGTTTTTGGCTCAATATTGTTATTGGATGGGATTAAATGTATTCCTTATTTCACTTAGATTTGCAATGTTTTGGCCAACATGTACTCTATAATATTATTAATTAATTTCTCCAATAAATGCAGTGTTATTTTTGTTTTTTATCATTGTGTTTATTGCTTGTAATGTCTTGGATGAAAGCAGTACTTAAATGCTGTTTATTGGTGTTATGCAGGCAAAAGGCAAAAGGATGGCTTCCAGAGTTAGAAAGCTAAGTGTATTGCTTATGGAGTATTATCCAATATGTTTACCATCTAAATGGTGAAAAAAGGAAACTGGACAGTGTTAAAAGACTGAGACTACAATGTTGGAAGATCTCAGTAGTGCAGAGTCAAGTTTCCATTGAGTTTGACCCAGAGTTGCTCTAGTCTCTTCCTCTAGCTTTCTTAATAAAGCTGCCATAGGGTTCTGGTGAGCAGTTCTGTTTTGGATAATCAGGGAAAAGACTTATTACTGCACATTTGGCTGTGAGCCCAGACCGATGGACTAACAGAGCGACAGATGGGCAAAAAGGCAGACATTCGGCGGGGTCCCCTTCATTGGATCCTTTCCCAGTGCTAGGACCCCATTTTTCCAGCCCGTTGGTTTACTGGGTTAAAGACAGAGTTTGTGGAGCCTGGAGCCCTCAGCTATCCCTGCTGCCTCCAGACCCCATCTACAGCTCCTTTAGAAAGATCACCCGCCCCCACCCACCCCTCCTCACAGTCTTGCAGCCAGCTCCACATCAGCAGAACTGTTTAGTTTAGTTTAGTTTAGTTTAGTTTAGTTTGGTCATTATACAGCTCATACAATCAAATACACATGTGGGTAAACATCAAATAAATAAAAAATAAGCCATTGTTTTTGTAGCAAAACAGGTTGACCAAAAAGGTGTAGGCTGAAGCCTTAGCTTATTGCACCTACCCTTTTTGCATTCATTAATTTAGTCAGCTCCCTTAAGAATTATACTGTAAAATGAAAGAAAAGAAAATATACATACATACATAGTTACATACATACATATATACATACATACATACATATATACATTATATACCCTACTCTGATATCCCCAACATATTTCATACACAATGGTCTTCATACTTCAGATTTATATTTGCTAATCATCTTATTTTTAAATATTATTTTAAAACTATTGAGTGTTTCACACATTTTCATCTCTTTATCTAAACTATTCCATAAGTTTACTCCTTTGACAGATATACATCTTTGTTTGACATTTGTTCTGATCTTTGTTTTGGTGAACATGCAGACTCCTCTCAGTCCGTAACGACTCTCTCTGAGGTGAAACAACTCCTGGATAGAGTCTGGAAGCATTTTGTTGTATACTTTAAACATTAGTTGTGCAGTTTTGAAGTGTACCAATTCTCTAAATTTAAGGGCCTGTGAGTTTATAAATAATGAATTGGTTGGTTGGTAATAATCTGCTTGGTTTATTATTCTTATTGCTCTCTTTTGTAGGATGAAAATTGGATTAGTTATTGTTTTATAAGTGTTGCCCCAGACCTCCACACAGTAAGTGATGTATGGAAGTATGAAAGAGCAATACAATATATGTAATGAATTTGGGTTAAGGATATCTTTTGTTTTATTCAATATTGCGATGGACTTTGATATTTTGTTCTTAATATGATTTATATGTGGTTTCCAGCTCAATTTGTGGTCTATGATAACTCCCAAGAATTTATTTTCAAAGACTCTTTCTATTTCCATATTATCTATCATGATTTGTACTTGATTATAGTTCTTTCGATATCCAAATAGTATATATTTGGTTTTATTTAAATTTAATGACAACTTATTAATATTAAACCATCGTTTTAAAGTTTCCAATTCTGTTTCCACTCTATCCAGAAGCTGCTCAAGATTTTTACCAGAACAAAACAAATTTGTATCATCAGCAAACAGAACAAAGTTGAACAATTTAGACACATTACAAATATCATTTATGTACAATATAAACAACTTTGGACCCAGTATCGAACCTTGTGGGACCCCACATGTGACCCTCAGCAAATCAGATTTGTTATTATTTATCTGCACATACTGATGTCTGTTGTCAAGATAGTTGCTAAGCCATGAATGTGCTACTCCTCTAATCCCATATTTTTCAAGTTTTCTCATTAATAATCTATGATCAATGGTGTCAAATGCCTTTTTTAAATCTATGAATATCCCTACTGTATATTCCTTATTATCTATTGCTGTGGATATTTCTTCTGTCAGTTGCATCAGTGCCATTGTTGTGGATCGATTAGATCTAAAACCATATTGATGTTCACTCAGTTCACAGGAAGCTGCATACAACCACAGAAAAATAAACCGCATTTCCTAGGAGTTTGGGGTGGCTGTATGTCAGGGGTCGACTGGACTGTCTTTTTCCCAGTAAATCTTTGACTGGGTGGGATTTTTATTTTGTGCTCTCTTGTCCTAATAATAAGATATAGAAATAAACTATCTGTTTAAAACTATGGCTTCACGGTCATGGTGCTCCAAGAGCATTACATCCACGCTTATAAGATGGAGGGAGGAAGGGTGGGCTGGTTCACAGCTCCATGTAACAAGATTGATGAAAACAGAGCAAATAGAACAGAGTCTCTGGAGTTTTGAGCTTCATTATCGTATCATGTCATGGTTGATGTTGTTATTGGGGCTTTGTTATTTTAGCCTAAGAACACCTTCCCAGAAGCTCTGCTCTCAATAAACTCCACAGGGCCCTTCTTCACGACTAAATAGTTGGTATCCCATTATAGACATAAACCAGGTATCATCACATACTGTCACAAGCAAGCTAACTGTATATACAATTGTTGCACGGGTAATTAACGCACCATCCTCTCAGATGTACAAAACACTATATTTATTATTGTAAATACGAAGACAGTAGGATAATATAAGCAGACATGGCCACCGTGCTAAACAGTTCTATTCATCACAAAAATAAGAAAACAGTGGAAGAGGCGCTCAGCCATACAGGACATTATTTACGACACGATCTGTAGAGCAAAGATACAAACTCTAAAACACAGCAATGTACCAGCAAACCTAAAATGACACCACGTGCAAGATTGAAACATCAGTTTACTACAGTGATTTAAAGCCTCTTCCGAGTAGCCTAAAACCAAAACAATCTCATTTAAAATATCTGCACCTCTGACCTGTTCCATTTACTGTGGGCTCAATTTGGGAAAGTGCCAGTATTGAGGACCATGATGTTGTTTAAGAATGCTGTGATGGTTTTGAGTAAGATTCATTCCCACTAGTCCTGGGACAACACTTTTTAATTTCCGCATATTTGGGTCCATGGAGTTCTTGACCGCTAGATTTTCCTATTTCAGGAGGGTTTTTTTTCCCATCATTACCACAAACCTCTAGGTAGTCTACATAAGGGATATCTAGACCATTGGCACCTTTTAGCACAAGCCAACCACACTCTTTGAGCACACCTGTACCTTGCATTACGAAATGATCTTTAGAGAAACTCTCCGCGATCAAGGACACCATGGAGCCTGTATCAATCAGACTGTTTACCTCTACTCCCTCCATTAACAGCTTCAGGACTGGACATTGACCCACTAGTCGCGAGTATACTTCACCTTGTGGTTTATTGGTTACAGATCTTTGTTGCCCATCCCCCATCATGTGGTTTTCCACATAAGACAAATGTCCCTCCACTGAGCTGGCATTACTAGACTGCTGGGGTTTACATTCTGACTACAAAACCAGGCTATATGTCCAGGGTACTGGCATTTGAAGCAGATTGGTTTTCCAGAGGCATCACTGGAGACCTCCTCCCCGCTCTTGTAGCCTGAAGACCCTGAGGCCCTTGTAGGTTAACAACTGTCGCCACAAGTGTTGAGTCTGTTGCGTTTTAACTGTTTGAAGTAGCTCTACTAGAACTGGATCTGTCTGATTCTATAGCTACTCAGGCTTCACAATCAACTGGATCTGGCAGTACACCCTGAGAATGAGGTTTTGCCTGGTAACTACTCTCTTCAACCCATAGTCCAGGGGTAGGCAACCCTGGTCCTAGAGAGCCGCAGGGTCTGCTGGTTTTTGTTTTCACCTTAAACACAGCAACTAATTAGACCAAAGAAACCAGCTGAGGTGAGTTAACTGTGTAATCAACTGCTCTAATTGACCAATTAAGTGGTGAGTAACAACAAAAACCAGCAGACCCTGCGGCTCTCTAGGACCAGGGTTGCCTACCCCTGCCATAGTCTATAGCCTCTTTACATAACTCCAGAAATGCTAGATTTGGGGGTTGTCTGATAATTCTTTTAAGTTTTCTGCTTAAGGCTTCATCTTTAACATTTTCAGCAAATTGATTTCTGAGCATTAAGTCTTGATTATGAACACCCTTGGGATTACAGTGGCTAACCTCATCTAAGAGCACTATTAATGCATAATCGTGCTTTAACTTCCCCTCTGTTGTCTATCACAAAAACTGTTTTTGTGGTCTAGCAAATTATTTTTTATTGCCAAATATCTTTTCCAGCACGTCAAAGTTTTTTCAGGATTTTCAAAAACACTTTTTGGTCTCAGTTTAAGCTCTTGCTTGGCTTCCCCCTCTAAATGCAAAAATTAAATCTACTGCTTGAGCGGGGCACATATTTCTCAAATGCAGAGCACATACTGCTAGATGATTTTACATTAAACATAATGTTCCCTTTGGCATACTGTATATAATGTCTAACTTTGAAGTGGATTTGGTCTCCATCAGAGCAGTCGCTCTCTCATTTTCAGTGGCTAACGTGTTTCTTTCTGCTTTTTCACGGTGCAGTTTCTCTTTCAGCTCAGTTTTCAGCTCTGTGCATAATTCTGCCTCCATGGCGAATTAATGTCGAACAACACCATGTCAGGGGGGACAGTCCTGCAAACAATGCTCTGGTCGGCCCGCCGCTGATCTTTGATGAATTCCGCACAGTTCAGTGTGGTTCCAAGGCCCGCACCACTGCGCATCTTCATCACGGGTTTAATTTATTTTTAACGATCGTTCTTAGACCACTGTGCCCAGGTCTGCAAGATTAACTACTAAATAAAGATCTTCATTGCCAAATCTGTGGCATGGGTAATTAAGGCACCATCCTCTCCAATGTACAAAACACTAGGTTTATTATTGTAGACAGTAGGATAATATAAGCAGACACGGCCACCATGCTAAACAGTTGCATTTGTCACAGAAATAAGAAAAGACCGTAAGAGGCGCTCAACACCATGACACATGACACAGTACAGCAAACATAAAGCATCAGTTCTGAACAGTTCGGAAAGAAGTCATTTGGAAAAGTGTCATTATGAAATGAAAAAAAACATTTGGAAATACATGTTATTATCAAATCAAAATTAATTAAATAGGATCACGTTATTGTGAATGAAGTGGGAATTATAAATGTTTTTCTAAATAAAATCGACTTAATTACTTACCTATTTATTTATTAATTTATATAATTATGTATCTATATATTATACAATTACAGACATGCTCAAATGTGTTGGTACCCCTGGTAAAGATGAGTAAAGAGGATTATAAAAAAGTCACTGTTTGGTGAATTAGCATAATCTCAGACTGAAAATTTTTAAAAAAATCCATCCTTTAATTGACGTTCATTTATTATGAGAAAAAGAATCTCTCATCAAGAAATAATTTTTTTTAACAAAACCACGTTGGCCAAAATTATTGGCACCCCTGCATTTATATATAGAATAGAGTATTGATTTTTAATATTTGGTCACATATCCTTTGCATGCCATGACTTCCTGATGTCTGTGACCCAACAACATCAAAAGACTCTTGATATCTTATTTTCTGGTACTCTTACAAGCGATACTACATGTCTCTGCATTTGAATGGATCTATGGGAATTGGGGGGTAGGACTAGATTTAGCTGTAAATTACACTAGAACAGTATGGAAAACAAGGTTGACTAAATGGCTCTAAGTCTGACGTATCAAACAAGCCTCAAACTATCACTCTGCTGCCAAATATGTAGTAGATATGGATGGATCACTTTAAGAGTTTTTTCTCCTGACAAATTTTCCTATTGAACTCTATGGAAAAATAAATCAGGGGAAGAAACCATTCATGTTATCCATCCATATCTACTGTATTTCTGGCAGCAGAGTGACGATTTAAGGCTTGTTTGATATGTCAGACCCTTGATAACTTAGAGCCATTTAGCCAACCATGTGTTCCATACTGTTCCAGAATACAAGAACAAAAACAGAATACAGAATCTTTTTAGATGCAGCTCAGTGAGGTTGAACATAGACTGAATCTGGTCCCCTCTCATTGTGCTAAACTAACACTGGCAAAAATTTGTTTCCACATGAGGAACTTAAAATGCATTAGCTTTTTTTGGCACTTACTGTATAATACTGCACAGAAACTGGTCTATGAAAATAAAAGCACTTTATTTTATTACTGCATTTAAAGCTTAAAAAATCTGAAACAACAACAAAAGACATACTAAATTGCCACGCTAACTACACTTATGTATGGGCCTACTAGATAATGCAGTTAACAGGGAGGGACTGACCACTATACTAGACCCGGTTATTTACAGCAGCCCCTGAAAACACTTTTAAGATTAATTATGCTGCCTAATATAGAGTACAGTAGTAAGGGCCTTTAAATCATAAATCCAACAGCGGCTTGGACAATACCTTCAAATAATAAGACTTCAAACACAACTGAGCATCAATGAACACACAGATGCATTGATTAAATGAGCCTGCATTGTGATGTTACAAAGAGAGCACAATGATGTGACTCAAGGAGAGGTAATTAGGGAAAGCAGTGATCCAGAGACCTCGGGCTGCAATGCCTCCTGGGTCCTGCATATGGCTCAAATGCGAGCCACATGTGCTCTTTGCTCTCGTCCATGCTGGCCCATGCACATTCTGAAATAACTTCATACATTGAACTCCACCCATTTTATACACGGCCATGTTCCGCTGCAATGTCACAGCCACCCAAAGCAGTGTGCCAATCAGATTATCTAAAAAAAACATTTATCACAACTAAAATGACAAGATTTTTTTTTTTCAAGAACTTTTAATCTGCATGTGATGGTATTAACATAGAATATTAATAATAACAGTATGATTTTTTTTAACATTTAGAAAAATAAGGTAGCTATGTAAATGGATAAATCCACTGCCAGTCAGCTAGTTTGTGACCTGGAAATGTTTCAAGCATAAAGGATAATGTTTTTCAACAATCCAATATGAATTAAGTAAAGTTGGATATACCCAGTACTCGAGTTGTAAAAAAAAATCAGGGGGGATGGTAGATTTAAATGTTTAGGAACAGATAATTTGTGCTGTGGACAGCGCATAAGGTGAGAGACCAACAGTGTTACCCCTTATTATTAAAAAAAAGGGTCCACCCCCTTTTTTTTTGAGAGCAACTTCAACAACTGTACTGTATACGGAGGGAGGGCGCTACTTGTTGTGAAATTGATTGGGGGGGGGGGGGGGGTCGATATTCGATCTCGGTCGGGATTGTTGTGTTGGGGGGGGGGGGGGGGGGGAAGCTATATAAATCGCGTATTATTGCTATTTTTACCCCTGAGAGACAAAGGAACTGAGGGCCGGGCGGGCGGGCGGGCGCGGGCATTTGTGATTGTGACTGTGAAATGAACCTAGCTAAGCTAAGCGTCTAGCTAGCTTGTTAAAAAAAAAAAAAAAAAAAAAAAAAACAAAAAAAAAACTAAAACTGTTATGTATATTATCTGTCCCGGAAGGAGAAGACCTCCACCTTTGTGACTAAAAAAATCTTCCTGAATCTTGACTTTTTCTTTTTGTTTTGCTTTTTTTTCTTAAAAAAAAAGCTGTCCTTCTAGCTGTTCCTGCGCTTAGCCTTATCACACGCCACGCCAGTGCATGACCAGACACTGACGTAAAAAAAAAAAAAAAAAAAAAAAAAAATTGTCATTGCGCGTGCGACCGTGCACCCAGTATTTTTACTTATAAAAACTAAAAAAAAAAAAAAAAAAAAAAAAACTGATAACATTCATTAAAAAATTACACATAAAATAAAGGGGGGGGATGGGGGGGAAGGGGGGGGGGGGATTTTGGGGGGGGGGGGATTTTTTTTTAGGGGGGGGATTCCCCCTCCCCCTCCCCCCCTCCCCCCCCCCCATATTACTCAGCTAATATTTTAGCCTTTGAGGTCAGAATCAAGCGTGTCCCTTTAAATGCATTTAGAAATCAGAAATGAAACTGGGAGGACATAGCTGGAATAGTCCAACCAGAGGAGCGCTTTTCTCCAGGGTAACATGATATAGCAGTGCATGAAAGCAACAGTCGTTTTCCCCACGTATAACTATTGTTTTTTATAATAGCCCGCACACAAGTGCTACACATGTGTTTGGGTTCATGCAGGCTGCCAAATCCCCCAAATCAATCGTCAGAACATTGTCTCTGTGGTTTCCACTCAAGCCAAGCTAATTTACGACAAGACAACATTATATTATTTTGACCACTGTTTTTTACAACTCAGCAAAGAGGGAAGTATGTATCTCCAAAGTTTTCTGATAAGGAACATGTGTTTGATATTTATTTCTTAATGACTCAGACAGAAAATATGCTGAATTTTTATTTATTTAAGTGGTGCATGATGCTGTTATACTCTGTTATACTGTAGTTAGGAATAAACACGTCCATGAACACATGGTACTATGATCTTGCACGATCAAATTCAAAGGCTTTGTCAGTTATTATGTGGACTATACACCTATCATAGTGTTCTGTGCGATTTTTCAGGATAGAAAAGTTCTCATGGTTTTTTGTAGATAATTTTGTTTGTCAGTGAGTCCATAATTTCTTGTATTTTGTCTGCTGTTGTCAGCTGCTATTAAGTAACTATGAAAACAGGAGTCTGCCGCTGCCTCCCCGACTCTTGCGCTGTTCTCTCACTTACTGGGAGAGCAGTTGCCATGCTTTACCACTAGATGGCAAAAGTGTGTTAATGAGGGGATTCACCACAAAAGTAGTCACAGCCTCTGAGCTGTGCCTGTTCATTTCTTGTTCGCTGCATCCAATGGACGGAATCACGAACCCCATGAGAAATAAGAAATCAAGTTCCTGGCAAGGAGGTTGTAATGCAAGCACAAACCCAAACAGGATCCAAACATAGCAAATCAAGAGAATAATGGGTCTTTAGTCCAAGCCAGGGAACTGAACTCAACAAAAAAATGACAAGAGGAATAAGGGAAGGTTATTTCTGAAGCTTGAAAACAAACCGCAGAGCAGTACAATTTCCTTTAACCTTTATCATTCAGCCCTGAGCAGAACCAGGTCTGGTGTTGCCCTGTGCTGCTATGGATGCGCAGTGGAATGACATGAGCAGCCCTGTTCTAACATTTCCAACACTTGTTCAATAGCTCCATCCTGTTCCAATAACTCTAGCCTGTTATGACAGTGCCAGTCTGTTCTAACAGTTCTAGCCTGTTGTACCAGCTCCTGTATGTTCTAATAATTCCTGTCTAAACAGCTACATAGGTATCTGTCAGCTACATAGGTATCTGTCACAACACGTATCTAGCCTTTTCTAGAAGCTGTAGCCCTGCTTGGTTACGGAAAATAACTGGAAAGTCAAACAAGGACACATTGAGCTCTGTAATGATGTGGCTAACATCATGTTTTTGTGTATGATGTGTGTATGTATGTATGTATGTATGTGTTTGTGTGTGTGTGTGTGTGTGTGTGTGTGTGAGTGAGAGAGCGAGAGAGAGAGAGATTGAAAGAGAGATACACTGGCTTAGAGGTGAGGCCACTGGAAAAGAGAATACACCTCAGCAGCCATTCTCCTTGCATGTGTGCAGGCCCATGTGATCTCTATACTCAATAATAAAACAATGTTCTGTTTGTGATTGTCTATTAACAGTGTATGTATGCGTGTATGCCTGAATATGTGCGTGCATATGAGTGTCTGTGCACATATACACATGTGTGTGTCTATTTCTGTTTGTCAATACCTGTGTACATGTGTGTTAGTCTGTCTATGCACCTGTGTGTGTTTGGCTTTCTGTCTATGTAGCTTCATGTGTGTGCGCACACATGCGTGAACATGAACATGAACATGCACATGCATGTGTGTTTACCCTGGCCTTCCCAGCAGTTGCTGAGTGTTACTTCATTAGCTCATTATGAAAGCGGAGACAGGAGGTTGGAGAAGTAAACAGTAATACTCCAGACGCTACATAGCTCCCTTGTGATGTGTGTTTGCACCACTGTGACACACGTGAGAGGTGAAGATGGAGACATTTTGGGGCAGAACAGCCTGGGGGTGGCCAGACAGCCTGTCAGAGCTGCTGTATCTCTGGGGTCCTGGACAGCACCAAACACAGTTCACACGGTTTTAATCTTAGAATACAAGGCATGAAGATAACTATTGTTCTGTGAACAATGGATGGCAGCTAGCAGTTCTTGGGCGAATTATACTGTGCATTTTATTGAAAAATATACAGTTTGTGCTTACAGCTGCTAATTATACAAACTAAGCAAGCCCATTGTCAGCAGCCATCACTCCCAAGTGATAGCCATTGCTAATCATCCCCTTCTGTCTGTAGAACCACAGTTACCAGTTGTCTAACTTTCTGTCTAACTTCCATTCTATTTTGAAATTATGCACTATCGCTAGCAGTCATTAGATGGATGACCTATACACTGAGAAAAAGTAATGAGAAATTAATCAGATTTTTCATTCCAGAAGAAGACACTTGCAACACTGATGATTCCACTGCATTTATGAGCACCATGTTGAACCTGTAGAACCTGGAGAATATGCATGCTCTCTTTGTAAAAAATACATTGGTTCTAAAGTTCCCTCAAAACAGTACCCTTTTCCAGCATGAATGTCAAACAGTATGGCATATTTGCACCGGGGGTCCTCTACCGCTTAGTGCAGAGTCCTGCGCAAATTTGGGGCCTTCATTGGAACAGGGACCCACGGGGCAGTTGCACAGTATTGATTTTTTATTTGAATTTTTTTTGCCAGGATGCCACACCGGCCTAAAACAGTGAGCTAACTGAGTGAGTGAGTGAGTGAGTGAGTGAGTGAGTGACTGACTGACTGACTCCCATTGTTGAACTTCGGAGCTGCACACACATCATATATGGAATATAGCTAGGCTACGGTTAAATAACAGTGAGATTTTTGTTTAATTTAACGTGAGTTTTGCAATGTATGGATGACATCATTAGTTGGCCTATATTTCAATTAATATTAGGATACGTTATTTGGATATTTCCATCCAGTTAGCAAGCTCCCTTGTGTTTGTTACATGAATGGTAAGCAAGCCAATGTGTTGCTTTCACTCCGGCACGTTAGCTAGAAGCTAGGTAAACTATCGTATTCTTTTTCTGTGAATTATTATCAGGGGTTGACATTAACGGGATAGTTCACTCGTTTTTAAGAATTGTCTAAGTTAAGATGCGACAAGTCTAAGATTTTTTCTTTTTCACAAATTCGTATTAAAGAAGCAAATCTTAACTAATGTTAGGAATCGTATCTTATCTTACTCCATCCTGTCTTTTCTCTCAGGTTAGCAGAACCTAAATACTCAATCAGAAATCATTGACTAACTAAACTGTTACCTAAAAACCGACGCCAATTTATTCATATCGCGCACAGCTGATCGGTAAATAAACAAACTGACGTTAGTTTGTTAACGCTCTATGTGTATACGTGATATTTTCACAAAAGCACTTCCCAGGCAGGAACCTTGTCGCCACACGTGGCACCACGAACATAATAGCCTACTTATTGCGCTAGGGTGTGAAAGCCATCACCGGGGCAAGACCTCCAGCGCCCAGCATGCACTAGGTTGACCTAGTCTTTTTTGTAAAGACCTGCAGGTCTGGTTGTGCTAAGGCCAAGTCACCTCCATCATCCAGATATCAGGGTTGAATTAAAGGCCTTCACACATGCATTGTGAAGGACCAAAGGTCAGGCTTCTAGCTTGCCAGTGTAAACAGATTAATTCTGAACTGGTTGTATCAAAATGTGTTTGTATGTTTTTGGTTGCAGGATGGGGGGGCAGATAATGTTATTCAGAGCAATAGTATTAGAATCTTCTGTTGGATTAATGTCTTGGCAGGAAGGAACAACCTGTATTTAGTTGTTCTGGGTGCTGTCGAGGGGAGGATAATTAGATGCCCTCAGAACTTTTACATTGTCGCCTGTGGCAGAAAAAAGTCCCTGTGTATCAGTCTTACAGGGTGTTCTGGTTTGTGTTTTGTTGGGGCTGCTCTTTCCAATGACCCTGTGGCTGCTCTAACCTCTAAGGCTCTGTCCAAATCTGTCCAAAAATGTTTTACTGATAATAGTATTTTCACTGATAATATTACAGAGGATATTTTTTTACAGTAAACAGTACACAGCACATTAGTACACAGGACACAAGACGCAGTAGATAGGGCTCTGATTTGGACATAGCGCAACTCTCTTCTGCTTTCGACCCATGCATGATGCTTTGTGACCTGAGAGGCATAGCTCTGTGACCTCACAGGCTCTGTGTGTGGTGAAGAGAGAGAGAAGGAGAGTCGCGGAGGAGAAAAATGCTAATGGGATATACTATACTATTTTTAGCTGATCTTCAGCGGTCATAAGGGTTATTAAAGACCTGAATTGGTGAGGTCAGACCATAAAATGAATGGCTCTGAGTGGATCTGTGTGTGTCGGTAAAGTAGGTCGGAGTGGCGATTATGCACACTAAGACTCTGCCTCTTTATAAGGATCTTCCCACACCAAGTCTGCATTGCCTGCCGAGCCCGTGCTTGCAGTTCCCTTTCACTGTCAGCTCTGAAAATAACCACCAGATCAAAGTCCTCACAAAGGCAGAGCAGCTGACACACAGGAAGGGTGCTGTTAATGAGGGAAGTGGTCACACTCTGTGAGTCTCCAGAATTAGGCCTTGATTGTTGGCCATCGTCAGTGTCTTTGTGTTGTCAATAATTTAGCCACTCTTGAGTCATCCAAGTGGAACAGGAGAAAAGTGAGCGAGTCACGACTGACCTGTTCTATTGCACATTTTCACTCTGCACCTGATTCACAAAATACAACATCACTTTACAATGATAGTGACAATTGGTGGATGTAGTAATCACTAAATAAACTTTTTATCAGTATTGGATTAATGTAACTGTAGCTGATGGGTGTCTGGCTGACAGGTGTCTGAACCAGTAGCCACTGTGGCCTTAATTCAGTGACTGGCTTCATGATGTTCAGCCCATTCATCTCATGGGTGTTTCTGTGCCAAAACTGTATTGCATCCTCTGCAAACATCCCTTGCAGTCAAGATGATGCCAGTACACCCACCAGCTTACCAACAGCAGTTGGTTGAGGTAACTGGATAATGAATGTGGTCACTAAAGATGACATCACTGGGACATTATCTAATTATAAGGCAGTGAAATTTGACTTGAAAGTTTGTTTTGGATGTTTGAGAGATCATTGCTCTTGGTAGCAGCCTCGGTCTCCGCCTCTGCTGACTTTAAGTCACATTCACCTTGGCACAGAAAAACAGCTGCGCAAAGCCAGACATTTTTCATGCAAAATCTTGTACAGTAGAAAATAAGCACAAACAAGAGTCAGAGATTTGTTAAGAGTTGGACATTTATTTTGGTTTATTTTTGTGGTTTGTTTTTGCAGCGCTAATCAGGTGAGAACAACAGACATTTATTTCAGAACAAAACAAAGGGAAGGTTGATGGTTCTCTGCTAGTTGTGTTTTCTTGGAACCTAATAAAGCCCACTTGGTTGTATGTGGCTCCGGTCTGATCATTCTGCCTGCCAAGCTATCCAGATAAGTGGCCCTGTGGAATTTGTGTAACCAAAAGGGAAATTACCTTAAGTAAGAGACCCACTTACTGAAATAAGTACTGTAGTAACAATGTTTAGTGTTGAGGAAGCTTCTTTCCCTCAAGGCTAGAGACTAGATGCTAGGTAAGCTCTGCCTTAGCCCTGTAGTAAATGCTAACACAATTGTACGTCCAACGCTCCAGCCTGCCACCCCACCCCTGGGCCGCCACCTTCGGAGGCTTCATAAAACCCGTCCAAAATTGACTGACCTCGTATTTTTGAACCGACACTCTGAGCTGGTCAGAGGAGGATGCACTCCCACCTCACTGAAAACTGTGAAGTGTATTTTGACAAATCCTTTTTTTCCATAAAAAAAATTTGATAGATTATTGGAGACTGAATACTATTGTAGCGTCGTTAGAACTGTAGTCTTGTAGTACGAGAGGTGGTGATGATGTTTTGAGTGGTTCCCTGGATGTTTGTAGAATGGGATTTCAAGGCAGAATTAGCTGTAGTGTAGGAGTTACAAAATAAAGGAATGGCCCCACAAGAACATAACACAGAAACTTTCTGTTTCGTTGTCCATGTCGGTTTCCATGTTCAAGGCTTCTCTAAACTCAGTATGGCGAGTAGTATAAGTCTACTATTATAGATACTAAATGGATGGAATTGATGATCATAGGAAGACTGGCGGACTACAGGCGGGTTCTGGGGTGAGCAGTAGGGCCTCCCAGTCCGGCACTTTTCTTTATCTGATTGAGCTCTGAACCGGAGTGATGAAACAAGCCATGTCAATCTCTTGTGGATGGCACATCCGATTGGGAAACCCTCAGGGAATCTGAGTCACGGGCCCAGAATTACATTCTGATCACAGAGGGGAAGGGAAGCGCATTTACGGATGAACTGGCTCAACCATCCATGCAGTCTCACTTCATCGAATTGACATGTTTAAAAAAGAGCCGTGGGGGAACCTTGTTTGCACACTTGCACTCATTCAGGCTTTAAAATATGGATCACTTGTCCTCTCCTTTTTCTATTCGATTGTATAAATATTATATATATATATATATATATATATACATATATATATATACGTATATACACCTGAATATACTGTATGTATGTACTTTTTTTGAAGTACCTCTCCTTTGTTATCTCTCTCGCTCACATGCTAACACTACCATTTCACTCTTGTGCTCTCTGTCTCTTTAAGTCCCTCACACTATTTGCGTCAGTCTTGCTGAATCGGAAGTGAGTTGTGGAGGAGATTAGTCTCTCTCACTTGCCCTCCTTTTCTCCCTCTCTCCTCTCTCCTGCTGTGCAGTTGAGACTTCCAAACGCACACACAGCAGCCCGCAGGGGGCAGCGTCACTCCTTGCGTCAGTTCAGCGTCATGCCAGCCTTGTGAAGGTGAAGGTGAGCTAAGTCTGTTCATCTGTGCCTCTCCCCTCTCTCTCCCTCCCTCTCTCTCTCTCTCTCACACACAGTCTTTGGGCACCAGCGTGACAGTGGACATTGCAGTGATGGGAGAGGCCCACGGGCTCATCACCGACCTGCTGGCAGACCCCTCCCTGCCCCCCAACACCTGCAGCTCGCTACGGGCGGTCAGCAACCTGCTCAGCACCCAGCTCACCTTCCAGCCCCTGCATCGGTCCCGAGCCAACCCCCCGGGCTCCTTCAGCGACGCTTACACCTGCTCCGACTCCGAAGAGGGACCCGAAAAGGGCGAGAAGCTGGCCATCCCAAAGGTACGACCGCATTGCATCATGGGAAAGCTGGGCTGTCAGTATTCTTACATTCCCTTAGCTGCCCATGGGTTAGACATTAATGCAAGTACAGCTAAGTAAATATTACAGTTGTCATGTTACTGGGTAAATGCTTGTCAGTGGCGCTGCATCCAAGTGCAACAATATTCTGCAGTGCTTTGTATTTTCGACACAGTGTTCTCTGTGAGAGAACCAGCGCAGTAATGTAAAGAGATGATAGCCCCAAGCGTTGTCACTCTTACTGTGCCCAGACTGTCTATGTCTGACCTCTGAGCGGGAAGATGTGAATGTGCCCATTCGTCTGCATCGTCTTGTTTGCTGTATTTTTTTGATTGTCTGTGGGCTTGCACACTCCTCTGTTCAGCACACATGCCGGTCCTGCACACGTGGCCGGTCCTGCACACATGGCCGGTCCTACACACATAGCCGATCCTGGACACGTGGCCGGTCCTGGACACGTGGCCGGTCCTGCACACATGGCCGGTCCTGGACACATGGCCGATCCTGGACACGTGGACGTAGGGGTGGTTTGGTCCTCAGACCCCTCCACAGCTTCCACGCTGCCGAGGTCAATGGCGGGCTTGCCACCGCTTTGCTTCGCTTGTTTCCTCTCCGGTGGCTCTGTGCAAGAGGGGAGTCACGTGTAAAAGCCAGACTGGCCCTGCCCCCGTTTTACCGCCCAGCTGTCAGCCTCGTCGCCGCGGTAGCCTGTCAAGGCCTAATGTAGCAGGGAATGGTGCACGTTGCTGCAAAGCACTTTTAATGTTTTACAGCGTGGCACTTAAAAATGCATGCCGCTGGTTTGAACATAGGTGGGACTAAATAAAGGCACTACGATGCAGTACTGAGGTCCGGGCCAAAATAGAGTGCCGTCTAAGCATCCTCTGGTCCTTTATAAATCAGCACCCAAGCCTTGCTCCGGCACATGCCAGCTTAATTCAGTTCAACATCCAACTCAACTCTGAATAAACCTGGTCTCCATGCACCAGTGCATTCTGTCTGAAACCCAGGTTTAGTTTTTTGTTGGACCTTACATCTAATGAATCGCATGATAGCCGCACAGTGATCATACTGTAGCTCTCAAGACAAGATAGCGCATGATAGCCGCACAGTGATCATACTGTAGCTCTCAAGACAAGATAGCGCATGATAGCCGCACAGTGATCATACTGTAGCTCTCAAGACAAGATAGCGCATGATAGCCGCACAGTGATCATACTGTAGCTCTCAAGACAAGATAGTGCATGATAGATAGCCGCACAGTGATCATACTGTTGCTCTCAAGACAAGATAGCGCATGATAGCCGCACAGTGATCATACTGTAGCTCTCAAGACAAGATAGCGCATGATAGCCGCACAGTGATCATACTGTAGCTCTCAAGACAAGATAGCGCATGATAGCCGCACAGTGATCATACTGTAGCTCTCAAGACAAGATAGTGCATGATAGCCGCAGGTGTACTCGTGAAGTCATCGCTG
Source organism: Ilyophis sp. 1 JC-2022 (assembly GCA_022702515.1). Lineage (NCBI taxonomy): Eukaryota > Metazoa > Chordata > Actinopteri > Anguilliformes > Synaphobranchidae > Ilyophis > Ilyophis sp. 1 JC-2022. The sequence continues at coordinate 87,707,682 of CM040404.1, read as the reverse complement.
GACTGTGAAAGCAAAAACAGATGTCTGCCAGGAAAGTATTTACACACGGTTTTTAGTTTAACAGAAAATAAACTTCCATGTATATTTTCTGGGTCAATATGTCCCCGGATATGACATGTTTCTATGGATTTCTTCCTGCCTTTTTTTGAGATCTATCAGGCCCTGGGTCCCTCCCTTTGCTTGAGCACATTCTCTCAGATAATGATGTATTTTTGCTAAGCCCCCAAATCCAGACCTCTGCTTTAAATCAAGACCTCTCTGTGTCACCATGGACACGGTCAGGCTATCGCCCAGTTTATCTTATACTGGAACCAATCACACACGGCTTGTTTATTTATGGTTTTTGTGCACACCCCCTTCCACCACCCTCCGCAATAGCCAAACCACTTAACTCCTTGCCTACAGGCATTTTCCCAGTGAAGGGGGACAAAATAGACAGATTTTACAGTTTTATTGAGGAAAAATGGAGCGTGTGTCTCATTTCTCGAGTGGTGTTTTCTATTTCATTTCCACAGCTGTGTCAACACACCAAGTATCTGGAAAAAAGAAACAATGTAAAAGGTTAGGGAAAGGGTTTTGGATTTGGAAAACATGAAGTATCTAAACTCTTGAAGGGAGAAAAAACAGCCCAACATAAAGCCTCCCCCCTTTTTTCTTTTCTAACTAAAGGCTGATTGGCTGGCTCGGCCACCCAATCGGGACACTTCATTGCCTACCTCGCTATTTTTAAGTCCATGTGGGACGCTCAGTTTGATGAAAAAACGCCAAGAATGTTATTTTCCAAGCGCATTAGCTTCTTCGTAAGTGCATTTTTAGGTCTGTCTGGGGGAAAAATACACACAGTTGTGAATATTGGAGTTTTGGAAAAATGTGTTTTGGCCAGTCTGTCCAAGTGGCCACAATGGTTAAGTCAATTGTGTATAGAGCAGTGATGCACCCGTGGGCTGGACTGAATCTGGATCATTCTTGCACCAGTTACCGCTGCGAGTCCTGTGTATGGGGTGGTGTAATTGGCCATAGCGTCATTTGGGGAGAGATAGTTACAGTTGGCAGGGCATACCTCATAGGAACTCCGCAGGTCTATTAGGCACCTGTAGAGAGGGCAGCTGAGCTGGCAGAGCTGCTGAGGCAAGGCTCGGTCTGGGAGAGGGTATCTGTGCAATCTGAGGCCACGCCTACTGGTCAAGTAGGCACACATACTCGCCGGCATTAACTAATCAGCCCATGGCTTATAAGTGTGCTTCTTTCTACAGTAGGTGTCTGCATGCAGAGAGAGAGAGACCGAGCTGAAAAGCTTTCGTTGCGTTTTGGTTTGTTTTTACTTTATTATTTAGTTTGTTATATTTTTCTTGATCCCGTGAGGGTGAACGGAGATTTAATTTAGTTTTAGAATAAAACGCCGGTTAAAACCAGAATTAGCGCATCTCCCTGTGTCCACCTATTCTACCCCTCCCAGGGGTGTCATCCGTTGTGTGACCGCTGTGCAGTGAAAAGGAAGTGTATGTGTGCAGCTGACTGCCTGTGCTGGTCTCCTCCCTCTCAGCTTAACAGAGGAGGATGTAGCTACGCATGGGGTGGGCTAACAAGGTGAAATTTGGTATTTCAAATTTGTGGAGGAATCATTCTGTTTTTATGCTTTCGAAGACATACTACCCTTTTAAATGAACAACACAGGATATGCTACTATATTAAATTTGTAAAACATGATATTTTAATGTAAATGCAATTTAGGTGAGGTAATGGGGATTCGTGTTGAATAGGCATAGACATTTGAGTAGGCTCTGTACAGGTGCTGGTTCTGCGTGAGGGAATATTGTATGTCTAAGTGAGATGAGGCGCAGACATGAATTGGCGTATTCTTTCGTATGCTTTATGGCGTACATTTTTATTTTTTTGCCAGTTGTCTCTCAGCTTGGCTGTTCCTTGCCAGCGATAGTTGAATTTCCCAAGCCCAAGCTGTTGTACTGTTTTGGTACTCGTGGCTGAGTCAGACTAGCAAAGCCATGGAGAGCACCACACCTCCACGTCACTAACCAGCCACATCCATGAGGTATCCTGGTGTTCAAGAGCGTGCCTCTGAGTCTGATTCATGTCATTTGACGGACATCTCCCTCTTCTTGCTTTTGTAAATTATCGCATCTGCAAGATTCAAAAAAGCATGCTCGCATGAACATCATCAGCTGGGGGGATGGAGGGAGGGAGGGAGAGGGAGAGAAAGAGGATAAGGCTTATGTCAAGAACACAAACACATATGATTATGTATTAATTTACTTACCTTTCTCTCCATCTACCAGTCATTCATTCTGTCTGTACATCTATCTAATAATTTATGTTTTTGTTCAGGACGAATACAAGTCATTGGGAAATTGCAACATAGAGTTCAGATGCGTGTTTTCCAACACCATCCCTTAGATTAGTTATTAGTTAATATTGCACATTCAGAAAACTATGAAACAAGGACCGGCGTTAACTTTGGAATCACTCCACTGTTTGTGTAAAGACCCTCTTATTGTTGGAATGCGCTATGGCCCTATTAAACTTAGATCTAGGGCTTGTGAATTTGCAGTAACAATCTGGGTTATGTATGTTGCGCAAACCTGCAAACAATTTACCCACAATGCCACACTGCCAACAAGCACGTAGCAAATGTAAAATGTCATGAATTGCTACTGTCCCAGACAAATAAAAAACTGGTTTCAAACAACTGTCAAGGCATTCTGGATTTAAATGTGTCTTGACAGTGCTTTCCAGCATGCACACACACACACACACACACACTCATGCACACACACCACATCCAAAATGGGAAGGCACTGTATGTGGCTTAATTTCAAAATTAGCTCATCACTCAGCAGGTCACTTCTCATGAGAGTGCACTAGTGCAGCCAATTCTATTAAGTGGCTGTAATGTTATATATTGTGTGTGAGAAACAATAAACCCTGTTAAATAATAATGGTTCCCACACACTGAAATGGCTCTCCGTGGCTGGTGAATTATTGTGCAGAGCAACAGTTTTTGCTTTGGGAAACATCAAACCGACCACAAAATGAGATAATGCATCTCTGAGCATATATTCCTGTAAGTATTTGTATAAATACGAGTACAAATTTATCTGGCACATCTTTATTCTGCACGGGCCCTCGTTTATCCCCCTGAAGGCTGTGATTGATGTAGTAATGACAAAGCCAATAGAAGCAGAGATGTTTCTGCAGCAGAACAAACTTTTGTTTGTTTTCTTCCATCTGCTGTATGTTTCTTCCATCTCTGTTCACCTCCAGCCCAGCTTTTCGAATAGAAAACAATTATCTATCACAGGTTACCATTGTCATTAAGCCATTCACAGGGTTTTCAGATACCCATCTCACTTTGGAACATGCCAGGGGGAGCATTGCTCTTGGCCTGGTCATTTAGCCTGTATTTATTGTATTTATTTTACTGTGTTTGAAACATAGAGGGGTGGAGTGATGATCTGGCATGCTCCCATTGGCTTCGCTTGCTTCCGTGCTGTGATTGGGGGGTTTATGGCCGGTGCCACATTCCCATTACATATGGCTAAATGGCACACGGTCATCTTCATCTCCCCACCTCACCTCTGCTCAATCACAGACTCATCACTATATAGCAAAACAAAGCATGTCCATCAATAATACACCATAACCCCATTTTTGGGGGGTTCATGATTTCATGACTTTGCTTGCCCTTCACTTCCTATGGTCTTTGTATTTGAGAGCCAGTCAGTTGTATGTTCTGGGGCATTTCTGAGCAAAACCGTGCATGGCTGTTGGGGATGAATTCACAGCATGTCACTGTCCTGTCTAAAGCCACTTACTACTCAATATAAGGACACAAGTTTTTTGCTTCTAATTCTGTGTCCTTATATTGCGTAGTAATTGTGCCAGTAAGTAACAGAAAGAGTGGTAGTTATAGAGTTTATAATTGTGGCACAGTAGTCAGGTAACTGGGATCAAAACCAGAAGGTTGCATGTTTAAATCCCAGTTGGGTGCTGCAGTTGTACCCTTGGACAAGTATTGCAAGGATTTGCTTTGGTAAATGTGCAGCTGTAAAATGCATTAAAACTGTAAGGGCTCTATCTTGGCGATCTTTGCACTTGGTCTAAACGCATGGTGTAAAGTGCATTTAGGGCATGTCCAAGTCCACTTTTGCTAGTTAGACGGCAAGTTTTTTGAGCGGTAAGCACAGTGCAATGTGCAAATGGACTGAACTTAGTCTCTTCATTAATTATAGGTGTGTTTTGGGCGTAACATGCAATAAACCAATCAAAATGCCACATCCCATTCTCTTTAAAAGCCTGCTTTTCCACCTTGGCGGATTGCTTATATGATGGCGAAACAGACATGCTCGTGCGTGTGTAGTGCGAGCAAGGAATATGCTATATGGATCAATAGTATGATCAATATTATTCGGACTAACCATTATGAAACGTTTTGATATACAAAATCATAATCTTTAACATTAGGGTTTAACACCGACACGGGTTTCTGGTAATTCCTGACAGTGCTGGTATTTTGTAAAATAGACTATATTCGGTAAAGTTTTGTTAAAAGCACCTGCAACAGCTGAGAATAAGCTACCAGAATGGCTTCAGTCTCACCTTAGACAACGCCAAATTGGCCTGCTTGTTTAACAAATTTTGTTTGATTATACAATGAAGCATTGTCAAACATCAATTCCATGAGGCTGTTCTCATGGAGTTCTCGAAGTTCAAGCTTAATCCGAAGTTCAGTACTTGCATTCTAATATTGATTAATAAGATAAATACTGTTATTTTGCCTTAATGATGACACTTAATACAATAAAGCTGTCAGGTTGGCAACCCATAGGTGCACGCATATTTTCCCTTGTTCTATAATGTCCTGCTTATGGAAATGTAACCAACGCTTTAAGTCCACTTTCCCGGGAAGACCGTGAAAAGTGTGATTTACAGCAGGTGAAACAGACCTGCTCCTGCATGAAGTTAAAGTACACATGCAGAGAATGGCATTAAAATTAATTGTGAATTAATTGTGTAATGTGCTGCAAATTAGTTTTAGTTTCTAATTAGACTCTTAGCTCTCTTTAAAATCGTTTTGTTCAGTTATGGTATAACAGTGAAATCAGCTGGGTTTTAATAAGATGAGAGTATGAAAACCTGGTCACTGTAATTAAAAAAATATGAAGGGATGAAGAATAAGGTTAAAATTCAGTTAAAATGGTGATATTTAAATTAATCTCCATTTTTTTACTGTAGGCTATCGGAAAAACCTTATGCACAGTGAATACCCGGGACTATAGCCTAGGCTATATGAAAAACAATAAATGCAATATTCACTGGACAAGGTTTTGAACTTTTTTCAGTCAAAACCATTCTATTTACTTACAGGCTGTAGGCCTAGATTTAGAGAGCTGTATTGTAATGACATCTGAAGCGCATTTTCAGTACTCAAATGTCCATCTATTGCAGTGCGCAAGTTTTTAATTGAATGACAATTCACGCATTAGGTGTAAATTACAATGTGCGCATTAGGCTTGATAAAGGTGTTATCAGCAAAGTTTTAAATGGATAGCCATTGTCCCGTAACAGTAGATTGTCTCCCCGGAAGATTAGACTACAGGAACTATTGGCAAATATAACTTGATCCAGGATAATTGCGAATAGTTTATATATGTAACCTACCATCGCACATCGCCTGGATATTGATGGAGTGCGCTGAAAGCAATTTAACATGGCATTCCCCTTCACTGAGGGACAAGTATGTGGTCTTTGACCTATGGACCCTTTTATTATTATGCATTTTTTGATATAGTCTACACAATAATAATATTTCACATTGTAATTGATATTTTTAGTCATGCTTGTGCGCGCCCCTGTGTGTAACAGACAGGAGGGTGTACGCGCGTTGTGCACACGCCTATGTAGATGCACTTATATGCGCCGTCAAAATAACATGTAAACAATCAAGTTTTTGGTGGTTTTAGTGCAAGCGCTTTTTGCTGGCTCAAGATAGCAATACGTCAAAAATAATCCTGGCCACACCTCATCTTAAGACCAACACGCCCGGTTCACTTGCAACGGGCACAAGAATACATGATATTTAAACGACGTGAGCGCTAGGGGCTATAATGAACCCTGTGCCAGGTGTAAGATAGCAAAGACACTTGCGTTTGGGTTAGCGCCGCTTAGCACAGTGTGTGAAATAGGGCCCTAAGTCTTTATCAGGGTGCCTACTGGAGAAATTAAAAATTAAAGCTAATTTTTTCCCCACTTTGAATGACCTCCATGTTGGCCACAGCTGAGTAAGTTTACACTTACTGAGTACCAACTTGGTTTCATGACATCATTATTCAGGGGCAACTTAAGCAGCTAACATTCAGCACCCTATCTGCTTGTGCATTTGGACACGTAATGACTCGATTTAGGTTGAACGGACCACCAACCTTAGTGAAAAGTAGGACGGCAGATCTGGCGGTGGAATCTGGTGCCTCCCACAGCCGCTCTCGGTCCGGCAGTGACGCAGTGCCGTGTGTGTGATCACAGCGTCTGAGGCGGAGCCTTCCCCCCGGGCTGCTGCGCCGAATCTCCTCCACCTGGACCACCACCACCTCCGCCACGGGCCTCCCCACCATGGAGCCGGGCCCAGTGCGCCGGGACCGCAGCGCCAGCATCAAGCCTCTCCACGAGGGCCCCATCTGCAGGTGACACCATCCACCCCCCAAATGTATTTACTGACGCTCTCTTCTCATTTCCCCTGATGCCCCTCTTTTTGATTTTCATTGACTTCATCCTTTGTTCCGTTGCCCTCTTTCTCTCTCACTCTATTTATCCCTCTCTCTCCCCTCTATTTCTCTCTCATTGTCATTCTAAATCTCTGCCTCTTTCTTTCTTTCTTTCTCACCCTCCTTCTCTTTCTCTGTCCCCCTTCCCACTCTTCTTCACCCGCTCTTTCTCTACCTTTTGCGCTCAGAGTTGTAAAGTGGTATGCCTTGTGCTGCGGTCGTCAGTTATTCTGATACTTGATTTAGAGGATTGTAAAAATTTGATCCATCAAGTGAAATGCGATGGAAACGATTGACTCCCGAGGCCCACACATGCAATATTTTGGTCATTTTATATTATTCCACAAGGTCTATCAAACATATGTTGATAAGATTTTTTTAATAGAAATTTTTTTTAATGCATTTTTAAAAAGATATAAATCCAGTGGGTTTCTCTTTCTTCGAATTGAACAGGCCGTTTTTGGCTGGGCGGTGCATGTTTTTTTTTTTTACATTCTCTGGGTTAAATAACGCGAGCGCCCCTCCCATATTCTGCCTGCTACACCTGCGTTTGATGAGTCTGAGGGTGGGACACGGAAAGGTGGGATACCGATACAATGTCAATTTCGTCCAAAATGATATGCCCAATCTAAAACAAGAAGAGACTATGAGGAGGAAGCCAAGGTTTGATCATGTTCCATTCACCAAAAACATATAGATTTAAAAAAAAATTATTATTCATGCCAATGTACACCATAGATGCCTCATATTCATTCAGAAAGATGGAAAATTGCGTTTTCCAATGGAATTCGCCTTTAATTTATTCTCCTCTGCTCCGTTTACGCCAGCTGCCGTATCTATGCTGTAGCCTAAAGCAGCATTAACCACAATTTTAGTTTGACACAAATATTTTATTATGATATTTTCTGTGTTTCATATTTTGAATGGAACAATTCTTTTTATACTTGTTATATGCTTGTGTTAAAAAGGAAAGGAAATAATGCAATAGTTGTACAAAAATACTGCTGTTTAAAATTTTTTGTGGTTTATTCTGATATTTTCTGCACTTTATATTTTGAATGGAACAATTATTTGTGTGCTTGTGTTAAAAAATAAAGGCCATTAAAGGAAAGTAGGATCGTAGGATCATATTTTACATGTAGGATTCATATTTTACATATTTTTGTAAAAATTGTATCAGGCCTCGGTATTGTAAGATACTCAATGTCGATTGACACGGATCGGGATTGGAGACAAACAAACTTGATCGGGACATCCCTACTGTTTAGCACTGGCAAAAGGAGATGATAGCAGAGGACTGCCCGTCTGTTCTCTGGACTTTAAATTAAACACCGAAGCAGAGAGAGAGGCTGTATAGTGATGTCATCAGCCTGAGATGAAGTGGACCATGGGAAACAGGAGGAGTCATGTGGGGAACAGAGGGATGAATTGACGTGAAACAGCTGAAATGTCAAGTGGAGGCCAGTGACCGACAGAGGGGTCAGCATGCTGTCACTGATGTCTCAGAAGCAATGTTTATCTACTTCCAAAGAGTATTATTTAAAATATTGCGGCTAAAAATCACTTTACCTCACTAAAATCTTTTGAGTCCTTTAAAAATGACCTGCAAGTGTAGGTGAGGGTGCTTGTGTGTTGTTCTTGGTAAGGGCTTGGTTTGGCTGGTTGGTTTACCTCTCTTTCTCATCGAGACACTGGAGTATCCAACTGGAGTTTCTGCGCGGTCCCAGCAGCTAACAGGTTCCATCCATGGTCCCCTGCTCCGATTTTGTCAAGGGTAGGGTGTGCTCAGGTCACCTCATGGCAGACATCAGTGCATTGTGTGCCCAAATTTGTTGGGGATTTTCCAAGTTGTGCTTTGAATTCCTCACTACAAAGTGACACGACCCTCTCCTCTCCCCATCAGTGATGCTGTTTGGTCTGTCTGGTAACTTGGTATCAAAGGCTGTTTTTAAATAATGCCATAACCAATGTGCTACAGATGGACAGTTTTTGCTTAGCCCCTGGATCAGAGCACAAGGTCAGCATTTTCTCTGTAAATTATCATTTTTTTAAACACTTTGATCTCCATCTGCGAACACAGTCTACGCACAACTTGGCTGATCAAACCGCAGTTTAGCAGCAGCAACTGGCATGCTTGTGTTCTTTTTTATTTGTTTATGCAAGAGCTGTTACATGAGTACTCTGTGTGAAAAATAATTGATAAGCAGCTAAACCCGTTCCTGCAAGAAAAAAGGAAAAAAAGTCCTTTCAGGTGGTGAAGGCGGACAGCTTGTTTCATCTCCCCTTTTCTTTCCCCCCCAGCGACTTTGTGACATCAACACGAAAGTCCTCTCAGGCATTAGTTATTCCGCTTTGTAAATAGAAATGCTTCTCGGCACTCCTCCATGGTCACCCCACTTTAAATCAAATACCAGGGGAGTCTGAAGCAGGAATGCACGCCCGCTCTGGAGGGCGTTCCTCTGAAAACGTTCACGGGAAAGCTTGGTCCAGTGTTTGTTTGCTTAAGTGCTGTTTATTTCCATATTTAGGAATTTTTCTTTCTATTTTAGTTTTTTTATACGGCTTGTATACTGTAAATCCACTGAATTATGATTGTAGGAGCTCAAGTTCAATTATTAATCTTTATAATAACCTCAGATAACCATCTCCTCTTGGCGTGTCTGTCCCAAGGCTGTCTCCTAGATACACAACATACTCCAAAATAGGCCACCACTCCACAAAATAGGCCACTACTCCACAAATTCTAAAAGACTGTTTTGACAGACTTTTAGAATTTTAAGAACATCCATGGTCTCATGCATAACATGCATACCCTCTCATTTGAGAAACTCATCACCTATGGCACTCTTCCTCTTCACTGCAGCTGGGCTAGGGTAAAAGCATTCCGAGTGGCCCCACCTTTTAGCATGAACGCAGTTCTGTGATTTTCCTCCGTCAGCAACCTTTCAGCACCTGGCCTCCCTGTAGATGGGAAGCCGATGGCCTCGAGCACAGGGCCCCTAATTGAGGTCTTCAGCTTATTCTCACAGCTTGGCTCTGTGGTCAGAGATCAAATTAAAAACAGACTTTCTCTGTTAAACTGTGACCAGAGGCACAGACGTAGATTGGTGAAAAGACCTCACTGCCTTACACTCATGGCACACTCACACTCACAATGGCACTGTGTCTTTTTGTCTTCCATCAGACAGCATAATTTACTATCTTGGGAGAAGTACTGCCTGTTCTGTAATTATTAAGTGATTCTGTGTCGCCCCTCAGTTGTTGTTTGAATGATGATTCAGGCAGTTTGTTTGGATTTCTTTGCACAGCGACAGTAAAATAAAATTCAAAATACCCAGAAGCTTTCCGCAGGGCTGCAATAGCTGCTCTTGGTTTGTCGAATGTTCAGTTCTCAATCACGCATTCCTTCAGTGAGTGAAAAAAAGTTTCAAAACAAGTTTCCATCTGCGATCTGTGTTTTTAAATAGATGCAATAATTTAAACGTGTAACTCTTAAAAGGAAAAACTGTATTCTCGGTAAAAGTGCCGTATCCATAATACTTGCTGTGAAAGTTGCAAGGCTGTCTATAATTTTTAGTGTCTTTTGCATAATTTTTTTCTGTTACATTAACGGGCGGTTTCTAGTGACGTAAGTAGAAGTATAATTACGCCAGCTGTGAGGCCAGACATCTTATCTAAAGAATCAGAGCTAGAAGCAGTGCGTAGAGGACCCCTTTTTCCTACTGTACTTGGGTGCATTATCTGCTCTACATCTGAGCCTATGGGGCATACAGTAGATTCCTGGCAACAAAAATAAGAGTCCTCATTGTTTACCATGGCTTTAGGCGCTGTTCTTTTAGGCCCGGGACCAAGTGTTATCTGTAAACTGCAGAAACGTTTCAATGTGAAATACTGTGGCAAGTTAATACCGAAAGCATAACAAAGTGCAGGCAGTCACAGTTTAGTGCCTCAGAATGGTCAGATATATAAATACGAGAACTTTACAGACACGATGTACAGTAACAAACGCTCCATCCAATCAAAAGATAATTACCTAGGGCTTATAGATTTCCAGAAGGATTGTGTGTGTGTGTGTGTGTGTGTGTGTGCATGTGTGTGTTTGTGTGTGCGTACATGTGAGCGTGTGTTTGTGCATGTGTTTGTGCGTGTGTGTGTGTGTGCGTGCATGTGTGTGTTTGTGTGTGCGTGCATGTGTGTGTTTGTGTGTGCATACATGTGAGCGTGTGTTTGTGCGTGTGTGTGTGCATGTGTGAGTTTGTGTGTGCATACGTGTGAGCGTGTGTTTGTGCGTGTGTGTGTGTGTGTGCATGTGTGTGCGTGTGTGTGTGTGCGTGTGTGTGTGTGTGTGCGTACGTGTGAGCGTGTGTTTGTGTGTGTGTGTGTGTGTGTGCATGTGTGTGTGTGTGCATGAGTGTGTTCATGTGTGTGCGTGTGTGTACGTGTGAGCGTGTGTGTGTGTGTGTGTGCATGTGTGTGTGTGTGTGCATGAGTGTGTGTGCGTGCATGTGTGTGTGTGTGTGTGCGTACGTGTGAGCGTGTGTTTGTGCGTGTGTGTGTGTGTGTACATGTGTATGTGTGTGTGTGTGTGCATGTGTGTGTTCGTGCGTGTGTGTGTGCGTACGTGTGAGCGTGTGTTTGTGTGTGTGTGTGCGTACGTGTGTGTGCATGTGTGCTATTCTGCTTGTTTGTGTTGGTGACTGAAACCCATTTGTGCATATTCACCAGCTGGAGTAATACAGAATGTTAATGAATTATAATGACAACAAATCTGCTTGTAAAATGAGTTCCCTTTGTGTAAATTGGTGTGAGGAAATTGTAAACATGCTTTTTCTCCCTTTACCGCTTGTGTTTAGTATTGTTTCCTTATGTTAGTTATTTTACTCACTTACTGTATTGAACGTATTTCATATTATCATGTATGTAACTATTTGAATTCTTAATCCATGCGGCACACTTGATTGTGATTGCGATTGTGTGCAGGCCCGTATGTGGCATGTGTCTGTGTGTCTTGCGCGCGTGTTTGCATGCGAGTGCGTCTTCGTGTGTGTCCGTCTAACAGTTTGTCATCCTGCTTTGCAGTACGGTTAATAGCGACTCGTGGAACAGCTCAGTCACACTGCCTATTTTCAAAAGCAGGTCCGTGTCCGCGTCCTACCCCGCCTCTGCCAGCACAAACCACCTCTACTCCAAACGGCAAGGCAGACCAGGTGACTGTCACGCCCAGCCTGCGGCTGCTCTTTTCTGTGTGCATGTCACAACTGTGTTTGTGTGTCTGTGTGTGTGCGTGTGTGTGTCTATGTCTTTGTGGCCATTTGTTTGTTTGTGTGTATACATATGTGTTTGTGCATATATGTGTGTGTCTGGGTCTGTTTATGCATTTGTAACTATGTACATACATGTGGATGCATGACCAGCGCGGTGTTCGCAGCCTGCCTGTGATCCTGTTTGCGTGGGATACTGTTAGTGTACAGCATGCACCGTGTGCCTGTGATGGTGTTGACCTCGTTGACCGCATTTGAGAAAGCTCTCTGCGCGGAGGGGAAGTGATCTGCTTTCTGATGCTCCACCACTGTACTGACACAAGTGCATTTTGGGAAATCACATTTTTTACATCATTCAGCAGATCTGCTGGGACACACAGACAGAATTGACAGATGGGACAGCTTCTTATTTGTTTACATGGCTTCAAGAGCATGCAAGGTTTTACAATCCGAGAAATAGGCAGCGGTGTACCTCGCTAGCATCCTGCAATGTTTCTGTCAAAATTGGGCTTGAAACAAGCTTTAAGGTCTCTGGAAAAGGTTAATAAATCCCAGGGAAAGAGGGTGGTTGCAAGGGCCAAGCTCTCGGTTCATCCAACCACATAATTTTCCTTTGTTTCTTTTTTTGTTTTTGTTAAATAACAGCTCTAGCAGCCCTTGAAACCTCATCACAGAAGAATAAAAATCCTCCCCCAGAAACCGTCTGGCCACGTTATGATAATGTAATGATTGCGTAACCAAAACCATTCATTTCCTATTCCACACCTGCTGCACATTACACACGACTGGGCCGACCACAGTAGTACAACAGCGCTTTTATTTCTGAATCATCGGTGTCATTACAGGAGGAGTGCTGCCACTCAAACGAGCTCAAAGGCCAATTTATCTGAAAGATATATAAACACTCCAGCCATTTTGTTTTTCATGAAATACTGTATTATAAGTCCAGGCATTTCCTGGTGTGAGGCGGCAGGTTTTTTTTTATTTCTGATGAGGTATTTAAATTGAAACCATCAACACTCTACACTCGGCTATGAAAACAAGGAGGGTTACAGAGGGAGCATTGGAGGATGACTGATTTTTTTTGAAGATGAGGGAAATGTTACAACCCTCCCAAACATATTCCATTACTTAGACTTTTTTTTTGTACATGTATATATTTTTATTCTAATGATTGAACAGACAAAGATGATGATTGTCTGTGACTTTTGCTTGGAATTGGAATTGAATAGTCTGGGTTTCTGGCCCTCTGTTGCTTGTTTTCTCCTTAGCGCAGTACTTTCCTATGAGCTAACCCTCAAAAGGCTTCATGTTAATCTTGCGCTGGATGAAGACTGCGTTTAGTTCAATAGTTGACTCGCGCAGATTTATGTCAGTGCAAATTGTGCGTTGGACCTGCCAGGGTCATGCGCACCGCATTTCTGTCTGGCGGCAGGTACAAAAGACTGGCTTGCGCAGCTATGGAGTGTCACCTTGGTGACGAGCCAAAACCCTCTCCTACTCCCATCATCATGATGTCACTCATTTTGTTTACTGTTGCTGGCTCACTGCAAGGACTCTCATGCTGATTTTTTCAAAAATGAATTGTGTGTGAACAGCTGTGAATCCAGTAGCTGTTCCAATGCAATTCTATCACTTATATAAAAACAACTTTTTTATTGAAAAGAAATTGAGAATCTTCATTTGAGCCGATCAGTGGTACAAATGTGAATGTCTTCTGAGAGGACCACACACTCCACCATCTTTATGATATACTGTATATGAAAAAGTAAATAATTTATTAAATATACATTTTCTCCCCTCATGCATTTACTATGCACCGTCATCTTCTGCTGTCCCCCAATTGCTGCTAATAAACTAGGGAACCAAGATTAATCGCGTAACTCCCACCAGACAAACACAGAGACATACAGGATGTTCTCTTATCTGTACATGGCAGAGCAACAGGAAGATGATCACTTTGTCTTCACATTGTACATGTGTGTTTGTGTGTCTATGTTTGTGCGTGTGTGTGTGTGTGTGTTTGCGTGTTTGATACTGCTTTGATACTACCATTTAAACTTTTTCTGCTTTTGAATGACACTATCAGTGCCTGTAGTGGCAGTATCAGTGGTATTCATATGTGTAGAGCCTAATATTTTTTTGTGAAAGAAAATTTAGATGCATAGTAGGGAACACATTATCTGAAAAGCTCAGTTTCCAATGTTAGGTAATTATACTAACCAGCCACAGGTGAAGGCATAATAAAATATAAACAATCATTGACATTTTACACAAAAGTACTGTTTGCATTATTAAACCTTCACAGAGAATTTATAATATCAATTACCACAGCATAACAGCTTTATAAATCTTTCATAAAGATATGTGCACTACCTGTCATGAAAGGGTTGACCTTAAATCATAAGTTTTGTATAATGTGAAATGTTATCCTTCATAAACGCATTACATTTCTTATCAATGATTTCTGAAGAGGTTGTGTATTATTGATAGGTGTTTTAAGAATAGTACTCAGTTTAGCAACATAAATTTAGGAATATCACAAGAGACACAAGTATCTCTCACTGATAACAGCAAGTAGCCTGTGGACAGCTTGCACATTATTAGAAGGATTTAATGCAACAGTAACCTTTGGAAATTAAATCCACGCTACGTCAGGTGTTTCTCCTAAACAATGGACCTCCTCAAGATCAGCAGAAGAAGTATGTTGTGGGCATATGCTATAGATAGACGTGACCAGTGTGGTGCACCTTGATTTATTCTGACAAAGCATGTGTGTATCAAATACATCAGATACATTCATTCACAGAGTAGAAATTTAATCGATAATCAAGTCCATAGGGTCAAACCCAGGAACAGTTTGACAACAGTTACACACTTTATATTTCACACAACTTCATTGGGCTTTATAAAGCATAGATGGCACTTTTATAATAATGACTTCTTAGCAAATGCCTCATAGCAGTTGGTGTACCTTAGTGAGTGGCGTACTAGTACATAGAATCTTACTAGAAATGTGAAAAGGGCTGTATATAAGTACAGACTTTGCTTATAACTGCTTTATAAAGTGGTTATTAAGGTGTAGTGGATTGTGTTGCCCATTTGTGGGACTTGTTTTTCTCCCAGTTACTGGGTGAATTGTCTCACTGTGGGGTGGGATAATGAACGGTGTGCTCTCTCCTCTGGTTAGTCTGTAACATGTAACAAACAAAGTAAGACTAAAAAAGGGTTAGGGTTAGACTGCTGTTTTCACCTCCTACCACTGCTACTGCTTCTGCGTTAATCCTTCCATCTGAGTATTGCTGCTGAAAGGCTAAGAGGAGGGCTTTGTACCTCACTGGTTTTGTTTTTGATTGTTTTGCTTGGTTTTGTCTTGCTTTGTGTTGTTTTGCGTCGCTTTGTTTCGTGTGCTGTTGTTTCGCATGGTCTTATACGACGTGCTCATGACAGAAGGGTGCTCTCTTGTTAGGTGTTCCTCCTGTCAACATCTCGCCCTTGGCCTCTCCGTGTCAGTCCCCCAGCCAGGGGACACCTGTCTCTAGCCCAGTCAGCAAAGTTCCCTCCGTGGACCTCCCAGACGCTGCAGACTCGCTGGGCGAGTGCGCGGTGCCCCCGGGCGCTCACAAAGCCTTAACTCACACACAGAGCGTGCCCGGGTGCACAACCACACATACAGTCTGCAGCAGGTAAGAACTGCAGCTGCCCTTCACCTGCACTGCCAGCAGGGGGCGCTTTTTACATTCCTGAGAGCTGTGTAGAGAAGCATTCATATATTTGTACAGGAAAACAAATATTTTTTATATATTGTATAAGACCTCTTTTTGCTTGTGATTGTGCATATGACTGCATGACAATGGTCATGTGTAGGTGTGAGTGTGCATGTGCGTGTGTGTTTGAATGAGTGAGTTGCATGAGATTGATGCAATTTAAGCAAAGCAGAGAGAATGGAACAATAAACTGCATTTTAGAACAAGCAGATATGACAAAAAAAACATGGAAGTCATGTCCCTTTTCGGTTATGGTACTCACCTTCCTCTGGTACTTTCTGTAGTGGGGAGAGGAAGAGGATCTTAGGACATGTTGCCCTTCCCATCTGAGGAAAAGATGCCATACTGTATATGCGTAATCCCTCTCATACTCTGCCGTCAGAGAAAAAAACCATTGTTTATACCATCCGGCCCTGCGCCAAGGGGACGTCCTCTTTGTGATTATATAAACCACATAAATCGTATCTCTTTTGAATCAATTTAATTTTATGGAAAAGGGGGGCTTACCCTTACCAGAACATCAACAGAGAATGGGACAAACACGGCTCTTGAATCTTGAGAATTGAAAATGATTAACCTTATTCTGTTCTTTAAGAAGGACTCCTATCATGCAGTTAATATTATTTACTCTCTTGGCAGACACCTTTATCCGAGGCCAATTGTGGGGCTTACATTTTCCTGCATTTGTCCGTCTTTGTAGCTGGATATTTACTGAGGCAATTCAGATTAAGTACATTGCTTGAGGGTTCCAACTTAGAACTGAACGTTCAGTTGCTTGGTTGTAAGCTGAGCCGGTGCTGAGCTCCACCACTGGAAACTCACACTGCTGTGAGTAGAGCTAGCTTCCTCTGATGCTGTTACTCCGGTCGTGCCGTACCCAGTGTTGTCAGTGGCTACAATTCACTGAGGGGCATCTAATAATGTATAAATTACATAATTAGCAAAATGCTTTATTTTCATACATTTTTTAAATTTTACCTTGATTTTAAGAATACAATTTTTAAAAATGTATGGTATATTTAAGTCATGTTTAATTTTGTACGCATTTTAATAGAGATTGAAGGAAACAATTGTAACCAGATATTTCACGCGTTCCCCTGTCAAATACACTCCCAGAACACTGTTCCGTTGTATTCGGGCCCAATGAAAGCACCGGGTGTACCATCTTTTGGTAACAGGAACAGAAGACAATGGGTGGCTTGGCCGAATACTCTCAGATTTATCTGTTCAGAGAGAGGCACTCAACTAAAATTCACTAAATGTTTTGTTGCACTCTCAGGAAAAATGGTTCCAAAAGGCTCCTTTGTGTCTCCATAGAGCAACCCTATCTAGTTCAATCTGGGAGCTATCACACTTTTCAAACCTACCAAAGAGGGTTCCTTACAGAAATAAATGGGTTCCACGATGGAGATTAATAACCCTACTAACCCAAATAACCAGAGGCGTGTCTACGGGTGGGCTGGGGTGTTCATTGCCCACCCAGAGGAATCGTCCGCCCATCCAATGAAAACTCAGAAAAAAATCACCGTTATAGCAATTTTTTTTAGCGTTCATAGTTCTCTGTAATTTTGTTATTGGTCATCAAAAAATGCATTGCTTTCCTATTGGCCATTTTGAAGCCAAATCCAGAAAAAAATGTATCTGACAATATGAAGTCGGCGCCCAGCGCCGTCAGTAGGCTATTAGAGCTACAGACAATTCGGCCAATCATAAAAATGCCACATCAAAATAATATATTTCTGTAATATCTGATTGGTTGGTTTGGCCATATAAAACATGGAGACGCAACGAGAGAGAAAGAGGTCAGTTTCTTTGATCAATCTATGCTGTCTTTTCTTGATAACTGTAACTGTTACGCTTTGATTAGAATATAATATTCTAATAACAGCAGAATCTCCGTCTGGGAAATTTGATTTTAAATAGATTGATTACATGTTGCATCAAGCCTAGTTGTTATAGCTGCGATTCTGTGAAACATCTGCAGCATTGCACTAGCTGGCTGCACTTGTGTGTGCGGCACCCGTGTGTGTGTGTGTGTGTGTGTGTGTGTGTGTATGTTAGCTAGCCTACTGCTGCATGTTGGCTAGTCAGTGGAGTGGCTAAAATATAAATGAAAATGATGAGCCAGTTACAGTAACGTAGTTTCACATGTAAATAGAAAATAGCACAAAGAGACTGAAATGATGAAGGAATATAGCTCATTTTTAATATACTTGATTAGATAATGAGTTGGTATTATTGGGCATAAATAAAATTGTCCTCCTGTAAGATGGGGGGGGGGGGGATGGGTTTAAAATGTAATAAAATGATCGTATCCACTAATATACTGATTAGTATATGCTTTAGCTTTATATGAAAGCATCTCAAATCTCATCTAGGGCTTTGAAAAAAAAATCTTCAAAATGTTAATAAATTAAACATTTTATTTTAGAAAATGCCCTGTCTGAGGTTGTATACAAATGCAGGAAATGAGTTTTGTGAAAAAAAAATTCTGGGGGAGGACCCCCAGACCCCACGCTACTTCGTCCCCGCCTTGTGCACAACCAACATCGTTTTATACCCTCCCCAATCAAGGCAGTCTAGAAACGCCCCTGCAAATAACCCTTTTTTCTGAGTGTAGTGCCATGGCTTCAGAATACTACTTCTCCTCACCATCAGCGATGTGCCAAGAGTAGCTGTGTAGGTGTTACATCACAAGCCAGCATCTTTTAAATATTTGAAGTATCTCTAATTTTTTGTCTGTATTTTTGCATGTGTGACTTCTCTTTAGGGAGCAATTTGACCTAGTTGTGTGTTTGGAGTCTTGGGAGTTTGTGGGGGGTGGGGGGTAGTTTAGTTTATGTTTCCATCCACCCCTTTGCCATTTTTCTTTGCTAAATAGGCAGTTGTGGGGGGTTGGAGGTCACCGAGGTCAACATTTTTATTTAAATCTCATTTATTTTTTCTGAAAGCCAGTCAACATGTCATTGGATCAGAATTGTGAATTCACATGAGATGAAGTGCACAGTCTGAACTCCCAGAGCCGGTATGCTGCTGCCCTTCTTGTGCATGTTTGTCTGACCTCCGACCTCTGACATCCCACTCTCCCTTTCACAGTTGTGGAAGACCGTACAGCATATTAAGCCATGGAGAGGGGTCGACGGACAGAGGCGACAGAATATGCAGAACAGGTAAGAATGCGACCTCTTGTTCTTCCCTTCATTCCTCTTCCTTTCGCGTTTTCTTCTCATACATTCAAGTAAAGATTAAATGTAAACTCTATTTCTCTCGCTCTCTCCCTCTCTCTCCCTCTCTCTTTCTCTCTCTCTCTCTCCTTAGATGATCAAACGATAGTTTCATCTGACTATGACAGCCCCCACGAGGCCAATAACAGTGACAGCAGCGACGTTGCACAGAACGAAGATCCAGAGAGAGGCAGGAAATCCACAGATGCCCAGGCAGGGTGCAGGACATACACGTCGGAAGGCATTATCCTGCACCCCCTAATACTCTCAGAGGTATAAAACAGCTACTTCGTCATCCCATATAGAAAGCCAGGTATAGAAAGCTACTAAAGACTTCCACAGGCCTACAACAGCTACTAAACTCTCCCATAGTTATACAACGCTACCTAACCTACTGCTTTACAGTCCAAGGTATGTAACAATGGTGTAATGCTGAAGTTCACAAGGAAAAAGAAACTGCCCAGCACTCGCACAAGTCTTAACATTGTTAAGTGATTCTCTAATACATAATATCAATCTGATAAATGCCTGCAGATACATGACATTGCCTGAGATAAACAGTGATACACACAGAGACACACAACAACATTGTGATCCACATAGAGGCTCACAACAGTCTGTGTGAGTAGTTGTAGACCTAGGGTTTATAGACTTTCTGTTTATAGACACTCTATAAATGGAGCTGATTGGTTGGCCCAAGCTGGGTAGGGTTAATGACTTATGGCTGTGTGCTCTCTGTGCTCCCCCCCCCCAGGACAAACCCTTCCTGGCCCCTGAGCCGCTGGTGATGAAGGAGCTGGATCCTCTGATGAGCCAGCTCAACAACTGGAACTTCCCCATCTTCAGCCTAGTGGAGAAGACGCATGGCAAACGTGGCTGTATACTCAGCCAGGTAAGACTTTTTACACAGAAAAAGCACACACACACACTCACATACATACACACACATGCACACACACCACACATATACACACACCAAACACACACACATTCACATACTCTCGCATGCAAACGCACGCATGCAAACGCACGCGTGCACTCACGCGCGTACACACGCGCACACACACGCGCACACACACACAGACACACACACACAGCAGATGTGAGCTGTGCTGGTCCCTCGCATTCACTGCTCCAGATGAAAGGCAGGCAGTTCAGCGTTATTTAGCAGCAGATGCGCTGAAAATCAGAACGTGCTGGAATGAAATGAGAGGAATCAGTGGTAGGACAGCCGTGACCTCAGCAGAGCAAACAGCAGCCACCTTTCTGACGAGCAGAGCTAATATCACACTGCAGGGCTGGGGATGCTTTCAGGGCTGGGAGAGCGATTTCAGAGCGAGGGGTCACAGATTGGGAGGGGCAGGAGGAGGGCGGCGTGGTGGATGAAGGCTTTTTTTGGTTTGGTGGTTCTGGGGAGGTTTTGTGGCAGGGTCAGGTGCGGCACAGACAGTGGCTGTTCGATGTGCGGACCCCACTGGAGAGAAAACCAAGCTTTAGGAGAAAAAGAATATTGCACACACTCACGTGCACTCATACATGCCCGCAAACTAATATGCACACACTCACAAACATTTGCTCACAGGCAGACAAGCTGGAAAGTAATAGTTTCATTGGCCTGTATTTGTGTGTGTGTGTGTGTGTGTGTGTGTGTGTGTGTGTGTGTGTGAGAGAGAGAGAGTGTGTGAGCCAGTGTGTGTGTGTGCCTGCTCGTGCTGAGGCTACAGAGTTTGAAAATGACACCACAGTGCCATCTGCTGTTTAAATAAAAAAAACTGTCAGTTGTTCTTTGGTCAACTGATGAGCAATGAACACAAAAAAAAAGTTAATTTGTGCGAATGCAGAAGACGCTAATGCTAAAAGGGATATCGTGGGCTGCATTCAGTTTTTGTCAACAGGAGGGGTCAGTTCCTACACGCTGCCCAAAGATCATGGATGTGTCTTTTTCATTAAGGTCTCGTACAGGCTATTTGAAGACACAGGACTCTTTGAGACGTTCAAGATCCCTGTGCAAGAGTTCATGAACTACTTTCACGCCCTGGAGAACGGATACAGGGAGATACCATGTGAGTGAAGGCTGACCAAGGCACACTTTCACAGCTGAGGGAGAAACACTTGCCAGCAGCATATAGCCGGCAGAGGACTCATTTTGCAACCATCCTGAACCTGATTTAAATACGTGAATTAATATCACCTGTGAATGGCTCCTTTCTTCTTTATGAGATTGTGCCTATGAGAGCACTTTCGCCTAGTTATCATGGAAAAGAATCAAGGTAGAATGATTGAATGTGGTGATGTGTGTTCGTTACCGTTGAAGTTGTTTAGTGTGCTGTACGCATAGGTGCCGTAATGATACAGTACTGGCCTTCAACAATGGCTGAATCAGTTAAGAGGTAAGAAAGGGGCCAACTGTAGGGGCATGTATTAAAATGCTGTTGGATTCCTGCATTTCTCAGATTAAACAGTAGTACCAGGAATTTACCGCTACAGGGAGCCTTCTTGCTTCAGTCGTTGGTCAAAAAAGCCTCCGACATTGTTACATTCTCCCCTAGTGGACTGCCCTGGTAATACGGCAGCTCTGGTGTTCGCTTCCTTTCTAGATCACAACAGAATCCATGCCACAGATGTGCTTCACGCAGTATGGTACCTCACCACACAAGCTGTCCCAGGCCTCCCTAGCCTCCTCAACGACCACGGCTCCGCCAGTGACTCTGGTGTGTGCGCGCTGCTGCTTGGGTTTAGGGTGAATTTATGTCCTCTCGGACATGAGTAGATATTATATCAGTTGTTTTATTCTGTGCGGCCATTTTTGCTCAGAGCAAACAGTACAAATTATCATGGATAAATGTATGTAGAGGTCAACATCCTAGATGGAGTTATTTCTGACAGGAGCTGGTTGTTTGCGCTATTTTATGTTGGTTTATGTACGCACCAATAACCACAGTAAATTCCTCGTATGTAAATACTTGGCGAATAAAGGGATTCTGTTGCCTGCGTGTGTGTTTGCGTGCGTGTGCGTGTGTGTGTTTTTGTGTGGGCAAGCACATAATGTGCAGTACCAGTTGAGTACGTGTACTTGCATCGTTGCATGGTTGTCTTTCTTAGCCCTTTAAAAATATATGACAGTAGGTGCCGACACTCATGCTTGCAGATGCACAGGCAAACACACACAGTGAATATTGTTTTAAGATCTGTTTCCAGATGAATGGCAGTGACAATGCTTCAGCCTCTTAATCTGTTCTTATATTTTTATAAATTGTTGTGACCAGTATAAGAGGATTGTGACGGAGTATGTGTGTGTGGGGGGGGTTGCTGACTATGAATTGGCTTTCTGTGCCGTGACAATGCTTCTGCCTCGTCGTCTCTGTGCAGATTCGGACAGCGGCATCACCCACAGTCACATGGGTTTCCTGGTGTCCAAGACGTACACAGTGTCAGAGGATGGCTACGGCTGCCTGTCCGGGCTCATCCCCGCCCTGGAGCTCATGGCACTCTATGTGGCGGCTGCCATGCACGACTACGACCACCCCGGCAGGACCAACGCCTTCCTGGTTGCCACCAGCGCACCACAGGTGTGAATTGCAGCGGGGAACCTTCATATTACTACTGATTCCATTGTTTGTTGCCTCAATATCTAATGTTGAAGAGCTCAGGAGCTGCCTGAATTAGCAGTCATGACTCTCTCTCGAGCAGTACCGCCCCGGCTGAACCCAGAGTACAATACATTTTGTCTGTGACCAATGAAATGAAGGCATTTGACACTCTTAGTCATTGATACATAGACTTTTTAAAATGTTTGCAGGCAGTTGGATTTCAAAATGTTATCAAAATTTGAATGTAGCTAAGGTACACAGCGTGCGTTCTCTGCGTAAAACCGGGGGTACCACTGCTCTGGAGAACAGTGCTTTCTAAAGAGAACAGGCCACCCTGGCCTGGCTTCAATCAACAAGACCAGTTTGGCAGAGTTTGGATAACCAGATTCAAACTGTACTTAACTGAAGAAACTGAAGGCCTTAACTAATTTATTTGTAAGACAAAGTAGCTGCAGCTCAACTTTTGCTTTCATGAAGGTGTCATAGTCAGGGTAAGCCCTCCTGCAGTTACTATGTGCAATAATTTTACTGGTGTCTAAAGGTTTAAAATATTTCAAACAATTATTTGACCCAAGGAAAACACGTAATCGTAGCAGTCCTCCAGGCATTCTTTTTACATTTTTTTTTTTTTTTTTGTGGTTCTATGTCTCCCCCTACAGGCAGTGCTGTACAACGATCGCTCTGTGCTGGAGAACCACCACGCAGCCTCTGCCTGGAACCTCTTCATGTCTCGCCCCGAGTACAACTTCTTACTCAACCTCGACCACATGGAGTTCAAACGCTTTCGCTTCCTGGTCATCGAGGCCGTACTGGCCACCGACCTGAAGAAGCACTTCGACTTCCTCGCAGAGTTCAACGCCAAGGTAATTTGACATGGTTTTGTTTCATAATTTTGAGAGCAGAACTTAATTTCCACACTGCACTAAGGCATGAAGAGTGAAGGAGTGCATTCTGAGTAACAGCTGGTTTGGAGGACCCCTGTGATTGATATTCACGTCAGCCTTGGTCACCTAGTGTGCAGCACAACTGTTACGGGAGATGTCATACTCCTGTAACTCAGTAACAAAGTTGATATTGTTGGGTATTCTCTACAGGAAGCCCCAGTTTTTCACTCTGGATAGTCTGTGTTTAGGCAAAGCAGTGGCAAGGGGGTTGTTTGAGTCAGCGCAGGCAAGAAGCAGCATTACTGGAAATTCTCTGTTTTCATTACAAGCATAAAACCACGGCTGGTGTTTATTGTCGCAAGCGGTATGAGCCAGCAGCACAAGGATTATTAACCCGGTTTAAACCCTGGCACCATCATGTCACTCATCGTGCGCTCAACTTCGCCTTTTCATCCTTCCACAACCCAGTTAGCTTTCTCACAAGAGTTGAAGGTATTCTAATCAAAGCTGATCACAGAGCCGATTTTAATGCGGGTCAGGGGAGGCTTGCCAGGAAGTGGTTTACTGCCCTGCGGCACACTCTGAATATTTATGGCACTCAGAAAATATGTGCAAATTAGTTTTTACTTGACTAAAATAGGTTTGTAATCATTCGATTGCTATTTTTAAAGAAATATGTGTCTTAATAATATGTTACTATGCAATAAAAGGAGGAAGTTCATATGAAATCCTAATTTAGAAAAGTCCAAAATAAAAGCCAATAAATTAAAGCAGGGGTCTTGTGCCTATGGGTGCCATATCCTCTCAAGATAAAGAAGATGCAATCTATATAATGTGAATTATTTTATTTTTAAAAGATGTCACTAAAACAACATTTGTTGCAGTATTTCTACATGCAAAACAGTTACTCAAGCAGACAAATATAAAATGTGTTCTCATCGTTCGAGACTCTTTTTCTGAATGTATGTATTAAGCCTTAAAGTCTAGGTTCTGAAGTATAGTGCCACCCCCTGAACTGAACAGAGATGTACAGTAACCATGAGTGGTGAGAAGCAGGGCAGTGGCTATAATCACTACCAAGTGGTAGTTACCCCTCCCCAAACCGGACGCGAGCGAACGTCTACGTCACATCAAAATAATTGTATACCTACACCAGGCATGTTGAGTAATCACGCGATTGAAACAAAAGAACAATCATTAACATCGGGGGCGGGATTTGCGCAAGGACCTCTGGAGCGTCGCGTCTCAAATAGGAACAGGGCGAGCAGCAACACAGGGTGAAGCGTAACGTGACGTGACACGCGTGGGTGGTGTAGGTTTCATGATTGATTATAATAGACGCGTTAATTATTTTGACGTGACGCAGACGCTCGCTCGTGTCCGGTTTGGGGAGGGTGTAAGTCCCACCTGGGGAGTGAGCTGTAGTCATGGGAAACACTTACCTAAGAATAGAAAATAAATACTGAAATGGATGTTTAAAATGAACCAATCACACAAATAAATGGCACATCTACCTTGTCAGAATGTGTGTGCACATGTATGTGCATATGTGTAAATTGGAGTACAGGGGCAAATATGAAAGCACATATTTAATGGGCATTAAACCATTTCTAATCTCCCAACAGTAACAGACATTATTGTAAAGAAAGAGACTGAACCAAGAAAATTCAATGCAAATGACTTTACTGTACTTCTGCATGATGCAGGCTTTAGCTCACTAAAACCTCGGTCCATCTCAGGTGGGAGACGATGTGGGCTCGGGCATTGACTGGTCCAATGAGAACGACCGGCTGCTGGTGTGTCAGATGTGCATTAAGCTGGCTGATATAAACGGGCCTCTCAAGTGTAAGGATCTCCACCTCCAGTGGACCGAGGGCATCGTCAACGAGTTCTACGAACAGGTGACTCTCTACTTCTGTTCTTGCCCCATTGCAAAATAAAAAGCATTTTCTCGTTGTCTCTCAGCCAGTGTTGCCTGACGGCTGTCCCAAACCCTTTTCATGTGTTTTCACACAGCTGCTGTGAATTAGGTGGAAGTGCAAGTTATAATTAATACATAAGTCCCTCGTTGACCCAAGCCCACGTCCGGTGTAACTGCGGTGAACGTCACTCTTAATTCTAGGAGCTATTCTAAGTACAAGGATGCAGTTTATCATTACTTGATAACAAATGTTCATTCATCTCAGTGATGAAGTGGAAAAAATTAAATCCACACACGCTATCAAGTTTTAAAGAGACGGTCTCTCTCTCTCTCTCATGAGCTTTTCTTTTGTGAGGAAGGTACTTGGAGTTAATGATGGATTGAAAGCAGGGGCGACACTTCTCTGGGCAGTCTGGGCGGGATCATGATTTTCCCTCCGAGGCTCACACCGTTCCCCCTACCGCCGTCATCATCTCCTCCCCTCTATTAGCATCCCTTCCCAGTATTCTTCCCTCGGGACAACAATAAAATTGTCGATCGTGAGAGGTGCGGCTCTCGAGTTACGCGCCCGGACTGAAAAGAAGGCTTACTGTGGCCTTACTCTGGGGGAGGGGGTCAAAAAGAGCACCTGCGACACGAGCCGCAAGCTCCGCCCCGGTGACTCACAGACTACCCCGACCCGCAATAGCACGTCTTGGTGTCTTCCTGCCACGGGGGCACTTGAACAACAATGCCACTGGAAGGGCTGAGTGTTTCTGTGACGCACGAGCACAGGGCATCTACACAGGGGCTTCACTAAGCACGCTGCTGATTGGACAAAAAGAGCCTGAATGCGTGAGGCCCATGTAAGAGAGAGAAGAAAAGAGGATTGCTGAGCGAGGCAGACAGCTGTTTGTGCATGTAATGAGCAGCTGTCCATTCTCTCTGCCCTTATTATAACATGAGCAGTTGTAATTGACAGTCAAGAGGATGCAATAGCACAATGTAACGTGAACAGTATTTATTGTGTATCGAGATTGACGTTTCTCAAAATGCACATAAATATGATAAGTAGGCGTACTGATATACCTACTTATGCATGAGTACTTATGAAGGTCCCTTCCAGAGACATTCAAACTTTTTATAATTTTTATTAAACCAGAAAATTCCATTGTAATATAGAACTTCCTTTACAAGGGATTCCAATTTCAATTCCAAATCAAAGCATTAACAACTTTTATCAAGTCTGCATTATTCTTTTACAGGAAGCAAAAAAAAGTAATATTAATCTGTTCAAAAAAATAGCAGTGTCAACATTTTTCTCTTCAAACTCAAACACTTTCTGTATAAACTGAAGACCTTTTTCAAGATTTAACTTCTCTTTAAATTACTGAACTAATATTTAGTTGCATAACCATTGTTTTTGATAACTGCTGCGCATCTGCGTTGCATCGAGTCAACCAACTTCTGCCACCTAGAAACAGGTATTTCAGCCCAGGATGAATGAACTACATTCCACAGTTCCTGTGAATTTTTGTGTTTTGCTTCAGAAACTGCATTTTTAATGTCACCCCACAAGTTTTCAATGGGGTTGAGGTCAGGGGATTGAGCTGGCCACTCCATTACCTCAATCCTTTTTGTCTGGAACCAAGATGTTGCTCGCTTACTTGTGTGTTTTGGGTCGTTGTATTATTGAAACACCCATTTCAGGGGCATTTCCTCTTCGACATACGGCAACATAATCTCTTCAAGTATTTTGATGTATTCAAACTGATCCATGATCCCTGGTATACGATAAATAGGCCCAACACCGTAGTATCAAAAACATCCCCATACCATGATTTTTGCACCACCATGCTTCACTGTCTTCACAGTGTACTGTGGCTTGAATTCAGTACCCGGGGGTCGTCTGACGTACTGTCGACGACCACTAGACCCGAAAAGAACAATTTTACTCTCATCAGTCCACAGAATGTTACGTCATTTCTCTTTGGGCCAATCGATGTGTTCCTTGGCAAATTTTAACCAATTCTGCACATGCTGTTTTTTCAACAATGGTGCTTTACGGGAGCTTCTTGCTGATAGCTTAGCTTTGATCAAATGTCTTCTGACTGTAACAGCACTTACAGGTAATTTTAGATCATCTTTGATCTTTCTGGAGGTGATGATTGGCTGAATCTTTGCCATTCTAACTATTCTTCGATCCGTTTTAGCAGCAGTTGCTCATTTTCTTCCGTGTGTTTCGGGTTTTTGTTGCTATTTTAAAACATTTGAGATATTTTTAGCTGAGCATCCTATAATTTGCTGCACTTCTTTATACGTTTTCCCCTCTCCAATCAACTTTTTAATCAAATTACTTTGTTCCTCCGAACAATGTTTGGAACGGCCCATTTTACATAGCAATTCAGAAGGAAATATATTTTATAACAATGTGTGAAACATTTGCTTCCCTTCTTCCTTAATAAAGGACAATTAATGACACCTGTTTTTTCACAGAATGAATTAATTCTCTAATTAAATTCCACGCTGCTATTATTTTGAATATGCCCCTTTCAATGAATGAGTCAATTACTCAGAACAAGCAGCGTGCATGTCATGACAGTTGGGTCTGTTGTTTTTCTATTACACTACTACATCTACAAGTAAATTATTTGCCATGCAGAAATATCACTACTACTAATAACAGTGGTTCATAAGGTTACTGATGTTGTACTGCTATTGTTTTGAACACAACTGTATGGGTCGAGGCATGTTCAGTACGATAATGCACATCGATGCTGCCGCAGGGGGATGAGGAGTCCAGCCTGGGCCTTCCCATCAGCCCCTTCATGGACCGCTCTGCACCCCAGCTGGCCAAGCTGCAGGAGTCCTTCATCACGCACATCGTAGGGCCGCTCTGCAGCTCCTACGACTCGGCCGCCCTCATCCCTGGCCGCTGGGTGGAGCTTGCTGAAGGGGAGGAAGGAGACACCGATGAAAACGAGGAGGATGACACGGCGGAGGAGGATGCGTCCACGGGCTCGGAGGCCTCCCGTAAGACCGCGCTTCCCTCTTGTGCTTGGGTTCCGTTCAATTTCAATTAGGTCAATTTCAATTTGGAAATGACTTGTAATTCACTTGATGAATCAACTGAATTGAAATGGTATTGACCCCAACCTTTGTTTCCACATGGCCTTTGCTAGCCTCTCTCCATACCATTCTCACTCACCTGTCTTTCTTTTGTTCTTAAAAGTTTCAGTGTCTTCATAAGCCTTGTTTTATTCAAAATTGTTTCTTAACTCACAAATAATTACAAATTTTTTCCTTCCCAAACGCAATTCCATGAGCTCTGCTCAGTTCTGTTGATTTTAATTTAACAAAATAATAAACTAAACACTTGCATTTATTTGTCAAGTAAAAGTTAATCACAAATATTGATTGAATACCATTCAATAGAATTGAGTCTTACCTGTATGAGTTGGGTTGTGTTTCAGTTTTAAAACTTGATTGGACAGTCCAGGAAAGGACTAGCAGTCTGCGGGAACTGGGCTGATGTGAAAATAGGGTAAAACCCCTGAAAGATGTACCAAGCTAAGGTATCAAGCTTGGGAAACGGCTGTGATGACAGTTGGCTCAGATTGCCTCTCTGTTTTGTGTTCAAATCTCTCAGAGAAACGGGTCCCCAAGAAGCGACGGAAAGTCTTCTGCCAGATTACCCATCACTTGCTAGAGAACCACCAGATGTGGAAAAAGGTGATAGCAGAGGATGCTCAGAAACAGGAGGAGGAGTCTGGTCGCCATAGCAATTCCGCTGAGCCAATCCTGGCCATCCACGAGGAGGAGGAAGAGCCAGGAAGCAAAGAGGAGGAGCCTGTGGAAGGTCTGGAGCAGGAAGTGGAGACAGAAGAAGAGGGGACAGAGCCCCTGGAGGAGGAAGAAGAAGCTCCGGCTTCTGAAACCATGGTGGTTGAGGACCCAGAGTGAAAGAAAGTTCCAGAAGAAGAGGGAAGGAACAGAACGCCAGTATCCAGAGCCAGAACGTTGTTTTTTTGGTTGTTCTTTTTTAAAGAACAGACTCCTGATATTTTGTTGCCAGCACATCACTTAGACACAACACTGTAGAAGTTTGGGGAATATGTGCCTAAAGAAAACAGGGTGGGGAAGAGGCAGGGATTTGGGGGAATGGGAGTGAGGGAAGGGTGGCAGGTGGCGGGGGACATAAGGGATTGTAATGTTTTACACCTTTATTAATGAGGTCAGTTCCTGGTTCAGAGAACTCAACCTTCCGTTTGAGGAAGCTTCCACAGTACAGGATCACAAAGCTCTAAGAATCTACACCCATTGCGACCGGTCCTCTCTTCAACCCCACCCCCTAACCCCTGCTCACAGTGAGGGGAGTCTGACTAACCAACACCCCAAATCCAATGAGTTCACAGTGGACTCTACAGACTGGTCTATTTTGTAAGAGTACTTTTTTTTAGAACAATGATATAAAAAATTTAAAATATTATGGAGCACATTCTACACACAACACGTGGATCGAACAACATTCACGGCTGTTTCCCAGGGACACAAGAAGCAGTGTGCATACAACGGACAGTCAAAAGTTTGGATTTCGGTAGCACCCATTCCATTGTTGTGAGTAGAATAGGGACGGAAATGGAGCCCTACAGGTCTGAAAAGCTTTATCCGAATTCAAGGAAATCAGTGTTTCACATCGCACGGTCTCTTTTCTTTTTTCCCAGCTATGGTTAACACCATTCATAAAATCTGTCGAACACCTCCACAGTATTGTAGGACATGAGAGCAAGCACTGTCTATCTACAGTAACATTCTTTTGCCTCTGCCATTGCTGTAAGCCAAATCCCTGCTGTTATTTCGACTTGCCTAAGATTGTTCTCACAGATCTCATTCGCTTTCACTTTTGTCTCCAGCAAGTGCTATACTTTTTGTAAATATGAGGATTTATTTTTATTGAGTTTCTTACAGTTAAAGCCTTTTAATTTTCTTTTAAATTTCTATGAAATTTCCTTTTATGGCCAAAAAAGGAAACGTCTTGGTTGTAAAAGGTTCAATAGATGTTAAGAGAGTAATTAATATCATTAATTTGTTTCCTCATTTATTTTTTAAGCCTTAGTATCATCATCACATTGCAATATATTTAGAAACACTGGCTAGTGGTTCATAGAATTTGTGTCAAACTTAATTTGTGCAGACACAAAATAGACACCTCAAAACAGATTGAGCTCTGGTCTGAACAGCGAGCTATTGGTTTTTCACAGAGAAACCAGACTGTCGACCAATCCTCATAATCCAAAGCGAATGGTGTAGGATGAGGGCAGGACTTTACACCAACAGGAAAATAGTCTGACCAGGTTCGCAGTGCAATAACTTCTAGTCTGAACGGTCATGAAACGCGATTACGGTCACTGTCTGTCCATAGACTCCACACAGGGTGTAGACTAGCGCGTTGCTTTCATTGCCACACACAGAATGTCTCAAGAACAGTGGGTTTGCTTCGTCACCAATAATGCAGTACACATCTGGCTCACATTGCTGTTATAAAAGAACAGTGTTTGTCTGGCACTAGCAAGTGTCTTAAAGCTTTAGTGAGAGATCTGGCAGCCACATACCTGAGTACTGTTGATGCGTAAAGAAACCCCTCCCCCTCCAGATTTTTAAACATGGTGTATTTGTGCGGAGATGTGGGGTGCAGAAGAGTAAACTGATTAAAAGCAGTAGGTGAGAGGTCTCCAGTGGATCATCCTCAGAAGGACTCTCTCTGAGGGTCTCCTATTGTCCACATGGGGGTCCCGAGGCTGCCGTTATGTTCCGGAACTCCCCGTCCTTCGCCTGCGGTTCAGAGGCAGCAGCGGTCACGCACAGGGGGATAAAGAGGGAGCAGCATTACCTGCCCCTCGCCCCGCGAGATGTTGGGAGACCCAAGTGGGTTCACGTACGTAGCTGTCGACTCACAACTCCGACACACAGTGTCTAATGGGATGTAATTGATCCTCGGGTGCGAGTGAGCCATAGTCTCAGCCTGCTCTTGTTGGATGATGAGCTGCTGATGAAACTGCACTCAAAGCTGAGTCACATCGGGCTGGGCTGAATTCTGTACTTTTGAAAGGGAGGCTCATTTCATTGCACCAGTGATGCATTTGAACAAGTGTGATGTTTCTTGTGTTCCTCCTGTGAACAAATCTGGCATACACTGTAAAAGCAATACGTCTTGTTCCTTTCTTTCCTGAACCTTATTTTTATACTTTACAATTTTCAGGTGGATTTTTTTTCCCAAATTGTTTTTGTGAGTATGCAGTTCAGTTTTGGTGCCAAATAAGCAAATTAAACATTTTTGGATGTTACAATTGCCAAAATAAGTCAAGAACAAGTTTGATACCCTTAGTTCCAGCTGTCTCTGTAAGACCAGCTTTTATTAGAATGGAGGAATTGGCCCTCTGAGGTTTAGCTGAAAGGTGGAATGGAATGTTTACCATCATGCTGCCTTCTGATTGGACAGAGCCTGTTTGAACCCATTAAGAGCGAATTTAACAGTATGTTGGAACCATACAGAGTAGACCAGCACACCACACAGCGTGCCCTTTGACCCCAGTGCGGCTCCCGGTGCCTGTCACACATCGTTCTGCAATGTGAATATGAATAGAGCCTTTCAACAACTTCCCTCTGCAGGAGAAAAAATAAATAACAGACAGAGGGGGAAAAGGGGTTTTTCAGCCCACGAGTGTGTTTTGCGACGGTTCGTTCGGAAGGGAGAAGGAGGTACGCTAGTGTGCGGGCAGCAGATGGGACAGCATGCCTGCGAGGCGCGTGATGAGTTATTGTCAGTCGCCCTAGCACAGAGGTCTCACGCCCGGGCACTCAAACATCACGCGCTCATGGCAGTGGCGAGGGGAATTAGGCACCGAGGCCACATGTACTCCTCTGCAACTGATTACACGTGTGACCGTTGCCCTCTGGGAATTCTTTGGCTCTCTTCTTTTTGCCTGCCAGTCTAGCTGACCATGTTGTGCTCAGTTACTTTCGCTCCTGTGGATTTCCATCTGGGAGTCATTTATTCTCTCTGCCACAAATCTGAGTTGTTACTTAATACTCTTCATAGCATTGGGTAAGCAGGCTGAGGCAAGCATCTGGGAGACTTCTGCTACTGTATCCAGTGGTGATCCTGTCCAGCAGAGCTCCAAGCCAACTCTAGGGTTCACTGCTACTGCTAGCGTGACTATGTGCCAGCTAGTTAGTCTACTGCCAGCATGGGGAGGTCACTTCCTGTTTGTCCAGTGCAGGCCTGACATCGCACTTGAATGACATGACTTTAGTGCACAATCACACAAAATCATTCACCAAAGGTGCAGTGTATTTTAGAGCAGCGCATCTGTGGGCTCAACAGAGGCCCTTCTTTTTGGTGCAGTAGTTTCTGACCCTGCCAGTGCTGACCGTTGTCAGAACTGACGATAGGCTAAGAAGAGGAACCGCCTAATCGCTGACTGGTACTGACTCGTCCCTCGGGTCAATCGGGTGCCTGCAATCCGCCTGCGCCAGGTGCAGTCCTCCAGCGCATTAATTGTACAGCTCAGGTAGTGGGGCGCAGAGGGAAAATTAGGGCTGTCGGCTGCATGCGTCAACCGATTTGTGCCCGCACGACACTGCGGCAAATGGACAGGCCTACTATTACAAATTGGCCCAGCGGGCTCCGTATTATCCGGAGTAGGGAAAATTCTCCTTGCACAGACTGAAATATTGGGTCTGGAGATTGAGTTGATAGGGAATGGGAAATTGCTGTGAGAGCAGGGAAAGGAAGCAGCATTTCATCAGGGTGTAGGGAAGGAGGCCTCTGTTGTCATCAGGAAAACAGGGGGAGGAGTCTCTCTTCTCCACAGACATGGTCTCCACCCCTTTGTGATGTGCAGATGGAACACTGTGTTCCACAGTCACTTCTCTTTGTGCTGCAACTTTCAATCATGCGATGTTCCCAGGGTGAAACGCACACAACGGATCAAATCGGTGATGTTGACCGCGGGATGGTGGGTGGGGGAGTGACTTTGTGCACCGTTGTGGCACACTACAGCTAGGCAGAAGGGAGAGGGGTTCCCCTGTGAAACCTAGTAGTTTGTGTTTTGAATGGCCTTTTTACAGCTGGCTATAACTCAGGGCCACAAGCCATGATTCAGATACACAAGCTTATGCAATGGTCATGCATTTGCTGGGAACGTGGGCATCAGTAGCAGAGCAGGAGCTGTATTTTATTTTTGTGTTACTTAAGCTCGCTGTTTGAACTGATCACCTACAAGGCCCCTGGGCACTATGATCAATGTGTTAGCTGACATTTAGCTGCCTTCTGAATTAACTGATTTAATTAATTTGTTGTACTTTAGGTGTTTTTCTTTTACTTTTGTTTCCATTTTTCCACCTCTAAGTGCCATGTCCCGTTTATAATTATGGGGTGTTTTCGCGCAGTGATGATGCATGCACCCCCCCCCCCCACCCCCACCTCCAAATGAAGCTTGTCAAAGTTATGTGGGGAAATTAGCATAGTAGCAGTTAGCACTTTACCTTGTGGAACATCACTTATGGTAAGAACAGGGTTACTGAGATTTTGAGATTTCAACGTTTCAATGTGCCCCACTGCTCCTTCCTTTCAAAAGTTCCCAGTTCCTCCCTACTTCAGATCACCAGTGTCAAAGTCTTGTAGGAGACCAGAGAGGTTGAACAACCAATGATGACCAATTATGACCCTGCAGCCCTCCCCCCTCCCCCCTCCCCCCCCCCCTCTATACATTAAAGCAATGAGACTTAATAAAACTGTGGTATTACAACCAGTTAGTCACACTCTGAAGATATGGACTTATCAATCGTTTGGCAACATGTTGTGCCTATTGTTTACGCATTTAACGTTGTCATGATGACCTCTTAAAAGTTGTGCCTGAGATACGTACTCTGTTGATGGGAAATATTTGTCTTGTTTGGCCAATGGGCAGATTTTTTCCTTTGGTCCTCTATTTGTGTTTTATTTCTATTTAATGAAATACGCTGTGTGCGCCAGTTAATACTAGTGATTACACTTTTAAAATGCCTATGACTCATGAAGACAGATACTTCTGTTAAATTTTATTTGGTTTCCCACATTTGTGACAATTTGCTTTTGAAGGTTCAAATGTTTTTTTTTTTCTCCCTGTTTCCTGTTTTTTTGGAAGGCATTGCATCTTATTGTGCTGTTGTACAGTGCAACTTTCTCGTACAAGACATTATCATTTTCCCACCATTATAACACAACCTCTACTCAAGACAATCCCTTCACCAGATTCATGATTACCCACGTCATTAGTGCAGGGAAAGCCCTTCTTGTGCTATGAATGTCAGGTACACATTTTTAGTATGAAGACGCATCAGTACATTGTATTTTCATACCTCTCTTCAGAGTGGTGTTTTGGAATCATAGCTGATTCTTTCATAGATATTTGAGTGGCATTTTAATCGGATCAATACCTGCCAAATACGGCCTCTAGAACCCTGCATGCATTTGACCCTTGCCTTAAGTAGGTGAGTACTGCTTTTTTAATTCTATATTCACGGCAGTTCTTCTTAGTGCTGTAGCAGTGAAGTGCATTCTGGGAGGGTTATAAAATACTGAAGTTTGAATAACAGGTAATTCAGGTCATGCAGTTAAGATGCTCCCTCACCGATCTTTATTCTAAGTTTAATGTACCCCTCCTAAACATGCAGATCCTCCTTCATGTCACCATAGCATTGTGATTTGTTTGTGTCTTTACACATCTTTATTCATTTGTCATAATCATGAATATGCCTAATTATTGATTACAAGAACCAAACATGCTTTACAATTCTGTAAACTGAAAAATGAGACTTGTATTTTTTATATAGTTGGCACTTCACTGACTGAATAATTCTGTTCTTCTCACTAGTATCTTGCACTTAACACGTAGCAATACAAAAAAGGATAAATATGTAATTCACAAGTATTTGTTAAGTGAAATACTCATTGTTAGTTCATGTTCCATTTTGTACAAAATATATGCTGTACAGATAAAAAAAAAAAAAAAACGACAACAAAAAAGTCTTTTAGATAAACATTATTTATTTTTACCGTTTTTTGTAATTTAGACACTATACTGTAGCTCCTATATTGCCAGAATTACTGGAAGTGCCTCTTGGTATAATGTATTATACAGTAAATATGTAGAACTTATTTGTCACAAACTGAGCAGTGTGGATGTTGTAATGTGAATACAGTTGAATAACATGAATTTAATTCTGTGGTACTTGCGTTGTCTGTGTTTTTATTTCTACATGACAGTGAAAGGGCAACTTTTAGTTCAATATACACAGGACTGATGAACTGGCAGAACGAGTGATTAAAAAGTGTTTAAAAGTCTTTAGTCAAACGTTGAAAAACACATGAAAGATATGCAAGTACTCAAGAATTTCTTACTTGACTTGCTACAAATGATGAAGCCCCTACAGAAACGCCATACTGTGTCATCCAGAACTGTGGTGCTTGCACAAGTGCCAACGGTCTCTGCCTGAGATAAGAAGACAACAGCAAGAGAGGACAAGCCAGACATAACATGCTGTTGAGAAAAATAAAATGGGGATGAAAAAACTGGCAGATCAAAGGGAAATGTGTTTCTGGCAGGTAGAAAATACTTTGGGATCACGTGAAAGAAATTAGCTTTATTTCTTATTCCTTAGCTTGTATTCGAGTGGCATCTTGCACACTCTTCCTGCTTGCAGCCAATGTTGTGTGTGTCATGTGGGCGGAAGTGTAGCCAGGGCTGACGTTGTTCAGAGCATCCTTGAATAAATGGCTGATCACAGCTTCCAGGATCACAGAAAGATCAATCAACTTCTTAGTTGAAATAGTTGCTGAGAATAAATTGGATGTCTTCATGGTGGTATGGCTGTAAGCAAACTTGCAATTGTTCCAGACACTTCTTCAATAATTCTGGTGTCCAAAAGATTCCATCTAATTCACTATTGGTATTTTAGGATTCTTAGTATGCGAATATCACCAGGAAGGCAACAAACTGGTCCTCACCAATATTTGTGGTGACACCTATCTCTGCACATCCAGTAATGATTTCCATTGTAGGCCATGCGGAGCATCTTTGTACAAAGATGTTGAGAAAGAGAAGGACTTGAACAATCAAAAAGAGTTGAAGGAAGTACACATCATCAAACAAGATAATGCACTATACTTGCTGCTATACTTGTTTCGGTTGTTGTTTTTATAGGATGTTTTACCATTTAGCAAATAACTTCCTTACTGAAGTCACAAGGTCTGGTATTGAATCCTGACTATGGCTGGGAATCCAATGAAGAGACACACAATTGGCTGTAGTTTTTACCAGGGAGGGAGGGTTTGGTGTCAGCACTCATGGCAAGAATGACTCCTCCAGTCAGTTGAGAACCTGCATTATGCCTGCGCAAGCTGTACATTAAGTGTTCTACTGTTCTCCAAGGAAAAACCATGCAGCTCAGTTGGAAGAATACAGGCTAGCATGTGCTTCTAAGCATACACATGCTAGCCTGTATTCTCCCAAACCGCCAAAGGCTGTTGTGACTTTGGGTATTCCAAGGGGAAAAAATTGATTAAAAGAAAATTTGGTTAAAAAAGGCTGTATTGCCAAAACATTTTGAACTATTTCAAGATGTTGCAACCCCCAATATAGCACAAGCAGTCACATTACCTATACATTTTAAGTGACTGCTCTCAACAAGTGGCCGCTTTTATAGAATGTTAAGGAACCATAGCCCTCCAAAAGCCTCCAATATAGACATTTCTGTTTGTGTTAAATCTCCAGTTTTCTCTTACTGAGACACACACACACACACACACACACACACATCATATGCACTTTATGACAGTGCAGAATTTTATTTCACGGAGAAAGAGGGAGGGTTAAAGAACACTTATGTACTGTAAGTGGATTAAAACACAGACATGAAGATCTGAATTCATTAGTTCAGGATTTGTCTAAAGCCAGTAGTCTTAGTAGTCTTCTATTCTGGCTTCCAGGGAGTCATCTTTAGACTGGGATTACTAGTGGCTCTGGTTCTGACATGCTGTTTTTAGTTTAATACAGTAAATTCTATCAATATTCACAAGTTTTTTTCCGTCTGTGGTGAGAAAAAACTTCATGCCCCACTTTTGGAAGCATTTTTAGTGTGGGGTGTTTTGTTCTGACCTTCTTACAAACTAGTTTCTGGATCTCTAATCCCATTGTTGGGTAAGAGTTGTGTGTAATCTCTTGGGTTAGTTTTAAACTTTCTCTTTCAAGCCAGGCTCCCTGAAAAAACTAACAGTCCTGCAATAAAAAACAATGTATGAAAATACACATGTACGCCACTATTGCATGTTGTTGTTGACTTAAGGGGCTATATTTTTCGGCTGGCACATGGCGGGTGGCGAGGTGGCATTTTCAGCATGTATTTTCACACTCCTGTTTGACTCGCCGTGCGCCAAAGTGGGAGGTGGAGGTCTGTCAGTCCAGATCAAGCAGCGAAAGTGAAAATTTGGGGCTCTATTTTCCAGCTGGTGGTGAGCCATCACTGGTGAAGTTTCAATTTCGTCATGGATTTGCACGCTAAGCCTGTTTGTTAATTTTGTGACTTGCCGTGTGCTGAAGTGGGAGGGAAGCCGCTGTTGGGGGGTGTGCCTGTCAAAAGTAAAATTTTAGCGCAGCGGAATGCAATTTTGTGGTAAGATTAGACTGTGATTCATGCCTGCACTGCCCACCAGGTGAGACCACATTTACGGTGAAAATCATACCACAGCGTACTTCGAGTTGCTAATTTCGGGGCTCTCCCGAGCAATGCGTGCAGGAACCTATTAAAAAGCCAATCAACCATTTCGTAGATCACATGCGGTGCCAATCTGATTTTGAAATAAATCCCCCAAGCAGGAAAAAATTATACTTTCCATTTATTGTTTGTTCTCTTTTTTCCTTTTTATGTTAGGCAAATTCCTGTATTTATTTATAATTTTAATTGTTTATGGCTGTTATTATACTGCACTGTGGTCCCAGGGGTACTGTATTCTTTCTTACACCCGTCTGTAATGAGAAGAATGACAAACTTTGTGCATTCACTCTTATTGCACGTATAGTGATAAAAACATACCTCTTAACGGAATTCACTTAAATCAATGCAAAATAGCCTATCATCTTCCACTGCAGTCGTAGTCAGAAGTTCACAGTGGGTGGACTCGTTCTGCAAGCGAGAGCCCTCCCGACCACTAAACCACGTGATGCGGATAGCGCAATATGGTCAAAACAAGTCCACCCAATACACCGGGTCACAATGCACATGGCTCTTAAAAGCACACCCATATTCAGCATAACACAGCCCATTTTCAACCTGCGCAGCGCGCTGTGAACTGTGCGCTCCTCGCCTCTGGTCCGAAAATAGTAGCCACGCCTAGTGCGCCATGCACTACGCCATTGACTATGGCGGCTTGCCGCACGCCATGCACTTGCCGGAAAATAGAGCCAAAGATCTCTTCCACTGACTTTTTATATATGTAAGGGGTCGGGTATGGAGGACCAAACGCAACAGAGGAATTCTAAAAGCTATTCCGTAGAGAAGCTATTGCCACAAGAGCAGATAGACTCCACGAGAAATAGGGAAGAAAGAAAAACTAAAAATATCAACCCAATTCAATAGGCGAAATAAACTCTTTGGCTAGAGTATAGATAAGAAAAGAAAATAATGTCTCTCTCTCTCTCCATACTGGAGAGTAGAAAAAATAGAAAGATAAACAAATAGAACATAAAGCAACCCGGAACACTGGACGAATAATTAGTATAAATGAAAGAGAACAAAAAGGAACAGAAATCCTCCAGCTCGAAAACATAGCGAGCTAAACTGAAGAGAAAATCAAAAACAAAGAAACAAAAGCAGGTAACAAAAACCGGACTGAGAAAAGAGTAAATAAGGAGGCAGAAATCTAACCCTAACTCTAATACTAACCGGACTTCCTGCTTTGCTTATTAGAAACAACAAGGAAAGCAGTGATCAAGTCCTATACCTTACCGGCTTAAAGTTGTGAAGCAAACAACAACCAAGAACCGGAAAACGAAAACACAGAGCTATATCTAGCCGAACAGTAACAAGAAACAGGTGCGGGAAATTAGGGAAGGAGAGAACGAAGTCTCGGAACGGAAGGTGAACAAACAAGTCAAGAGCGCCTTCACACCGTTCCGAGGAGGAGCGACCGCCGAACCGAAGAGAAGCTAAAATCCGATGACAGGACCCCTCCTCTAAGGGACAGCTCCAGACGATTTCACAGCTTTCTTTCTACAAAAGTCCCTATTGAGTGCTGGGCTTGTCCATCGGAGCGATAGCGCTCACCAGCACAGGCTTCAAGCGGGGGTTTTGCGGAAAGTGGGCCGCCTTAGAAAACCTATCCACCACCACCAGGAAAACAGTGTTACCCTGGGAGGGCGGCAAGCCGGTGACAAAGTCTAGAGCGATGTGGCTTCAGGGATGGCTGGGCACAGGTAAAGAGCGTAAAAAACCCAAGGGTGGGAGCTGCGAGCCCTTGTTGCGAGCACACACTGCGCAAGCGCCGACAAACTCCCGCATATCCCTCTCTATTTTAGGCTACAAAAGGCGACAAGAAATTAACTCCTTCGTCGGGTGAATACCAGCTGCCAACTGTGAGGCATGACCCCAATGGAGACCCAGAGATCGTAAACGAGACAGAACAAACAGACAGTGGGTCGGAGCGTAACACCTCCTGTACAGATGCCTCAATCTTCCACATTACCGGGGCCACAATCTGGGAACCGGGTACAATGGGCTCAGGACACATGGATTCATTATTGGACCAGTCAAAAATCCGCGACAACGCGTCCGGTTTAATATTCTTTGACCCTGGTCGATAAGTTAACAGAAACCTAAACCAGGTGAAGAATAAAGCCCATCGGGCTTGTCGGGAATTGTGCGTTGTAGCCTGTTGGATGTATTCCAAATTCTTATAGTCGGTCCAGACCGTAAAATGATGCTCGGCTCCCTCCAGTCAATGGCGCCACTCCTCTACCACCAGCTTGACCGCCAACAGCTCCCAATCACCTACATTGTAATTTATCCCGGCGGGTGTTAAAGCACGAGAGAAATACATGCACGGGTGAAGTTTGCGGTCCAGCAGAGACTGTTGAGAAAGGATCGCTCCTACTCCCAGCTCAGAAGCATCCACCTCTACTACAAAAGAGAGGTAGGGGTTGGGAGTAATCAGGAAGGGTTCGGAGCGAAACCTCTTTTTTAGCTCCAAAATGCAGCCTCAGCCCTAGAGTTCCATTGAAAACGAGCCGGCAAAGTTTTTTCCATAAGGGCTGTGATAGGGGCGGCTACCGTGCTAAAATTGTGGATAAACCGCCGATAAAAATTAACAAAGCCAAGAAAACGCTGAACCTCCTTTACTGAAACTGGCGTGGGCCAGTTCTTAACTGCTGAAACTGTCTCTGGATCCATCAGGACCTTTCCAATGAGCACTTCTCAGCTTTCATGAATAGCTGTGCCTTAAGGAGAGCGTCTAACACCTGCCTAACGTGACCGACGTGAGAAAAAAAATCTGAAGAGAAAATTTAAATATTGTCTAGATAAACAAAGACAAATCTCTCTAGAATCTCTCTAAGAACGTTGTTCACTAGCGCCTGGAAGACAGAGGGGGCGCTAGTGAGGCCAAACAGTATCACCCGGTACTCGTAGTGCCCGTGGTGTGTGTTAAACGCAGTCTTCCAGTCATCACCCTCGCACATGCGCACTAGGTTGTAAGCATCATGTAAGCGCAGATCGAGCTTAGTAAAGACGGACGCCCCCTGTAAGCGCTCGAAAGCGGAGTTCATGAGTGGAAGTGGGTACCTGTTCTTAATGGCGATGTCGTTAAGGCCCCGATAATCTATACAGGGTCTTAGCCCCCCATCTTTCTTTTTAACAAAAAAAAATCCTGCACCAGCAGGTGAGGTGGAAGGTCTGATAAAGTTGTTAGCCAGGGACCCCTCAATGTATATTTTTATAGCTGCGCTCTCCGGAGCTGACAAAAAATAAGAGGATCCCCTGGGTGGAACTGTATTGTTCCCCTGGGTATAGCTCAATAGCGCAGTCATATGGCCAATGCAGGGGTAACGTAATAGCGCGTTGCTTGCTAAAAACCTCAGCGAGGTCAGAATATTCCCCCAGTACATTAGTGGGCAGACAAAACTCCAGCGCCCCTACTACCTCCGGGGTCTCTGAAACAACGTCAGATCCCACTCGATCCCATCTCCCACTCAAACTCAGAAACAGAGAGATTATCCTCTTCCATGGAACACCCCTCAGCAAAGGGATCCCAGAACAGGCTCTCCTCTTTACTCTCTGCGAGAACGGAGAAAGTCTCCTGGTCGAAATGAAACTCCGCCTCCTCCAAATCACTAACTGAGCTGAGTTCGGAACCATCAGAAGCACAGCCCCGAAGAGGAGTAAAAAACAGCATGACAGTGTGAATGGCACTGGGGCCCCCACTGGCTGATAGGATCCCTGTCTCTGTCCCAACTAACATGAGGGTCATGTAAAACCAGCCACAAATGTCCTAGAATGAGTGGATAAGACGGGGAGTCAACTAAAACCATTTTGTAGCTCTCCGAGTGCCCCTGAAAGGAAGTGCGCATGAGTATGGAACCAGTTATCTCTTTAATGGTTCCAGAACCCAAACTACGACTATCGAGGGCAGTAACCTGGTGGAAATTATGAGTGGGTGTATGGAAATTTCTAATTCCAGAGCCAATTTAGCGTCAATGAAACATTCAACTGCTCCGGAATCAATAAAGGCGTCCATGTGGACCAAATGCCTATTCCAAAGCAGTTGGACCAGTAAAGGGGTCAGAGAAAGAGTGCCATTCTATCTCGCTAGGGATCCCAGTCTCCCTAGCAAGACCCGTCGTTTCCCTTCAACTTGAGACACTGATCATTGGTGTGACCCTTGCGCTTACAATAGTGGCACCAGTTCTCCCGCAGTTTCACCCCATTAGACTTGTGGAGGGATGACCCATCTACTTGCATGGGCTCCTCCTGATTGGCAGAAAGACAGAGCAGAGCTTCTACCAACAATGAGGAGGAATGAAGGACAAGACGAACTCTACGACCTTCTTCACGCCTACACTCCGTGATGCGGCGAATCGCCGTGGTAACCAGAGCACTGAACAGTAGGCTCGAGCACGGCTAGGACGTCCTTAATGGGAGTGGACAATGTATTAAGGAATAATGATTTTAGCGGGCCGTCAGGCCATCCTGTCTCCCCTGCCAGTGCTCGAAATGTAATGGAGAATGTCGCCGCCGTGTCTTGAGTAGTGAATCGGGATGGTTGTGCTTGAAAAAATATCAGGCACTAAGTAAGAAGTAAGAAACGGCCATCATTTCCCCGGTTCCCCACTATAGTGGGTAGGTAATTGGAGTTTGGGCTCCCTGGGGGTGAGTGACAAGGTAACGGGGTTTGTGGGTGCTTGTGCGACTGGAGGTGGGTTAACTGTGACAGTTAACAAGCGAGGATTTTCTGTCAGCTCACAGAGACAGTCTCTCTGGTGCCGCAGCGGTTCCATTAACTGTTCCAACCCAGATAAGGGTGTGGGTATGACTGGTTCATCAGGCTGGGGATTTCTGAGTCTTTTTCTTGGCAAAGAAATGGCACATTGTGGTGTACGGTGCAGACGGTGATGGGTAGCTATTCAAAACTCACCATAACCAAACCACTCACATACATACATGTCTGGAGGATTTACATACCTGCATGTCTGGGTGTGTTTTAGCGAGAGGTCTACCCATGTTAGTGCTGAGAATTAAGCCCTCAGAAGAGGAAAATGTGGCAGTGAAATACAACATGTAAAAAAGTCTGTGGGAAGGTACCTGCAAACAACTAGAGTAGAAAGCTATTCTGGTCTGTAAGCTCTTGTAGCAGCAAAGGAGAAGCAAGTCTCTCAATTATGCACTCGGAAATAGTGCCCCGACTCACTGTGACAGGCTTCGCACAGTGTGTGCGTATGCAGAAAAAGTCCTGCTCTATATCAAACGTCCCTTTGTTTGCTTGCTTCTCTGTGTTACTTTTAATTTATTTACAACCACACATTTGAGTTGAGGCACTTCAAGATGCCATTGGGGAAGGTGTTTCTGTCCTCATGAAATTATCACGGTAAATACTCATTTAAGTATAAAAAGGTAAAAAGATAATGAATTGGCCTCTACAGACTACAACTGATGTCCTCCACTACTGTACCCCTCTCTGCATAAGAATGTCTGCTAAGTGACTGTAATGTAATAAGGTCTACTCAGTAGTAAGCATTGTCACATCCTTCCACAGGGAATAACTTGATCAGCACAGGTCTCAGGTATTTACAAACTTGATCATAGCTTGCAACCAGTTGTGAGAGATACTTCGGAAACGATAGATTTTCTATACTTTAGAAAGACTGTCTTTTAACTTCATTGTGCTCACAAAGGAAAACCAACTAAATCATATTCGATTAATAACTGATACTCACACAAGCGCCACTCATAGAACACATAGAGCTGTGTGTGATTGAGTAGAGTTGCTTTGTGCAAATCCTTAGAAAGCTACGTGCTGAAGTGCACGTAAGATCTTGCCAGCTTCTGGTCACGAGGGACTGGTTCAGAAGGAAACAGAGGAGAAAGGGAGACCCAACGGGAATCCATGTACTGCAGTAAGTGTTTGATTTACAGTACTCAACCATCTCGTGTGGTATGAAGGAACTATTGCCTTATGGATAAAACAGTATGCACTGTGGGGAAGAGG
Organism: Ilyophis sp. 1 JC-2022; assembly: GCA_022702515.1. Taxonomy (NCBI): domain Eukaryota; kingdom Metazoa; phylum Chordata; class Actinopteri; order Anguilliformes; family Synaphobranchidae; genus Ilyophis; species Ilyophis sp. 1 JC-2022. The sequence goes on along the minus strand of CM040404.1, from coordinate 87,663,484 downwards.
GTTTTAAAAAATATTTTATCCAATTTAATCTTCCAGTATGGAATGCAAAATTAATATGTTCAAGCCTATCCCATGCAACATCCTCCATAATCGTTAAGTTAGCTCAGACTAGCACAGACATCCTGCAATCATTGTATAGCCAGCTTCAGCTTTAGTAGCTGCTCTGTGCATACATTGGGCCAAAGGGCGCAATTTCTTGTGCAGCTGGTGTAGGCCGACCATCGGTGCCAATTCGACAGAGGTGTGGCTAGGATACAATGAATATTGCACCAAACAAAACCTTCCCTACTCTATGGGCAGTTCTGCATTGATCCACCAGTCCAAATGGTCAGGGCTTGCACCACTGCCTAATTAAATGTGCCTTGGCTGGTTGTGCTACCCAGGAGAAAATGGTTTTATTCTGGGGTTAAATATGGAGGATAACCGCTGCCTCAAACACACACTAAGGTAAGCCATTCCATAATTTAATGCGCAGGTTTGCCAGTGCCGTGGTACATATCCATCCAGTTGAATGAAATGCTAAGATATATAATATGTCTAAGCACATTGCTTCATTATCATGTAACAGTATATGCTATGTTGATGAGGATACAGCCTTTAAACTCCTAAGCTTCTCAATAGGATTATAAATGAATGCAACCAGTGAGCGCATTACCCTCCTGTGGTAGGGGGCGTGGTTTTAGGCGAGGCCGGCAAGAGAGAGTGAACTCAGGTGGTTTATGGAACCGGCACAGCTGTCGGCAATCAAGCAATTGGTGACGATTGATTGTGGTATTGTTTGTATCAATTAACCAATTGCCTTGATTGTTCAACAGTGAGCCTGAGAACCTATACAAAGGAGCCTTCTGGGAGTTGAGGGGGAGAAACGAATGATGTCTGGAAGTCTTGTTGTGTGTAATTTGCGTTTAAATGTAACACGAAAAGACGGAGAATTAAAAACCCCGTTCTCCTTACCCAAGCTTGGGCTGGACTCTGTTTCTTTACATGAGCACAACGGCTCACTTCGCCACACCTCCATTAAAAGCTGTATAGACCAGGGGTGGGCAACTCCAGGCCTCGCGGGCCGGTGTGTATGCAGGTTTTTGCTGCCACAAGTAAACAATTATTTAATTAGCCCAATCGTTTACATGATCTGATATTTTAATCTACATTCTACGATATGAACAGCAGCTAATGAACGTTATTGTGCCGGTTTGCGTGTATTGTAGCGTTTTATCGTTATTTAATTTACGAGTGAATCGGTGATGGTGTATACAACTAATTAGCTGATTGAGCCAGGTTAACTGGTGGTAGTATAAACCTGCATACACACCGGCCCGCGAGGCCTGGAGCTGCCCACCCCTGGTATAGACCATTATTCTGACACTATATAACTCATGGTATTTATTTTGTCCTAAATCAGTTGATTGCAACTGTAAATTAGTTAACCCAAATAAACTTCCTCTGATTGCTGAAGAGTCATTGGCATCTGTGGGTTAATGACAAAAAGGCTTATTGTTCAAAAGCGCATTTCTCACGTCTATCACATGAAACCATTATACCATGAATAACAAAAAAAAGCCATTTAAACCTCCACAAAGCTAGGAGCCAGATTATTTAGATGAAGTAAATGCATCCCTCTTTTTCAAAAAACCCAAAACCTGTTGTGGTCTAGGGACCATATGTAAACATATACAAAAAAATAAATAAAATTTAACAAGCATATACCATATTGACAACTGACAGAAAGATTGTCCCTGAAAAGTTTTTGTAACTTAAAACTAACAAATGATATCCAAATGATATCTAAGAAATCTAATAAATGTACAAGTTTGGAATGTTTACCCTAACTTATAAGAGCCAAAAACTGTTAGCTGAGAATGCACTTAGCTATTTAATGTGTCACTAATTTCAGGCTAAATATTTTAATTACACATCACCATTTCAGACCACAGGTTAGGAAAATGTGCAAAAATAATAATTATTTTAAAAAACAAAACAACAACAATCATCGCTATAGAAAAAAGGCAACCTGGGACTAGAGACTAAGTATCACATCCAAAGTTAGGCACAGTAACAATGCAAAGACAGGGACTAAAAAACAATAGACAGATTTTCCAGCTGGCATACCACAACCTCATTGTTTCAGTGTATGCTGTATGTTTTGCTTTGATGGACTGTGCTGAAAAGTATTGTCGGAACATCGGGCATTTCCCTGTGCAGGGGCTACGGATAGCAACAAGCATTTCTCATACCACTGGTAGTTTGTTTCCAGAGGAAGGCTCATCCAGCAGCCCCCTTAACTGTTCAGTCTAATTCACTTTGGGATTGATTTACTAAAGGTTTGCATGTACAAAAGCGTGAAACTGTTACCGCCTGCAAAAAACCGCCTGAGGTGATCAACTAATGAGATGTAAAGAGGATTGCGCATGCTAAAATGGAAAGATACGCTGATTTCTCATTGTTGTGGGTTAGCCTGAATGAATATGCTAAATTAGGTGTCCCTATGTTATTTCTTGAAATAGTGGGAAGAGGTCATGCAAATAGATTACTTTAGCAGGTAAAGTAATTTACTAAGCCCGAAAGGAAGTTTGGCAAAGGTATTTGCGAGTGCATTTTAGTACAAATGGAAAAACAGAATCAATAAGATGACGGCTGTCATTGTAGTAAGACATGTACAGGTGTGTTTGGAATATCCAGAAGTTAATGTTCTGAATGATTACCTAACAATGAGGGCTAATTAACTGGGCCATTCTAGCTAAAGCTAAAAATACACAAGAAGATAATTTGGGGATACATAGCCTACATCACAAACAGTAAGAATAAAAAAGTCCTACACTGTAAAAATTAAAAATACCATAAAAAACAGCAACATTACTACCAGTCTTTTCACCGTTTTCTTACAGTGTAACAGAGGTGGAAGAAGTACACAGATCCCTTACTTAAGTAAAAGTGCAAATACCCACATAAAAAAAAGTACCACTTGGAAATTTATACTTAAGTCAAAGTATATAAGTACATGCTATAAAATGTACTGAAGTATCAAAAGTAAAAGTAGGTAGTATAGGTAATACATTATGATGCCATAAATAACATTTTAAAATAAAATTGTCAGGGCGTGCTGGGTCGGAGGACCAGGCGCGACAGTGGGGATCTTAAAGCGATCTAAACAGTGCCACTACAACGGAGAATGACTCTGTGAAAGGGACGAGAAAAACCAAACAGAAAACCAGACTCCCTCTCTCACGTAGAAAGAATGTTTTTAGGTGGAGACTGGGAAATACAGGGAGAATTTAAAAAAACTTGCAGTAAGGCGAGCGAGCTCGTAAACACGAGAGATGAGCAAATCCTCTCTATAGACGAGGAAATGCGATGATAAAGGCTCCGAGATAAAGAGCACGTAGAGAAATAGTAATAAACAGAAAGAATCTCTTGCGCTCTATAAATAAAAGCAATCTAACAGAGAGGTAAAACAGAAAAGGTGAAGAGAACCATTTCGGACTAGAGAGACAGATAACGTAACAGAAAAAAAAGGCAGAGTAGGAGACTTCCTAAATAACTCTAAGACAGCCGAGCCAAGTTCCCCGTTGCGTCAACAACTTGTGTTGAAGGCAAAGAGGTCCAGCTCGATCTGTCTGTCCTGTACCGTACCGGCGTTCCATGTCAAACAAAAGACCATATGGAAGCGTAGAACGAAGACGTGAGGTTTAAATAAGGAGTGTAAATGCGGCGCAGGTGAAAACACTGAGTAGCAGGACAAGCAAAAACACGGGACGGATAACGAAAACCAAAAAAAAGAGGACAGTACACGAGTGCTTCACAGAGAAGTGGCCAATTAAGGAAGAGCAGGCTGAGAAACCATGACAATAATGTTATAGTTATCTACGTCAGTGGTTCTCAAACTTGGTCCTAGGGGACCACTGTGTATGCTGGTTTCCGTTCCAACCCAGAATTTTAACAAGCTGTCAATTGTTCTTAATTAGGTGTTTGTGTCATGGTTTGTTGGTTATTTTTTTCTTTTTTCCGCTGCGGTTCTCGTCTTTTTTCTCCGAATGAGAATCTATCGAATTTTTTCCACGTTCCGTTCCGGGGTTTTGCTTCACCTCACTTATTATTAATTTCACCTGTGCTACTACCTGCGGGGTATTTAAGTTCCTCACTTCCGCTTCCCCGGTGCTTCTTTGTCATTCCGTATTACATTGAGCCAGGTACAAGCGACCTTGTGATATTAAACTTGTTTTATGTTCACGAGGGACTTGCTTCTTCGCATTATTATTCAGGTATAGGATTATCTCCTGCTGTTAGCTTCGCTGTGCTATTTTGTCTGTGCTGTTCTCACTGAGGCGGTTTCACTTTTGTTTCACCTTCTTCTGGCCATGTTAGTGTTACGTGCCTTTACGTACATTTACACTTCAATACATTTTTGTTACAAATTTAGATTTTACAAGGGAGAGGTACATAAATCGAAACAAAAGTACAATCCCAAAGGGAAGGAGTGAGAACTGAAATAACCCCTATATCGTAGGTCGAAAAAACTCTAGGCAAGAGTAAAAGAAGAATAAATGGAACAGAATACCTCTCGCCTTCAGCACGGAAGGCAAACGAGAGAGGTAGTTGGCACTGCGAGACAGAGAGGGAAAGCAAAATGAAAAGGCAGAGAAAGATCCTAAGATCCTTAAACTAATTTGCTACAGTATCTCCTGCTTAACTTATCAGGTGTGAAGAACCGGGAAGGGAAATTGACAAACAGGTGCACGAAATAAAACAATGAGGAAAGCGATAATAAAATAACAAGGGAACACGTAATACGCGGACCGGAATCACACGTAACGCAGACTTGAACATGAACTGGGCAAGTGCATACAATTAGAAAATGGAAAGCGGAAACGAGAGTCAGCTGTAGTTAATAGAGAAACCAAAGAAAGATAATTAGTGATAGAACAGGCAGGAAGAGAGACAGCTGCAGTGAGGAAAGATGACATTAGTAAATTAGTAGAAACCCCTGATTCTATGGCGTTAGTAGATTAGTATTATATACAAGTTAGTCATTAGTCGATTAGTAGACCCTAATTCTAAGATGTTAGTGGTTGTTAGTTAATTAGTATTATTTACAATTAAGTAATTAGTAATGAAGGAAGAAATGAGAGAGGAAATACAGAGAAAACCGAAATCCCCACAGACTCCCGAAAAGTGTGGCGAAGACAGGGAGTGACAGAAATACAAAACACAGAACAGTGAAACCACAAATAATCAGAAACATAAATACCTGAATGAAAATTCAAATACAAAACAGACAGAACTCAGACTCTCAGAGTATAACAACAAGAGATTCAGCAGTGAGCAGCCTAGCAACGGTCCGAGAAGGAAGACGCGCAATTTAAAAAAAACATTTTTGAAGGCGCGCATATTGGTCGACTTGTTTCCGCATCCTTTGCATTTAAATAAATTAAAACGAATGGACGAAAATGTTTCTTTTCAAAAACGCTGTAAGCAAAAAGTAACAACACTGCTTTAAAAATGAAAAGAAAGTATTGATTTCTTATTTAAAATGTAAAGTCCCAAACTATAAACTATAAATAAATAGGCCTACTCAAGTAGAGTACAGTAACGGAGTATTTGTACTTTGTTACGTTCCACCTCTGCAGTGTAACCATTCCAAACACTCTAAATCTCTCATTTAAATATGGCTGTTTATGGCTGAGTAATTTACAATAGTGACTCTTAGTTGATCACCTACAAAGTGTGAAATTATAATGCATGCAAATACTTTGGCTGCATTCGCAAAATAACACCCCTTATTTGACCTTCGTAAATCGACCCCTTTGTGTCCAGATTTTTGGTTTCACATGAGCAGATGGATGGCTGTTCCTCTGCCAGTTGTAATAGGCAGAGACAAGGATCTGTCCGCGCTCTTTGCCTCTCGCAACAATAGTTAACTGTGTAAAGTGGATCTAGTAATAACCAATTAGCTACCAACTCCCACGGTCAAAAACTCACTTTGGCTTCTGTCTTGTTATTTCTTTTTTACTTTAAAAATAACAATATATGGGACAGGGGGAGGGTGGAAGAGATTATATAAGTGATCTTTCTGTGCATTCAACAGCATTACTGGCTGGGTAAAGGTTCAGGTTTTTGAAGTGCTAAACCAATAGGACGCCAGGACACCATAGTGGAAGATGCACGCATATTGATGAAGATCATTTGGTAAAAACCACAGAAAAAGGGGTACATGTTTTATATTACGTTTAGGTATAAAATTGACAAATGTCATGTAATGTAGGCCTGTGTGAAAAGTTGAGAAAACTGTGTGAGAGGAGAAACTGAAATAATGAGTTCAGATATTGTGTAAGGCAGCTTTGGAGTACTGTAGTTCCCTGCATTTTAAACACTGACATTCATCCTCATCCGCCAGCACCACATTTAATGGTATGCTGTTGCATGTGTGAAGACTGTGTATGAGGACATCAGAATGCCATTCATAGATATTTTTTTTATTTAGGCCTAATTATATATTGATTGATGCATATGTTGCCAAACTGCTATAAGTTAGTTGTATCTTCAATTAAGGGGTTTGAACAGATTCATAGATTGCTTATGCAGGAGCTAAAAGTGTAACAATGCCTTTTCCCACATTTCCCAGTATGCCAGAGAGAAAATGAGAGAATTCCCTTAGAACAATCAACACAGTAAAATATGTCAACACTCTATGGTCCCAGTGGTTGCTCTTATTACCAATAGAATTGGTGGTTCTGGCACTGGCAGTTGGCAGCATGTTTGCACCACCCTTCCTAAAAATAAAGTACAAGATGAAGAGGGAATGTAATTATTTTCTTGCATTGGAGATGCCAGTCATTAAGTGATAAATTACTGGGGTTGCTGCATTAAATGCTCCTAAACAAGTTCACGAGGCAACGGTGTTTAAACCAGCAATACCTGACAAAGACCTCTGCAGATCAAAAATGTGTTACAGTGGGTGGGCTTTAAATAAATAAATAAAAATCTGTTTGCTTTGTACTCCTGGCACCTGTAAAAAAACGACTGAATATTGACATTCCACTTTAGTCTCTCAAGGAACTTCAGAACAGTATGTTTTATGTTTGACGTCATCTGCATTTTCACATGTATAGACGATGAACTACAAATCTATGTTTTAAAAATCTGGATTTGATTACTTTAAATAATAATCAGACATTTTATGTGGAAGTGAGCACAAGAACATTACATAGCTGGTTGCCTCCACAGAACTATATAATAACCGTGGTTGTCTCCATGGAGACCAGGCACAGTGGCTTGAGGTCAAATTCACGTATGTACCAGTCATCACTTCCTCTGTAACAATAGTGATCAGATGCAGTTTTACATGTGTAGGCTACGTGGTGTTGGGTTACTGGATGGTAAAATTGGAAAAAGGTTAATTTAATTTGTTGTTTTTTTGGTCTTTTTTTTGTAATCACTTTTTGTTGCGGAAAATAAGGTCGCATAGTAATTTGCTGGAGAACTGCAAAGCGTTCATTCAGCTTACTGCGTTAGGAGTCGCTTTAATAACCTGTACGCGCTTTTGCGAAACAAACACACACACACACAAACCCGCACGAATCGTTACAATTTGAGTAGCCTACAGTTGGTTCAGACTGAACACGCATCTAATACACACGCCGAGTTATTTGTTGAATGGCCCAGAAGTTTCCCATATTTTCTTTGGGTAACCATTTGCAGCAGGCAAATTAAATTCCATACACATTTGCAGAGAATCACCCCTCTGCCTTCCTCTCGCTTGCTCCCTCAAGCGTTATCACATGTTCACAATTCTTCAAGCGGCTTGCACAAACTAAACAAGGCTTGAAACTGTTTCACTTCTCAGGGACGCTGTTGTTAAACCTGACTGGTTGACGTCAAAGATTATTATATTGGAAACAATGTCTGAATTAACCCCGAAAGGAAAGAACTGTATTTGACCATTACTCCTGAGAAATACCTTCAAGACGTCCTCGAAACCCCATGCCTTTCTCATCCTTTCTGTGAAGTTTCTGCCTGAAGCTTGTGACATCAGCTCGTGGTGTCTATACGATTGCACTCACCATCATCGGGAATACTTGCAGATCCATAGGTTGTGTACTCCCCTCGTCCCTCCCACCAAAGCACAGGGAAAGTGTAGTTTATGAATCGTTCTAAAAAATCCGGCAAAGGTAAGTTGTTGTGTCGTTTTTCACTCGTTATTGGCGTGGCAGGAAAAAGGCGCTTCTTTCTAGTTTTTGAATCTTAATTTTGTCCCTAAGTAGCGCGCCTCCTTGCGCTGGAACAATAAGGTAAATCGGCTGTGGCAAAACAGATTTTATGGTTAACTATTTACAGTATTTGTATCTGTCGACCTTTTCCAATATGTTTTCTAATTGCGGGTGAGTGCAAGGTCAGTTTTAAGTTTCACATTGAACTGTGACCAATGAATGATGTACATACAGAAGTCACATACCAGTGTAGCCTATTTTTATTATTTGCTTTAGTCTATATCCCGACGATATTGTGTGGGCGTCTTATTTTTCGAGTTTTAAATAGTGACTACCCATCTCTACGACTAGGCTAGCCTAATTGTGGGGATATATAGTCTATTTATGTATTTGTTGTAGCCTATTCAAATCACGATGTTTTTCATAAGTACTATTACTGTTTTTACTACGATTATTTACATTAGTAAGACTGTTGTGGTTACTCTTAAGTACTTTAGAATACCTTGCTTATGAAGGGTGGTCCTCTGTGTTGGAGTCGAGCTTTAGTGCGCATCGGCTAAATATGCATGGACTAATTAAGCAAAGTGCGCGTGGTCAGGGATACAGAGCTGGTTGTCATGACGTCTGACGCTTAAAAGCTATTCACGTCGATTAAAGAACCATATGACTGTTCGGCTGTCTACCAACTGTGGTGCTTTACCTAAAACTAACACTTATGGCACGTTGTGTATGCAGAAATTATATACGGAATGTGGATTTTGCATGCTTTTTTACAGTTGTAGCTAATCACATAATACGTGAAAATGAATTACTGATTGTAGTTTAACACCAGCTATCCTGTACAGTTTTTTGAAAATGTGTTTATCATGCTGAGATGTGACTCCTATATTTGAACCTTTATACAGTATGGTAAAAATTAGACTGTTAAAAATGGTATAGACGACATTTCCATGTAGGCTATAATGAAATAATTTATATAATCCCTTTGGACTGTTGGTCCTAATTATTAAAAGGATTACTAAAGGAATTCTGGCGTAGACAACAAAATCCGATAAAAGTGTGCAAGCTACACATATTTAGTTATGAACCAGTTTGTATATGAAACATGTAGCTTTTGTATTTGCTTGTATATCCAGTAGACAAGATTGAGGCTATTGGAAAGTGGCAAATGGTTTATTGATGTATTTGAAATAAAAGATTTGGTCAGGGCTAGGTGTCTTGAAATCAGATAAACTCATTCTATATTTTTAAAAGTCTTCATCAAATCTTAGCAATACCCATAAGCCATGAAAAATACCTGATGGTTAAATCTATAACTATTATGTTCTTCCACACAATACCATAAAATGTATCACAAATTTAATAGAACATGTTAAATATTTTTCCCGCTCTCTCTGTCTCGGTTTCTCTCTATATATTTTTATATTCAATTTTTTCCAAATGTGCCTGTGTTTATGTTTTACGTTAAAAAAAACCAAAGTGAATACCACAAAGGCCATATAGCTTCAAATGGCACAAGCCAGATGTCAAAATCAATTCTCATCTATACTCTTTTTGCCTTGGTGTGGTGTGTGCGTTACACATCTATGATCCAACTGGTCTTTGTATTCCTCCGCTGTTCTCATACTCCACATCATTGGTTTCAGTAGTCTGTGGTACTTTATCTGTCCCTTTTCTGTCTATCAGTCTTTCAACAACAAAGCTCTAGGTGTACGAGCATATGTCATATTTCATATGTCAGCTTCTCAGTGTTTTGGGCGGATTTTGTTCTGCTCAGTTTAGTCCTTTAGTTTCACTGGATACTTTCTTCAAGTTTCCCGGTAATACTGCAAAAAGCCAAGCTGTAAGCACTACATGTTGAAACAACTGGGCTAGTTACTCATTTTCAATTACCTGGTTCAATAAAGGTGAGTCTCAAATCATATTTAGCCGGGGTTTTCATTGATAGGTCTGTTTTCATCAATGGGTTGAGACATTAGATCATCTCTACCACTGCATGAGGCTAAAATGAGCGGAAGCACATTTTAGCTGATTGTCTTGATTATTACGTATCTCACTCTGAGGACCTCATTCAGGTCTGCCCATTTATTTTTCTCGTTCATACGCATTTGCGTTTCCTGAGCTGTGGTTGCACACGTCTACAGCCAAGGCTCACTCAGGGATACATTCAGTCCTGCAGTTATGCATTCTGCCAACAGGGGCAAAACGGTTATATGACTACTATTTTTAGCTACTGTGTGACTGAGACCTCAGCTGATCTGTGGTGGCTCATTGGAATACACCCATGCACTTTGGTGACAGTATCCAGGGTGATATTGCTTATATCTTAGCGTATATCCAATGCACGCTCCAAACAGACCCGTAGCCAGGACTCGGTCTTAAGGGGGGCATATGAACTGCATGGGGGGGCACAATTATTATTAAATATTTTTGATAATCTGATATGCTATTGTATTCGTGCAGCACTGACGCATACTAATTAGGCTATACTGAGGTCGCATACTAACCAAATTGGTCTCAGATAGATTTACTATGTCCCGATGTATTAGGCTATGCCTAAAATTATTTGAATGCTGTAAGTTACGATTATAACGTGGAGAGCGGCAACAAAACTGGCGCATTCACAATACAGACATTCACTGTTTAGACAATTGGAACCAATCAGGTGCACTTACAAGGTTTTGTAAACAATTAGCTTTAGAAAATGAATAGATGGGATACCATGACTAAACGGGGGAGGTTGGCACCGTGACCGCGCAATCAGTGCACTTGCAAATAATAACTTTAAACCATCAACAGCAACGACCAGCCTAAAGATACCACATCAGTCCTCATAATTTAGCACATCAGTCAATTACACAGAGGTAATGTTATGCACAAAGCACTAGACAACACATTGAATATAACACCAGAAGTGCAAAGCAACCCACACCTCTCGAACTGAAAAAGCACCACGGCGGATGCTGACGCGTTATAATATCATGTCGTCATTTGGTCTTTAACTGTTAAAAAATATATCTGTCCCACCCAAAAGAAAATGGTTTGCTCTATGCAGTTGTGGTCCAAATACCGTTCCTGTGGTTGCAGCAGCAAGGCTAGTATTCGGACTAGTCTCAGATCCGCGGACGCTGCTGCTGGTGCTAGGCTGCATTTCAGCACCATCTTGATCTCCGACGACCACGAGTCCGCCATCAACATCACGGGGCTTGGGTGTAGTCACATTGTGCGATTTGGAGGCGGAATCTGATTCGTTAGAGTTGATAGAGACTGGCGATTTAAACCATTTCCGAATGTCCATTGTTAGGCAAATTAGCAAAAGCGATCCTACTGGGAAATAGAGCTCTGCTGGACTCCCAACTGAAATGGCGCTGTAACCTAGCCTACATTGGCGTAACTTCCTGTTTCAGTATGGCGGAACCCCCTCAAACAATAACACAATTTTATTCTCTATTTTAATGTCTTAAAAAGTTAGTATTTTAAATTTAACAGAAAAATACTATAATTTTTTATTTATTTATTTTCTCTCAATTTCCAGTGGGGGGCCCCGCCCATAGCTACGGGTGTGGCTCCAAATATGCACAGAGACATGTTGCAAAAGGTGTGAAAAAAGTTGTGCATGCTCATACTCTCTTGTTGAAAACTTAATCTTTGCTCATAAAAAGTGTGCCATTTCAAGAGGAAGGCTTTCCAAGGCCTTACCCTTATATATATATAAAATGGCACCTGGTTTTCAGAGAGCTGGACCAAGGATAAAAGCGTCCTTATCTTGAAGCAGCAGTCATTGCACTCTATAGATGACATCATTTTATGCACATACATGTAGTTTAGTTGTGCTTTATCTATGGGGCTTCCAGGCTTCTCTACTAAGGCCATGTTCAGGGGCCTCCCTTTGATGGCGGCCAGAAAGGTCATTGCGTGCATATAAACCCGATTTTCCCAGGTCAATGGTATTCATAAACATAATGTTATCATCGGTTTTGCAAGTGGAGTAATTATGTTCCGTTTGATTCCTCATACTTTTTTGTAGTATATAGTAAGTCTGATGACTGTTAGTGGTCTTCTGAGTAGTGAGACAGAAGGGGAGTTAAAAACATATTTATGGTTCTATGAACACAGGATGACCACTAGCTTCGTGGACTAATCAGCTCAAACAATTGGCGTTTGGCTACTGAATTTGATGTGAAAAATGATTAAATCGTACTATACATGAGGTCAGCCACTATAAGCATGCTCGCAACAGTGCGGTGTAAAGATATATTTCGCTATTTCGCCTAATGACCTCTAGCCATCATCGTTAATTAATGGACCCATAATTACACTGGTAACTACAGAGGATCACATGATTTAATTGTTTTTTTACAGAGGTGAATGCGTCATTAGGGAAACTTCACCCAAGGAAAACGATATCTTTCTGTGGAGCATGGAGCCACTCGCTAAGGAGGGATGGTCAACCGGAAATGGACCCTCAGCACCAAGGGTGCAGCGCCCCTGTTGCTCTAAACTAAAGGTATGGGGACTGTTTTGTCCAATCTGTCAGAGCTTTCTGGCAACCCCTCCCCTTCTCACTGCCCTCTCCTAGACAAGAAAAAACTAATTTGATAAAGCAACACAGCTGCTTGTGACCATGCATAAGCATTGCTGGGTGTTAATGTTAGGCCTCATTTCCTGCTACAGACAGTCACAGGGACACTTCTAGCCTGTGACTCTAATGACTGATGAGCACCCCATACTGCACACACACTCACCACTCCTTAACACACACCTTCAGGCTCTGCAATCAGGCACAGTAGAATCTTTCACCCATGTGGCCTATATCAAATGTAGCATGTCCATTACATGTGCTGATTGATTCTACAGTATTTACCTATTGTTTCAGTGTTTGAGTATCTGTAGATACAGTTTTGTTTGGCATTTCTGCCCAACAACTTTGCTGTATGCAACCCTTCTTTCAGATAGCCTCCCTCTGCTCGGTCCAAAGCTGCCCATTGTTAAATAAAAGGATATTTTAATCCAGAAAATAAATAGATGGATAAAAAATTTTTTTTTATAGTTTAGCTGTAGCACTGTTAATGTAAAGTCACATTCATAGCAAATGTTTTTTTTCTCAGAACAGTGCTCAGTGGTAGGTGAACAATTTAAATGTACAATCCATAAAGTGGAAGATCATTATACATGCTTTTAGTAAAGGGAACAATTGTGGTTTTAATTGGTTTTAACTACTAATGTACTGTATGTTTCAGAAAAGAGGTCAGTGTTTTTAACTAACAGGCTATGCAGATGCTGCAAGCTCCAAATGACCCATAATGTAAGGTGTTTTCTATGTGAATTGGGATGAGACGTCCACATCACCCAATTTGTTAGGCGGAGGTTTTTGCTGGCTAACCCTAAATGTTTGCATTCAAAGCTCTGTTTAATCTTGAAAGAACCCAATACATTTCAGCTAGGTCTTTGCTTGCTATGGATGCAAGCTGCTGCAGAAAGATGAAAGGAAACAATGAGTTTTCAAAAATAATTTTTGAACATTCTAAAACTCAGTGGTTTTTTTCTTGTCTTGCTTAGTCTCATTGCATTTTTGATCTTGGATTGTAAGAAATTACCAGACATATGTAAAAAGAAACATACAAAATATCTCGATAATAATGGAGATTGCAATTGGCGCAACAATTCACGTTAAAAACAGATAGCTTGTAGTGGAGTTGGGAGCGGAGGACCAGACGCGACCGTGAGGGGATCAAAAAGTTACCCACGAGAAGTGAAATAACTAATAATAATACGGGGAAAGAGAGTCTGTGAATGGAACAGAGAAAATAGACAAAAAGGGGAAAAAACCCCCGGCTTAAGCCAAACAAAAAACAACCCACAAAATAGGGCGAGCAGACTCGAAGACACAAGCAGAAAAATAAAAAGGGAAAGAAATGCCTCTAGCTCAAACTATAAATGAGTTAACTAAAGAGGCAAAATAGGAAAGATAAACAAAGGTATTCCTTTGAAATGAAAAGGTGAAAAGAATGCTAAGATATAAAACCTATACTCACTAAAAGGAGTTTTTTTTTGTTTTGTTTAAAAAAAACACAGTCTCCCAGCCTATACCAATACCTGGCTTTGTGTCGTGGCAAGATTGACACAAAAGCACAGAGACAGAAAGACACAGCGCTTATAAAGCCTGAAGGACACCTGAACAGGTGCGCTCACTAAGTGCCGGGAAAACCGAAAAACACGGCAGGAGCACCCTTCCGCAGCACAGAACAGATGAGCTGCAAAATCATGACATAGCTAAGTAAAGTTATCGTCCCTAATCGTAGCAGTAGAAGTAGCCCTGGAGATAAATGCTAGGACCCTAGGGCTTTCATATGAACAAATAAATTAAAAGAGGTATGCCAAAATTATGGTGCTGGTTAGTTTGAGGAAAGTGAGGCTTAAGGTTGTAAGGTGCCAGACTCAGAGGTAATAGGCAGTTGAATACTGCTCATCAATGAGAGCAGCTAAGAGATAGCAGCCCCTTCATCCTAGGAGCCTGGGCCCCTGAAGATCTCTCAACCTTCACCCAGCTTGAAATATGCAGAGTGTGAATAGTTACTACGCACCTGAATGCCCAAAGACGTGATTTCCAAAATGTGGCCTACATGGTTAGCAGTGATGAGCAAGTTGGAATACGCCTGTCTGAGGGCTCTTCTGTCAGAAGCTGCCCTGTTTTATCTGTCTTGGTCTTATGGGACTAGATAGGGGGCAGATAATATGCTGCAAGATAATTGTGGCATATTCAGGGGTTTGAGTACAGCAACAAACCTGTGTATTTTACAAATTAGGATCACAAGCAATCAGTGAAATCTTCTGTAAAGTAGCTGTACTGTTCTGTTCGCTGCCCTTGGGGATAGTCGTGGGATCTTTTTGGGGGTTTGAGGTGGGGTGGGGTGGGGAAGGGGAGGTGGTTTTGGGTGTGTGCACTGCTATAAGAATGCTCTGTGCCCTGGTTCATAGCTTTCAGGGTGAAAAAGTTCCCATAAAATGACAGCGTCTGACACGGGCATACACTTTGGGGTTTCAGTTTCTGTCCAGGAGAGCAACTGGAGACAGTGCATCTGTCTTTGCTGTATCACAGTCCGAAGCAAGTCCTATTTCATTACCATTTATGACCCTTTGCTCTTTTCCCTGTCCCTGGCCCCTGACCTTGGAGACGTGTACATTCCACAATGACCCAAAAACCTTTAAACCGTAAAGCACATTCATTACCCAGATGTGAAATTAAATAGGAAGTGGGTGTAGTTATCCCAGTTATCGCAATGCCATAGCAGTGCTGTGAGTTATTCATTTTGGCCTATGGTGGGATTGGATGGCCTTCAATTTTAATCTCGAGTATATCACTTGGGACACTTATAGCCAAAATGACAGAAGTCAAAGGTTGTTTTGCCCCTGAAAATATGCAGTGCTGTACAGAGGTATGTTGCATTGGTTCGAATGATGGAGAGGGTTTTCTGGCATGTTGGAGGAATACCAGAGGAATGACAGAGCAGATAATCCTTCATCTGGTCAGCATTTCACATGACTGGCCCTGCCCACATTCCCATTTTTGTCCCCTTGCCCCCCACCCCCCAGCCTCCCAGGTTCAGAACAGTCACAGCCAATAGAGCTACAACAGAAGTGTGCAGAGAACACTCGAGAAAGTGAAAATCGTTGTGCTCCAGCTTCAGTTTTTGATTGCTTTGCAGGATTAACAAATACACATATAATATAGTAGTTTCTCTGCCCCACCCCCCTGCCTGTGGCTCACACACCTCCTCTGGGCCAAGCTCTAGTGTTTTGGGGAGAAAGAGGACATGAGGGAGTTGGAGCAGTCGAATAAGAATCAATTTCATGTTCAAAGTTGTCAGACCCCAGTGGGTCAGTGAATATGGTTCCCTCTATCACCAACACCCACAGCGTAGGAGACCCTGGTGCCGTCTAGTCCCAGCAAGTCTCTCTGGATAGTGAGAAATTTCCTGGGGCCAGATTCTGTGAACTGAACACATAAAAATGACTGTTTCCAGCATAAATTATGGCTGGATGGCAGAAAATACAAACTGGAGCTTTCCGTGGTTGGGAATAAATATTTGTCTCAACCCAATTTTAAAATGTTATGTGATGTAAATGTTCAGAGTATGCAATGACTGCTGTCTATGGGAGTTGCGGTGAAATATTAGCTATGTTAAATTTGAGTCAAAGGCAACTCAGTGAAATTTATACCCAGGTTTGTACACAAAATAACTTCTGTATGCCATAGCCTGAAGCACTGACCAGTAAACCAGGTTTGTTATGTGTTCTTTTATTTTTTGTTAAAACATGATGTTTTAAGGTAAAATATGGCAGGTTGTGCTTAATTTCTGTAGAAGAGAAGTTCCTCAAAACTCAAGTGGGTTACACAATGTATTGTACCTTCTGAAACCTATTCTATACCTATTGAAAGGCCTGAAGGATATTTCAGAACCTTAAAAAAGTCCCCACATTATTTTGGGCTCCTGTAGATGAAACTGGAATGTGGGGCTTGTTTTTACTGCAGGATTAAACCTGCATTAAACAATAATGAAACAAAGCTTCTTAATGAGAGATAATCTGCTTTTAGAGCAACTAAATTCACACATACACACACGCACACACACACCCATGTGTATACGTGTGTGTGTAGGAATTTTAACAGAGAAGGTCATGGTTTAGCACTCCTTTCAGTAATCATATAATAAGTCTCACAGTATGGTTCTTTTCTTAACCCCCAAGGGGATTTTTGTCGTTTTTTTTCCCCCTCTTGAAATGTGGATAGGAACGTGCCATGTTCACATGAGGCTTTTTTTGACTGTTGAAGAGTACGCTGACAGTATACTGGCTGAAAAGGGCATTATACAAAAAAGCTAACTGAATGTATAAAATACTAGTCAAGAAAGAAAGGGCAAATTGTGATTCAGAACTATATTGCGAATTAAAGAGTGTTCAGGGCACATGAAGCAGCCCATACTAGCACTGTTTTTCAAATGTGTGGAGAGTGAGTTTGACTTGGATCTCATTCAACTGAATAAATATTGATTGACAGGTCACAGACCCCTCACCTCCTTTGTTACCATAGGGCACAAAGCATAACGGGGCAAAGACAACATTTGTGGCAACTTTAAACCACTCTCTCCCTGCTTGAAGCTACTAGGGCAGCTTTCATAAACAATATAATTTTGCTGCTTTTTCGTCTTGAGAAAATGGAAAGGCTTGGAGTCTGATATATATGTTATGGGTACACCTTACTCTATAACATAGTTTATTTCCCACAATTTTCTCCCTGATTTGGAATGCCAAATTATGTTTGTAGGCTTGCGTCACTGCTACAATGTATTCTCTTCATTTGTGAGGGGCACATACTAGGATACGGAAGCCCTAAAAGGCCATGTATTCATACATTTTTTTTATTCCGTTTTCGTGTGATAACGAGTTACTTTTTATTGTTTTCTATGTCATTATTTACGCCATTATCTTGAGATAACAAATGTTGTTTGATGAGATTATGTTAACCACAGACCTTATTTTCGGCATTAGTCAAAAACCGCATGGGAAAAAAGAATTGGAAATCTGCCCAGGGAACCCATGGGTGCGTCCCAATATTCTTCCCTCCTCGCCTCATGCACAGTGTACGATGTACCTGATATTGCGGTTTGCGTCAAGACATTAATTAATATGTAACCATTGATATGTAATTAATATGTAATCAGCAACATTAAATGAAAACACAAAGATCAGTTTCCGGGGCACGGAGGAAAGGAGGTGGTAGTGGAGGAAAGGAGGATACATTTTTTGAGTATTGGGACACCCAAGCTGTAGCACTCTATTGCAGCTATGCGGTTCAATGTTCAATAAATGGTTTGTCAGCCCATGGTTGCGCACGCATCCAATGCATCGACAGCTAGCAAAAATGTTAATATTGGCTTTTGTCAAATATAGCTTTGCATCAAACTAGCGCCATTGCCCGCCCATCTATAGGACTCCAGCCACGTATTGCCATGTAAGCAATCAATATTGGTGAATTGCATGTTTTACTTTTTCTTCAGGCTCCTATTGGCACACCTGCACTACAACGACAACTCGAGATCACGAGAAAACAAAGAAAATGAACTCGAGATAATGACGTAAATAACTTTATCACAAGAAAAGAACGGGAAAACCATGGGAGAACAGTAAAAAGAAATGTATGAATACGTGGCCTTTTGGGGCTTCTGCACTAGGACAAGCCTTTTCTGAAATGCATTTTATCAACCACTGTTTCTTTTCTCTACACAATCCACTAGCTGTGCAGTTACTGGCCTGGAGATGTCACATGCACTTAAGTGATCAGAGGAGAGGAGTGAGAAGGTGGAGATACCCGGTCACCTACCCTGCCAGCTGAAACCCTCCCTCCCTGTCGATGCTAACTGCGGGTCGCACTCAGCTCTGGCATACTGGGAGCCAATGCATGGGAGGCCCATAACACAGACCTTTTACATTCCAACAACAGAGTACATGTAGAATGTAACATTCGATAGACTGTGGAAGTCTCATAGAAATGTTACTCTGCTGTGCTGTGACAGCAAATAGAATCCTTCTATTCCGTCCTCAGTACATCAGTGTGGGGGGAAAATTCCCAGATTTTAAAACCCTGTAAATTAAATTATGACATCATATTTTATGATACATTTTTGTTAGCTATGCATACTGTCAAGCAGGGTGACTGATTCTCTTTCTGCTTGGCGTGATTTGTGACTTCATCAGTTGTGCTGATATGCTGCATTCCATCAATGAATGGAAGCAATGCATTTCTGTGGTTAAGTTGCTTCTAGCACTATACTCCAGCAAGCATTTACAAGAGCACAGGGCATGCTGGGAAAAAGTTCATGTTTTCATTTGAGACAGGGTTTGGGTGCATGTATTTCTGCGCCTATAAGGTTACAGCTTTCACAGAACCTGTAATGAGATATAACTGGTGGCTCAGAGCAAGTGGTTGCAAGCAATAATTCAAATCTATTCCATTGATATTTAGGCCGAATTCACTTGTGTCTAAGCTTAATTTAAAATGGCGGTTCAATGCAAATGATCTTCATTAAGGCATGCTGTACATTTCAGCTTCTGCACCTGGCGTAAATTGATGCTGCATCTTCCTGTGCCAACAAATGAGCCATATTAGGCTACTTTATTTTAATATATAACATCAGGAAATGGACACTGCACAAGTACTTTGGCATCTGCAACTTTCAGTAAAAATGTCAGTCACAGACTTAAACATTGACAATGGCTAAAGAGAAAAAACATGTGTGAGAGAAAGGTTTTGTTTTATTAAAGATTTAACCAAGGGGATTTATTTTTCTGAGCAGTATCAGTATTTTTGAGCAGGGTATATATTGATTTCCTCTTGCCACAAAATGGTAGGCAACTAGGCATACCTTTATATATATGATTTTGCTATTGCCTTTAAACATTCACCGCACAATTACCTTTTTAGCCCCGCACTGTGTAGTACATTATCGATAAGTATCCCCAAACTATCTTACCAATATATCAGTATTTTTATGTCACAATGGCTTTATCAAAAAAAAAAAGCAACATATCAGCTGTATCTCATTACTTTAAAATATTCACCTCTTATTTCACACCGTATCTTGCAGTCATCTTAACAATCATCATCAAATTGTGAAGTTATTTTTATTTTATTTTATTTTCTGGCCGTAAACTGTTCAGCATTTTTTTCAAAGATGCTAAAAATTAAAGGGCATTTTCTGGGTGGCTATGTCCTTACTTAACAAAGCTAATGGAAGTAATAGATTAGAGTCCCTAAATATTATTTCATATTCTAACTGATATCCTTTAACTGGACTAGAGAACGATGTTAGCTTTACTTTCTGGGCCCGTGTATGTTATACAACATAAAAAAGGTATATAATACATAATTATACATTCAAATATAGTGCAAACCTTTATATTGCTTTTGATTTAACATTAAATAACTTTTTTATCCTTACTGTTAAATACAATTCATTGACAATTTAGTCCCTGACAGTTGTTGTATACCAATAACCACACTGGACAGCATCTGCTTTTATTGGTAATTAGAATAATTCTCAATCATATGCTTGCAGCTATTCAACATACTCATACAATACATAATTCCAAATGAGCAATTTGTCAAATTAAGTTAATGTAACACTACTCAAGTATAGCATTTAAGTAGCTCGTCATTTTTGTTAAATTCAGAATTGTAGACAAATTTGGTTTGAAATATAAGGTCTATTTAAAAAAATATACTATTTGTACCTGTCACTTCCAATTCCATTTCCAGGATATGCACAAATACAGTATCAAATGGGATTTTGGGGGAGATTTGTGCACCGAGGAATTACTGAAATAAAATAACTCTAATTCAAGACTGCAGAAACTGTTTCAGTCAATTGCCTGCCAAGCGTGTGGTATGCAATGAAATAATGAATCAGAAAAGCTGCAGTGATTTCAGCCAGACAAAAAAACAAAAAAAAACATCTTCTCAACCTCTCTCAGCTGACATGCAGTACGTCAGATCCAGGATTTGTCATCTGCTTCCAATTTCTGAATTAAGCTTCTCCCATTCAGGGTTAGTCAATTAGCCAAATGGCTCCCAGGCTTAGATGAGACCAGGCCTCTGTGCTGCTGGACAGAAGAGTCCAGCACCCATTGGCTTGTGTCCTATGGGGGCTCTGTGTGGGGTGTCGAAGCCCCTCAGACAGGGAAAACAGTGGCACCATGGCATGACCGGGGCACTGTGACCTAGTTTGAATCTAAGTTTACAGAAACTGTAAAAACAAGGGTTGTATTCTTCTGCGGCTACCACATGCCCAGATGCAGTTACCAGAGATAATTGATTGTTTTCTTGGCAGAAGCTGGGGGGCTGGCTGGAGTTGTCAGAGACCTGAGGGGTTGGGTAATTACAACACCAGTCCTTAATGGTCCAAGTTGTGGTGCTTTCTCGCTTTCAGACTCATTGAAGACATTGATGTGACTTGGCACGAGGTGTGAAAGAACTAAGCTAATTATGAAAAGTGGCATTCATAAGCAGAGAGGGGACGCTAGAGTGCACCACACTTTGGGCCTGGCATTTGACCTAGTGATGGGAAAGTGAGGCCTCAAAATTGCTTTTGCTATTTATGACCCACAGATTTTTAAACTGAAAATAGTGCTTTGCTGTGCACGTCAGAACCTCCTAATTGGCTCATTGTACCAGTCAGTAGTTTCACTTTGTGAGTTTCTCACATTCACACCCAAGTTTCTCATTACTAATGAAGAGCCTCAGCCTGCTAACATTTCTGCGGAGAACGAACATCACAGGACCCTGTGTTTCCCTCTCTGCATTTACAATGCTGATCTGTTTTAGCAGTCGGAAGCTGATAATTCACTAATGAATATAACTGCTGCACACTTTGGCGTTTGAAAATCTAATTTATTCAGATGAACCTTCTGTCATTTGTCCTAGCTTTCTTTTTTAATAACATTTTCATGTGACCCGAGCATCAAGGTCATCCTCATCCCATTTCTCCTGGTGAGCATGTGTGTATTGTGGCATGTGTTACCCTCTAATTACTTCATTGTTTTCGGATCCATAGACTCTGTGATACTAGAGGGCTGTGTGCTATTGACATCAGAAAATTTGCTTGAAATTGTGTAGTAGTAGTGGGCATTTGCAGTGTAATTAGGGCCCTGTTGTTTCCACACAGAGGACGTGCATATAATCACCAAATGCAGTCATTAACTTGGAAACGCATTTAAATTGAAAGGGCACACGGCAAGAAACTGCACATTATGTTCTGTAACATAAAAGGTAATAATGACGCAATCCGCAGATGAAAGCTAAGTGCCTTAAACTGATGAAAACATCTCCGTCCTTCCAGCTGAATCAAGCTATAGCGATGTGTGGAAGCATCTGCCTGCAACTAAATTATTGTCATTTTAAAACAACTGTCCCACATACCAGAGGCGTTTTTTCTCTCTCACATATGTACATTTGTACAGTATGTACAATAAATGTTTCATTGTACAGGTAATGGTGTTTTGCTTTGTTGCTGGCAGTGATGCAGTACTACCAGCTGTTCTACAGTAGAATCATTCTTTGCCTGCAGAGGAGAAACAGTCAGGTGGCCGGGCGAAGCCACAACTCATCTTGTGAAGTTTTCAGTCCCGAGACTGTTATTCTCTTTCCCTGTGATTTGTTGGATTCATGACTCGCTACATGTTGAGTTATGCGCCAGCCTGTGGGGAATTCTAAACCTCATGTGGGATGAGATCTTTTTCTCCGAGCTCCGCTGCAGCCGTTCTCTAAGGCCCGGGCATGAGGGAAACAATGCTGACGTACGATTACAGGCAAATGCCGGTGTTAAAGACATCAAGTGAGACTCTGGCAAATGCAAGCTTATAGGGGCAGATAGGTCAAAATGAGTCAGAAGAAAATAGACTCCTGCTGATATGTTTGCTATTACTGGGGGTGACGCTTTTGTTTAGAACACTGTCTGACCTCCAGATGTATGTATGTATCATGAAATTATGTAGAGAATAAACTGTTCAGCTCCTGTTAAACCGAAGAAAGGTACATACAGTAATGTAAAAATCGAATGATGTCAAGTAAAAATAATTTTGTGTTTTAATGAATAGCTTAGGTATGTTGTCAAAAGATTACCACGTGAGGCATTAGATATCTGAGTTAAGTCATCAGAATGGAATCTGTTCTTGGGGTGTCATGGATTAAAGTTGTGGAATATAGCAAGTAGCCAGGCTACACAATACTTTAAATAACACCTTTAGTTGTGTCCTACGCTCTACTGGGAGTCAATGTAAATGATCCAAAACTGGCAATATCTGTTCATGTGTTTGAGTGTTAAAATCCAGGACAGATTTTGAAACTCCAAATAAGCATTACATTAACCAATGCAAGAGAAACAGACAAATGTGAATAGACTTTCTGTATCGGACTGTGAGTAACAAAATTTACTTCCATCTTGAAGAGTTTTATTATTATTGTATTTATGCATAATACTAGCAAAGAACATTTCACAGAGGAGCGGGCATTCAAAAAATGCCGGAACAAAACATGATGAATCATGCATGCAATTTATTTTTTGGAAAACAGAAATTTGTGAAATAAATCTTTTCATATCTTTTGAAAGGGAAAATTGAAGAACTGTCCTTGTGTATTTGTGTATAAATCCTCATTTAAAAAAGCCAAACAGAAAAGTCTGGGGATGTCTGGCTGAGAACATCTGCTCAAAATAAGGTTGAAAACAATGCTTGCCATGCACCCCCAGCACATTTGTGTTATTTTCAACCCTCGCAGCAGACTGACATGGACCGTCACCTGTTTCCAATTATCGGCTAATTAAGTCACTGCCTGTCTTTGCCTGGATGTGTCAGATGTGCTAGATCCCCCCCCTCCTAATCTTGTGCCTTTGAGCTGTGCCACTGTAGGCCATAGAAACATGGTTCAAACTTTCTCACGCTCACGCTTTTTGATGTTTTAGTATGTACAACATATGCATTTTTCTCTGCAGCCTTTGTTTAAACATAATGTTATATTACATTTAAACCAAGGCCATTACAGTCAAAGTAAAACATTTGGGGTTATTAATGTTTCTGCCCCCCCCCCCCCCCCCCCCCTCCCTCTCTCTCTTTCTCTCTCTTTCTCTGTCCTACTGCTGGGTGCTAAATAAAGGGGATCTACAAGTGAGGTGTCTTTCTCCTCCCTTGTCTCTTGATCTCTCTCTCCCTCTCTTCCAAAAGTATGTCATTTTCACTCTGTCTTTTGACATGCTTGTCAAAGCACTGTCATAGAAAGGTAAATACAAGAAGTGCTATAAGTTTGTGAATTTCACAATGATTTACAGTAATGTATCATCATTTAAAGTGAATTGTACAGTAAACCAACATTTCTTTATCCAATATTTTATTGAGTTAAAAGCCTTTCTCACTTTTTATCTTTCTAGATGTTCCTTGCAGCCTTATCCTTTGCCTATTTTGCCAAGGCCCTATCTGGAAGCTACATGAAAAGCACAATAACTCAACTGGAGAGACGGTTTGATATTCCCAGTTACTTAATTGGAGTTATTGACGGAAGCTTCGAAATAGGTATGTGACATTTCGGCATGCCTCTGGTGTTCCTGCTGGTTTTTCTGTTAAATGTACGAAAGATTCTGCGTGGATGTAAGCATTATTTTGGATTATGTTTTGTAGAGGTCAATACATTTAAATGTATTCCAAAAGTATGGTCTCCATAATGAGCAGCCAGTTCAACTTTAACAGTACAACTTATTCACAGTGTTTCTAACATTGTTCAATGAGCAAAATATCTTCTTTTGGCACCATAGATGCTGGCTGAGTTTATCGAGTAAGGTTCACGGACAAGTATTTTGTACAGATTCAGACTATCACAAATTACTGATGGAAGCATTGGGCTTCATGACCCCTGTAATAAGATACCAGGTGCTGCCTATCACTGCACCAATTCAAAGGCTTACAAATGCTCTCCAGACCAAAAAAAATAGGACTGGTTGGAAGTCAGTAAGTCAACCCACAATGGTAGAGGCCAGGTGTTATCTGTGTACTCAGATGTGCTAGATCCCCCCCCCCCCCCCCCAAGCACCTGCTTGTACTGTATGGTCACCGTGTGTTTCAGACTACCTCCCCAATCAGGAGACTACTGTTCCAGAGGCTGCTGTTGCTGCGTTCACATTTCAGCGAGTGATGTTTCCATAGGAACAGAGCAGCAGTCTCAGCAACATGGCGGGATTTATTTCAGCCAATTAAGTTAACTATAGAGTCTTTTTCGTTTTTTGTTTTTATCTTGGCTGCCACAGCCCACATCACCTGTGTCCCCAAACAGTTCTCATGGCGCCAGTCCACAAATCCCAAGTTCAGGACGGCCAAATTTGACTTGAGCTTAAAATGGGCTTTGCACAGTTCTTTCAGGCGAAATGCAACCACACACTAACAAAAGAGGAGTTTACACAAAATGTAAAAAAATTTTTTTTACAACGTCAGTCTGTTGCACTACAGTCATAGCTTTCTTCACACAGTCTTCAAGTGTAACTTCATTTCTTTGTGCTCTCGTGTGGAGTTCACAATACAGCCAAACAAGCCAACTTTTAAGTGTTAACCGCAACCAGGACAAAAGTTAAAAGCTATTGAGTGAAAGAGGACTAAAGCCCTATTCGGACGGGATAAGTTTTACTGGGGGAGGTGGGCTAATGTAATAATTACCGGAGGACCTCTGTTATTTTAGTCCCGTCTGAATCTGCCATGTCTGTAACTTCTATGGACTGCGCGCTCCTGCGCCAGTAAAGATTCCGGCGTCTTTTACCTGCTGTTAAATGCCCTGTAAAATTAACCTCAGGTTAAAGCAATCCCATGCGAGTTGACATGTCAGTAAATATTTTGTTATTTTCTGTGAGAAATGAGTTCCTCGTCTTTTCTTTAGATTTTTCATATATGAGGCACTCGAGGATGCCTTGGTTGTGCTTTCTTCAGTCAAAGTGCAAGCCACAACTATTGGCCAACCTCTAAATTAAGTGTAACATTACATTAAATAAGCAGAGAGCAAATAAAAAAAAACAGGCTCAAAGGTAGGATAGCAACGCTTGCGGCAGCTTTAGATAACCTATTGTAGCCTAGCTATAGCCTTACATACATGTTATGGTCTAGCCTAACAGTGTAGGTTACTATTTTTCTGAAGCTAACGTTAATAAAGAGGTATAACGCAGGATTCCTCACGCTTTTTGTGGACAGTTTTCCATGCCAACATTGTCTCTACATAGTTTTTTTTTTTGGCGCCTGCTTTTCAATTGCGCCTTGCCGACGATTTTCTACAAGAAGCAATCAGTTTGCAGTGAAGATTGGATGTCTAACGTTGTATGACACGTGGGGAACATTTTCGGTGTGACGAGTGGAGTAGACACTCATCTCTGTAATTCTAGACGCTGATTACGGAGATACTTTATCCCGTCCGAATCGGCCATTAACATTACAGACGTCCTGTGATAACAATTACTTCACAGACATTGTCCTGAAAACGTATCCTGTCCGAATAGGGCTAAAGAGGGCTACCTTTTGGCCTCTTTCATCAAGCTGTCCACCTCGGCCACCACCTCTTGGCCAGTGCTCAACAGTTGTTATGACTTTCTAAGAAAAGGAGAATTTTTTTTTTATTAAACCGCATTATCCTCAGTCAGATTTTGGATTCTGGCCCTTTTGTCATGTTTGTCAGGTTAGGACCCAATTGTGGCGGCACTGTACTGTGATTTTTGGCTCAAAGATGGACGCCTTTTTGGCACTGTACAGAGATCTCTCCTCGACTGTACTTCTAAAATATTCTGTCATGCATGTCCCCAGGTAACTTGCTGGTGATAGCATTCGTGAGTTACTTTGGAGCCAAACTACACAGACCAAAGATCATTGCCATTGGCTGTTTCCTAATGTCTATTGGGACATTCCTAATTGCAATGCCACACTTCATTATTGGACGGTGAGTTGGTCAAAGTATTAATATTATATTTCCCCATTAACCTTTTCATGTTCACTACAGTGGACAGGCTTTTCAAAGTCTATTTTAACATAGTCAAAAATATTTGTGATCTCCAAAAAATATCAGAGCAGATTCCTTGCATCTTTGCCTAAATATTTATATGCTCCATCTTGTTACATTTTATTGGCTTTTCTAGTTTTGATACAGTGAAGGTCAATATGGCAGGTGGAGGTGGAAACATACAAACTCCCTCTGGTGTAGCTGTGAAAACCTTCTATTCCTAGAGAACAGAGCATGTTAATATATATATATTCTTATTAGGGAAGATGCAAGGAGCAGAATTAGTTAATATTTGTAACAGAAAATTACCGTCGTTTTTTGTATACGAAAAACCTTCTGTCCACTGAAGTGGACATCATGCATTAAGAGTTGTAATCTGCATGTGTGGTTTATGTTTTCAAGGGGCCATTTGGGGCACATTTCTGTGACCTAGGTGGGTGAAACACATGCGGAGTTTGAGTTTGAAAAATATTGCTCTGTTTTGTAATAATTCATGCTTTTTTTTTTATTTAACCTTTATTTAACCAGGAAAAAAGCCTCATTGAGATTAAAAATCTCTTTTACAAGAGTGTCCTGGCCAAGACAGGCAGCAGCACATTAAACATGGTTGCAGACACACAACATATAACAAATCACAAACATTAGAAGTTCCAATTCACACAAGTGCATATATACATTACAAATCAGGAGAATCAATAAAAGTAGCCAAAACAAAAGTCAGCATAGAGTACAGGATCAAATAGCAAATAAATTAGCTCAAAAACATTGGCAGCCTGGTGTGCCTGCCTCCCATTCCTTCAACATTGTTTTAAAAGCATCTAATGATACTAGCTCCCCAAGATTTAAATCCTTTTCCAAGAAATTCCAAGCTGAGGGAGCAGCATGCATAAAAGTCATTTTTCCCAACTCAGTACGGGCTTTGGGTACAGTTAGTAAGAGTAAGTCCTGGGAGCGTAAACAATAACACGTATAGCACTTTTAAGGTGGATATACTTGGATAGGTAGGATAGAAGTAAACCAAGTATTGCCTTATAAACAAAGGTATACCAGTGATTAAGTCTATGGGTGGACAAAGCAGGCCAACCAACACGAGCATACAGAGAGCAATGATGAGTAAGTGCCTTATAATTTGTGATGAACCTTGGTAGATTTGCTCCATGGTAGATAGTGTCTAACGCATGAAGGCTTTGAGAGGATGCATGCATGTATATTACATCGCCAAAATCAAGCACAGACATAAAGGTAGCAGCAACCAGTCTCTTTTTAGCCTTGAAAGAAAAACAGACTTATTTCTGAAATAAAAACTCAATTTCAGCTTCAGTTTTTTTGCTAGTTGTTGAATATGAGGCTTAAAAGAGAGAGTCGTCAATAAAAATTCCTAGATATTTGTACAGGGATACAGACTCAATCTTATTGCCCTGAAGCGTAGTAATAGATGGGAGGTTCAGCGGCTTTTTCTTTGAATTGGTAAACATCATGAGTTTTGTTTTGTCGGAGTTCAAAACGAGTTTCAGATCATGAAGGGTGTGTTGTACAGTGTTAAAAGCAAGTTGTAGCAGAGAAAGAGCCTGATTCTGTGTCGGAGCAGAGCAATATATAACAGTATCGTCTGCATAAAAGTGAAAGTTTGCGTTGGGTACATTTTGACCGAGACTGTTAATATAAATAGTGAATAAGAGTGGTCCTAGGACTGAACCTTGAGGCACACCCTTAGATACGTTAAGAGAGCTTGAGGTGATACCTTCAGCCTGCACACACTGCGATCTGCATGATAAATAATTCACAAACCAGCAGACCGTTTGTTCTGTCAGTCCTAAACTGAGAAGTCTATGCTTCATTATCCCATGATCCACAGTATCAAAAGCCTTTGATAAATCAATAAAAAGGGCTGCACAGTGATGTCTGTTATCCAAAGATTCGATAAAATCATTAACTACTTTTAAGGTCGCTGTAGTTGATAAAAAAATCTGATTGATAATCAGATAAAATATTGTTTGTTAATAAAAACTTCTTAAGTTGCTCACTCACAAGGGATTCCAGAATTTTAACGAGGACAGACAGTTTGGAGATAGGCCTATAATTATTTAAGAGTGTGGGGTCTCCCCATTTTAACAGGGGAAGAACAATGGCAGATTTCCATATAATAGGAATTTCACTAGAGACGAGAGATTAAAAATATGTGTTAAAGGTGGTGCAATAAAATCAGCCACTAACTTTAAGAAGTAGGGCTCCAGGTGCATGAAAGGGTTAACATTTTTTGAAAGGATTTTTTTTTTCAGTTAGGCTTTTTCAAAATAGGCTTTTGACCTCTTTACCTTGTTATCTATTATGTGTTTCCCTCCAACTGTATCGATCATGGTATTTGCTTCCAATGGTTACTGGGTGCAATGAATTGTATGTTGTAACAGATTATTACCCATATTTTCTAAACTTAGATCATGGGCATTTTATCAGTAAGTTCATTAAGAGATTTGCACTGCATGTGTGAAAAATACATACAGTACATTTCGAAAGAAAAATAATGTTTAAAGATGTTTAATTCATGTAGAGTGAGCACCATAATTCATTGGACAGTGACAGTGATCTGGCAGCAGAGTGATGGTTTGAGGCTTGTTTGATACGTCAGACCCTTGATGACTTACAGCCATTTCGCCAACCATGTATTCCATACTGTTTCAGCATAATTTACAGCTAAATCTAGTCTCACCCCCCAATCCCCATAGAGATCCATTCAAATGCAGATAAGTTATAGTATCGCTTGTAAGAGTACCAGAAAATAAGATATCAAGAGTTTGATATTGTTGGGTCACAGACATCAGGAAGTCATGGCATGCAAAGGATATGCGACCAAATATTAAAACTGATTCTACATTATGTTAAACTGTCCAATATTTTTTGATGCCCGAAAATGGGGCGGACTATGTACAAAAGGTTCTATAATTTTCAAACGGTTCATCTGATATGGATGAAAATACCCTCAAATTAAAGCTGACAGTCTGCACTTCAACCTCATTGTATCCTTTCAAACTCAAATTGTGTACAGAACCAAAATAACAAAAAATGTGTCAATGAATTATGGTGCTCACTGTATGCGAATATTTTAAAGAATTTGCAGTCAAGAAATAGCATATAAATGAGTGGGACCACACAGGAAAGTGTGGAACAAGCATCTTTGTTGCAAATATACTCAAATGCAGTTTGCTCTTGTCTTATTTTCTTTGGGTTGTCTGATGACACGTGGTGCTTTCTCCCCTCCCCCGCTAAACAGTCGCATTGGTGTTTTGTACACAGCTATAAATTCGAAACATCAATTAGATCTTCAGTGAACTCAACCAATAACCTATCTCCATGTCCAGCACGCTCCCCTGATCTACCTGCAGGTGACAGGACGCCCTTACTGCCCGGTGCAGGTAAGAGGCTGTGCTAACACAGCCATGTTCTCTTCAGATGTGGAGCACCAGGCTTACATGGGTTTTCTGTGTTCGGAGTATTTTCTCTGGATAATTAAAAAAACGACGAAACCCAATACATGCTCGGTAGAAAGTAGCCTTCCGGATATGCTACGTGAATATTGATAAGTGATATCTAAACAAGTATGGAAAATGAACCCAGGCAGAAATTAAGCTGATGTCCTGAATAAGCTCTTAAAAATAAAAGTTGATTGAAAGGGGTCCTGCTGTTTTTTTTTTTGTCTTTAACTGCATCTGTTCATGGAATTTACCTGTGGTAGTGTATAGTATGGTTTCTATTATGACTCCAGAGTATAAACTACTCTGGATCATCTTGGATATTTTGCTTCAGGTTTCAAACCAAAAATAGTTGTTGACAAAGAGCTTTTCTGTGTTATACTGGGAGGGTAGAGCATCTCATGCACACAGTTTAAAACATAACTGCAGTCTCAATGTACAAGGTGTAGATGCTTTTCAAAGATCTAATATGTTTGAGATAAACTGTATATTCAGCACATGCCTATGTAAATGCTCAATGGTTTGGCATCAGAAATAGATTTGAAACTAGATCGAAAGACTTTGAAAGAATTTCGGTGTGGCTACAGTGACGGCACAGACATTATGGTCACATTTTTTCATCATCGCTGTCTGTTTCTCTCTCTCTCTCTGTTACTCTCCATGTAAGCATGTGTATGGGAGTCCAGCTTCTCCATGTGGACCTATGTTTTATTGGGAAACGTTTTGCGTGGAATCGGCGAGACCCCAGTGCAGCCTCTGGGAATATCATACATTGACGATTATGCCCGTGAGGAAAACGCAGCCTTCTATATCGGTAATGCATCCATGTAAACAAATGAGCATGTTGGCTACACTGGGAAGCCCACACTAAAGCATGGCTACTCATCACGCATTGTTAGAGTAGTCATGCTTTAGTGACTATTGGTTTGTTCACCTTTCTACGGATGCCGTGACCGGCGATGGTTTCTCTTTTGTATCTTAATTTAAACAAAAAATGAACAAGATCACAACTTCATTTTATCGTTATCTCGAAAAAACTAAAATTGTTTTTCTCAAGCCCATGCCTGAGAATATTATGTTGTGATCTCGACATAACGGGATAAAAAGGAGTAACCACGGCCACTCTTTGCTTCGCTTTTCTCATTTTTTGATGTAATTCACATCTTCAGGATTTTACGCTTGCTTTTGTGTTATGACAAATTTACATACTTATCAGGTATAATTTAGCTTTGCTTCTCAAAATTAATCTTCACACTAATTTCTTTCAGTGAACAGGAATGACAGAAAGCTGAGACCAGCTCTGGATTGTCACTCCTCTTTATCTTGCTCTTTCTGCAGTCTGGTGTGAAACTCATGCTGGCATATCATTTCTGTGTTTCAGGCTGTGTTCAAACAATCTCCATAATTGGTCCAGTGTTTGGCTATTTACTGGGATCTTTATGTGCCAAAATATATGTGGACATTGGATTTGTGGACATGGGTGAGTCCAGGAGTGAATGAAGGCAATGTCATGCCATTGACACCATACTTTCCAGCTGTTCATGCTCGTATAATGCTAGTATTATCTCAATTGATGCTGTCTCCTCCTAAGCAAAAAGACCATGTGGCCCTCTGGACCTGCTGCAAAATGTTGTTTCCACCAAACCTAACTGCGTACTATCGTGAGCATTTTGACTAACTTGGCTAGCTCTGAACTTACAGTTGGAAAGCTGTGTCATTGTTTAATTTTGTTTAATGCGCCTTACGCAAACCCAGAAAAAATATTGCATTTCATTCATTTATATATTTGAATAGATGACAGCCAGAGTCCTTTGGGCAATTAGACTAACATGCTGGCTCATCCTTGTTCCGTTAACCATCCTTATTAGCGCATGAAATCTCCCTCAGCATGCTCTGTTGTGTTCCTCTTCAGAAAGCATCACAATCACCCCGGGGGACGCTCGCTGGGTGGGGGCCTGGTGGCTGGGGTATCTAATTGCCGGTGTCATCACCCTCTTCTCTGCCGTCCCTTTCTGGTTTCTGCCCAAGTCCCTGCCAGCGTCAGCACCCCAGCCGGAGGCCAAGTGCTCCCCTGAACAGTCCTACTTCATCAGGGACTCTCCACACAGAGAGCCCAAGTACAGGCCCGAAGAACCCACCAACTTTATGGAAATGGCAAAAGGTAAATGGCCACAGTTCAACGCTTCGTCAACTCTGATGGGAGTATATTCGACGCTGACAGAGTACATTTTATCCCTTTTGAACTCATATAACCTCTGTTAGAATTTCATTAACAGTGAAAGATTTACTGTGTTTTCCCTCCCGTCCTGACATCTGGAATCCATCCTGTTTGTCACCGAGGTCAGAATAGTCCTCTCTAGCTGCACATTGAGGGCTTGAGCTTTTTGTTCTGAAGATTATGTCAGTTACAGGTGGCAGTGTGCGTACTGGGTAGTTCTCAAATTGTATCCTGAAGTTTAGAGTCTAATGGATACAGGACTCTGCTTTTGTGTGTTTTATCAGAGGGTAATTCACCTGTATAAATCAGTTAAATGTACAGTAAAATAGATTTAAGTTTATGGTAATACATGAGTAATACAGTCATTCAAAAATGTACAATCAACCAATAACATTTGTGTTTTCAGTAATTCACATTCGCAATGCAGGTTCTAGCTCCATAAATACATGTACATGTAAGGCATAATTTAACATAACGTTATAGCGTGTATGTATTGCATATGATAACGATTATTAATATAAATCAAACTTTTTGCAGAATTTCTACCCTCATTGAAACACCTGTTCGGAAATCCTGTATACCTCATATATCTGTGTGTGACTATCATCCAGTTCAACTCCCTGATCGGCATGGTCACTTACAAGCCCAAATACATAGAGCAACATTACGGACAGTCTGCATCAAAAGCAAACTTCCTAATGGGTAGGACGTGTATTTAATAATTTATATATTTGTCTCATGTATATGTTTTTAAGAATTTATATATTTGTCTCATGTATAGGTTTTTAATCATTTATATATTTGTCTCATGTATAGGTTTTTAATCATTTATATATTTGTCTCACATATAGGTTTTTAATCATTTATATATTTGTCTCATGTATAGGTTTTTAATCATTTATATATTTGTCTCACATATAGGTTTTTAAGCATTTATATATTTGTCTCATGTATAGGTTTTTAATCATTTATATATTTGTCTCATGTATAGGTTTTTAATCATTTATATATTTGTCTCACATATAGGTTTTTAATCATTTATATATTTGTCTCATGTATAGGTTTTTAATAATTTATATATTTGTCTCATGTATAGGTTTGTAATGATTTATATATTTGTCTCCCATATAGGTTTTTAATCATTTATATATTTGTCTGACGTATAGGTTTTTAATAATTTATATATTTGTCTCACATATAGGTTTTTAATCATTTATATATTTGTTTCATGTGTAGGTTTTTAATCATTTATATATTTGTCTCACGTATAGCTGTTTAATCATTTATAGATTTGTCTCATGTATAGGTTTTTAATCATTTATATATTTGTCTTACATATAGGTTTTTAATCATTATATATAAGTCTCACATATAGGTTTTTACTCATTTATATATTTGTCTTACATATAGGTTTTTAATCATTATATATAAGTCTCACATATAGGTTTTTAATCATTTATATATTTGTCTCACGTTTTGGTTTTTAATCATTTATATATTTGTCTCACATATAGGTTTTTTTTTTTTTTTTTTTTTTTTTTAAATTTGTTTCTGATTTTTTCCCTTTTTCTCCCAATTTGGTAGCCAATTGAACCCCTATTCTAATTCAATTCCCCCCCATGTAGCAACCGCTAGAGAACCACCGCTACACAACCCCGTCAATCGGTATTAGTTGTGGAAGTCGTGGCCATGTCCTCTACAGGACGTAGCTCCGCGAGCACCTGACCGTGACACGCCCTAGGTCCCCGTGCGCAGCGATTCTCTCCGAGCCCCTCCCCCCACCCGGAAGCAGCCGCCAATTGCTGCTTCCACAGGGCGCCGGCCACGCTCGGATATGGCAGGACCGGGGCGCGAACCCCGATCCTCGGAGCACAACTGCGCTGACTGAAAGTCAGCGCTTTTACCGTTGAGCTAACGCGGCAGCCTCACGTATAGGTTTTTAATCATTTATATATTATTGCTCTTCAGACAGATGCTTTCGTATCCAAAGTGATGAAAGCAGAGATAACAATGGGGTTGCTTTTCAAAAGGTTGCTTTTGGAACATCTCCAAAAGTGTGTATTGATGTGTATTGGATGAGATAGTAGCTTTTGTTGTGGGGGGGGGGGGGAGGACATGGTGGACGATACTCCATTCAACCATCAAACAGATATTTTTTTAACCTCTCCTGGCTTCACAACTTCATTGTAATTAGGCCTACATATGAGATTGCTTTGATATGAATGATGGTGTTGGGAGCCTTTGATCCCATTATGAAGTCAGTGTCCCGGACTTCTGCCAACATGACTGGTGCATGCACTCAGGCACCCTGCTTCCACCGTCCCCCTAAATGTGTGTTGCTGTCGCAGGTGTCATCAATATCCCGGCGGTGGCTCTGGGGATATTCTCGGGGGGCGTGATCATGAAGAAGTTTAAGCTGAGCATCATGGGAGCGGCCAAGTTTGCATTTGGGACCTCCCTCCTGGGCTACTTCCTGTCCCTCTTCTTCTTTGCCATGGGCTGTGAGAACTCCAAGGTTGCAGGGATAACTGCGTCTTACAAGGGGTAGGTCTGTAGAGAGGAAGACAGCTTAGTTTATAATAATAATAATAATTTATAGGACACATTTTCTAAATGACACTAAAAGAAAAATGTCAAAAAGAGAATAAATGAAAAGTTTAAGTTTAAAGTTTAAAAACAAGGTGAGAAAACAAATCCCGGCCTGGAAAACATAATCAAGATGGGAATTTTGGTTAGTAGAACTAAGGGAGAGTAATGAATGGTATGTATTAAATACCTGAAATATATTGAAAGGTTGAAAGCAGTGTGTTTTGAGAAACATTTAAATCTTATCATAATATATTGTTAAGCAAGATGGCACTGGTGACTTTCTCTATGCTCTTAGAAGATCTAGACTAATTCTAGGTGTTACTTAGCTGGAAGTAGCATGCCTGGGCAGGTTTTCAGCCCAGGGGTTGAAGATTTGATTTCCAGGTTGGGCAATCAGATTTTACCCCAAGGTGCGGAATGTCCGGTATTATATAATTAAATTATTATATCACTCCTCCTGGAAAGCAATAGCTAGTTAGCACATTAACTAGCTAGTTAGCACTATGGAATAATCATTTAGATCCTTGAATATTTACATCACTAACTTTTGAATTTGAACATTTTAGGAATTGGGTGAATCTATTTCAGTTAGTGTTGTTCTATTCTGGTATTCACTGTTTTGTTTGTAGCCAGAGGTGAATTGGCTGTTAGTTCTAGTGTTGAGACAGTGAGGCTTCTAAATAAAAACCATGTAATTAATATTGCGGGTTAGCATGATGTAGACATCTGTGATGCTATCAAATGCCTGCAGTTATTGTGCCAATGCAGCGAAGCCAGCTAATAATAAACTTACTGATAATCACTAGCCAATATTAATTTGTGATTCAGAATGATGTATCATATAAAAGTATGCAACTAAGAACCAATTTATTGTCTCCCTCTCTACATGAACTAATGCTAATAGCGTGGATGGAATATCTTACCATGAGAGGGCGCTGTTTGCAGACTGCAACTCTGGGTGCTTGTGTTCTGGAAAGGACTGGGACCCTGTCTGTGGGGAGAATGGGATGACCTACATCTCCCCTTGTCTGGCTGGCTGCCAATCATCCAGCGGATCTGGGAAAAGCACAGTAAGGCAGCCTCGTCATTCTTCAGCTATATAATCAGTTACAATAATGTGCACATATACTGGGTTTGTGTATTGCAGATATGAATATAGATATAATAGTATTCATAAAATATAAATGCATTATAATGGCAATTGCCTATAAACAGATGACCAAAAAAGAAATCACCTGCATGTATGAGGGTAAAGTCTACAAAGTAGAGGTTGCCTCACAGTGTTGGCTGATCCATTAATTCAGCACCTAACATCCCAGCATGCATAAGAATGCTAAACAGGCCTGGCTTCCTATAATTATGGCTGGCATGACTGAAAGAGGACCCCTCGGTGAGTTGATAAGACAGGTGATTGTTGAGACGTGTTTGGGAGAAACCTCAGCTCAACTTTCTGATGTGTCATGAGAAGTGGTGATGTCAGCATGGCACACAAAAGGGCGATAATGAGCAAAAGTGCACAAGCCAAGTTAATAATTTCCATGCATTCATTCAAAGTGCAAGACAAAGCAGATGAGGAATCACAAATCATCATCAGGCATAAGTAGCATTTCATTAGAAAATGGTGGTGGCAAAACACCCTCGTAAGTGACTTGACATTGGTGCTTCCATTTTTTTCACAACTTGCCTGCACAAATACAAAATATATTTAATTTTTTAAAAAGTAGAACAATATATATAACATAGTATAACTGATTCTGAAGTCTGGAACTACTTGTAAATGTAACTTTTCCCTTGGGAAATCTGCTTTTGGCAGATTACATATTTGTAGGTCTAGAGAAACAATAATATGAAGATAAATATTGAATAAAAAAATGCCACTGATGACTAGAACAGGCTCTCTCTCTGCCTGAAGACATAGTTTTAAAAGCAGATGTTTCAGACAAACACTGCTGATATGATATCTGGTTTGTGCCCTCAAATTCAGAAAACGCCAATGGCAAGAATGTCAAAAGTGAGATGTTTCAGAAGGATAACAGGAGAAAACACACTAAAGTGAGCAATTAAATCAAGAAGCATAGCTGGTGTAGCTAAATATGCTGTCTCTAGTCAAGCAACTATAACTTTTACTTCCGTTCCCCATATTACAAAATAACACAAGATGCATGCTTTATGTTGTGCAGTGCTGTTAAATGCAATATAATTTTTTTTTTTTTATTGCTGTGGTAAAGGAATTAATTCTAAGTTATGTCTTAATGGCCACTGTTGGTTGCAACCCTAATGACACCAGCAATGAGACACCAGCTCTTTGCTGCCTAAACCTTTTTTAGTATGCACTTATGTAAGTCACTTTGGGAACGCTCGTCTGCTGAATCCTAAATGTAAATGTAAAAGGAAGAGACAATAGGACACCCTGTGATACTGGTTCTGAGCATTCTGTCTTAAAACCTGTGTAAATGTACTGTCAGTCCTGTTCAGTCCTGTTTAAAAGGATTGTACAGCAACTCTGCTGTAAATCTGCCAGGACTATGTATCTACTGTAAATCTTATATGCATTAGTCTATTTTACCTAATACTATGGATACACTGTTCTGTTATTGTAATTTTAGCTTTTACTGTTGAATTCCTCCATGTGAACTATATGACTGCAGTATCTCAGATTAGAGTTGAGTGAATAATGGTGCTACATCATGTCTCAGGACTGCCTAGAGTGCATAATGCAGGCATGGCCAATCCTGGTCTTGGAAAGCCAAAGGTTCTGCTAGTTTTTGTTTGCACCTTAAAATGGGCCACCCAAGAAACCAGGTTAAGTGACTTAAGTGTATAATCAACTGCTTTAATTAACCAATGAATGGTTGAGTAACAACAAATATAACTGCTTTAATTAACCAATGAATGAATGATAGGGCAGACACGGTGGCATAGTGGTTAGCACTGTTGCCTCACAGCAAGAAGGTCGTGGGTTCGAATCTCGGATGGGGCCTTTCTGTGTGGAGTTTGCATGTTCTCCCCGTGTCCGCGTGGGTTTACTCCGGGTACTCCGGTTTCCTCCCACACTCAAAGACATGCATGATAGGTGCACTCCTGCAGGTGCCCTTGACCAAGGCACTTGCCTCAGAACTGGAGTTGGTCCCCGGGCGCTGCACTGTGGCTGCCCACTGCTCCTAGGTAACTAAGGATGGGTCAAATGCAGAAGAAAAATTACCCCACGGGGTTCAATAAAGTATATCTCTCTCTCTCTCTTATTCAGTAACAATAAAAATAAGCAAACCCAGTGGATCCCAGAGCTGGCCACCCTTTGCATAATGGTACTACATCATATATCAGTTAAGAGTGGACTGCTTTACTGGAGTGTAGGGGTGTGCCCCAATATTCTTCACTCCTCACCTCCTTTCCTCCACTCGTCTCCTACCCGGAAGTAGCCTATGCAAACAGCCTGTACGTTTAAAGTACAAGTAGTTGCTTGTATACAATGTACCAGACATTGCAGCTTTCGTCGAGACATTCATGATTAAGTAACCATTAATATGTAATTAATATATAATCTGCATCGTTAGATTAGCATACAGAGATTGGTTTCCGGGGCACAGAGGAGAGGAGGTGGTAGTGGAGGAAAGCATTTTTCAGATATTGGGATGTACGCTAGGAGAATAACTGGAATCCTCTGGGTGTTTCCCAGGTGTTTGAGCACTGCAGGTGCGTGGCAGCAACAGCAGCGATGATTGGCTCGGGGCCTGGGAACCTCACAGCCACAGTAGGCCACTGTCAGGACCGGGAGGGCTGCGACCGGGTCTTTCCCTACTTCCTGGCCCTTTCTGTCATCAGCTCCTTTATCATATCGCTGGGCGGGACGCCAGGATACGTGCTGTTCATCAGGTCAGCTCTGTTCCTGTGCGTCACCATGGCAACCTGAAGAACTCTCTGTTGTGTTGAGGCATTAATAACTGAGGACAGGCACTTTGCCTTTTTTAGAAAAACAAAATGGTAGAGCAATAAGATTTATTGTGGTTAATTATTATAAAAAGCGTGTAAGTTTTTTGCTTGTTTGAATATCATGTTTCAATTAGCACATGCATAGAGACTGCTTTTAATAAAGCACAGTGAAACAGACAGCAGAGTACAACAGAGAATACTGCAGAGACTTACAGCTACGTATATTCATTGGCTATAGAGACATAATGTTGGATTAACTCAGCTTGCCCTGAATTTCAGTTTTGTGGCAAATATATTCTGAGCTGTAGTGCAGTCATGAGCACTGTGAACATTGAGTGTGATATTTCATAAAGAAAAGCCATTACCAAATGACACACATATGTGCACACACACACACACACACACACTATGTGCCCATGTGTAGGAGCCCCTTGGATTGACAATCAGTTAACTGCTCTGGTATGTCTCCCCGGCCTCAGGCAAATTAGGTTAGTGGCTGTTCCTGCTGGTCTTCATTTAGGTCAGGCTATCTTTGTGAGCGTCTGTTTACAAAAATGGGCTTCCGTTTCTGTTCTGTAGGAGAAAAGAAGCTGTCGCCATCGTTCTAATGAAAATTCATAATGAAAGCATCGTGAAGTTCATGTGCTTGTCTAAATAACCTGCGGTAAACTGCTAAAGGTTGCACTACCTTTCTCAGCCTGTAGATGTCTCCTTTTCAAATTCTGATACTATTCCTTTTTATCAGCAGTTAACCTTTAGTGTCATGGGCAACGGGAAGTAAATAAGTGGTTTTCAACTGCAGTACAATTGCTGAGAATGAGATACAAGTTTTTTCCTTTTTTTAAACTTTACAGTTTTGGAAGACATGAGTCGTTTCCCCCTTCTTCTCCCTTTTGGGAATGTCCAGTCATATTTTAGTCCAGCCCCATTGCTATGACATCCTGAAATCATTTTGTACAAACTAGAATACAAGTCCTCCATAACAACACATATATCCAGTCACCACTTACTTTCACTCTGCAACCCACTGGCTGATCTGCACAGCCATTGTACCTGAGGACTGGAGTGAACTTTAGGTGATTTCAGGTGAATTTCAGTCAACCATGTCACCTTGAAATAAGGTGGGGAGCGCAATCTGATACTCTCCTTCGCATGGATAGGCTAGAAATAATTGTGCTCATCCGGCCAAAGCACATGTTCTCCGTACATTTATATGCCTGATGTGCCCCCTGCTCCACTGAATCCTCACCATGCCAG
This sequence comes from Ilyophis sp. 1 JC-2022, assembly GCA_022702515.1. Lineage (NCBI taxonomy): Eukaryota > Metazoa > Chordata > Actinopteri > Anguilliformes > Synaphobranchidae > Ilyophis > Ilyophis sp. 1 JC-2022. Next base: position 87,623,248 of record CM040404.1, on the reverse strand, counting down.
GGCCAACTGTGGCCAGCCAGCTCTTAATTCACCGCTCTGGTTTGGATAAATGTACATGTCCAGCACCCTTCGGGTGATCATGTTTTAGGCTGTTTTGGAGAACATTTGAATCATGTGAAACCATTTGAAACCAATCCCACAATGACCAACTAAGTGATGAGCATATTTTGTCTGAGGTTACATCATGTACAGTACAGTACAGTACAGTACCTTTGAAAAGCAACTCTTCTGATCACTTTAATAGCCATCATTAATTTAATATTTAGTCATTGCACATGCATACACAGATGCAACATTTTACAGTGATACATTTCTTTGTATAGGTGCATCAAACCAGAATTTAAGTCCTTAGCGCTGGGATTACACACTTTGGCTACTCGAACCCTAGGTGAGTCCTGTGAAAGTTAAATAAAAGCATGACATGAGCAGCAATTAATATCAAATTATATCAACCAGTTTGAAACCTTGAACTGTCTGCCAAAAGCTGAGTTTCTTTACACTATAAACTGTGGAATTAAACTCAATCACAGCACTGCAATGCGGAGAGAGATTCAGTTGGTTAGAATCTGTCAGTGATTTGTTATGCAATGCAGACTTGTTAAGACTTGCAAGGTTTATTGTTTTTTGCATGCCGGCCTGTTGAATCCTCATTTGAATTTACCCCTTGCCAAAAAATGTAAGGAGAGCAGCATAGAAGCAGGGGCTTCATTAAAGAGTTAGGCGCACTGCCAGTTAGCCATGCAGTGTTTGACTTTAAATATGTGGTCTCGAGCATTTGTTAAATGAAGGTCTTCTTCTTTGGTTTATGGTACCACAGCGGGGATCCCAGCTCCGATATACTTTGGAGCTATCATTGATACCACGTGCCTGAAGTGGGGATTTAAGAGGTGTGGAGGGAGAGGGGCCTGCAGGATTTACAACACCACAGCCTACAGGTACCTTCAAAATATTGTCAGTCACCTGACACTGCTGTGCTAAAGTACCGTTAGTGCTCTGATAGCCCTCTGTTACTGTCAGTTCTGTGGCAACCCTAAAGTGCTGTCAGTTACCTGACATCCCTCTGCTAAAGTACTATCAGTTACCTGACACTCCTTTGAAAAACATCAACTTAGCTTGGAGAAAACCATGTCTCACAAATGTCACAGGAAAGAACATGGGTTTAGGCTTCTTGATGTTTTCAACCATTTATAACCATTATAAAATATACAATCAAATCATTTGGTACCTTTGAAAAGCACTATGTGGTTGTTTTTCCCGAATTTTCTAACATCATTGTAGCACTGCTTTGAAAAGACAGGACCGTGTTGGAGAGTTTGGTATATTGAGATATCTTTCAGTCATACTGAAAAGACTGCTGTCACCCTGAATTTCCACTCTCTCTTTCTCTCTGTGCCTCCCTGTCCCCACAGGATAGTGTACCTGAGCCTTACGTTGGGTTTGCGGACCGTCTCCTTCCTTCTCTGTGTGCCGGGGTTCCTGCTGCTCCAGAAACACATTAGGAAGGAGGAGGAGACCGCGGAGGTAGAATCCCTGAGGAAAGAGGAGGCCAATTCCCTCTCCCATGACCAATTCATACAGATCTCAGGCTGCAACCCAGACAGGGAGACGCGGTTGTGATTCACACAGCATTCCCTTATGTTCCCTGAAGCATGTGAGACATGTGGAAGAAATCCTGGTGGCATTGAACCATTTCATAGGACATAAATTATATATTTGTACTGGACCTGTGTAGATTATGTGAAATAAAAGAAAGTTGTTTTTAATATAATTGAAATAATATTTCTTGAATGTATATGCTCTTTTGCAACAAAAAAAAAACGGAACTCTTTTGTAGGAAAAAATTTTATTTAATTAAATTTTATGAACAAGTATGTATTGGATTTCAGAACAGTGTGTATAGAAAAAAAAATTTTTTACCTAAGCAATAGCTTAGTTTGTGTGTATGTTTAAGAGCATTGTACACAATAGTCTGCTAATATTATGCAATCTGTCATTTAGCTGTTCTCCTGTTTCCAGTTATTTTTGGTTTAAATTCAGTGCAGTTCTGCAACTGTGAAAATGCTCCCATGCCTTTGCACATCCCTTAAATTTAACATTCTACACGGCAAGCCATTTGAGTATAGGATTAGGCCTATTTATGTCTAGGATAGACCAGTTTGTTGTAAGACTTTCAAAGGCCTGTACTTCAGTCATATAAGCAGAAAGATTATGGTAGGTCTTCTTAATCAAAACACCTGCTAAACAGCCATTGCAAACATCATATTTCAGATTATCGGAATCATCTCAATTTGTCTTTTTATTAATAACGATGCATTTGTACCAGCAGGATATTACAGCACCAGCTTGTTTTGTGATAGGTTGCTTTGTCTGTATAATTATTTGGTATTATGCTGCATTAATTTAAAGCAGTGATTTGTTGATTTCCACCAAACTCATTGCGATTGGTCTTAATTTAATTAATCACAGCTTTATCATCGCCAATTACCTTGTTGTATATGCAGAAAGAGCAGCTACCAAGTCACATAGTGACTGAATTGCGGGTCAACAGTTGGACAGCTGAAAAAACAGCAAAGCAGGACTTTGCCAATTTTATATTTTTGTAAGACCTGATTTAGCCAAATCAGTCAATGTTCATCATTAAGCATTCTTATTCTCCATTTGATATTATTAGAAGGTCAATGTAATATGTATTACTGCTTTCTCTTATCATCGCATGCTTGTGAAGCGCTGAAAGTATGTGACCTTGACAAGCATAATGGAAGACACAGTGTTGCAGGAAGTGAGTTGTCCAATGTGCAGTGCCATTACTAAGTTAAGATTGTACACCAAGCCTTGGGAAATACCTCACTGTATCCATAATTACCTGATTGTATATACGGAGCCACAAGTGTGCCCAGAGTGACACGTTGATTTAAATACATCTGGCTTTGTCATGAAATAATACTTTTTTTTTGTCTGTACATTTTGTTTATTCCAAATGTTGTGGTCAGGATAAGCCTCTTGTAAAAGAATATCCTTGTTTTCATGGGCTTGCTGTAAGAAAATGAAAATGAAACCAGAATAGTCAACAGTAAACAAGGGAAAGATACAGCATAGTAATACAGAGGAACGGGCAAGGTAAACTAAACAGGTAAATAAATGCAAATGAAACAATCTAATATTGTTTGGTAATAACAAGAGTTCTGTGCAATGTTCTGGAGTACATTTGCTGAAATAATTTTAATTGGTTGAATACTGCAGTAGTCATTTTAGTTGCACCAAACAACATGATGTATGATTTTGTTTTGTTTAATGCCAGCATGTCTAGAACATGCTGATCCCTTGTTATAGTCAGCTTAGAGCAGTGTTTTTCAACCTTTTTTGAGCCAAGGCACATTTTTTACATAAAAAAACCTGAGTCACACCACCAACCAAAAGTGTTACTAATTAAGTGAAGTTAATAGGATAAGATAATTTCCCACGGCACACCTGACGATCTCTCACGGCACACTAGTGTGCCGCGGCACAGTGGTTGAAAATCACTGACTTAGAGAGCAGCTACAACCTGCAACCTATAAGCTGCAATGTTGAGTGTTGAATTTGTAGGTGTGAATTTGTGTTTTTACATATAGTCCACATATCATTCACTTCTAAGACTGAAACCTGTGAAATCCCCTCTCAATTAGACTGCCACAAGTAGTCAGAGACAATAGGTTACTACTAAGTCTGAAAGAATGACATGATGATCAGCTAGCACAAATACTTTGGTAAGATCAATAAATACAGCAAGTGTGACTTTGCTGTCCTTAATGAAAGCTAAATCATTCAGTACGTACAAGGTTATAGTCATACAGTGATCTGGTCCAAAAATACTATAAAAAAGGTCAAATTATTTTGTGGGGGGGGGGGGGGGGTTGAATTATCAAAGTCCCCTGATGATAAGGTTGTTTAACCTTAGTTTAGATACAGTACTACTTCCAACACAGGCTTTCAGTTAAACTTTAAGATTGTCCTTATTCATGACCTGAAAACTCAAATGGCAGGTGCTTTCTTTAGTGATGTTTGGCCTAAGAATGTCCAGTGTGGGAAGCATTTTACCTTGAACCATGTTGGGTTTTTTAAAATTAATTCTTTGTAAGTGCAAAAACAATACCTACCATCTACAATACAAGTTGTTTTGAAGTTTTCATGACCACCTTGGACAGGAAGGGATTATTTCTCCTGTTTTCAATGCCCAGAGTTCCGGGTTGTAATCCTGCCCAACTTTGTTAACATGATAGACAAGTAGTTAATTTATGAGCTTGTGTTCCTTAAGGACTCTGGCTTCAAACAGTGAGGCCATAGGGTAGACCAGAGCCTGCTTTGGCTATTTTCCATTTGTTTGTCAAGATCACAACTCAAAATACCAAAACATATGGCGTTAAGTTGCTGGGTTCAGTGCAGCAGTGGAAAAATTTGAGTGTTTGTTCAGGGGTTATTGTTTTCCAGGCAGGAAGTTAGGTGTCCAGAGCCATTACTTCAATATGATTAAGAGCTCAACCAGTCTTTAAGCATTAAGGACAAGTTGGCAAGCGTGACAGTATACTTTGTGAGTGTACTTGCCTGAACTCCTGATTTCAGTGCAGGGGCAATGCTTATCCTGATCTTGCTTTTTCGCACTTAATTTATCTTCACCTTGTTCAACCTTTCCCGCCTCGGTGCTGCTGTCGGGACAAGCTCCTGTCTTTAATGTCAATTGTCCTCCACTGCAAAAAAACTCGTCTTAACAAGTGTTTTAGTCTTATAATGAGACTTAAACTCTTATTTTTGACTCAAGTATTAAATAAACAAATATAAGCTGGTTTTAAGTTACTGTATCTTGAAATGAGTCATTCTGTCTCATATAATTAGCAATATTCTTGTATTATTTAGCAAAAAAATAAAATATAATACTAAAATACCCATCTTATTTTTTTGTTTTTCTGCACATGACCTGCATTTTACGTATGACGGGCAATTCAGCGAGGGGTGAAAAGCAGGGACCTGTCCGGCCTTTAAAATGTAATTTTTCCTACAAGAGTTAAGATCCTGTCTGACCTTCTGAGTTTAGTCTGGTTTGTTTTGATATCACTTATTTACCATTCTCAGTTGTTCATATGTCAGTGTCTTAGGTTGTTTTGGTTAGCCATTCAGCTTGGTTTCCCCCCCTCCATCTTTTTTAATAGAGCCACAACTGGATGAGGGAAGTGCCCTTTACTTCCACTGTGGGAAATGCAAGGATGTTCAGTGTATGCTCATGAGCAAAACACCGTGCCTTCAGTTCCTATGTCCATACTGCAGTTTGAACAACTTAAACAAGCGTCAATCCACCCGCCCCAGTCCCTAGCAGTCAAAGCAGCAGAGATGTTGCCTTCAGTGTGGGGAATAAGGGCAAGTCTTGCTCTTGCTTTTTCCTTTTGTTTCAGCTCCCAGGTTCACACAGTGCCTGAGGTAAATGGCAGAGGTTACAGATGCTTATAGCTATACGCCTGTGTATAAGCTCAGAAGTTTGGCTATGATGCAGTAGTCTTTCTGGACAGCTCCTGCTACTGATACTTTACAAGCACTGCACAACACTGGAAAAACACTGGCAGTGTACACGGCTGAGCAACAAGGCTCTGTCGAGGTGTTGACGGGCGTGCAAAGATGAAATAATTCAGGAAAAGTGCGTATTTCACATACGCACACATATCACGTAACAGATACGCGTTTGTTTTATACCACCATTGTGTTCTTTGGATGTACAGAACAGCTTCACAGCAAAACAAATAAGAAAAGTAAGTACAGGCTACTAGCTTTTTGAAACCTTTCTTTAAAAAAAATGCAATACTTACAGCAGAAAGAGTATAGACTTTTATGGCTATTTATGTTCAGCCCCTTGGAAATGAAAACAGAAAGCATTCAGAAAACTCCCATGCTCTCATACATCTGTACTCGTTTTCATGTACTCTGTGGTTTGAGGTTTTGGGTTCTCAAACAAAAAAGTCTGAAATCCAATGCTTATATATGGTACCTTTACGAATTCTTGCCACACATTAGAAATTATTAAATGGCCAACAATTTCAAGATACAAAACAATATGAAATTTGGTGGCTGTTGAAAAATGTTCTGCAGTATTTCACCTATGAAACACAATCCTGTTTTAAACATTAAATACAAATATTTTCCACTAGATGGAAGCAAAACCTCAAGAATGTCCCCATCTCCGTGTACAGCCCGAATTATTCTTTTCTGTTGCAATGGATTTTAGACAAAAATGTATCATGGTAGGTTTTTTCCCATTATTTTTAGATAAAATTTGTTCAACTCCACATTTCTGTTCTTCAAACTCCATAAAGTGAGAAGCAGGTGGGAGTCTTAGCTGAATCAAAGAGCAGGCATCAAGACTTCAAAAGGCAAATAATTGTATAACTATGCACTTAAAAAGCATTTTACCCATTGACTAAAATAAGTCAATTTTCATTTCAGCAATATACCTATTTATTTACACAACAAAACTAGAAAAAAATGCAATGCTGTTAGTATATGGCACATGGGCAACTATAAAGATCTTTGTATTACACCTTTTTAAAAAGGTACATGAAATAGAGAGGGAAGAGTCAATCTTCAAGAACTCCAAAATGGGGGGAGCTATCATAGGTTATGAGAGATTCACCAATTTGAACCAATCATAATGTTATTGGAGCTGTGCCTCCATTTTGAGAGCTCATGAAGTCCTGAGCCAATGAAAAAAGTTACTGGCTGGTGTTCATGCCATCGGTTTTATGAGTGGTTTGCTATTACATTCTTCAATTACTTTTTTAAAATTGAAAATAGCTGTAAAACTATACCATGCACTCCGTTTCTTACGTGCAATTCCTCACTTTCTAAAGTAAAAACATGCAGAGGGAAACTCCATATAAAAACACAAGAACAAAAAATGGGAACCAGTAACCAAGGCTATAAAATTACAAGAGGAAATGAGTGACTTAAAAATGGATATGAATTTCACAATTTCATACCTTTTTAAAAGTCATACAAAAAATTGAATGAGGGAAAACATTTAACTTTATGTACACCCCCATTATACAGAAATCAACGTCAACATTTCACTACTTGCCTCTTGCCAATTAAGATTGAAAGCAAAACATTTAAACAAAGTATCAGGCAAAAATAAAATCCACAAAGCATGCAGTTACTACGGTGCATTTTCAATCGTTCTACACTGCCAGTGTTCTTCAGTAGTACGTTGCAGCACTCACTCCCTTGCATATTGCGCAAGAACAGTAACCACAGCTACTTGCCAAACCCTTTATCAAAAATATAGCCTCAACAGTACAAAAAAATGCTACATTTACGGCTGTTCATAAATCCAGAAACACAAGTTGCACACATTTGAGCAGCACAGTGGAACACACTTGGATGTAAGAATAAACTGTATGTAGCTGTAAAGAAAAGAGAAAAAAGATGGAATCCTTACTATTCAAAGGTTGCATAAATACTCCACGTCATCATAAAGTACTCTGTTTCTAATAGTTTTCAGCATTCAACATTCATAGAATGTACAATCTTTTGATGCCACTTAATTTATTTTCCTTTTCTCAACAACATAATATAAGAGCTACTAAAAGGCATTTCCATTTGAAATCCATACATACACTTGCCTAGTCTACCTAATACCTTTACAAGCTCACAAATGTTTAGGGGAACACGCTTGCATTAAGTCCCTATTCTTCAACAAGGCAACTACAATAAATGTTTTCTGCTCATAAAAAAAGTTGCCTGCTTATAGTCTGAGAAATAGAAATGAAACGCAGTGGCACGGAGTCTCACTCTCAAAACGTCCCAAAGACAGAGACAAAATCATGCAAAACAAGGGAGACGTCAAGGCTAGTTTGAGTGCACCAAAAAGTGTGAGGGAACTGTATTTAACACTGAACAGGTCATCAAACTATAACGTTGCGACGCGACTGCTGCCGAATCACATAACGTGAGGGAAATGGTTCATTCATTTTGACCATAATATTAATATGTTTGAAATTCAGCAACATAACTTTCATTCTTAACAGATAAAATGCACTAATTTGACATTTCAGTTGAGTGGACAATACCACCATGTGGCTGATGCATTTAGCAAAGCTCAAATCCAGCACTGCATTGCGGTTCCCATGCCAGAATTTCTCATTCCTCAAAACAATTATGTGAGATCGTTTCACTGTACAGTAATGTACTTTACGAATATATATATATATATTTTTTTTTTACACAACTTAGCTTTCCGTTCCATTCATTTGAATGCACTCCGCTTGAAAATATCTTTTGTAAGACTCAAATCTTCCAGGAGGGATGCTACTCTTACAAATGGGTTGCACTGTATAAGCAATCAAACTGCCAACAGCAAACCCTACTCTTCTCAGAAAATTTTACAATAAAATAAAAAATAGTCTGCAACTGTTTTGAAACTTCCAGAAAGAAGTGTTTTCTGCAGGTGTGCCTGTGTATTATTTTGTCTAAAGGGGGGCTGCCCCCACTGTTCCTTCTGCGTTTGTGTCAGTATACGGACAGAAAGGTGCTGTAGGGCCCCCACTGTTCACTCTGCGTTTTTGTCAGTATACGGACAGAAAGGTGCTGTAGGGCCCCCACTGTTCACTCTGCGTTTTTGTCAGTATACGGACAGAAAGGTGCTGTAGGGCCCCCACTGTTCACTCTGCGTTTTTGTCAGTATACGGACAGAAAGGTGCTGTAGGGCCCCCACTGTTCCCTCTGCGTTTGTGTCAGTATACGGACAGAAAGGTGCTGTAGGGCCCCCACTGTTCCCTCTGCGTTTTTGTCAGTATACGGACAGAAAGGTGCTGCAGGGCTTTTACAGAGAAAGCCAGTGGTTCTCAGAGGTCTGTGCACAGGAGTCTGTAAACTGCAGCAGCAGAATAAGTCCTGCTTCATTGATCCTTCTTGTCTCCAGATCCTTGCTGGAGATTCTGGTTTAAAAACAAAAATAAGAGATAAGATTCAATGTAATTGTATGAGACAAAATAAACATGATGATAGGAGGAAACAGGAGGAAAATTCAATAAACTGGAGTGCAGGGTAAATGGCTTCTTTAATGAAAGACTGTCCTGAAATGAATTGTGCATTATTACTGTAATTAACGGATTAGTCATTCCCTGCCTTTGGCACAACGTTGCAATTGAGACGTGAAGAAAACATTCTGTCTCTGAGTGCAAGTACATATATCCATATGTCTGTGTACGAAAATGTGGGTGCATGCATATGTGTGTGTGTGTGTGTGTGTGTTTGTGTTTGTGTGTGTGTGTGTGTGCATTTGCGGGAGGGTGTTTGGGTGCTTTTGTGTGTGTGTGTGTGTGTGTGTGCATTTGCGGGAGGGTGTTTGGGTGCTTTTGTTTGTTTGTGTGTGTGTGTGTGTGTGTGTGCATTTGCGAGAGGGTGTTTGGGTGCTTTTGTTTGTGTGTGTGTGCTTGCATGTATGCATGTACAGTATGTACATGCGTGTGCATGCGGGTGTGATGTACCTGTAGTTGCTGGTGTTCCTTCAGGAGACGATCATATTCCTGAGTTAGGCCCTGTGCCTGTCTCCTCATAGCCTCTGCCTCAGTGCGAGACTTCTTCAGAGCTGTAGAATAACACATTTCAGAAGAACACATATATATATACTTGCACAGCAGCACATCTCATATCCCCCCGCTATGGCCATCCTCATTTCCAATTCATTTTGTATGTGTGACCTCATGTCAGAAAGCATCCGGTCACACATACAATACAAACGCATGGACACACCCCATTCACAGCATTTGAACTCACTTAATTTGACAGTATTCCACTGACAGTCTTGCACATCAATTGAACTATACAGGTATGATATTACAGGTATACAATACTACACTGTTATTTATAAACTCAGTGAAAAAAACAGGCAAGCTGTGTGACCAAAGATATTCTATTTGATGATAATAAAATTTACTCAGTGTGGCTTAAAATTGCAAACACTGTCCTTGCCGGTTCACAAAGTGTTCTAATTTGCCTTCTCCTCATGAATATTCATTAGGGAGGCATGGCCAAAGTGGCACAGAGTGAACCGTGAAACCTCTTTCTAGCACTACCCACCATGCCCTGTGCTCTCCAGCTCCTGCTTCAGCTTCTGCACCTCCTTCTGGAGCAGCTCCTTCCCTTCTGCACTCTTCCTCTCCACCTTCTCTACCTCCATTGCCTGAGAGAAAGAGTACTGGCCTTCACCTCCAAACAGCAACCCAATACTCTCTATACAGGAAGATTTCCTGAGCACAGCTTGAGTTTAGCCCTGTTGCACGTTATGCATTAAAACAGTTAGATTTTCTTGTTCTACATGCACTTATGCACCCAAATGCGGTCAGTAGCACAGTGCGGAGTATGATTGGGTGGAGGGTTTCACTCAGTAGGGCATTTCCACCTCTCATCTCATCAGGATGGGTGCCAAAAATTTACGTGCCAACTGTGCCAGTCACACAGTCCTCCGGCACAGTTACTGCACATCTCTGATAGATTGCACAGTGATCAGGCTGCCTGCGTTCATTTCATAGGACTCCAGTATAAATGTGTGCCCTCCTGTGTCCTCCATGGATGTTGCAATTATTGGCTGATTACAATTACCATCAGACATTCCAAGTTGGGTGAGGATAGTAAAGAAAGCAGTGAGGTTGTACTTAAATAATACATACAATTGTATATTAAACTTAAGCAATTTAGGTTAAGAACCATAACTCAGTGGTACAACAGCGTCACCCGAACAGGATCTGAACTTATGACCTTCTGGTAACGAGTGCAGCTCACTCACCACTACAGTTCCCAAAGGAGAGAAACTTTTATCCTTTAGGTAGTGTGCACAGCCTTCTGCTTTACCTGTTTTAGGTGCTCGTTATCCTCCATGTACTTTTTGGCTGCCTGGTTAGCGTTGTCTGCCTGAGTCTGCAGGGCGGCCCCTGTCCCAATGGAGCTGGCCAGCTGGTTTATCAGAGTGATGATGCGCCTCATGACACTGTGAGGACACACACAAGCACAAACACCCGCTCACTTCTTATGCTTCATGAGATCAGGGATCACATGACCATGGAATAAGATCGCATGTCCATGCCGTGGTACAGGCTGCAGGACAGACTCACAGCCAGAGGAAGAGGGAGAAGCCGGAGATGTAGAGGTTCCTCTGGGCTCGGAACAGCTTCATGTGCAAGTGGTCGAACATGTTGGGGTGCAGCTTGGCCTCTTTGTTTGGTTCCGCCCCCGAGTACTTCCGAACTTCCCGCACGGCATCTACAGAGGGCGACAGAGAGGAAGTGAGGTGAAATGTTTCGAGGCTCGAAAGAGACCTGACACATCTAGCCAACTACAAGTTAAAAGAATCATGGCCCCAAAAATCCACCAATTGTGAAACACCAATTATGTAAGGATGTAGTACGGAGCCATTTCCCAATGTTGGTCACTATCAGAAAGCAGGATGGTGCTATGTGAGAATCATTTGTGTTTGTTTATGATGGTAGAAAGTGCATGGGTAATGCTCCATTAAATGTCCAAAAGTTAGAACTTTCTGCCATCTGCAATAGGAAACTAGTGTTAGCCACCTAAGTTTACTCACCAATGAAAAGAATAATTAGTATTATTATCATTGTGAGAAAGCCTTTGTTCCAGAATGGTGCAACTCTGTCCCATATACTGAACTTGAAAACTTTCTGCCACCTGCAAAAACAGAACACATTAAAAACACTTCTTAGCAGTCTGAAAAGTGCAGAAGTGCAAAGATGCTAATTTTATAATTTTGTTAAAACTGCATTATGCTGAAAGCCTTACTGTCCATAATTACACCCGCGCACATGTAGCATCAATCGGTCAATGCCCCATTTCACAGTACAAGATCAAAGTTTTAGCCCCATGCGCGGGTGTAGCATCTCTCTGAGCGATATTCTAGTTCATGTCTTAAACAGAGTTACACAAACACAAGAAAAACAGCTTTTCTATTTTGTGTTTTCTGTAGTTTCATGTTTCTTCACTTACTAGTATGAAGACCTCTGGTTGGTAGTAAGGGGAGGCTATAGTTATCAACCAAAGGAGGAGGAAGATCAACGGTACAAAGGCTGAATATTGGAACATTGAAAATGAGGTTTAGAACCCTGCTACCTTTATTTACCACTCTGAATGTCATACAAGTGTAAAGACAACAGACTATAGTGAAATACACTGTATAGTTAACATGTTTCTGATTGCTTGGTTGCTGAAGAGGTGATAGTACTGACATCCAATAGAGCAGTCAATGTTTATAGTTGATCGTTTTTATGTAACATCTGTTTACACAATGTCACATATTTTCTAACTGGTCATGGATCATATGGACCTGGAGTGATTGAATGAATTTTGCAGAATGTTTTAGTGGAAAGACTGATTGCATGACTGAGTTGGTGCTGTACCTCTGAGGTGATACAAAGGGCAGACTGAGGATTAGGATGATACCAATCTCCACATAGAGGAAGAGTGCCACTGCCGCCCATTGGAGAGTCATCTTTGTGGAACAGGTCTCCTTAAATACAAAAAAGGGAGGGTTTTCGTGAACATTTTTGCATGAACATTTTCAAGAGCATGCAAAATTTGAAAGCCAAATGTATACTGTTTCGGGTAGGCTATAGTGAATTAGTGTAACGTTATCAGTAACGTTAGTACACTGCTCTAGGGCCACGTGCAAATACCGAACGCACAAGCAAAGCAAGTTATCTTTTCAAACGACAGGATGGCAACAGTGCTCGGTGGTAGCAGCTGTCATGTGCTATTCCTACGGTCTATGATGCTATTAAATTACTAGCGCGTCAAAAGTCAAATGTAAACTAATAACGCCAATACGTTGTCACATGACAGTGTTTGCCAATCGTTGCATTCTCGCCTGACTGTACCAACCATGGTCCATGACTCCATGGCTATTTTTAATGTTCTGTAACACTAGCCAACGACGAAGCCTATGTTCTCAAATGTAAATGGAGTTTAATTACATTCTAGTGATAACGAAATTAAATGATGTTGTCAGCAAATAAAATATTGAAGAAATTGCACACTCAAGCTAGTTAGTAAGGGATAAGGTACTTGTTGTGAAGCAACGTTATGACAATTTGACAACGAGCTAGCAATGAGCAAAGACGTAATTATAGAACTGACTTGCTAGCCAACACACTATCACTTAAGTATTAAATAGGCAAACTCGGTAATGAATCATAATACAAATAACCTTGATAACATACCCTTAACTATTTTCCTGAAATAAGAGCAATGCAGATATCCGCAGCACTTCAGAAGACTACGCGCGACCTATGCGCGCGACACACCTCCAGATGCTCGAAAACGGTCTCATTCTCATTACGTCACGCAACGCATACACGTAACACCAAGGTTAAATATGAATCAGAATGCATATAATTCAGTAACGTTGGTCACTAGAACTAATTTAACATGTTCACAAATTCAGAATGAATGTTTAATTTCGAAGCAAGGGCTGGCTGGTTAAGCACACGTATTCAATTCCTCTCCAGTCATGTCCTTTTAAGGACCTGTGTAAACTGACCAGTCCCTTATGGAAATGTAATATACTGCAGTATATTGCAAATGTCACAATTATCATCACAATATATTTAAAATATGCTACAGTATATTACATTCCCATAAGAGGTGCTTGAGCATTTAAAAAAAAATATCGCTGATATTATTCATGAATTAAATTTAGCATTTTTACAGTGAATGCGTTTGTATAAATGTACATGCATTTACATCAATTCTGGACAGATACGCCTTTTGGTTGACAGTTGACACCTATTGTAATCCACGAAGATCATGTTTGAAAATGACTCAATTTAGTGAACTGCAGTTTCCCAAAGCTAGTCAATGTATTATTTTGGTGTACTACATTTAACTTTTATGTCACGCATATGTCTAACGAAAATGTAACCCGAGAAAAAAGTGCCACAAAATCCCATTGTGGGGTGTTAGGCCTACTACATACATAGACTTTTTTGCTTATGGGTGCAGTGCACACACAAACTGTACCTACTCCTTATAAAACTACTATATCTGTAATTTATTTGCAGCAAAGATCATAAGTGCAGGTGAACATCCATTGCAGAATGTGACATCACCCAAAATAACCTGAATAACAGTGTGATTACTTTCCTAGAATGTGAACATTGGTCTTCAGTTCAGTGAGCCAATTGCGCCTCTGGCTATTTAATGTGGATTGCGAGTTTTGTGGTTTGAAACCTGCAGCAAACCAAACCATGCTACACTGCTTTTTGTGCCTTCTTGTATTCATTTAGGCATCAGGCGTTTGTGTGAGAAAAAACTATTTGAGGCTAGAAAATACTGCATTTTGAAATAAGCATACATTCATAAAAGCCTCTCTTAGCACTGATTCAAACAAGCAATTTTTTCACTTGGATCCTTTATTTTAAAAAAATAAAATAAATTAATGAAAAAAGTGACTTCACAGTCCATCCAACTCTCAGGAGTGTATCATGAACCGTAGGTATGGTGAAGGTAGTCAATGATAGCAGAGGTGCTGGATAGGCCGTTGAACACCTTCCTCTCCGGCTGTGAGCTGATGCGTTCCATCATGTAGATGAGGTGATGATGAAAGCAGGTGAAAGGTGTCCCATGTGCCAGAGCCATGTCCACCCAGTCCCAAATGCACTCCAGAGGTGTGTCCTCGTACCCCGCAAACATGGCAGGGTTAGCCAGCAAGCCCCGTGCAGCCATCACTCCTGATGTAGAGGAGAGGAACAACAGGTATATGAACTGAACATAGACTGTGAAAAAGAAATATGGACAGAGTGACTGTGATGTCATCCATTGACTTTCCATGGGCTTGTGAAAAGAGTGTAAGCCACGGAAGTGCTGCCAAGTTGTACAAAAACTGGAGGCAGAGACTGAAAAGTAGGGAGCAGGGGGGCCAGGTCCAGATCTTCCACTAAGCGCTCAAGATACTTGTGACGTGCTGATGGGTTCTGAGTTTTGTCCTATAAGAGTAATTATGCATAGTGTGTGTGTGTGTGTGTGTGTGTGTGTGTGTGTGTGTGTTGATCAATGATTAGGTGTAGCAGGTGAGGGCTGATCTTTGGACAGGCCTCTGCCCTCCCTGACCAGACATCTAGGTGCCATAAATTATCGGGCATGACTAATGGCGTGACACTGGTCATCTATCCAAGCTTATATACCCTCGGAGGCCTTGAGTTTGACGCAAATGTTTACATTATCTACGAGAGCATATCTCCCAAATGTTCCCAAATAACATGCCATTTAGCCAACCATGTATTCCATACTGTTCCAGTGTAATTTACAGCTAATTTACAGCTAAATCTACCCCCCAATTCCCATAGATCCATTCAAATGCAGAGAAGTTATAGTATCACTTGTAGGAGTACCAGAAAATAAGATATCAAGAGTTTTTTTATATTATTGGGTCACACACATCAGGGCATGTCATGGCATGGCATGCAAAAGATATGCACCCAAATATTAAAAATGATTACCTTATTCTACATTATGTTAAACTGTCCAATATTTTATGATGCCTGGAAATGGGGGGACTATGTACAAAAGGTTCTATAATTTCTAAACGGTTCATCCAATATGGATGAAAATACCCTCAAATTAAAGCCGAGTGTCTGCAATTCAACCTCATTGTATCATTTTAAACTCAAAGTGCTAGAGTACAGAACAAAAATAACAAAAAATTTGTCACTGTCCAATTAATTATGTATATAATTTGACAGATTTTTAGGAAAAACTATAATGCTGAAATTATTTAATGGCCCTCAAAAATGTCTCTGATTGAGACAACTGAGGTTTAAAAATATAAATATATACATTCATAAACTCTGCTTTGTGTGTTCACACAGAGCTAGTGCATACCGTCGACTCCTGTCAGCTGATGGGTAGACTCCACATCTCTGAGGTTCTTGATGTCCCCGTTGGCAATGACCGGGATAGAGAGGCTGTCCTTGATGGTCCTTATGGCATCATAGTGGACTGGCTGGTGACGCTCTTCTGCCGTGCGGCCATGTACGGTGACCCAGGACACTCCAGCTGCCTCTGCCTTCTGACACAGGTCCACTGTGCGCCTCAGATCCTTGTGGATTCTGCCATTATTATACATACAAAAACATAGGCAAGTGACTACTGAGCAGATAAATGTAATTTATTAATGACATTCAACACACTGAACTATTTTCGTTGACGTTGAATTATAACAAAGCTTGATGTATCAAGCCACAGCCAGCCGCAGGAGCCTCACAGGTTAGAAATACCGGCCTGAACCCTCATGTGGTGTTTGGGTCAAAATTACCCAAGGTGGAAATTGTATGTGAAAGGACAGATCACGGTAAATGTGAAACAAAAAAGGTGAGTTCACTTCATGTCGCACTACATTCATCAATGTCCCAAACCTAGGCCCACTCTCCACACCCCCACACGCACAAAGCCCTTCCCCCTGATCCATAAGGATTATCACACCTGCCATGTGCACCAATGTTGCAACATTGTTACATTCCAAGCACAGAGAACCTGTCTGCTACCGCTTTCTCACCATTTTTCCCTCTATTGTGTAGGAAACATTTTCTCGCATTGTACCCCTCACACCTGCACATTGAGGGGAGGGAAAAAACAGATAAATAGCTTTGCATCACAGTGTGTGCCACAATCCATCAATATGATCAGAAGAATCTCTGCTCAGAGGGCCTTGGAGAGAGAAACACATAGTAACGTGGAACATGAAGTGTCAGAATTTGATTAGGGTGCTTGCCCTTTTCACAAACCAAAATTCCAGACTTTTTCCCAGACTGATATTTTTTTACCTCTTTTTTGTTGTTTTCTAAGATAAGTTTGTGTTTTTGTTGGGAATTTGACCTTTTGTGTTTAGATGAATTATCCATTCTAATTTAAAAAAAGCATGAATTCATGTTAAATAATTCAATTTAAATATTAATTTAATAAAACATTCTTTAAAAAGACACTGCCAATTGCAGGTAACCTTCTCAAAATCGGTGTGCTGCAAACGTTCTCACTCTAATGAGTCAAGTTACCTATTTGGCTGGCATGTGTCACCTTGTGTATTCAGGAAGATTCTATCTAACTTAAACAATTTCCTGAAAACACAAGGAGGCACACACCAGCCAACTTCCGTAACCAGGTATTTGGTTGAGGAGACAGAGCCGTTCCGTACAGTAGAGAAGCCAGCATTTCAAGCCGTGCTTTTGGGTCACTTCTGTCATACTCCAGGCCTACTTCTCCCAAACAGCTGATGAGCGGTTCTGAGATGCGCGGCAAGATTTGTGGCGTTATACTCTCGTAACATTCTTTTTTACCCTGCATACCTTTTCATCTGACAGTTACATAATATGCGCTTGATTACTGATGTATTACATAAATGCTCATAGGCTGGCTGGTTGACTTAACCACACAAAGCATTTGCAAACATTGGGAATAAGACATCTACAAACTGACCTCGATTTGTCTTGGTGTAAATGCCTAAAATTACCTTATTTTGATGGACACAGAGTAACTGGGGTTGTCCACTTGGTTTCTGACCAGTCGAACCATGTCTCTCACCAGTTCTGGCTTGTTAATCAAGCACGCACCATATCCTTCTGCCATCGCCCACCTGGAGACAGTGATACAGTATGTGCCATGTTCACAGTCAAGGCTACGTAGCATCTATGTGGCATTTCACTCAAATAAAATGTATTTATTTGTACTGGTCCGTTAAAACTGGAATTCACACTTTCTCTGCTAAACTGCTCTTGCACATGTTCTGCACAAAACTTGTTTTTTGTCTTTCTTTCTTTTTTCTCCCACCACCCTCCCAGCTCTGGGGGGCCACTTTGTTACATATATACCCAGATTTGTAATATTTGTTATAATGGAATTGTAGAAAAAAAGAGAAGAAACTGAACCGGTCTGCCCTCTACTATTCAAAAGATTAAATAAAATACAAAAAAATAGCCAAAATCTGAACATCATTTCATCCATCAGAACACCTCATGTGGCTGATAATGTTTCTAAGTCTCGTTACATGATTTACACTGTATCCCATGGAAACAGCACTGTGGAGCGATCAAGAGATAAGGCAATGGAGCAGAGTATTAAGGGATTTTGTGTGGACTTGTGATTTGTTGAAGATGATCTCACCTCTGGGGACAGCCGCAGTTCAGGTCTACTCCATCAGTGAATGGGGAAACCACACGGCTTGCATCAGCCAAAGTCTGAGCATCGCTGGCAGCAAACTGCATGATCAGTGGACGGTCCCCTAGGTGTCCAAGCACAAGTGCCCACCTTAACTTTCATGTCGTAAGGTTATGAGAGATGTTCCAATTAAAGCTCAACTTCATCTTACTCCATGATACAAAATATTGAAACTCTCCCATAGCTTTCTTCTGAGGTCCTAACTCAATAAGGTAATCAAAGATAGTGTCCCACTTGATTTATCGCAAAGATGTTTTTTCCTTCTGACCAAACCAAGGTTCCAGTCTGTCTCTTTTCCAAACTAATAAGTAATAAGTAAACATCACAATGGCATTCAAGATTCTGGATAAAACATATTTTTTCCCCCAAAATGCATCCTACACTACAAATTCCCTTGAGTGTTTTGAACAATTGGAAGACAGACACAGAATCCTACCCCGACTGGTTGTAAATTCACTGTCTCTGGCTTTGACAGAACGCATGAAGTCGGCTGCAACTACCATCGGAGTGAAGCATAAGTCACAGTCATATTTTCGCACTAGAGATCTGAACGCCAACCTGCAAAATAAATAAAGGGTATTAACACTAATCAAAGAATGTTCTGAAATTTCACGTTTAGCGATCGACACAATGGCAAAATCATGTCACTGTATTCATACAATATAACTTACTTTGAGTAACGGACCATCGGTGCGCATATTTTCAGAACCTTGCCTTTTTCAAACAAATCCATGATCTGTGTTGATTCCTTGTTGGCGTTCATTTTCTGCGATTCATCACCTGTGACAGTCTCCGGTAACCTGCAATGGAATACTAGCAGCTAAGGATCCACGCGCACTCCAAATAATATAACATTAACGTTATATAATGAGCCAGCTAACTTACATTAGCGATGAACCAACATCACATCTTCCTGATCGCAAGATTAACGTTATGCTCACCAAAAGTAAAACTGATAACGTGTATAATGCGGTACAACTTAAATAAATCAACAATTCACGTTTGTAAGACGCCTTACCATTCGCGGTGTCCGCTTGCTAGGTAGCTAACGTTAGTTGGATATCATTCTCTTCGTTTTAATGTATTACCCATTTTAATTCTGATTTATTAGCTAGCAAGTCAATTGCACGCCTTTTTCACGTTTAGCTAGCACTAGCTTGGTTCAGAGATCTTCGGCTAACACACACCATTTAGCGGCTATTTCCAACATTAAAAAGCCAACTATGTGTTGTTATTAAGACACAAATATTAGACCTTCTCTTTTAAAATGACTATCAGACAAAAATAACTTTTGTTATTTTGTTCCAGGACTGTGTACTTGCATCCACTTGTCTAAACTAGCGTGTCATCGTGGGCGCACTGGGAGGGACTTTACTATGACCCTTGACCTGCACATTTTGGAAACATATGTTTTAGAAATATATGTTTTAAATATTATAAGTCATTTAACAGTACATTTATATATTTTTTATTAAATATTTAGCGAATGTAAAATACAATTTTTGGGTGCTTAAAAAACTATATTTCACCTCCGGGCGCAGACATTTTACGTCATTGTGATGAAGTGGCCAACATGGAAGGAAGTAAAGAGATAGCTTCATCGAATGCACTTCTAAAAGATGGTAACGTTAATTGTATCTTTGAAAGTATATTAGTTTACTTATTTTTTAATTGTGTTTATATAGTTGGCGCCATTTATGACCTCCAATTTGATGCATTCTTCAATGCAGTCGCTTATTTAAACAATCAAATGAACAAGGAACCACTTGTATTAGCTTGTTAGTTAGCTAACCTAACTGACAGATGAGACTGACTCCAATTTACTGACTTATTTAGTTGTAACACACACACACACACACAAATACACACACACACACACAAATCATTATATAGAGTTGCTGGTTGTTGCTGGAGTGTGTACGTTTGTGCCTTCCTGTCTATCTTTATGTCTCTGTCTTTCTGTGTGTCTCTGGGTCAAGGCACTCATATTCAGTGAATCCGCCCGATCACGTCTTTGATTATAATGCTTACGGTATTATCCATGGGTTTAATAAGTCATCTGCGTTTAAATTATTACAGGAGATCGCTCTCCTCAGAGTTATGACATAATCACCAGGCGTTTATTATCACTACAAATGCGATTGAGACCAAAAACGATTCATGGGAAAGTAATTGTCTAATTCTGAGATTGGTTTGTGTCAGATTAATGTCCAAATATTGTAACTTTTTACATCTGAATTTATTTTGTCATGATGAAAGTAAGATTTGAATATATAGTTATATATATAAACCTTGATTACTTTATTTAAATTGTAGTAATTCTGCCCATGATTGTGAAAAATATTATCATATTAAAGCACTGTGGGGAAGGGGATCCACCATGGTGCCCTGGATTTTTGGGATGTAAATCCAAAGCCAGTGTGCTCACTAGCTTCTAACCCAATCTACCCCTATAGAAAACTTCTCTCCAATTAGTAAATTTTTCTGTTTTACTTCAAAATTCAAGTTCAATGAACATGATTATTTTAAAATGAACTAGAGAAAAAGAAGCAAAAAGCCAGCCATGTTTTTTCACTGTGGCTGGTCAGTCCTAAATCAGTGACATTTCAGCAAATTGTTGGTTAACGGGCTTTGACCAAACCATCAAGCTTGGTGCAATTCCTTGACTGAGGGTATATTTGTGCCTCAGTACTCAGTATCTGAGCCCACTGAATTACATGCCTAATTATAATAACATCAGTGGCCTTCTCCCAGCTAAAGCATTCTTTGGTTTGCCCCCAGAATGCTATGTGGATTTCTGCACCGACGACTTTGATGTGAAGACCTACACTGCTCAGGCCATCCACCATGCAGTCATCGCTGAGCAGCTGGCCAAACTCGCCCAGGGCATCAGCCAACTGGACAAAGAACTCCACGTGCAGGTACCATTTTTGTCAGTCTGTGACTTGGAGTGGAATGATTTTTTTGACCAGGGCAAGGTATTACTTTGGGATAAAGTTTTAGAAAAGAGACGGGGTAACGAGCAGTGTACGGCAGTTTTAGCCATTCCAGGTCTTATTTAAAGCATGTCAGTTTACAAAATAGAAGCTGAATGGTAGCATCCAACTTATACATTGAAATGGTGCAAGAAAAACTTGTATTAGGAATGTGGTTTCCCCAGTTTATAATATCCAGTTAGCATGTGCGCCTTAACTGCTAAAACACCTGGGGCCACATGTATAAACAGTGCTGAGCAGAATAATGCCCACAGAATGCCACGTAAGGGACTTTCCATGTAGAAATTCAGATGTATAAAATAACACATGCTGTGAGAATCGGCGTACCTCTGCACACGCTGGACACTATATTTACGCAATGTTTGACGTCAGTGTGATATGGCGACATAGTGACCGTAAGGCAGAGGTAGAAAATGCTAAACTTTTTTTAAGCAGATTTCCAACTTTCACCCTGAGCGTTCTTTTACGCATTCTTTTACTCTGAGTTTTATACATGTGGGCCCTGGTGTGTGTGTAGTGCTGCACCATTCTGTCCATGCCAGTGCTGACTGTTGTCTGCAGCTTGGTGGAGTGCTGCAAAATTAGCCACAGTGTTGGCCACAGATGTGGTGTCATTTTTTGTTTAAATCTTTTTAGAAAAATGTACAAATAAAATTATATACAATTTAATTTTTTCAAGGTGGTAGCTAGACATGAAGACTTGTTGGCTCAAGCTACGGGGATTGAGTCCCTAGAAGGTATGTTTTAATTACTGTTGTGCTGCAAGTTTTTGGATGTTGTGCATATACTCAAAATATGGGTACAGTGAAACCACCACGAGGTGGTGCTGTGGTACAGGGGTTTAATTGTCTCCAATGAATTATGGCTTTGAACCTTTTCTTGTATGGGTGGAAGTTCTCTCTTCATAAAGCCTTTCAGTGAGGTGGGTCAATCATTTTAAGGTTAAATGCTTTAATGTCGATAAAATCTGGCATGCCATGGCAATACATTTTTTCATTTTTATTTAAGTAGATAGGGAATGTATTTTCCATACAGTGAAAATAAACACGACCATCCCTTTACGGTGAATGAAATCTTAAACACAGAAATCTCGGTTGCTATGACCTCACCTAGTATTCAACCCACTTCACCAGACCTGTTTTCTCTATAGGTGCATACTGTCACGCATCAAATAAACCACGCTAAATGACCCACAGCATAGCAATGGACATTTCCGTAGGCCACAATGGCAACATAAGCAAGAAATAAATACAAAATGTAGCAGAGCAAAACTATTATTGTCTTTTTGTTGTGAAACTTTCAGGTGTGCTGCTGATGATGCAGACGAGGATTGCGGCTCTGCAAGGAGCGGTGGACAGGTATGACTCTCTGAGCCCAGTGGAAGCTCCCTCAGATGCTCATAAACATCCTAAAGTTTGCCTTTTTGTTTTAAATGAAGTGGTTTATTTGTAATTTTCTTGTCTTTTCTTTATACAGGATAAGGACTAAAATCGTTGACCCGTACAATAAGATTCTGGCCCGGACTGACCAGCTGGCCAGATTGCAGGTAGGGATTAGTTTTTTTTTTTTTTTAAAATGTTTTGTTTTTGTGCAAAAGGCAATTCCTTCCACCTGTAGTAAAACTGTGACCCAGGGTGAAAGAATACAAAATTGCTGCTGAATTTCATGTTATTTTGGCTCAGTCAGCCCGTGTCTGTACTTTCCCCAGAGAGGTGATTTCCATGTTTATTGGATGGAAAGTCTGGAGAGAAGAGCCAGCGTGTTTTTAGCGGACTGAGACAGGCTTTTTTTTAAAAAATTTTGCGGCTTCTGGAAGAGAGAACTGAATGAGTTTTGTGCTTTTATTGCCTCGGTCACTGAAAGGCACATATTGACAATATGATGTCACCTTGTGACAAGGTTTCTAAGATACACTACATGTGATGTTGGAATAGCCGCAGTGTCGTTTTCCTGTAAATCTAGAGTATACGGTCAGTGTCCCTCCTCTCTCTCTTGTCAAAGTAGACTGTGTGTTTTTCAGCTGCCTGACACTAATTTCACTAACTCATAAGGAATTGTACAAGTGTTTGAGGGAAGTGTTTTTAATGATGAAATTGTTTAGAGATGTAAGCGCTCAAACTGACATGGAAAAGCAGCAAATGGCTACACAGTCCCCACATAATCAAAAACAGGCTCCTGTAGCTCTAAATCAGGTGGTCAGCAGCTACATCACACTTCAAGATTTTTACAGTAATGAAACCTTTTTATGTGGCGTCTTGGGTTGTGGAAAATTATGTATCTATCATGAGGAATGACATGTTTATTGAACTGATTTATTGAAAAGTCATATTTGGGAGAAGGAAAGAACTGTGTCATTCGCTCAGTTGTAAAATGACCTTGTAGTTGTGAGAACAAGCTCTCTGAGCATCTCAGCTTTGTGTA
This sequence comes from Ilyophis sp. 1 JC-2022, assembly GCA_022702515.1. Lineage (NCBI taxonomy): Eukaryota > Metazoa > Chordata > Actinopteri > Anguilliformes > Synaphobranchidae > Ilyophis > Ilyophis sp. 1 JC-2022. The sequence continues at coordinate 87,599,600 of CM040404.1, read as the reverse complement.
ATTTACCGGTCCTTTCTATTGACAATCATGAAATACGACTTGGACAGGTTCCAGCTGTGGTCCAGAGACTCAAAAGAACCAGGTCCCTACCTGCACCTACTGTGACATCATTGCTTAAGCGTGAACCACTGTCAATATGTTCCATTTAGAAAGATCAATAAAAAGCAATCTGGTGACTCACATCTAGCAAGTTTAATTTCTCTCCCTCTTGAGCCTCCTGCCCCAGTGGGAAACCCAACCTCTTGTGAGGGGAGGGGGGTTACTGTTGCCAGGGTGTCAAGGCAGCTCTAAAACAAATGCAAATTTGCCCGCCGCTTAATCTAGTTAATTTGCGTTCTGAGGTCCGGAGTAGATATTATTAGAAGTAAAAAGACATGTGGATTCTGAAAATGTCACGGCGGTTCAGAGTCACTGTCTCTGTCTCCCCCTTCTTATGCGCTGTCGGGGTCCTTATCCCGTGCAAATCTCCACAAAATGGCACAGCTGGACACCCGGGAACGGAGAGGACATGTGTCTGTGTCCTCTGTCCCTGAGATGAAATGGCTGCCGTCCGTTAGTCACAGCCATGTGTCCTTGTAGGGATGTGTTGTGCCGAGGTGTTTTCATGCCTGGACTTTCACCTACTGGGTCTGTGCTCAAATAGGTATTTTAGTTAAGAGTCAGGAATGGAGGCTTGTGTGTGATTGACAAGGGCTCTGGGATGATTTCCAGGGTTGATCTGCAGTGTGAAGGTGAGAGTGGCTGTGTCGAAATCAGCACCCTTCCATACTATTAGATAGGCTTGTTGAGTAGGCAGGACAAAAAAGTCGTTAAGTAGGTGAAATTTTCTCTAAATATAGTATGCTTGATACACTTACTTCCAGGGTTTTGCTGAGTATATGCAGGAGCACACTTTTTAAGAAGTACACAAACATTTTGGACCCATTTAAAAAATTAGGCGCAGCTTCGCTGACGTTTTCCTTCAAATACAACAAAAACAACACGTGACATAATGGCCGCGCAAGGGTGGGACGTCTTGCAACACTTCCACAGTATGGTTGGAAAATAGTATGGCGGATATTTTTCGCTCACAGCCAGTGTCTCTCAGAGGTGTGGAAGAGGTGTGGAACATACAGGGCGTCAGGTGGTGTAACAGGGGTGGATGTGAGGGGGGAGATGCAGGGCGTGAGGTGGTGTAACAGGGGTGGATGTGAGGGGGGAGATGCAGGGCGTGAGGTGGTGTAACAGGGGTGGATGTGAGGGGGGAGATGCAGGGCGTGAGGTGGTGTAACAGGGGTGGATGTGAGGGGGGAGATGCAGGGCGTGAGGTGGTGTAACAGGGGTGGATGTGAGGGGGGAGATGCAGGGCGTGAGGTGGTGTATCAGGGGTGGAGGTGAGGGGGGAGATGCAGGGCGTGAGGTGGTGTAACGGGTGGAAGTGAGGGGGGAGATGCAGGGCGTGAGGTGGTGTAGCAGGGGTGGAGGTGAGGGGGGAGATGCAGGGCGTGAGGTGGTGTATCAGGGGTGTATGTGAGGGGGGAGATGCAGGGCGTGAGGTGGTGTATCAGGGGTGGAGGTGAGGGGGGAGATGCAGGGCGTGAGGTGGTGTAGCAAGGGTGGAGGTGAGGGGGGAGATGCAGGGCGTGAGGTGGTGTAGCAAGGGTGGAGGTGAGGGGGGAGATGCAGGGCGTGAGGTGGTGTATCAGGGCTGTATGTGAGGGGGGAGATGCAGGGCATGAGGTGGTGTATCAGGGGTGTATGTGAGGGGGGAGATGCAGGGCGTGAGGTGGTGTAGCAAGGGTGAAGGTGAGGGGGAGAGTGGCTGTGAGGCAGTGTTAGATTCGTGGACTCGGGGGGTGGGGTGCAAGCGGGTTGTCCTGTGGGCGGAGACAAGGGAAGAGAGACTGGTTTCAGGGCTTACGCGTGCTGACAGAGCGAGCCGGTTATTTACTGTGCGTGAGGCGGTGTTAGATTCGGGGACTGGGGGTAGGTGGGGTGTAAGCGGGTTGTCCTGTGGGCGGAGACAGGGGAAGAGAGACTGGTTTCAGGGCTTACGCGTGCTGACAGAGTGAGCCGGTTATTTACTGTGTGCTTTTCCCCCGGCAACGTGCCCTTGACACAGAGGTTCCTTTAGCGCGGCGGGATTTAGATGTCATTCCGCCTGTGTCTGAGGCGAACCGCGCTAATCAGTCACCGCGTTCGTCAGCCCATGGAGTTGTGCTGCGCTGTTCCTCAGCCCCGTTCACACAATAGCGGACACTCTGTCACTCCCTGATAAAGCCGTCCGTTTGACACACGCAGACATGGGGGAGAGTGTGCGCTGGCACACAGATGTTCCCTCTCCACACGAACCTGAAATAACTGGCCTTTCCTGTGCCCTTCAGAGGCCCCTACCACAGAGCGAGCAGCGCACGGCCAGAGTCGGAGCCAATATTTATGTCCTCATTGCTAATGGAAACACTGTTAGTATTCTGAGCTTAATGAAGTGTTTCATACAAAATTGTTTTAATTCATTTAGCGGCGGGCTTTTAACAATGTTAAGAAGGCATGTTTTCGGGTCTGAAATCTCCTTTTTTTTTTTTTTTTGTTGCACAAGTGGCCATTCGGTCTCTGTGCGCTCGGGTCAGATCCGCTTGGTTAACGGTTCGCCTCTTCTGCATTGCTAGAGAAAATGCGCGCGGCGCGCTGTAAGGAGCTTTTTAAAAATGCATTGGTGCCGCAGTGGCAATGCGTCGCGCGTGAATCAACAGTCGGTGACGTCACGGTTTCTGCATTCAGATATGTTCTTGCTTTGTTTCATTACTGAATGCCATTGCAGCTTGCTGGGTTTTGTCCATGCACAGTAGACCTCATTATTGTCTTTATGTGATTGGCGCGCTCATATCCAGGATAGATTAAAATAACTCAGCATAATAAATTCAGCATCACTGTTATTACCCACATATTACCCATTTATACAGATGGCCACATACAAGAGAAGTTCAGGTTGAGTGCTTAATTTAATAACCTTCGTTTGGGAATTAAACATTGAACCCTCTGGCCACATGACCGTTTCCCTGGTTTTACAAACCCCTTGAAGAGGGTTTCCTCACAGTTTATTGAGCGCAGTGTGTGAACAGCAGTCCATGGGAACAGTCTCCCTTTCTCTCAACACTGCCCATGCTTAATCCCTGTTCGTAACTGTATGCCATCACTCATTTTAATAGGCTTGTTATTTTAACTCACTTGTGTTATCGTTTCTTTTATATTTGAATCTTTATTATGTTTATTATTCTTTTTTCATTAGTGTTCTATTGTTACTGTGTTTTTTTTAAATTTATTTGTAAAGTGCTTTGAACATCAAGTGTGAAAAGCGCTATATAAATAAGGTTTATTATTATTATTTATTTTATTATTAATAATAATGAATTGAAAGGGTTGGACTGCAAGGTTATGTGTGTGTTCTTCCAATACGGTATATGTCTTCAGGGGTTAAGTAAGTACATTAAAAGTAAAGCCATAAAACAAATTTTATTTTTGTTCAAGTAAAAATTCCAAAAGCAGTGAGGGTTTTGTGATTGTGTAGCCGTGCCGACCATCATTATCATTTCTCTTTGAAAGCTTTTAGATTGTCTTCTGAAAACGAAACGGTGGTCTCGTTGAGCTTTGCAGCAATTTGACGATAAATGGGGTTTTGTGTGAAATGGGTGAAGAAGAAGAATCAGTAATGACATGTTGTGAAAATGTTGACAATGTTCCTCCTCCTGTTGTACTTTGTTTTTTTGTGATTCAATTTTTGATGTTTCAGTATACTTTTCTTTTCTTTGCCCTTGGAAAAAAACTTCATGTTATATAAGGGGTTTTTGAAAGTCAAAGTAAAACATTTGGGATTTTTAAAGCTCTTCAAAAGTTCTTTAAGTATCTCAATCTCGTCTCTCTCTCTCCCTCTCTCTCTCTCTCTCTCTCTCTCTCTCTCTCTCTCTCTCTCTCTCTCTCTCTTTGTGTGTCTCTCTCTCTCTCTGTGTGTCTCTCTCTCTCTATGTCTTTCTCTCTTTGTGTCTCTCTCTCTCTCTCTCTCTCTCTCTCTCTCTCTCAGGTAGCGTGTGACCTGCTGAGGCGGATCATCCGTATCCTGTACCTCAGTAAGCGTCTCCAGGGCCAGCTGCAGGGAGGCAGTCGTGAGGTCACCAAGGCAGCGCAGAGTCTGAGTGAGCTTGGTGAGTCCCAGTCCGCAAATCCTCGTCACTGTGGTGGGAGTCCTGTATGTTTGCGTTTGGGAGGACTCTACAGGTGTGAAATCCGATGGCTTTAGCACTATATCTTTTATGTAACAAATTGTTCAGCGTCTGGTGCGTTTTCTGAATTTCTCGCCACACGCTCGGTGATCACTAAAGTGGAGGAAAGCACGCTGGCTTAAGTCCTTAAGTCTGGCCTCGGCAGTTAAGGCCCAAAGACAGGAGTGACGGCACTCCACCTGGGCCTCGTTTGCACGCGCCCTTGTTTTCGCCCTGTGGCCGTGGTTCGGCTGTGAGCATCGGCAACATGCGCCTATGTCCCTTTCCTGACTCCACCCACATCGCTCACCGCACGTGGCTCCACAAGGCTCATGCCTGAACACTGCTGTGTTAATGAACACCCGCTCATTAAGGAGCAGCAGCGTGTCAGCGTCTTCCCTTCCAGAGCATATCCTCTGTCTCTCCAGCATCACAGAGCTGAAGCAGCTATTCTGTGAGCATGAGGAGCCATCAGACAAGCAGACATGAGTGCCAGGATGGCTTATTGTCAGCGCCGTGGTCCTTAGAGTCCTCTCACTAGGAATCTGCCTGTGTTTTAGTGCATTGTATTACCGCTGTCTCTGAACCACATTCCATCAGCTTCCATATATTTGCGTATTTCGATATAATGTTTTTTGTTTTTTTAAATTGATGTGGCCTCAAGTGTAGGCTGATGGGAAATCAAAGCTGGTTTTAAATACGGCTCTTCCTCTCCGACGCTCTGCAAAAGCGATTGATTCCGGGGTCAGACCCAGTACGGGGCTCATTTCTGTGAAATATAACTGGGATCGATATTGAGGGCCAGTAAAGGTCATAAGGGTGAAAGATGTAGAGGTCGGGCCTCGAGACTCGCATGTTCACATTTTCTTGCATGTTTGTTTGGTTGCAATAAGTGTAGCTTGATGAAACTCACATGAATGGCACATGTTGAGTTACCTCTCAGTGTGCCTGAGGTGCGTGCAGGTGTGTATACCTGTGCGTGTGTATGCCACGGTGAGTTTGTTAACCCCAGGGGCATTCATCTTGGTTTAGTCCTGATGTATTTTTAAAATGCACAATAGGCTCTACAATTGCAGACTGACTAATGGGCGACCCAAATGTGTCAAAAATGGGTGACCCTGATTTTCAACAAAATGCCTTGGAAAGTTTATGAGGGTTTGTAGGCCACTGGAAAAGGGGGGCTGCTATGAAATTCTGTTATTTATTTATCTATTTATTTTTATTTTATTTATTTATTTGTGAGGTATCTGAGCAGGTGGACAGTTGAGCGTGGTTACTTTTCTTGTTTTGATGACTGTTGATCAGGGTGAGCCTTGAGTGTAGCTGACTTGAGGTCAGTGTGTGGTGTGGGTTCAGGGCTGACCGTATGTGTGGCTGACCTGAGGTCAGTGTGTGGTGTGGGTTCAGGGCTGGCTGTATGTGTGGCTGACCTGAGGTCAGTGTGCGTGGTGTGGGTTTAGGGCTGGCTGTATGTGTGGCTGACCTGAGGTCAGTGTGTGTGGTGTGGGTTCAGGGCTGACCGTATGTGTGGCTGACCTGAGGTCAGTGTGTGGTGTGGGTTTAGGGCTGGCCGAGGCCTGTATTTCGATGAGCATCTATTGACATTAACATCATAGATTTAGTTGCAAAGCCAAATACCACAGCACCACTGTGGGCACATTTCGGTTTAAAGCCAAATGAAAAAGGAGAGCCCAATAACTTGGAGGAGACGATTTGTCAGATTTGCAGCGAAAAGCTGGCGGTCCACCATCTTGGCTAGGTTGGTATTGTAAAAGAGAAGTTGTTCTCAATGCCTTACCTGGATAATTAAAGGTCAAAGGCGCTAATACCACAAATTTAAAAAAAACATCTACGGATCCACCGCCCCGCCCAATTTGCTGAACTTGAATCCCTCGGCGGATCCTCTGATGTGGTGGCGTGACAACTAAATAAGGTTCCCTTTGATGGCCAAGTTAGCAAGAAAGTACAGCTGCATTTGTGCAACAAGTACTGCCTCTGAGAGAATGTTCAGTATGGCTGGCAACATTGTGACCCCAGTGAGATGTTGCCTTAAGCCAGATAAGGTCAACATGTTAGTGTTCCTTGCCCGGAATCTACCTAGCCAGTGAGGAGCATGATTGGCTGTGGTTCTGGATGACAAGGATATGGCCTGTTTAGGCCATAGTACATTGTTTATTTTGATTATTGGTACATGGTACCTGTCATTGTCAGTAATTTCTTTGTATATTTCAGTAATAGGCTTTGTATATTTAAGTTGTTATTTATGTCATATCTGCCCTGTGCAATCTTTGTTTACAAAGCCTAAAAGGCAAACAGAAATGTAATTTGTTTTCTTTTCTTTTATCAGGGCTGGCTGTATGTGTGGCTGACCTGAGGTCAGTGTGCGTGGTGTGGGTTTAGGGCTGGCTGTATGTGTGGCTGACCTGAGGTCAGTGTTGGGTGTGGCTTTTTCTGGCCGTATGTTCTAGGATTGTTCCAGGCTAACTGTGTTCCCATGCTACAGTTGCTCTCAAACAATTTCAAGTAGAAAGTTGTTCACCAGCGACAGTTTCATTGAATTTAATACAGCAACAAAAGTAGGGCACCAAATATCCACCACAGCTTACCCGTGTATTTTTTTTTACAAGTAGGAGCAAATATTACATTTAATTTACTCGATTATAAAAACCAAATGACCGTCAACTCGCTTGTTCCCTCTTTGTCTCCCCCTTCGGCAGCCATTTTTGTGTGCTGCTAACTAGTTTTTCATACTGGAAAGCATTTGTGGTCACCAGTAGAAAGTTTGATTACTTTAGCGAGCGTGTGCCTGGTTGGACGCACGTCTGTAGAAAGAGCGCAGTAGCAGTCAGATGCGGTATTTTGGTCCTGGACTGCAGTCTGATCCAGGAGGGGCTGCCGCTGCTGCTGCTGCTGCTGATGATTGATGCGGCCTATGTGACTCTGTACCTCACTCCAAATTCTTTAGCCTTGCCAAAGAGCATAAAAATGTCTGCTGCTACATAACACCGCCCTGAATTACGCAGAATGGAAGAAGAGCAATATTTAGTTGCGAAACTAATTTTCTTTTTGTTGAATTTTTTCCCACAAAAACATTGCATTATGCAAATATATTTTATGCCCTCCAGGTGTAGGGGGGTGTCTTCATTATCTGGAATGGGTCTCATGACAGAAGCACTTACAGAACCCTCTGAATGGATTGGCTTCATTGTATTTTGCCTGCTACACAGGTACTGTAAATCCATGAATTCCAAAAAAGGGGGGAAGGGGCAGTTTCCCATGATGATGTAATTCATTCAGGCACAATATATACACCTCTATTTATTATTCACGTTTTCATGAATATTGCAGAAGCATCTATCAGCCCATGGGGTGACTGTGCTCGATTTGAGAAAAGTTATGTTTTTTCACCATTTGCCCACAGTCTTTTTTACAAACCTCCCCCCGGTTCCCCTCTTGTGAATTTTCCACCTTAAAAAGATTATGTGTTTATTAAACGATTTGCTTCTGTTTGTTAAAACCTGAAGTGGTAAAGGGTGTTTTTGTTTGAGGCCATTATTTGTTGGAGGTGTTTTATAATCCGTGAAGTGCTTAGGGACTGTCTTAGACCCTGTGGCTCAAGTTTTGTCGGAATCAAAGGAATCGAAGGCAATTTGAGTATGAGTGGCGATGTTTTAAAGCGGATGGACGCGGCAGGTGAGCGTGCACCAGTATGCAGAGCATGCAGTAGCACAGGAGATTTGTGCCTTCAGCTTACCTCCATATCCTTAATGCCTGTTAGTCCTGGAGCAGGAAGGCCTGTGATGAGTCGCATAGCCTATCACATAGACGTACAGTAAGAGGCTACCTAGCAAAGAGGTTGCTGAGTGGCCAGTTAGGGCTTCTTTGTTTTAGCTTGAATCCTGCTTTTTTTTAAAAAATGTATTTATTCCCAGCAAGACGTATTATTTTTCTTGTTCCTGTTTAAATTTACCCGCATCTCCAGGTTTTTCCGCCCCTCTTCTCTCTGGGATCCTTGGGGCTGTTTCGTTTTAAGAGGGTCGCCCTGAAATTGGCCGTGACCAACTATTCGTCAAGCGCAGGTCACTGCATTCAGCTCCCTTTATTCTCCTCCATGATAGCGAAATTGTACTAAATTACAGGCCCGTGCATGCTGGCCTAATACAATAGAAACACCATACAGGCAGTGTAATGTGATTTACCTGACTCTCATCTTTTAAGCCTGCTGGATATGCAGGCCAGACCAGAGATAGGAGAGCAGAGGAGAGCAAGGGGGAGAGGAGGGGGGGGGGGAGAAGAGGAGAGAGGTGAGAGAAGACGGAATGGGAGGGAGGAGAGCGGGGCAGATGAGGGGACCAAAGTGGCACTGTCACCTTGATGAGATGGATGGTAAATTGAATGGGCTGTCTGAAAGTCATATTAAGAGCGTGCAGTCACGTGACGCGCAAGCATTTCTGGACGGCAAAAAGGAGACCGCGATGTATGAAAGTGCGTGGACAGAAACACTTCTGTAGGATGTTTTGGGGGAAAATGTGAGGTCCTAGTTTCTATGTAGGGCATTTAGACAATGAACAAAAGGCACGATACATCGCAAAAGGTTAAATGTTTGGAGTGTGGGATCCGTATAATGTGCCCTCAACTATGCTTCTGCCGATATAGAACTGTCAGGCAGGCCAACTTTCTGACATAGCATATCATGACCATGATTAATCGGCAGTCATATTTCACCGGAAGGCTCTAAAGGCATTTAAAGGCCTCTAGGCTTATAAATACTTTGTGGCCAGTTGGGTGACCGGGATTGAGCTGTGGAAGGTGCCCTACAGGTCCTTGTTTTTGATCAGGTCCAAGGTGATTTGTACTTTAGCTAGCTAGCTAGCTACTTTTCAGTAGCCTAGGCTGGATCCAGCCCACTCAGTCGCTCACATTTTTCCTATAACTGTATAATTCTTACATTAGTAAAAGCCAATGCAATTAGTAATGGTTCTAAATGCCTAGCCTAAGTTAGCTAGTCTTTGTGGCCACTGCAGTGCACTCCTAAAGGACACATTTTTATCAGCTTGATTGTGAGGGCAGATGGTTATGTCAACCGTTAGTTAATGGAAATTAAGTGTTGACAACAAACTGGGCTAGTTGAGCTAGTGCCGCCAACCATTTTGACCAACCGCTCCGTAGCCATCGGGAACCTGTAGAATGAAATGTCGCTCTTCTGCCCTTGTCTGTTGGTAAATCCAAATGCAGAACACAAAATCACCACGTTGTTGAGTTGTATTATTACTTTCACAATTATTTTTCAGATGCTCGACTTGTTGTTCGTTGCTGGACTCGTCCACTGCATGCGGTCCACCATAAACCCCCCCTGACAAAGTCGTTTTTTTGCCATCCGCGAGAAAACGTCACATGGTCGAAAAACGTCATCTACACGGGGTCAATATTCCCAGGTACAATTTGTTCATACTGGACAGCAGTCTGGCTTTGTGCTTTTGGGAACAAGGCTTGTAACCAGGAGGTCAAAGGTTCTAATCCTGGTTGGGTTGTGACCACGAGCAAGGTGCTAACCTGAACTGCTCTAAAACATATCCAGCTCTAGAAGTGGGCGATACGTTTTAAAAAAAGAAATTTATGTGCTAGTTCCTCTGGATAAGCACGTCTGCCAAGCCAATAACGGAGTGTTATGTTAACAGCGCAGGCCAGTGTCATCTTTGGAAAGGGGAACAGTTGGGAGAAGAAGTTTGTTTGCATTCTAATGCATTAATTTGGGGCAGCTTTGTGGCTGCTTACCTTGGTGTCACTGGGACTTCCTCGAAGAAACACAGAGGTACTTCACACATCTTCTGTCTTCAGGTCGGGCTGTGAATACTGAACATGTTTAATATTGAAGGTGGCTTTCCGTGACAGCACTGGACTCCTCTCACGACTTTGCCCCTGAAAGGTGAACGTTTTTTTTGTTTAGAAAGAGCGCCAGGGGGCTGTGCCTGCAGCGCCTTCCAGGCATGTCCGTTTGGTTGGTTTAAAAGGGCTCAGCCACAGCGCTAATGAGCAACGCGCAGGGATATGAAATATGATAAAGTGCAGATGGTCACATGTGGCGCGAGCTGCAGATACGAAACCGTTTCTGTTCGGTTTCTGCGCACGGCCAGGCATTATCATCTGTCTGCAGCTGCAGTTGCTGTGACATGCTGTGGACTTGTGGTCACAAGGGTGGGGGTGAGGATGAGAAGGAGATAGGGGGAGAAGGGGGTCTGAAATAAGGAAATGAATATCGGGAGTTCACATCCCCAAATGTTTTTCGGTGAAAAGTTTCTTATATCGGCCATGGGGCCTGAAGTCTATAGAGTCCAACATTGCTCCCAGCATGCTCCACTTTAACGCTTAATTTTTGTTTCACTGAGGTAATCAACTTTCCCCTCTGGATGTCCCATTGGGAATTCACTAATCTCTCTCCCAAGTTAGCGGTGCACCTGCGGAGTGTGGGATGCTGAGCTTTAGCCTACCCGCTGCCTCCATGCGGGATGCTGAGCTTTAGCCTACCCGCTGCCTCCATGCCAGCCGATGGGGAGGCTTTCCGCCCCTCGTTGGAAGCCGCTCGGACGGAATTAAAACGATAATGTTTTGAGCCCAGCAGGTGGTGCGGCGTAGGCGTTCACCTGTTTCCTCACAACAAATGAGGAGGATTTGGGCGCACCGCTGTCAGATGAAATTCATCTTGGTTTTGAACAGGGCTTCTTTTGTTCCCCCCCCCCCCCCCCCCTTTAGTGGTGGGTGGCATGCGCCTTCTCCTCTGGGCTGTGACCGTCACGCTGTCATTCCGTGACAGTAATGCATCACATTTTACTTAATTGGGTTTAATTTGATTGTGAAACATAATTGAATCAAGGCGTTAGGTAAGGCGGTGTGGCGGTAATTTAATCCCACCGTCTTTTTTTTTTTACTCTATGGCATCGGTGTAACGGGGTCCACGCTGATGCCAGCGTTTGTTGGTAATGTGGGAGAATTGTTTGGGAGTAGCTAAGAACCAGTGTTGTATCAACCCTGTGTGTAAACCCTATGTAAACAGTCCAGCCTGTGGTGGTAATGGAATTGTGCTGGTATAAGCACCAGCCTGTTGCAGTTACTGGAATGTGTCTGTTTAGGCACCTGTAACAGTAATGTAATCCTGCCTGCATTAGCTTCAGCCTGTGGTGGTAATGGAATCGTTCCTGTATGAGCTTCAGCCTGTGGTGGTAATGGAATCGTTCCTGTATGAGCTTCAGCCTGTGGTGGTAATGGAATCGTTCCTGTATGAGCTTCAGCCTGTGGTGGTAATTGAATCGTTTCTGCATTAGCTTCAGCCTGTGGCGGTAATGGAATCCTGCCTGCATTAGCTTCAGCCTGTGACAGTAACAGAAATTGAAATATCACCAGATCATATGAGGCATTGGAAGTATCTGTTTTTTCTACGGGTCTGGGCGGTAATGGAATTGTGCCAGTTTACACACCAGTCTGTAGCAGTAATGGAGCAGGCCTGTGTAAGAGTCTGTGGCGGTAATGTAACAGGGCCTGAGTAACTGTCAGTTTGTGGGTGTAATCAGGCGCGTAGAATACGGGGGGGACGGTGGGTACACGTACCCACCAGTTTTCGTCATGAGTCATTTTGTACCCACCACTTTTTAAAAAAAAAACTCGAGCTCAATTTAGTAAAAAAAAAAAGTTCAGTTTAAAGTGTTTGTAGTTGCAAGCAATAGATTAAATTTGCTCAGCCGCCCTCCATTAATCAATCCATACTCTTGTACATTTCCCGGTTATCCAAATTCATATATTTATTAAAATAAGAAAGCTATTTTTAAGCATGCTACTAGCCATAGCCAACACTGTGCCGCTAGTAACAGCTACCTAGCTAGTAGCAGCTAACCGTGTCTGTCAAGAAGAATGACAGATTAGGTTATTCATTTAGCCGATAACAATATACCGGCACACTTACTGTAGGCCTACATGGCTGCTTGGCTTTAAAAAAAGCTCTGATGTCCAGTCCACTACCTCTTTTGGACATGATGATGAGGTCTTTCTCTCAGTTGTTAAACAATCGCGCTCCTTTTTTTTAAAAGAATGTCGTGAGTGTAGATGTCCCCTCTGCGGCACGTTAGTTTGTTTGTTTATTTATTTATTAAATGAGCTGACCGCTTAGCATGGACAGGAAACAAGGCATCGTATGATCATATCTATAGGCTACGTAGTCTTTACTTCTGATGCAATGAGCCGAGGTGTCAGGCGAGCAAGACATTGATTTTAGCCTATACAGCAACATACCACGTTGCTAGTGCCATGGCCCATGGACTATATCAAAGTGATAACCTGTAGAAGAACAAATGTATGTTGTACACAGCATGGATATGCAGACGACCACTGACACAAAGGTAAGACGCGATATGTTTATTACTTATTTGCTGGTGTTGTTGTGGCTAGGTTTTGTCTTGTGCATTTTGCACACAAATGATGGCGGGCTGTTTTAACTCTTCTCAACTCTTGTTGCAATTAATGTTAGCCTTAGCCACCAACTTAGTTATGGTTTGCAATCGTACAGCAAGCATTGGTGTTGGAGATGGTCACTCATGGAGTAGTCGGTATCTTGTTTAATTATTGTTTGAATCTATTGCTGAATTCTGGAATAGTTGTGATGATGATGGGGATTGCATATCGGCATAGGCTATGCTTTGAAGTTTTGGTCAGGAATGCCTGATGTAGATTGGATGGATGCATATTGTTGTGGATTGAGAGCAGTCAGCTCGTGGTGTGATTTGTTCGTCTGTGCGAGTCTTGCCACACATATTTTTGCTTTTTCAATCTTGGCGAAATGTGTAGTGTAGAAGTTGTGTTCTGTGTGTGTGTGTCTGTGTATGGTCAATTGTACTGGGAATTTAAACTATAACATCAAAATATTAGCAAAAGGCATAGCCACACATTTGATTTACTCTGAACTTCAACACGTAGCCTAGGTAGGGCTATTTTCAGAAGACAGTGGGTCAAATGTGTAATGCTTTTTGAAAACTTAGGCTTGGCTTTCTTCTTCATAAAACGTGTCGGATGTCATCACATTTTTGTATACATTTTTATGAATTAACATGACCTGCGCGAAAGGGGGGGAAAATGAATGCGCGTCATTGTACCCAGCACTTCTGAAAATGCACTTCCGAATGCGTCTTTGTCCCCAGCACATTTCAAACCAAACCTACGCCCATGGGTGTAATGGAGCAGGGCCTGTGTAACAGTCCATCTGTGGCGGTAATGGAGCATGCCTGTGTAAGAGTCTGTCTGTGGCGGTACTGTAACAGGGCCTGTGTAAGAGTCTGTGTCGGTAATGGAGCAGGCCTGTGTAAGAGTCTGTCTGTCATTGTAATGGAGCAGGCCTGTGTAAGAGTATATCATTGTAATGGAGCAGACCTGTGTAAGAGTCTATCATTGTAATGGAGCAGGCCTGTGTAAGAGTCTGTGGTTGTAATGGAGCAGGCCTGTGTAAGAGTCTGTGGCGGTAATGGAGCAGGCCTGTGTAAGAGTCTGTGGCGGTAATGGAGCAGGCCTGTGTAAGAGTCAGTTAGCGACGCTAATGGAGCAGGCCTGTGTAAGAGTCAATTAGCGGCGGTAATGGAGCAGGCCTGTGTAAGAGTCAGTTAGCGACGCTAATGGAGCAGGCCTGTGTAAGAGTCAGTTAGCGGCGGTAATGGAGCAGGCCTGTGTAAGAGTCAGTTAGCGGCGGTAATGGAGCAGGCCTGTGTAAGAGTCAGTTAGCGGCGGTAATGGAGCAGGACGGTGTAAGAGTCAGTTAGCGGCGGTAATGGAGCAGGCCGGTGTAAGAGTCAGTTAACGGCGGTAATGGAGCAGAGCCTGTGTAAGAGTCAGTTATCAGCGGTAATGGAAGCATCGGAAGCAGGGCCTGAAGCATCGTTGTTCTGCAGCCATAATGAAGAGCATCATATCGGTGTTTATTTGGGATGGTAGTGATGAACCAGCCTGTGGGGTTGGCAGCCAGAATTGAGGCCCTCTCCATTCCACCTGTCTGCCAGCACTGGATTGGCACACTGCCCATCTTACGTTGTAGTCATGTTTCTATCCTTGGGCCTGTTGGCAGCAGAGGCCATAAAGCAGCCCACATCAGTATCTTCCACTCAGTGCCCTGTGGAGCCCTACTTGTACTGGGCACCAGCTTGTTACAAGCACTATATAATATTACACACATCCCGGTGCTCACGGTATACAGGTGCCGAGGTTGTGCCATTTTAATAATTTTTTATTTCAGGATTTAAGATTAAACTTTCAAATGATCGAACCTAGGGCTGCACTATTATGGCAAAAATTCTAATCACGATTATTTTAGTCAATATTGAGATAAAGATTATTTAACACGATTATTCATTGGTTTTTAGAAATAATACCTTTATTGCACTTTAACATTTCGAATGAACAGAATAATGCTTATACTTTCACATTTTCTAACCTTAACCCTCTACTGTGAGGGAGGTCAAATAGGAGTGCTTGATTTGATATAGAACACCAGAGAAAGTCCTGTAAAGTGAGAGTTTTCATTTGTCAACAAACTGTGCCTTCAAAATAGTCATCGTTGATGATTCTTGTTTAGTAATCGTGGAAAGCCAGAATTGTAATTGCGATTCAAATTTGATTAATTGTGCAGCCCTAATCGAACCTCATTTTAGGCACCCTAAGAAATTTTGGCTCTTTCTGTGGAAATGGCAACCTGACATCTTCATTCATTCACACTTTCAGGCAGAAATAATACATATCAGTTCATTATCAAGTGCATTTTATACATATTTCTTAGGAAGTTCTTTGTGAATATGAATGAAAAAGAAAAAAAGTGAGAATGACCAGTTTAATGTATATATACTTGGGTTATTTTGTTATCCCATGGTCAAATATTATCATAAAAAAATATTTAGTCACATAGAATAAGATTTGCTCGATGCATGGCCCTGAAGGTATGTGGCCAGTGTGAGAAGTCTTCACTGTAAGGTCTGAGTCTTTGGCTCCCTTTTTCTATTGTAGGAGCACCAAACTTTGTTTGTGCTCCTTCAGGTTTGTGTGCTCTCTGATGTGTACGAGTGCGAAACGTATTTGGATGCCATTGAATCGACCAGAATGTCTTTATTTGATGACTCATCACGCTTCAGCATAAGCAACACTTAATCTACTTTATATAGAGTGTATGTGCTATTCTTCATACTCTCCAATCTCCAGTTTACAGACTAACTACTGTACTCTCTGACCGCCACATCACTTAGGCCTATATATAGAAAGGTCATTTTCCGTAACTTGTGCAGTTTGCCCACGGCCATTATATAGAACATTTGCTTTTCTGCTTGGCTTACTGTGTGCCCTTCTGGAACCGGCAAAAACCTGGGAATTGCAGGAATTTTATATCGGTTAGTGTGTAACACTGGGCCAGAGTGAGTTTCTGTTTTACGTTATTAGCGTTAATGCAGCGAAGATCTTTTATTGTTTTCTTCAAGAGTACTTTCCACCTGTGCTGAAAGTGTGCAGTGGCACTTTAGTTCCCAGTTGTGAATTGGCAGGCATCGGTGTATTTTATTTCTGGCCTGTGCTAAGCCTGCCCCCTGCCACGGTGACACACAAGCATGCCCGTTTCCCACTCGCAGCTCCGCTAACTTCGCCTCGTCCCCTCCAGGAAAAGAAGACCGATGGAAACGGGGAGATATTTTCATTGCATGGGTAAAGAAGGGATGCCTTGTGAATGTTTAACGCTCTCTATGAATAAAATATTTGTGCGGCCGGATTCTGCGCTGGGACCGCGAGGGGGAGGGCTTGCGAAGGATGAAGTGATTGAAGGAATATATATTAAAGTAGATAAAGGAAGCAGAGCTGAACAGGAGTATGTTGCTGTGATATGAATGCAGTGAATGCTGTGGCGGTGTATTCCCTGCTGAAAGGTACTGTGGGTGACATTAGAGACGCCCTGATAGGCCGTCCCCCGTCCCACCCTCCTCTGCCCATCCCCCCCCCCCCCGAGTCTAGACGGCCTCGGCAGATGCCATTCATTGTTATTCAGTGTGGATACGAAGGCTATGACTGCGCAGGTTTTCTCAGAAACATATGACCTTCTGAGCTGTTGTGCTATTGATATATAGAGAGGGCTGGGGGGGGGGGCGGGGTCATTACTTAGTCCTTTATTGGGCGCTGCGTGCACTTGATAATTAAAAACACCCCCCCCCACCCCACCCCCTTCGTGCTGTCAAGGTCAAACGTTTGGAATGCTGCGGCCCGTGACCACTTCGCACCGTCGAGGAGCAGGTCGACCTCTTCAAGAGCCACTGCTCACTGCCGACAGCTATGATGCGGGCACTTGTTCTGGCTTCTATAAAAGCAAGGCCCTTTGCTGCCAACTGGAAAGGCAGGGTGAGCTTTAAATGAAACAGGCCTTCTCGGCTCTGCGTTTTGCAAATGTCAACTGCCAAGATGGGGACGACATCGTAGCACAGCAGCAGCATAGTAGCTGTCGGATGGCGGCCCAAACCGAAAAGTCCCCATCGGCGGGGGGCGTGCTCCCCACCCACCCCCTCTTAGAGCGCGTGCTCTCCTGATTCCAAGGCCCCCCGAGGAGATCCTCGTGCTCTGATTCATGAGTCCATCGAAACGCCGCTACAAGCACGGGACAGTGCAATCAATCTGGGCCGCGTAGGCCGTTTCGGCCTCCGCAGTCGGGAGAGGTCAGGGCAGAGGAAGGCGGTTAGGGTTAGGTAGGGTGACGGAACACAGAGCATCTCCCTGTTTTAGGCTATTTATTATAAAGGGACAGATATATAGTGCCTAAGTGTCTATTTTCTGTACATATATATTATATACACGTCTAAGGTATATACACAACGTATATTGTTACTGTTACAAAAAGCCATGCAATATGTACAGCATATTTTGTGCCATCCTATCAAACCTATTGTCATCTTGTTTTCACAATAAATAGTAATAAATTATCCCACTCTGGTAACTTTTTACATTTGGTACACTCATATTTACACAATCTGCTTTTGACAAGTGGTTCCCTTATTGACGTGTCTTTTGTTTACCTGATGTGAATTATTGGTCTTATCTTCATTGTCATTATCATCATTTATTTTTGGAGAATGTTTAGTTTTTTTTTGAGAACAGAAAGTAGTCCGTCACTTTACTCCACGTCTTCTGAGGAGAGGCATTTCTGTCGCAGTTCGCTCTCCTCGAAAGTCACCTTTTTGTTTCTTTTGGGGTCGATCCAGGAGTTGTGTATGACCGTGTTGTTGGGCAGGGGGTCGACCTCCACGATGGACACCACCCTCTTCTTCATTTTGCTCTTCAGAACCTTCTGGAACTTCTGCCTGGTGAAGGCGTAGAGCAGCGGGTGGAAGATGGTGGTCCCGTAGGCCATGACCAGGAAGCCCAGCCGCAGCTTGACCATGAGGTCGCTGGGGCCCACGCTCAGGATGACCGTGTTGAGCACGGTGATGGGCGTCCAGCAGAGCAGGAAGGTGGAGATGATGAGCAGCGACATGCGGAACACCCTCTTCTGCCTCTCGCGCCGCTCGCGGTGCCGCTTTACCGCTCGCCGCAGGGCGATGATGACCGACACGGACGTACGCATGCCCAGCATGGGGTTCCTCCCCCCGCCACTGCTCTGTGAGGCGTCGGTGGCCTCCTGCTGCGTCGTCATGGAGATGGTCTTTTTCTTACGCGCTTTCTTCTTCTGGCTGGCGTGGAAGCGGGTGCCGATGCGGATGTTGAGCGCCTGCAGGATCTTGGAGTAGGTGATGAGCATGACCACGGCAGTTAAGAAGAAGATGGGAATCTGGGCCAACAGGTGGTAGTACAGGCCCAGCTCCGTGTAGTACTGGTTGGTGTGGGCCACCACGGCCGCTGCCGTCTGGTTCTGGTCCGAGCGGTCCTGGCTGAAGAAGCCGACCTCTATGAAGGGCACCAGGAAGCTGAAGAAGGAGAGCACCCAGATGGAGCCCAGCAGCACCACGGCCCGGCCCATAGTCAGCACGCGATTGGCGGGCTTGACGGAGATGTCGTATCGGTCCAGCGTGATGGCCAGCACGTTGGCGGCCGTGGCCACGCTGGCGAAGGAGACACAGGCCTCGTGGAAGCAGCAGACCAGCGCGGTGTTGCCCTCTAGCGAGAGCAGGATGATGACGATGGTGAGCGGGATGCAGCAGACGCACACGATGACGTCCAGCACGTGCAGGTTCATGGTGACCACGTTGCTGACGGAGTTGATGAGGTTGGACTTCATGCAGTAGAGCACCAGCACGGTCAGGTTGCTGCTCAGGCCCAGGACGATCTCCAGCATGAGGAAGCCGGTCAGGGACACCTGGAAGCTGACGGGGTACGGGGCCGCGGCGGCGTCCATGGCGCGGCTGATGGACTCGGTGTTGTCACGGACAGTGACGTTGCTCATGGTGACTTCTTCTACAGGCACGGGGGGGATATGCATTATCCTGCAGGGCGAGAAGACAGGGGGGGGGGTCAATTTGGCAAGTCACAGGCCTACCAGTCGTGCTAATGTATGTGAATCTCAAGCAGTCTTGCCTTGAACTGGGACACTTGGTTTGTTTTTTAAGAAGCGGAATTAAAATCATAATTTTCTGCTGGGAATTTTCAAATGTAAGGAAGATGGTCCAATTTTAAATGGGGAGTGCTTAGGTATTTTTTTTGCTTTATAATTTTTTAATATCAGCAATTTTCTGTAGGCTTTACATTCACAGCAATCTGTGTGACGTACGGGCAGTAGTGAGGAAGAAATATAAGGTGTCCTTTGTGTTGCCCGTTGGATCACCTTTATTTGCGTTCTGACCACAGGGCACATGCAAAACTTTCAACAATATTTTAGCTGCCATGAAAGATTGAGTACCATCAAGGAAAATGTTATCTATGCCTTTCTGCCAGAACAAATAATTTATCTGTAGCAACCAAACTGCCTTTGATACTTTTATTTTCAGTGTAGGAAAGCTGAGGGTTGTTTAAGTTAGCAGTTCTTATAGGGCGAAACGGGATGGGAATGATATGCTTTTAAAATATTTATCAAATATTAATCCTATTTTTAGCGCACCTATGTAATAACAGGCACTGGATATTTGAAAAGAAAATCACAATTTAACGGATAACTTTGACTAAATTGGGTAACACAATACTTCAGCTGAATATTCTCTCAGGAGTGGGAGGTATTGTGTGATATGTGTGTATAAGCCCGCTTTCTAGCTGCTCTTCAGAAAAACAGAGATGATGGGGTGGTGGGCTTGGTTGTGGGAAGGCAATTGGGAGAGATCAAGGGGAGCGAAAGAGAGGAAGAGGTTCAGAAGGATGGTAGGTGATGGTTAAGGTGTTGATGGTAGGAGATGCTGGGTAAAGTGTAGAAGAGGAGGTTAAGCAAATGGCAGATGCTGCGTAAGGTCTATAGAGGATTAGATGCAGCAGGACGTTCTGGGCAAAATGAGAAAAGCAGGAAGTATAGTAGATGAAGTTTGTGGAGGTGCAGTCGAATAGAGATACTCCATTAAGCCTGAGGGGGTGCAGCGGATGAAAGGCACTGCGTTAAAGCTGTAGAGGAGGAGGTTGCCAAGTGAAGGTCACACAGTAGAAGGAGGTGCACTGGGAGCTGGAGGATGTGACAAGCAAGGCCCTTGTAGTGTGCCTGCAGCAAGTAACCATCCCCACCCCCCACCCCTACCTCCCAAACTCCCCGCCCGTTGCACGACTTACCCTTCCCCCGGGCGCTGTCTCTTTCTCAGGAGTCCGTCAGCAGGGCAGAGCTGAGGCTGCCTGGTCCGGAGAGACTGTCATTAGATCCCAGCATTCTCTCAGTGCCCTCTCTCTACTCTGCAAGCACGCCCTCTTGTATTCCACCCACAGCTGACCTCCTTCCAACGCCCCTCTGCCCGAGGACAGCTATTTGGCCCCCACGACACGCGCTGCTAGATGAGAGGCAGCGCCTGGAACGCTGCCACGTCGAAGGCAGCGCCGGGAGAGAGCGCAAAACTCCCAACGTTCCCCCCCTCCTTTGTTTTGACTGCGGAGTGCTGCTGGACGGATGAGCGAATCAGGAATAAACTGTCCGAGCCATCTCCTGTTTATAGAGCCTCCGTATTCCCGGCCAGCCGAGCCGCTGCAGATCTGCAAAACTCACAGGCGCGGAGAACACAGGGGAAACACAGCGCATTGTAGTATCCGCATGTTTGTTTGTTTTTTTTTCGTTTTTTTTTCTTACCCCCCTCTTTTTGTCTTTTTTTCACATCTCAGCTCTCACAGGTCTGTGGGGGAAAGCAGGTTTTGCCCTCTTTTTTCCGTTTGCGCGCGGTCTGAGCGGCCGGTTTTCGCGAGTGCTAAATGGAAATGACTCCCCGCAGCCACACGCGGCGGGATTTGCATTCGATAGGGCGAGGGTTCACCAAGCGAGTGAGCGAGAGAGCGCCCGCACTGTGGTCCTCAGAGGGCCCCTCGCTAATGGAAGACACCCTCACGCAGTCTGTCACCTTTCGTCGTTTCAAAAGGGCCCATCGCCCGATGCAGGGGAAATCCACCTTCAAGTGTGAAAATAGGACCGAATCCACCTTTCTGGCCACCAACCGAGTACAGCTGGAAACCTGTAGCAGGCAGGCGCTAGAAAGTGAGCGAGTTTGTAGTATGTGTGTTGGTGCCTGTGCACAAAGATTTCACTGGAAGGTCATCTCGATGAGGTGGAAGTAAAATCAGGTCCATTAGCCCAGCGCCCTGCAGGGGGCGCTGTGATTCACACGCTGGTCACAGAGGGAGCAGGTGAGCCAGGCCACAGACCACGTTGTCCATCGCTGGTCCATTTCACAGTCACTCCGCTCTCCACGTCCTGCAAAAGAAATAGGCAGAGACATGGGGTGTTAGTTAACGGCAATAGAGAGAGGCCTGTTGGGGGGGAGGCGGGGTGGGGGTGACAGCTGCCTTGAACGCTATACAACTCTACATACTGGGACCCAGGAAAGTGTAGTTACGGCCCCAAAAGGCAAACCCCCCCATTTTGCAGAATTACCTGTCATCCAACGAGAAAGGAGTGTGGTAAGGACTAATGAATGAAGCTGAGAGAGACGGACGGTGTGTTCTTCTACGTCCTGCCTCTTTCTCTGAAATCAGGCTGCCGCCAATTCCAGTAATGAGCCGTACGCTCCCTCCCTCCCGCCACTCGCGTGGCTGGGTTTTCTCAGGCAAATTAGGCCTGAGCCCTATACCCTGCACAGCGCAGTGAAATGCTGGATAACATGAGCCTCATAGGTCCAACCAGTAGGAGTGTCCTGGACAAGGACAGGGTGGGACCGGGCAAGGTGGAACGGAGCAGAGCGCAAGGTCAGAGGGCAGCACGCCAGGCCACCCGCACATTGGAGCACCCAATCAGCTTTACCAATGTCATTTAGCACGGCCAGTGGAACTTGACACTCCAGAACATCCCCAATAAACTCTCACCAACGAGTGGCAGGCTATCACCAGGCAACACGTTGGCACGGAGACCATTCTCCCTCCCTCCCTTTCCCACCACCTCCCTGGAGCTCTGAGCAGGGTGGTTATCGTACTCCAGCAAGGACCGTGTGCTGCTCCTGTCTGCGAACAGCAGCGCTTCTCTTCCTGTCCAGTCGTTTCAGCTCACGTCTTTATTCATACCTCAAGGAGAACTTTCATCCCTTAGGGACGCAGCCATTTTTTGCGAGCTTTCGGCGTGGTTTGGATTAACGGCTCATAAAGAAACAGTGTCTCAGACAGTAGTCTGTTGACACTGATCTAGTGTGACTAATGCGTGGTGTTAAGTGAAGGTGTCGATACTGGTGGAGAGCAGCTAACGCAGTGCTGATACATCTTTGAAAAGCATTCTTTTAACCGTCAAAGCACGTTCTGCTCTGCTCTTTTCCAGCAGAAACGCAAGTGGTTGCGATTAAATAACGGCCAATTGGCAGCAAAAACAAAAAAAGGAACATGTTGTAGCCTTTAACATGCCTACTAAAAGCAACTGCTTGTAGCCAACGAGAAGCAGGAATGGGTTTTGTTACCGGCCCAGGCGTCCGTAGCACACCTGCATGTAGCACGCCTAATTAATGCTAACATCGCTGGTGAAGCGTTTGCTCTGTGCACATTTCCTCCTCTCTCGACTCAGTGAGCAGCGTGTTGCTGAGAGGCTGCGATGTTTGGCTTTGTGGCGCGTAGCCCTCTCCAAACAGCTTGTAGGAGTGAGCCTGAGCTCCAGGTTCTCTGCTGCCAGCCCAGAGAGAACGGTTACCTTTCGGGAGATATGTGTCAGGTGCTCGTCCGGTGCAGTCCAGTCTCCGGCCTCTCAAGCATCGAGCTCTACCTGGGCACCCCCCTGGCTGTAGCAGTTCCCAGGAGCGTGAGGACGGGGAGCAGGGGTCGCAGGCTCCCGGGCTGAAGCTGAAGACCCACTCAGTGTGGATCACAGGTGCTTATCTGGCAGTCCCTCGCTCAACAGCTATCCGAAAGACAGGGAGCCCCTGCGGTCACAGGGTCCAGCAGAAAAGCGCCACGGAAGAAACTGACAGTCCTACTCTGCCGATCTTCCTCTCTCTCACACTCTCTTCCTCGCTTCTCTTTTCCCTTCTCTCCCTCTCGTTCTCTCTCTCACTCACACACGCTCTCTCTCTCTTTCTCTCTCATGCGCGCTCTGTCTCTCTCCCCCCACTCTCTCGCTCTCTCGCACACACACACTCACTCACGCACACTCTCTCCCTCTCCCCCCCCCCCCTCTCTCTCTCTCTCTCTCTCTCTCTCTTTCTCTCTCTCTCTCCCTCTCTCTCTCTCTCACTGCAGAGGTTTGCAGTGCTCTCTCCTGGCCTGATTGGTCTCCTGTAATGGGCTTAACCCTTTACTCCCCACAGCACCAGCTCTTTTGTTCAGCCATCGTCCTCTCCCAGCTGTGATCTCTCCACAGAGGGATCTGACGTGCATCGCGGGTTTAACGCTGTGGTAAAGCAGGGTCCCGGAGCTAGCCGCCGCTCTCCGCGAGACTGCCGGTGCAGCTCGAGGACACGGGCGCAATTAGAGAGCGGCAGGAAGTTTGAAGAGCCGCACGCGGGCAAAACAACAACAAAAAATAGTACTCCTATTGGACATGAAATATGTGCGTGAAATATTAATGGCAATGAGCGCGGCGAAAATAGAAATGTTTCCCTGTGGTGCTGGGAGGAACAAAAGGGATTGACTGAGGGGGGACTGAGTGAGATGTTTTTTCGCTCAGGAAAGAGAAAGAGGGAGGGAGAGAGCGAGAGAGGGAGAGACCATCTGATTGATAGTTTTAATTACGTTTCCCTGTCGGATTACAGGGGCAGCGGTCGCCGGCCATTCGTTCTTATTTGCCTCATTTGGCATGTGTAATCAGGGCGGTCGCGGGTCTGGCCGCGCTTCGCAGGGGCCACCAGGAATCGCATCAGGTTTAGGGGGCGGTGGGGGGGGGGGGGGGCGCCTCTCTGTGTCATTGCGTTTTTGCTCTTCGTACATTACAAAAAATGTCTCATACCGCTGTTGTCGTACTGTTAATGCAAGTGCCTCAGGGTTTCTTAAATTTAATCCAACCACTGGACAGGGTGACAGAGCAGAGAAGATTGGGTCTCATCTCAACAAAAAAAAAATGAAATAAAAAAAGTCCAGAAGCAGTGTATATCAATATGGCTTACCTCAGAGATGCACATTCTTATTGATATTGGGCAATTAGTTATTAACATACAACATAATACTGTTACTATGGCCCAGGTGTAGAGGTCACATCCAGCACTGTGGGATTTAGCCATCCCTCTGGCTTGCAGCACAGTGCATAATGCTAATAAGAGAGCGCAGTTTAGGCTCTGTGTTTGTACTCTGCCCCAGGTTTTTATCTCCATGCCTCATCCCTGATGTGTCTTCTGTTATTGTATATCCATTAGCCTGTACCCACAGTAGTGCTTGTGCTGTTGCTGTAACATGCGTTATGTACATCTTGGGGCAGGGGAAAGCACAAAGGGCCCTCGCATCATGAAAAGATGAGATACAGTAATTATATCTGGACAGGTCATTATGCACTGAGTTATTGCTGCTCTTTAATTACAGTGTTGTTAAAGCATAAATACATTCTGTCTGGCTCAGTGTCCCTTTAGCATTGTGGAGAGTAGCGTGCGCTTCTGTGTCTATGCATGTGCGTGCGTGCGTGCGTGTGCGTGTATGTGTGCGTGTGCCTGTCCATGTGCATGCATGTGCATATTTGTAAATTTTTTGTTGATGTTTCACAAGATGTCAAAGGTGATGGATGGATGACTGGATGATATCAGCAAATGGAAACAGTGGATATAAGCACTCACCCAGGGATTGTTACATCCTTGCATTAATTTAGAGGTCATAAAGGAGGACAGCAGAGATCATTTTAGATGGCAAGCCTCGACTTATGGCGAGCGCAGCCACTTTTGTTAAAAGCATCCTGTTTTTACAATTTCTGTTTTACTACCTGTTTGTATATGAGTGTGTGTCTGTGTGTGCACATATGTATGCCTATAAAATAATGTGTGTGTGCATGAACACGTCTGTGTTTGTGTGTGTGAGCGCGCGCACGCCTGACACGTCTCACGGTCGCGCTTCCGCGGCGACCCAAGGAGCCTCCCGGTTTAAGAGCTGTGGATGTACGTTCTGCGCGCATCCACAGAGCAGCGTCCGAAAGGCCTTCGTCTGGGTTTCAGTGCGAGGGGGCGGTCACTCAGCCAGTCTCCCTCATCTCTCCGAACCTCTCCACGCCGCTTTCCCTCGTGTCAAATTTCTATCCCCATTGAAAGGGAAAGGGAAGAAGCGACGCTCATCGCATAATCACCTCGCCGGTTTATCACATTAACTCCGACAGCTACAGTTTGTCACCTGTCAGGGCCTGGAGGTGCCACGCCGCATCCTCCGGGAATTAAACGGCAGCGGAGGTGACAGCTTTCAATGGACGGACCTGTCTGAAAGCCCGGTACCGTTTTTAAGGGGGGAGGGGGGGAGCGGTGAACGATGGACTGTGCTCCAATCTCGGCGGCGTTCGGTAGCGAATGCGGTTTAATATTTCATGGAGGCATTAATATTTCAGGCCTGTTTTCTGCGTCCCCAGACTCAAGGGATATTGAAAGCGTCTGATATTGACGCTTTTTTTCTTCTCTCTGTGTCTGCCTTTTCGTTTTCTCGTTCCCTCTCTTTCTCTCTCGCGCTTTCTGATCTCTGCCTCTCCTCTCCCCTTCTGTCCCCGTCCGTCTCTGTCTCTCTTTCTCTCTCCTCTCTTCCCTCTCTCTTCAGGCAGAAAAGGCAAGTGTGCGAGCCCGAGTGGGTTGCTAAATCGGATTCGGTCTGCGCTGTGGATCCCGCAGTCACCAGCCATGTTTTATTTCTGCGCTTTTTCTTCCGCATCTGAAAATGTTGTCTCCAGCATTGGCGCGCAAATGTGAGGGCCCGTGCTTTTACCCTCTTCCGCCGGAGAAAAAACAAGTGCCCTCCCGCCTTCAGGTCGAAGACTCGGCACGCGATTGTTCTGGATTAGCGCGCCGAGGTCGCGTGCTAAATAGAGCTGTTAGTTCGAAATATTCAAGTGGTCTGTTCTATTTAAATCGCGCCACACTCCACAGCATTGGGGGCTGAGGGGAGGCGGAACCGTGACAACAGAGGTCTGGCTGAGAGGAGGGGGGAGGTGGGCTGGGCCTTAATGAAGGATCTCCCTTGTGGTGCCCTCCTGGAGGTCATTTGGTGTGACTGAGTGCATTCTTTTGGATTGCCAGTAAGGGGGTGTTGTCGGGTGAAGCACGACCCCACCCTCGCGGGCCTGTTAATGAATGCTCGCTAACACCTTGACCGTGTGGATACTCACTAGTAATAATGTCTCTCTCATGCACACATATGCACGTATGTATGAACCTGTACACACACACAAAACCTGATAATCACACACAGATACATACACACAGTGTATGAAGCAGCATCTGTGGTGTTTGTGAGAAGTGACCGTCTTTGCCCTTATTTCATCTAAGCAACTAACTCCTGACTAATACCCAGTCAAGCTGAGTTTAGATCCACCACCTACAGCCAGGCTTGGAATTTCGTCATTTTAGGGGCAAGGCCACATACCAGGGCACAAATATGAGTGAAATAAGAGGATTTGGAGCCTACAAATAAATAACTTGACTTTCCAAAACACAAAACATTAATTATTCACTTTTTTAATATCAATTAAAAACACAAACATTTTAAGTTGTCTTGTCATATTATATGCCTCCTTAATGTTATGCAATACTCTGTGTGTGTGTGTGTGTGTGTGTGTGTGTGTGTGTGTGTGTGTGTGTGTGTGTGTGTGTGAGAGAGAGAGTCTTTAATCTGACGCATCATCACTTGAGGATGGAGATGAGGAGACAAGTGGAGTAGGGCTAGCCGTCTGTGGGTCAGGGACAGGGTTGAAGTTCAGTCTTGAAATGTGGCTTAAGAGGGTAAATAATCCCTCTGAACATGAAAAGCACCTAATTAAGAAAAATTAACAGCTTGTTAAAGTTCTGGGACTGCGATTGTGGTTGGAACGGAAACCAGCATACACAGGGAGGCCCCAGGACTGAGTTTGGGAACCACTGAGCTAGGCTATCCGCAACCTAGAATATAGAATATACCATGTTCCAACGTTGCTGTTCAGCAGATAAAATAGGTAGCAGTTTATCGGTAGCTGAAAAATGGATGAAAAAAATAATTTGAGTGCATCCAGTCACATGCACTTTGCTGCCGAATCTCGCAAACGTTTTTCATTTATTTTCTGAATTCTCTTAAATCGAGGCATTGTTCTGGAAAGGCGATAGTGCAGTGTTAGAAAGCCAGATAATAAAACAGGCTATTTAGCGTAGGTAATAAGTACGAACCAGACAAGTGCTAATCGGATTCTAACTAGCAAGCTAGTAAATAGCTGTCAACTTTAATTTACGTTAACGTTAAGTGGTATTAAAAACAGAGAGGATTGATTCAGTTAAGCACTAAATAAGTCAGCTATCTCTATCGATAACTAGCTAGTTTGCTCACCGTCTGTTCTTCTTTTTCTTCTTTTTTAAGGTTTCTCGTCTGTTTTAAGTTTCGCTCCCTGCGTTTTCTTCAGAGAACTAGCTATATAATTATATAGTTCTGTGGTTTTCTTGCTAGTGGCTTTGATGCTATGTGATGCTTGCGCACACCAATTCAAGCTGCAAGAACTGCTGCAGTTATACGAGATCACTGACTGATGAGATTTTGACAGTAGCAGGGCACAAATGCCATGTTGGCCGTATGATTTTCGGGGCATCACGGCCAGTGCGAGGGGCAACGACGGCCGCCGTGAAAATCCTACCCTGCCTACAGCATAGGTTAGTGGTCAGCCAAGCAGGGTGGGGCCATGGGGGCTGTGTCCAATGAGGATGGTGACCAGTTACTTCCTTAACGGTGCACTATGCAGGATTAAAAGCCATCTCTTCCTCCGTCCTAAACCCTGCCCACTCACCTCCGCTAAGGATAAGAAACACGCTTGAGCGCAGCAAGCAAAGATAAAATGAAAATAAGATTTTTAGCATTTTAGCAGCATTGCATTGTTCTATATGGATGGCGACAGTAATTAGGCAGTGTTATAATGATTAAATAAAGGCTTTCCCGCATGCTTCACTTATAAAAGAGAGAAGGTGCTGTTAGTATGGGAGAGCACATATAAAGACAAATGTACCCGGACTCATCAAACCAACTGTCCAGAGTAAACAATGGAGCACTCGTAATAGAATTAAGCACGTTTATTAAATTCGACTGACGTTTCGTCATGTTCGGACTCAACAGGTGATATAATGTTCGTTATAATGTTGATAATGCAGGGGGAGAGTGAGGCGGCGACTGGGAAGGCGGAGCTCTGTTTTTTGACAGTGGACAGAGACCGCAACAGCGTGTAGCCTATGGAGGAAAGTCGTGGAGGCGGAGTTTGTGTGTTGGACACTGGACATCTTGGGACAGCGGGGGCTATTTTTAATCAAATTTTTAATTTAAATTTAATTAAGTGAATTAAAGTGGAATACAGCCAATTTTTTTTAATCATTTGGCTGTATTCCACTTTAATTCACTTAATTAGTTTGATTAATTCAATGATTCTATTGAATGTCTTTATTTGATATGTTTGTTTGTGTGTTGTGGGTCTGCCCCACTGTCTATGTCTTTTTTGTTTTTGCTGGTGGCTACAACTGAAATTTCCTAACGGGAAAATAAAAGTTATTCTATTCGGTTCTATTCTATACTACACTGCCTGGCCAAAAAAAAGTCATATTTCATTGGATCGCCTTTAGCTTTAATTACGGTGTGCATTCGTCGTGGCATTGTTTCGACAACCTTATGCAAGGTCACAACATTTATTTCCGTCCAGAGTTGCATTCATTTTTGGCCGAGAACTTGTATTGACGACGGGAGAGTCGAACCACTTCTTCTCCAGCACATCCCATAATGTTGCTAAGCTTAGACCTGACCAATTGAAGCAACCCCAGATCATAACACTGCCTCCAGAGGCTTGTACAGTGGGCACTATGCATGACCGGTGCAACGGGAACTTTTTTTTTGGACAGGCAGTGTATAAGTGAATCTCATGGAAACATTGTTACTGTAACGGTAACTACTCCCTAGTGGTGTTTCAGTTGCAGCTATCTTGTGGTGCCTTTCTTTGTTCAGTATTTAGCTAATGTTATTCTGAACATTCAGTTAGAACTGGGATGTAAGGACAGAATCGTGTGTGGAGTAAATAACATTAGCACACCATATCTTTTCTCTCATAGCTAGCTAATACCCTTGTAAAGTAAATTAATTTTTATGAAGATATTTGTATACAAATATTATTTATTTTTCCAAATGTAACATACTATTACATCGTTATTTTAATTCAAAAGTTGCCCGACTTTGGCCATCTAGTTACCAAACGTAGCTAGCTGGATAGCTAGAGATGACGTTACTTACAGGTCCGACAGAAAACAGTCAAAGTCCGTGTCACTTTACATCTCCTTGCCAAACTTAAGCTGTCACCATTGAGGAAAAGCAAATCCTAGGCTTCTTGTATGCGCCCTGAGTTGTTTGGCTTCACTGTACTTCCGCTTCTGTACCTCCACCATTGCAGCAGCTAGCTGGCAACAAACGCTCTGCTGAAAGTAACCTGATCCCACTCCACAGGCTCTGTAGCCACACCCACCCCTCCCCACATAGAAACGAGCGTCACTCCCAGAAACATCCCAAACACATCTTAGAATAATAAATACAGGCAGAGGAGCAAGGTTTCAGCAATTTTTTTTGGACAGAGATTGCCAGTGCATCATAGATATGACTGAGCATGGTTATTGTATATTTTCTAGGTTAAAAATTCTTCATAGTGCACCTGTAATAAAGAAACATACTCAATACAGGTTTGACTTGTCAAAACATACTATATTGAGTGCCTGATGTTACTGTCACCTCCTATGTTTTTGGCAGTTTTTTTGGCTGCTTCCCATTCTGTATTGGTACCCTTTCTTTACAGTGCAGGACTGCTGTCAGGGCAATCGTTGAGGCTGGGTGTTCCAGCATAGCAATCCGCTGGCACAGTGTGTGGCTGGTGGCCGTATCGGAGAGACAGAGTGGCCTCATTGCCATCCTGCTGCTATGGAGCATTGTAGGGGACGTGTGACTCACTGTCATGTATACTCTACTCTCTGCTTTCTTTACAGCTCTTTCTTCCTCTTCCTTTCCCTCACTCGCTCTCCCTCTCTGTCTCCCTCTCGATTTTCCCCAGTTCCTCTCTCTCTCTTCTCCCTTTATTTCTCTCTCTCTCTCCCTCTTTCTTTTTCTATCTCTACCTCCTTCTCTCTCTCATTCTCTCGAGTCACGATCTCCTTCTTAGCTACGCTTGGAGCTCAATGGCCCGCTGCACATACATCATCATATCTGTCTTTCGTCCCCCTGAAACACCTCATTCACACTGATTTTATGGACTTTGTGCATCTGTCTGCGATTATGGGTGGGCACGAGCGTGTGTTAGAGCGTTGGCGTATGTGTGTGGGTGGGGCATGGAGGGAGGCAGCCCATGGCGCGTTAAAACCGCGAACCATGCCGCGGAGATTCTGTTTCCTCGCATCGCTCCATGGCGATTGTGAAACGGATAAGTCATAACGATTGATCGAGCTCGACGGCGGTGCCAGAGACTATCAGGCCGCTCCATCTTCCCAATACCTAAACGCTTTCAGTTCATTAATGAACTAATTGGTTTGATTCAGTTCTCTGACATCCTGTGCGGCCCCGTCCGTAACGCACGCAGGAAGCGGGCTTACTACTGGCCGCTCTCTTGTTTACGCACGCCGTGAAGATGGAATAAATGGAGTGGGTTTGGCAGGGAGATTAAACATTGGGGCTGAGGGGCTGAGGGGGGTGGGGGGGGGGGGTGCAGTGTGATATCGGAAGAGCTGCTCTTGGTCACGTTCCCAGTGCCTCTGAGGGTCTCTTTGCGTGTGGACCGGAGACCAGCCCAGCGCGCCTCGCTGCGACCTGGGAAGAACTCCAGCGCTGCGTCCCTCCGGACAGCGGAGCAGCTGTTCGCCATGGGGTACTCACTGAGACCGGCGCACTCAGCTAAAGGGGGATGCAAGGATATCGCGCACCCCGACACACTACCGCTTCATCACATATGTAGGCTATATATGTTACCAAGCTCACACAATATATGTCGTCCGGTATATACACACGCATCTCTTTGCCAAAGGGGCACTCCAGCTTGATGCTGTCAGACACGCACCGTTGTGTCATTGGGTAATGTAGACATATGGTTGATAAAAAGTGTAGCTGCCTACTGTAACTTCTGTGGCTAAAAGGTGTAGCTGGATATCGTCAGAGACAAGCAGTTAATAAATAGCGTAGCTGCATACTGTGAGAGACACGATTTGTACTGAATGTAATGGCAGATAGGCTACATTGTTCATAAAGGCTGTATTATTTCAGACCTGCGATTTGTAAAAGATGCAGCTGATGGGCTGTACTGGATGTATTGCTTGTAAAAGGATGTAGACGGAAGGCCCTGCTGATAAAGGGATGTAGATTTACAGGTGCATGCATATTCGGGTTCTTTCCAACTTCAAGACTGAGGGTACAAACATCAGTCACTTTATTCTCTACTAATCAGTTTTACGTTCGCTCGGCTGACGAGAAAGTCTCAACACTCCCGAGCGTTTAGCACCCTGCGCGCAGTAGATAGTGTCTGCCGTAAACAACGGTCGCTTATACTACCAGCGATGAACACACTGCAGCAAGCAGCCGTGCTTAGACACTTAGATGAACATAACTGCCACGTCCTCTTTTAATCCGCCCTGACGTATTCCTGTTTCGTTCCGCTGTTTTATCGCTGGATTACAAATTACTCAGACCTGTTAAAAGTGGGTTTACTTTAGGCTGCTACTGCCAACAAGGCTTTTTATCAGCAAGGTAGTAATTTGCAATGAATACAATGGATTTAATGTTTTTCCAGCCCCATTTTAAAGCAGGAACAACCCATTCCCCCGCTTCTCCAACCCACCCCGGTTGCCTCTCATAATGACCCCGTTCTTTGCTGCGGGGGGGTCGCAGGGGCAGCACAAAAGACCAAAACAAAAGCATGGCAGTGTCCCAAAGCTAATCCACACCTCGTGGGGTGGGGAGAGGGGGTGGGGGTGCATGACGGACGCGCGTCTCCCTCCTCCCGCGGCGGGGCGAGTTCCCGTCTGGGAACGACGCAGAGGACGTTTCTCCCCGCTTTTCCTGGCGACCGAAGCCGGGGACCATTTTCCACAGGCTTCTCAGAAGCGCGGGACTTCCTGTAGAGGCCAAACATCTGTTTACTTTTGCGGTGTCAGTGAGCGACGAGAAGGCGTGGGAAAGAGAGGATCTGTCCGCAGGGAAGACCGTGAGCTGTTAGGATATCTAAACCAAGAGGGGACGAGGGACCCGGCGAGGGGGGCTCTCGAACTGTCACCCGTCATCCTGTCACACAGCACAGAGGTTCGAGGCTCGTCGGGTCAGTCATCAAATACAATAAATACTTTGGATTAAATACTTATGGGAATCATAACAGGGGGGGGGGGGGGGGGATTGGTTGGAAATTGGTTTCCCAAGACAATATGATGTGCCCTTCATTCCTCCACATTTAGAAAATTAGCAACGGGAAGGATTTGGAGGGGGGCTTGTACTGTAGGTGTTGTCTCTAAAACCCACTGCACTTAAATAAACTGCCGTGCCCTCTCAACAGCTCTGGGAATGTTTGGACTGCCACCCTGTCTCTGCCTTAATCCCCTGGCAACACTGACATTCCCAGCCCACTGACTTCAAAACAAATCTTTGTTCAGATTTTTGTTCCTCCATTTGGGGGGTCAGAATGGACGAGAGATCCCCTCACATGACAACAGGCCCAACAAAGCCTGCACAGACCATTACCTTCAGACAGCCAAGCAGAGACAAAGAGCCCTTAATGTCGTGCTGTGTACTCCAGAGGGCTTTATTTCCGCTACCTGGCGTTTCCATCGCCGAAGCAGATTACGCTGCGTGTTTTACCCCCCTCTTCTGGTGGCCATGCTGAGTTACGGCCCTTTTGCCTTCAGACCCTTTGCCTTTCTGATGTATCACTTAGCTATAGAACAAGGTTTGTGAGTTTCCCATCCAGGTTTCAAGGTTGGATAAAATGCTATCTCTTTGCAGCCTGCCCTAGAGATAACTTGAAGAGTGTCCCTCATGAACTACAATTCCCAACATGCAACTGCTGTGCTCAGAATCAGTTCTTGCAACAGAGAAGCTCACTGAAGTCAAAAATTGAGCAGTTGCCTCCAAAATCCTGCTCTGCTTTTTGTTTCGTGCCTGGAACAGAGAGACACTGCCAGGTCATATTGTAACCCGGCACAGAAGATGATGAACGTGTGGAACTGCAGGCTCGTTCAATAGTGTCTCTTTGCATCTTTTTTTCTATTGAATCTTGTATAAAGAAGGAAAGAGAGCATTTACAAGGAGGAGAGTGGAGGATAAACAGAACAATGGAAATAACCAAAAGCCTGTGTGTGTCGTGTTACTTTTGTGTCCCAATTTTTGTATTCCTCACACACAGCTGTACCTTTTGAGCAAGAAACTTTTGGGTCATTGCCATCGCCACTAGCGCATCAGTGTTTTTATTCTTGCCCAACATAGTGGAAAATACATGATTGAATCCACAGTCTTTATTACATTATGCCTGTGTGCCAGTTGAATATACGCCGTTGTGTTGGACTTGGTACACTGCTGTTTTGCAGCACCATTGACATTACTAGATTATGGGTGATGCCTCTGTATATTTTCTCTTTAACTGCATCTTTGCACTGCTGTACTGTACATAGATAGTGAAGCATCCGTTTTGAATGCTGTCACACTTACAGATGTTAATACTGCAGTGAGGTGTTGGGCGGTGTTGGTTAATTGGGTTCTCGTCTGTGCAGTGATGCAGCCCACAGTCCAGAATGGAATCCTGAGCGTGCCAGTGCCCGAACCTCTCTTTTAATGAGAGATGCTAAAGCCAAATTATTCAGAGTCGGCATCGGTTTTGGGGGACGGCTGGGTGTACAGTTATGGGACCACCTGCAAATGTGATGGAGTATTCCAAATTGGGAGATAAATGGGAGATTGGAAAAAAAAGTTGTTTAGAATTTGTCGTTTAAAAGTTGCATGCACAGAAAAGTAAAGTGCAATATAATCCGAAAAAAAGGTTGGCTAAGGACAGGCACATGGCAGCACCATCCGTTTGGGGACTGAGGAAGCCTCACTCTCCCATCAGGAATATTTCCGGTGCGTTGATGTTTACATTTGCTGAATGAAATGTAAATGATGAAAAGGATGGAAAGAATGAGGTGCAGCAGCTCACATCCTGCCGGCTCCTCATTGGGGTCTTGGCTGGCATTTGTCTGGGTGTCGCAGAAGGCAGTCGGCTCAGTTCCTGCCTTCATTGGTGTTTGACAGGTTTTTGGAAGTTGCTCAGGCAGCTGCAGGTTTCCGTGTGTGTGCGTGAGCGCGCGTCCGTGCATGTGTGCGTGAGCGCTCGAGAAAAATCAAACATTTAACTGAAGTAAATTTATTATGAGAAAAAAAATTCCTCATCAAGAAATTATTATTTTTAACACAACCACATTTGCATGCCATGACTTCCTGATGTCTGTGACCCAACAACATCAAAAGACTCTTGATATCTTATTTTCTGGTACTCTTACAAGCGATACTATAACGTCTCTGCATTTGAATGGATCTATATGGGAATTGGGGGGTAGGACTAGATTTAGCTGTACATTATGCTGGAACAATATGGAATACATGGTTGGTAAAATGGCTGTAAGTCATCAAGGGTCTGAGGTATCAAACGAGCCTCAAACCATCACTCTGCTGCCAGATATGCAGTAGATATGGATGGATCACTTTTTCTCACTGTTTTTTCCAATTTTCTTATTGAACTCTATGGAAAAATAAGTCGGGAGAAGAAACCCTTCAAGTTATCCATCCATATACTGTATTTCTGGCAGCAGAGTGATGGTTTAAGGCTTGTTTGATACGTCAGACCCTTGATGACTTAGAGCCATTTAGCCAACAATGTGTTCCATACTGTTCCAGTGTAATTTACAGCTAAATCTAGTCCCACCCCCCAATTCCCATAGAGATCCATTCAAATGCTGAGACGTTATAATATCGCTTGTACCAGAAAATAAGATATCAAGAGTCTTTTGATGTTGTTGGGTCACAGGCATCAGGAAGTCATGGCATGCAAAGGATATGTGACCAAATATTAAAAATTATTGCTTTATTCTATATATACAGTGCCCTCCACTATTATTGGCACCCCTGGTGAAGATGAGTAAAAAGATTTTAATTAAAGGTTGGATTTTTCTAATTTTTTCAGTGTGAGATTAAGCTAATTCTGCAAACGGTGAATGTAAGATTCTCCAGATTTTTTATAACCCTTTTTACTCATTTCTAACAGGGGTGCCAATAATAGTGGCCGGAACTGTGTGTGTGTGTGTGTGTGTGTGTGTATGTACATACGTGCGTGCGTGCATGTGTGTGTGTGTGCGGTCATGGGGAGACAGCTTTACGAGCCAATAGGGCTCAGTTTCCCAGGCGAGTGCAGGAGCACATGCTCTCTCAGTCAGAGGTGACGACCTGGCGCACATCCAGGAGCCTGTGGTGGGG
Source organism: Ilyophis sp. 1 JC-2022 (assembly GCA_022702515.1). NCBI lineage: Eukaryota > Metazoa > Chordata > Actinopteri > Anguilliformes > Synaphobranchidae > Ilyophis > Ilyophis sp. 1 JC-2022. The sequence continues at coordinate 87,564,177 of CM040404.1, read as the reverse complement.
GGCGGGGGGGGGGGGGGGGTCTCGCTCCCTGCGGACCCCCGTGTGACTGCACCGTATACGGCTCATATGGACAGCACCACGACACAGGGAGAGGCTACAGTAAGGGGGACAGGAAGAACACATGAGCAAATGGAGATGGAGAAATAATAGAGAGGGAGAGGAAGGCTGAAGAGGGGAAGGTAGAGGGTAAAGGAGAGGGTAAAGGAGAGAAAACAGTTTTTGGGGGAAAGAGGAGATGGCAGGATAAAGCAGGAAAATTGAAGGAGAAGGGGATACAAGCGGAGGACGGGTCTGCGCGCATGCTTGCACCTGCGGCTCTCTCTGTCCACTGCCCCGCGTGCGTTTGGGCATGCCTCTCAAGCCACCTCTCTGTGCGTCTATAACCGCCTTTTCAATCCCACCACATTGCTCCTCTCCTCTGAGAGAAGGTCGGTGCGCGTTAATTCGGTTGTAGGGGAGCCGCTGCCTTTCCTTAAGTATCAAGTTAAAAATAAGAGCGATACGAACTCCAGAGCTGTGAATCCGGTCCGCATTTTGCACTGGAGGAATGTTCCGGGACTTCACGGGGAGGGAAGGCTTCAGTTGTTTGTGTAAGGATGTTTAATTTATGAGAGAAAAAAACAGCTCTTTTTGTTTAGAGCAGAGCAACAGTGAGCCCGCTGCCCTGTTCAGAGCTTCGCTTGGGTTGTGGTTCCAAAGCCATCGATTTCCAGGTTGTCACCGTGAATGAAAACCTGCTTTTGGCTGACCCACCTCATTACAGCATGGCTTTAGATTTGTGTATTGAAATAAATGTTTGGCTCTGCCGCCCATTTGTCATCACTTTCAGGTGCTTCGTGCCTGTGAGGAATGCCGCTGTCAAAGCACAGGCTGCTTATTTCTTGCCTCTTTCCATAAAAGATAAAGTCTGGTAAACAGAAATAAGGCTATTTTCTTTGTTCATTTTTGGATGGTTTGCAGCCCATGCCTCCATTTTTTGTTACCTATAGTGATTGTGATTATTTAGTGAATGATAATATACTACTAAGTGAATATACTGTATATGTCGAGGGAATCGCAACATCAGGAGAATCTAACTGAACACTTAAATTTAGGGACTACCTTAGCCTAATGGCTAATGTGCATTGTCCCTTTTTTTAAATAAATAAACTTGAATCTGTCCCTTTCTGACCCAAGAAATGATACGGCTACTTCCGAGCCCTTGTAATCTTTTGTCCAGACCATTGTAAATGCCTTGCGAGCTGGTTTACCCGCCTGTGCCATCAGGGCACTGCAACAGGTTCAGAATGCTTCTGCCAGCCCCGGTCTTCAGCCTGCCTAAATTCACACATGCCACGGGCACTTTTGAACGCCCTTCACTGGCTTCCGTTGGCTGCCCGCGTTCACTACAAATCACCCCCGCTGGCATACCAAGCTGCGAATGGTACTGCCTCCTCCCTGCGTTCAGACAATGGTTACTCCATACACTACAGCCAGACCTCTCTGTTCAGCATCCTGGCGCCAGCTGGCCCTCCCACAACGGCAGCCGCTCCTCACAGCCTTCTCTACCCTCATCCCCTGGTGGTGGAATGACCTTCCCAAACAGTCAGAAAGGCAGACGCATTGGCTGTCTTGCGCAAACTTAAAAAAACTCACCTTTTCAAACTACACTCTTCTTAAAAAAAAAAACATTTTCTCCATTTATCTTTCACGCACCTTAACGCTGGAAATGACAGTATATGAGCGTAACCATGCCTATCTCTGGTTATAGTGCCATTTGCTTAGCATGTGAAGCGTGCTTCGACTTAAAGCGTCCGCTAAGTGACTAAATTGTAAATTGTTCTTTGTTTTTTAATGCGGCACCGACTCATTGATTCACTGAGGAAAAAATTAAAACTTTGTTCGGCCTTTGTGACCGTTCAGCTGGGAGGCTCCAAGGCCACACAATGGCCAGCCGTGTCGGAGCAAGACGGCCCGACAGAGCTCGCGGGAGCTGCCAGAGAGGGCTTTGTGTCCATTAAGCGGGGGCCTGTGGATGACCAGCGGGGCAGAAACGGGGACTCGTCATTCCCCGCTCACTGCCACGGGGTTCCTCTGCGGTCGGAACGCGCCGGCCTGCTCGACCAGTGGGCCCCATGTTCCTTCTGTTTTCCTTTGTTTTTATTCCCTCAGATCTGCCTTTGAAGCGAGTGTGTGGGGATGTGAGTGCATTTACGCAGCTTGTGAGTCCAGCGGGAGGCTGTGACAGAGACATGCACTCTCTTTCTCCCTCTCTCCACGTCTCTCCTTCTGTTTCTCTCTTTTTTCTCTCTTTCCCTCCCCCTCCCTCCTGTGGGTCTGTCGAATCAGGCCAGGAAGACACGCTCGCACATCTCCTCCGTGTGTCGGTTTGTTCCACACTCACAGGTTTGTCACTGTAAATCTCACACACTTATCCCTCTTCAGGACGTGAACGCGTCTGGCTGTCGATCTTACACACCTGTCTCTCAGCGGGACTTACCGGTCTCATTGCGGATCTTGCACATTCCTGTCTGTTCTGTTTCATATCGCACCACGTCACTCTTTTCAGATGGAGTTTATACACACTCGTGGTTTGCTCTCATTTTGTAGGCTGAAGACATTAACTGCCTCAGCCCTGAACATCATCTGTGTTTCAGGTCGATACACATTCTCTCCTCTAGAAGTCTGGTACGTTGGGTATTTATACACACAAGCACAGCGTTTATCATGCGTGTTATTCCGAGCGTCCGTGTCTCTCACACAGTGCTGTGTACTGCCTAGATACTGTGCTCAGAGAAACTCTTTTAGTTCCCTCATTTCCTGTCTTGACCTTAGGAAGGCAAACCGCACTGGACACAACAGTCAAGGATCATGACGTTTTAAGAGAAATCAGCTTCATAAAACGGCTCCAGCGTCATCAACACGTCGACAGCAAGTACGACAGCTGTTGCGTTGAACAGTCCCGGGCGTTGCAATTACCTCGGAAATTCAACGTGCTTTTCTCCTCTTATAAGTGTAAACGGTTCGATTGGCCTTTCTCACGGTGGATGCCGCTTGTTTTTCTTTCGATATCTTTTTGAAATTGAAACAACACAGGCCTCAGCGCCGGTGTGGTTCTGTCATTTAAATTACAGCGAAAGAATTTTGCACATTGTTAAATCCAGTGAGCTGAGGACTCACAGGAGTGAATTTAGATTGCACATTTAGCCACGACCGGGGAAAAAACACATCTCGGGATATTCACCGTCTCTTTTCTTTTTGGTGAGAGATGGAGTGCAACAAAGAGTGAGAGTGACGACGGCGTGCTTCTCATGCCTCAATTAGGAGCTTCCTTCTAATTGGTCACAGCCTGAATTAATGTTCTTTACGGGTAGATTTCATGCTGGATTTGATCTGATCTTTGTTAATCAAGCATACTTTATTTGTTGATTTAAAAAAAATAAAATAATAATAATAATAATAATTTGGGTGGTGGTGGTGGTGGGGGGGGTTATTTAAGAGACTAGTTCTTCCAAGCTGAAAGCAGACTGATTGACTACATTTTAAAAGTTTTTTTGGGGAGGGTGGTTGTTGGGTATTTGCCAAGTCAGGTACTTTCGGTTAAACGTGGAAGGTAATCATGATTTTTATGAAACAGACGCCATCCCTGTCTCCCTCAAACAGCGGCTGCTGAATGTGATGGAACGGGATGGGTGAAACCTGCTGGCTTATACTTCTTCCACAGCGGGGTGGGGGGGTGGCATTGCCTGTGTGGGTGTGATATGCTGCAGCGAGCTTAGCAACACGGTCACAGTCACTTTGCAGTGTGGCCTCAAGCTTCCCAAAGTTATAGCCAAATGCTTGGGGTGGGGGAAATTACATTACATTACAGCATATTACACTACATTAACTTACACCACACTACTCTACATTACACCACATTATATATCACACACTACACTATATTACACACACTACACTATATTACACACACTACACTACATTACACCACACTATATTACACACACTATATTACACCACACTACTCTACATTACACCACACTAGATTACACACACTACACTACTCTACGTTACACCACACTATATTACACCGCACTATACTACTCTACATTACACCACACTATATTACACCACACTACACTACTCTATATTACACCACACTACACTACACACACTACACTACTCTACATTACACCACACTATATTACACACACTACACTACTCTACATTAAACCACACTATATTACACAGACTACTCTACATTACACCACACTATATTACACACACTACACTACACCACACTATATTACACCACACTATATTACACACACTACACTACATTACACCACACTATATTACACACACTACTCTACATTACACCACACTATATTACACACACTACACTACTCTACATTACACCACACTATATTACACACACTACACTACTCTACATTACACCACACTATATTACACACACTACACTACTCTACATTACCTTACACCATGCACACTATATTACATTACACACACACTACACTATATTACACCACACTATATTACACACACTACGCTACATTACCTACCACACTATATTACACACACTACGCTACATTACCTACCACACTATATTACACACACTACGCTACATTACCTACCACACTATATTACACACACTACGCTACATTACCTACCACACTATATTACACACACTACGCTACATTACCTACCGCACTATATTACATTACACACACTACACTACACTATTACACCGCAATACACAACATTACCTTACACTACACTACTCTACATTACATTGTACTGCATTATATTACATTACCTTAATCATTCATTTGCAGACATACTTCTATACTGATAGACTGTGAAGGAGAAGAGCTATAGAAACAACTGGACGTAAGCTTTAAGGCTCCGCTTTGTACGCGTTGATCTGTTCAAGTAAAGTCGCATGCTCATCCTCACTGTATCACAGTGACAGAGGCAATGTTTCTTTGTCCCTTCACTGTTCTAATTGATTCATTCCTGTTTGCTTGTTATTGGAAGTGTCTGCCTGTATAAAAATGTAAAGGCTCATGTTCATAAACTGTGGACCACCCTCCCTTTCCGTCAGGAATCCTTTCTGGACCGGTGTCCCACTTCATGCTTAATTGAATGAACGCCATCCTGCGTCGTTTCCACCTGTTCGTGCCTCTGGGCCGTGTGTCTCTCTCAAGGTCGTACCTAAGTTCTCCGCTCCTGAACTCAGTCCTGAGGCAAGCAAAATTAATATAAGTTAAATGGGTTCGCCAAGAGAGTGAGCCACATCAACGTGGTCATGTGTGAAGGTGGCGAGGTCACGTTCAAGGCCTGCGATTGGAAGGAAGTATCCGTCACGTCCCCTGTCAGTCCGTTGCACGAGGCCTTCTGCTGGAAACGTTCTGCTGTCCTCCTCGGATCAACACGGAACCTTCCGGAACGGCCCTGTGTGACAGCCCCGTTCGTCTCCCTGTCATCTGCCTCACTGCGGCCCGCAGTTAAAAGTCTCCCTGGTGGCGTGGCTGTGGCCCAGTGCTGTCAGGATTCTCTTTGCTCTAACCTCAGACACACCAGCGCCTCTCTGTATCACGGTTGGACAGCTGTGTTGACTTGGGATTGGACCACACACACACACACAGACACACAGACACACGCACACAGACACCCGTCTGACTTGGGATTAGATCTCACACAATTGACTTCTGGTGCCCTTGGAAAATATAGCCCTGCTGAGGAAGAAAGCACAGGAAACAGGAAGTGGGTGACCACGCACACACGCAGGCACGCACGCACGCACGCAGGCACACTCGCAATTACACTCTCGCTTTCACTTGTTATGACAGTCTGTCACAGTACAGTCCCCGGGGTAAGTGTGGCTTATATGTTTAATTAGCCACTATGAGCAGATTTACAGTGCACGTTGGAGTCATTCCTGTTGGATCAATCTCTAGCCCCGTCTTGTTTTCTAAGGCCACAGTCAGTTAACAGGATTGTAAAGCAGAGACAATTGCAACAGAGGAAAATTGAATTTGGTCCCGTCAGGTTTGACTGCGACTGTGTGTACATGTTTTAAGAGCGTGTGCAGTATTGATGAGCCGACAGTGTTTGATGGATGAGGCACGGCAGAGACGCTGCTCTCATTGCCTCCGAGGACTGCTCTCTAATTATTCCTGTGTGTGTGTGTGTGTGTGTGTGTGTCTGTGTGTCTGTCTGTCTGTCTGTCTGTCTGTCTGTCTGTGTGTGTGTGTGACAGAGAGTTATAATTAGCTGTACCAGTTAAATAAATCCGATAAATAAATAAATAACAATAAATAAATCCAAAATGTACGATAAATAAATCCGAACGTCGTCTTAATTTTATTGTTCCCTTGTTGACACGCATGATGTCACTAACAAAATTGTGTGCTCTGGCATACCTAGTCTGGTTGTTGCAGCAGACCTTCACAACCTGCCCTCTCCATTGAGATTTCAGACCACAAACCAGGCACTGGCGACAGCGCTGGTGTCACTGACCCTGTCAGAGACAGCTGTAGTCCTCGCTTGAGTACCATGCAATTAAGAAGGTGAGCCCGAGTGTCGTTTCCGTTCGGCGCCTAATTTACGCAACACGTTAAGTTTATCGATTGACCGTCATGCTCCGAATAATTCAAACATCACACCTCACGTAAACGGACGGCCATTTGCGACGAGCGCCCGTGTTCCGCGTTTTCGGGGAAGGCGGCGAAGGAGTCGGAGACTAATTAGTCGTCAAAGGCTGCAGACAGGCCCGGAGAGCCGCCCCCTCGGCCTGTCAGGGAAACATCTGCAGAGCGCCGGTAATGGGCCTCGGTCGAATCATTACCGCCGGGGACACGCCGGTCCTCCTCACACCACTTAATTAAACCGCGCGATCGGACGTGCCCCAATTGCCCTCATGCGTCATCATCTTTTGTCGGGAAATCACAGAGCCAGGTGCCTCCAACCTCTGCCTCTCCATCTGGGGCCTCAAACACATGTCCACCTGTCCGCCAGGGTCCAGGGTTGCTCATGGGGTCTGTGCCCTGCTCTGCTAGCTTCATCGTGTGAAGTGGCTTTGATGTGCAGTTACATCCCCTAGGCAGGGAGCCAGCCTGTCACTTGGGCCATTACCCATAATTAATCTCTTTTGCTGCTGAGTTTGTAAGCAGTGATTGGAGAATGAAGAATGAAGCTATTATGCGCTATCAATGAATGACTGATTTGGACAGATCGTAATGTTTAGCTGTGTTCAGCATATTATTAGTTCCTGAAATTTAAAGAATGTGGTTAGCCACAACAGAGCATATACAGTCTCACTGTCCCATCAACTAGTGCCAATGAGAGATGCTGAGGGTGGAATCTGTTCAGGTCCTCTGTATGACTCGCTATGACTCGGTATGACTCGGTATGACTTGCTAGGACTCGGTATGACTCGCTATGACTCGGCATTGAGCCCCCAGACCATCCAGCCTGTGCTGGAGAAACATCTAGCATTTCTGCACTGTCTCTGCATGGGAGCCAGCTGGACACACTGAGCCTGGATGAGGTTGAGTCTGCCGGTGGGCGTTCCCTGGTCTTTGGGTTCTACACTCTAGCCTACCAGCAGGATGGCAGTGGGGGCCAGCTTCACTTTGGTTTGGTCAGCGAATGACCCCAGAACCTTCTGTTGGTGATTTCAGCCATTCTACCCATCAGACCACTGACACCAATCTGTTCTTTTGCTCTAATTGTTTTGTACTTTTTCCTCGGAAAGTTCTATCTGTAGTATTTTGTTTGATTATTTTGTTGTTGTTGTTGTTGTTCTTTGCCGTTTAATCTCCAAACACCCACATTTTCTGTTCCTTTGAACCAGAAATGACTCATTCATGCATAGGTGTGGCTTAATGGGGCTTGTGGGGACTTTGGTTCATTTATTTGTCTAAAGCCAGAAATGACAGCTCTCAGAAAGGGAGATGAATTATATGTTACGAGCAGCCGTGATGTACTCTGAGCTGGTACATCACATCCATTAAGTTGCATCACTTATTTTTTTACGTATTAAGCAGTTATCGTTTGACATGCAGTACTTTCCACAGAAGTCTGATGTCTCGCTTAGGGGCACAGTGGCAGCGGGACCAGCTGGGGTTTGTCCCAGTTCCTTAAACCCTATCTATGCCCTGCATCCTGTTGCCACCCTACGAGGGTCTGCTTTCTGCCCGGCTGTTTCAAGCAGCTGCAGTTTCTGTCTCAGCCGTTTAGCAGCAGACTCGCGTCTCGTCTGGGCTACGGCATCAGCAGTCTGTTTCGTCTTAGTGATCGTAAACGTCCTCGCAGGGGCTCGCGCAACAGCCCGAGTTCCTCCCTTGGCGCTCCTCATCGGGGAAAAAAACGGCAAAGCGTTTCCTCCTCTTAAATCGCGCCTTCAGAAATGTGCGCCGTATTTATTTATTTTTCTCGCCGCGCCATATTGCTGGGGAGACCGTGTAGCCGTTTTCTCCAGCCTCAGTCAGGTTTTTTGAAAAGCTTCTCCCCACCAACCCCCCCCCTCCCTTCTCATGCTGTGACTAAACCGTCCTGGCTTCACCGACTTTCCAAAGTTACCTGCCTTTCTTCCTCGCTCTCCTTTGATGACGTTTCCACCAGCTTTGCTCTCAACCCTCTTCCACTCATTCCTTTTCTTCTGTATCCCCCTCTCTTCATTTTTCCATCCCCCTGCTCTCTCTCTTCCATTATCAGCAGGCTTGATTGTGTTTCCCCCCCCCCCCCCCTCACTGCGAGGAGAGAAAAGAGCTCTGAAAGCGACTCCATTCATTAAAGCCACGGTGGGATTTACACTTCCCCGTTAATGTTTGAACGTGTCGTGGCGGCCTCGTCTGCGTGGCCGCACCCAGACAAAACGAGGACGGGACGCGGCGCGACGTCCCTGCACAACGGGGCTAGCCGAATGGGCTCAGGCGCGCAGAGGAACGAGCCTATCTGCAGTCAGAGCGCCGTCCATCACAGGAAGGCCTGCGTGTTTAATTGGACGTGTTGTTACCGTCCGGCGCGGCCAGCCTAGCGTACACACCCGAGCTTCGCTGTTCGCAGGCGGAGAGGGTCTGCTAATTGTGCAGAAAGAAGTTTTCAGAAAAGAAGATGTTGTTTTCAGAAAGAAGAGCTTTTCTGAGTTTTATGCATGAGGCTGCAGGCCATGTATTGACTTTTCCCTCGGCATCTGGATTATTCAGCGGTCCTGTCCTGCTTGTAATGGTGCTGCTCAAAATGTGTTTTCACATTTGTGTATAATCTTTACCTGGAGATACACAATGGCGGGTATAAAAAATCACCAGATGCGTTAGGGCCTCGGAAATTGTGCGACTTGTGGAGTGTTTACGCTTGTATTTGTTAGACAGGAAGTATATTAAATGAATCGCGTGCATCTTTTATCCATTCCAAAGATTTCAAACTGTGGGAGAGACTGGCCTCAGACCTGTGTCAGGACACAAAGCCGAGCGCCCGTCTGGCAGATGCGCAGCACCCCTTTTGCGGCAGAACGCTTGCCGCACACCGGCTGAGGTGCGGAGGGAGGGATTTATATAGCAAGCGAATCCGGGTTGTAATTCTGACCTGGGCCCAGGGGAACCCTCTTCTCTTTAGAGTATGCACGCTCTTTAATAGCCAGAGTGATTCAGCACATCCTTGTAATGCCTCGTCCAAATCTCCTACAGAATGCGTGTACCCATTACTGCAATTGGGCATTTGTTTTAATGCTTAGTCTAGATGGAAAGACTTCCCAACCTTGTGTTCGAGACACATGCAGCAACCCAGCCTGTGTCCCATGCTGGTGTTATCGGGTGCAGCGCCAGCCCCGCCTTAGCTTCAGCCACATGACAAGAGAAGAATAGAGGATGCATGAATTCAGTTTACGAACGCTGAACTTTTAAAAATATTTCCCAAAAATCATTGCAGTGCGCCACAAACCCCAACATTGACATGTATGTACCCCACAAAATAATAATGAATCACAAGTAAAAATTTGCTGTTGAAACTTAAAATCAAATCAAACCCTCATTGTGCTTCAGGTTGGTTATTGGAAGAAATATAAAGCCTTGGGCCTTCAGGCTGTGATAGTGAAATATAAAGCCTTGTGACTCTGGAAGTGATAGTGGATAGGCAGGCACACAATGAATTCAGAGCTTAGCGCGTCAGGCTCTTGACCTTGTTGTCTGGCTCATTGAAGGAGAGCGGGTGCTTGCTGGACCTCACTCTAGATATCTGAATTAATGAGGCCTCAAGACATAGGGGTAAACATCCAGCGTTCTTTTTATCTCTCTCTCTCTTTCTCCCTCCCCCTCCCTCTCACTCTCCCTCCCTCTGTATGTTGCTCAAGCATTCTGGGCCTTTTCAACGTTCAGCGTTCATGTTGCCGCTTTGATGTAGTTGTTCTTCGGTGGAAACTTTCTTCATTGATTACCCCATAAACATAGCACAGTTTTTCCCCGGGATCCCCTCTTAACGTGGATCTAATGAGAGCAATTAATCAGGCGCTTTGCCCTCTGGAGCGGGCTCAGGATTCCCCGGAGTCAGAGCGCTAGGTCATTCTTTAAACGTTTAGCTGTCCACTCCATAAATCAACCTAACGTGACGCCGTCAAGTTGGGCGTTGCTCTGTCTCGAACGGCGGTCCGTCGGGGGGGGACGTATTTGACGCCTTCCGCTTCTAAGTCCTGCGAGTTCAAGGAGGATCCTCCGTCGTGTCGCGTCCCCCGTGGAAGCCCCGCGCCCGAACGCACGCGCGCCCCCCCCCTTGGAGCGGCTCCCTCCGCCAGCGCGAGGAGAATGGATCTCCGCTCCCGTCAACCTTGGAAGAGCTCCAGGAGGCAGAGCCCACTCAGTTGGCCAGTGCCGTCTCTTACATGGAATATTTGCTTATTGCTTCCCATTAGCAGAGCTGCGGCCATAACGGTACAGTCTCTGCAGTGTATTAGAATCCAAATGGTCAGTTGGAGTAAAGTTTCCCTACCGCTGCCATCTAAAAATATGCTCCTGGGGCTAGACTAAATCCCATACCATTTAGTCTAATTTTGATTGATATTTTGAGCTGGGCATTGGGATACCTTCACAGGCTTTGACAGTAATTTAAATTAGATTGTGGAGAGGCATTATTAATGTATCTGGAGCCATGGGCAGGCTGTTTTGCCGTATGCCTTCCACATTAGTCAACTGGCCAGTAAATGTGGCTAGAAGTCACAATGGCTACGGTTCAGTAGTCACTTCAGTGTGCCTTCTGAGCGACTTCTGGCATCCGATATATCGAGGCTGCATTAGGTGACTTGTTCATTGGGATCATTGGGATCAGATTTGTCAAACCACTTTTTGGTGGCCTAGCACACTTTGTGATCGGAATTGCTTGTAGTCTGGACGTAATCAGACGTCTCAAAACGCATTCACCGGAAAAACAATTATTTACGCCCATGTCTTACTCAAGTTCTATTACTCTGCTTAGACGTACACGTTTTGCGAATGGAGTAGAGGGCATCAGACACCTCATGGACTGCATGTCCCACTTTGCTTTGCTCACCACAAACAAATGAGGAATGGCACAGTAGCATGACCCTGTGGCAAACCACCAGAGCCCAAGAGCAACTCGTTTGTGCGCAGATACGGGGCACAGAGATGACTATGCTGACGCTAAAGACAAGTCTGCAGCTGTTCACAAATGTGGTTGAAGGCGTGCTTTCGCATATGAAAATTGAGAACCCAGTCGGAATCCATGAAATCATGCACAATATGGTTCCGCCACCGCTGGCTACGTTCACGGACCCGTACCCTCCTCTCCACCCAAACAGCTGAGGCAACCAGAAGCGCAGTACTCTCATTATTAGCACACCTCCGCTGCTGCCTCCTCATCAGGGCACGCCTTGCGCAGGTCCTACCTCGACTACGCAGTGTGACCGCAATGAACAGAAGCACGAACTTCCCGAAAGCCATTTTCCGGGGGATGTTGTTTCCTGAAGTTTTATTTAATATTTAAATATTGGGCTGGATCATGAAATCCGAATCTGATCACAGAGCTCGCGTTGAACTGGGACACTTTGTCCCGGGCCAAGGCCCAAGGGGGGCCCAGGATACGGGGTTTGACTATTTATAATTTGTTGCAAAATATATTGGGGGAGGGCGCGCCCAATGTTTTCTGTCTCAGGCCCGAAAATCTGTAGCTGTGGCCCGGAGTGCCAGTGCTCAACACATGGAAATAGAGCAGCTTGTTGCCTCACAAACATAAAGGAGTACAGGGGGGGGTGGTGGTGCATGATAATTAAATTGATAAATTAACTGCTAATTAAATGAGGAATGCCAGGCAGCAACTCTCTCGATGCTCATTTATTGAACCAAAAAAATGCCAACCAGTTTGGGCAACGCTTGCATCCAATTTTTTTAACATTGAAAAATAGTCGATTTTTGCTCTTGCGTTTATCTTTCTGTGTTATGAACAACATAGGTTGCTTTGTTGTTCACACTGAGATAAGTTAAATTTTTTACTTTACTTTAACACAAACCATAAGTACATAATCCATTCCAATTACCTTCTTTATTTACTGCCAGGGCCATAAAATAATTGATATAAATAAATAAGGAAGTTGTGTAGCATTTTTTACCTTTGTGTGAATGAAAGCAGTGGATGTTATAATTCTACTTGCCCATTTTGTAGCATTTCTGTTTTATGGACGAGGACTATGAATAAATATTTTCCAATCGTAATCAGACTTTTTCTCTTGACTTTATTTATTTGTTTACTGCTTGATATTCGTGCAATGTGATTACCATTCACTGCTAGTGCATTTTGCTCTTGGTGCCTTGTCTTTAGGACATGGTGTCCCATTACATTTAGATTTATCAAAGTGTCCTTGCCCAAATACTGACACTGTATGTATGCATGTGTGTTTGTGTGTGTGTCTGTGTGTGTATATATACTTATACAGTTGTAGAAAATCTCATTTTCACCTTTGAAATCGGAGTGTAAGAAGCAGTAAAAGCATTGAGACCCAAACACAGCAGTGATTGCATGCTATTTGTAGAGAGAGAGGCTCGGCCCAACAGAGAAACACCATATTATTACGCTAATAGATTGGATATTGTTCCGCATGACGAATCGACTGTAATTTCTCCCGCCTGCCGGGATGGTCTGGAGAGATTGGCTTTCAGCTCATCTAAAATAGAAAAAGAAAATGCATTTTATAGGGAAATGTAGCGCAATGAATAGACGGAAGAAGTGACTAAAGGGCTGACATGCAGAAAATTGACAGCGCTCATTGTGGATATCAGATTCTGGAGAGGCGCTGATAAAGCACACGTCAGATAGACCGCTCGGTTGGGATGGTGTGCTCTCATCGCTGCCAAACCACAGTCGCCGACCCTCATTGAACTGATGTCGACAGATTGTTCTCTGGCATAAGATTTTATTTTGTATGTCTGCATAATAAATATGATACATTCCCCTTAACTTTGTGTAGATTCTCTTTTGAAAATGTGGGGAAGAATGTCTGGAGGATGTGAGCCCCGGTCCGATGCGTGCGCTTTTTTTGTTCCAGATTACCTGTCGCAAGGCGTGGATCTGTCCGGGATCGATGTGATTGAAAATGACCTCCTGTTCATCAGCCGCGCCCGCTTGGAGGTGGAGAGCCAGGCCAAACGCCTGCTGGAGCAGGGCATGGAGATACAGGTGAGACCTCAGCACACACACCTGGATCCGCACACCCATAATGCAATGCACCGAGATCCAAGCCCGAACAAATATGCTCTATCCTGCTGCAGCGCAAAGATGGAACACGCACACGCACACACAAACGCTACGAAGCATACTGCTGCGGTAGGTAGTTTAGGACACACACACACACAGGTGGTGTAGTTAGGAAGCATACTGCTGCAGTAGGTAGTTTAGGACACACACACATACAGGTGGTGTAGTTCGGAAGCATACATAGTTTAGGACACACACCTCTAGCTTTGTTAAATGTGCAGAAAAACTACAGTTTGAGGTGACAAAATCCCCCCTCAAGCATTTTAAGCTTTATATTTCGTGCAACAATGGATGTTTTTACACCACTGAGCATCAGTCTGGCAGTCTGCTTGAGCATGAGAGGTGAGAGCAGCGGCCTCAGTCTGTAGCTAAATGGACGTTTTCTACACGTTAAAGAAAAGGTGTGTTGAGCGTGAGCATGCTTAAAGCACAGGGATTCTTAGCAGCCCCAAGCCTCGGGCGTTGCGTAAGTGATGGGGTTCTGTGACCTCACAGGAAAGCACCTCAGAGAGATGGAGAGAGACTATTTTTATAGTATAAGGCCATTTTTAATTATTGCTGCATTCACTTATGCACGTTTCCTACACCGTGCTTTATGCGCCTTACGTGCTTTGGCAGAACTTCTCTGGTTACCCCATGAGCGCAGCGCCACTGAATTTAATTGAATTGAGAGATAAGGGGAGAGAGAGAGATAGAGGGAGAGAGAGAGCGAGCACGGCCATCCCGGTTCACCTTGTCTCTGCGCGGGAGTTCTCCGCAGGGGACACGTGCTCGCTCGAGGAACATGGCAAGCAGATGGCGAACGTGTCACTTCCTGCCACTCTGACACACAGGTCTGGTGGTGGGGGCGGGTGCGGGGGCGGGGAGGTGGGGGTTTGTGGTGCCACATCGGACTAGGGGAGATGGCACTGACTGAGAGCCATAGAGCTGCAGGAGCTGGGAAAGGGAGGAACGGAGCCGGAGATCAGATTTCTCAGATAAGGGATGGGCTAAAGAGTAGGTCAAAGTGGCTGAAACATCTCCTCTATCCCCTCCCCCTCATATTTGTCTTCATAAGTAAACATAGTAGAAACCCAAGACGGAGGCGGTGTCTAAGCACTAAATTGTTATCCGGACGGTCCTTTATGAAGGAAACCTTTGATGTGGCGGCTTGGGTAAGCAAAGCACACAGGCGCGGGAGAATCATAACCCATCCACCTGCCTTGACCCACTTGAGCCATGGACCTTATACCTCTTTCATGGGAGTAATAATTAGAGCGCGGCACACGCTGTTGACATCTTAATCCCTCTATATACCATTTCTAATGGGAGGAACAGCGAGTGCGTGACATCCCTGATTGAGCTGTCAGCCCCGTAACAAACGCAGACATGCTGTAGATGCAGTATTAATGGTGATGATGAGGGTCTGGTGCAGTCAACTGCAGCAGTCTCCTGTTGTAAGCCTTCTTTCCCCGCACACTCTTCAGTCTTCATGTACAAACAAGTTGGGACAATATGTAAAATGCACATAAAAGCAGAAAGCAGTGATTTGTAAATACATAATTGAAAACTGTATACAAAGAAAATATATTTATTACTTTTATTTTCCAAAAAAGTTGGGACAGGGGCAAAAAAAAAAAAACAACTGGGAAGTTCAAAAAACATCTGTTTGGAACATTCCACAGGTAAACAGGTGATGCTATCATGACTGGGTATAAAAGGATATCAAAAGACTGTTGTTATATTATTTTCAGGTACTCTTACAAGCGATACTATAACCTCTGCATGTGAATGGATCTCTATGGGAATTTGAGGGTGGGACTAGATTAATCTGTAAATTACACTGGAATAGTATGGAACCCATGGTTGGCTAAATGGCTGTAAGGTATCAAATGAGCCTCAAACCATCACTCTGCTGCCAGATATGCAGTAGATATGGATGGATCACTTTAAGAGTTGTCTCTCCTACAAATCACTGCTTTCTGCTTTTATGTGCATTTTACATACTGTCCCAGTGGTGTCACAACTTTTTTGGAATTGGCATATAATTTTTTGTTCTCTCTTTATGGGGTTTTACTGACATTTTGTGTCAGGCTGTGCACAAGTCAATTTCCTGTCATCTCTTTAATTTACCAGTTTTTCTACTTGTGTATCTGTATAACTGTTTGAAAACTTGCTTTGATTGTTCAGTTATTCCCTTCCTCAGTTTAAAATGCTTCCTCATGTTTTACAGAGGTATAAGCACACTGGAGGCCCATTATTTAAATATAAATCTGGTTTGTGTGGGAGCCTTGCTAGAACGTTCTACTGCTGCAGTGAAGAGCAGCAGACCAAAAGATTTCAGTGATTGTTCTCACATAATGCCTTGAACATTTTTGGTCTGCTGGTCAAAACGGTCAACAACATGTGAACATACATCAGTAGCACATTCTGACCGTATATCAATTTGTTACATACTTTTGCAAGAGTGGAAAAAATAGTGGCAGTTTATTGCTCAAATCAGAGGGTTGACGGAGAAACAATGGAATTCACATTGTTCTCTTGAAATAAGACAGGCTGGCATTAATGGCATTAGTAGCATCAAATTTTTGTTTAAAATATAAGTGCGCAAAGATATAATGTGATTGCTTAGCAACAGTATTCCGGTGCAGCAGCCGCTTTAACATGGGCTGTTTTCACCAAACACATACGCACACTCACATATAACAAGCACGCACATGCACACTCACACTCACACTCACACACACACATACGCACACTCACATATAACAAGCACACACATGCACACTCACACACTCACACTCACACACACACACACACTCACACTCACACTCACACTCTCACTCTCACTCACACACACACACACACACACATACGCACACTCACACACACACACACACACACACACACACACACACTCACATATAACAAGCACGCACATGCACACTCACACTCACACCTTACACACACACACACACACACACACACACACACAGTCGGAGCATAAGGTCAGTATGTGCCATGCCCTTTTTTACTCAAAGTGCATTGCTACAGTGGAAGACCGATAACTCTCATTGCCAATTATCTAGGGATCAGACCAACAGGCAGGAGGCAGTCTGAGATGCATTACTACGATCCGCACAATGCATCACAGCCCCACAAAAAGCCAAGTCAATACTTGTTTCAGTTTATATATAGACATATATCCTTGGCTTCAATCACCAGCCCATGATAAATGTAAGCCTATCCTTGTGTGCATTTGGAAGTGTTGATGCTGTGATGCCCAACATCCCCTCCAGCTTATTTTGTTTTGTAGCCCCCCCTCCACCCCCCTTTTCTGACAGGACTGAATTTTTGTGAACAATCAATGATTCACTTTTAATTATTCAGTAGCGTGTCTTAAATGACTGCCCATGAAGTAAGGGAGCCCCGTGTCTTTATGGACCCTTTGTGGACCCCTGTGTTTGTCCTCGCCGATTATTAACCACTTTTTCTGCACTCTACATTCTGAGGCACACAAACATTGCTTATGCAAATCTCTTTTATGAAGCCGGCCATTATTTTTCAGAGGAAACATTTTCACACCGTTGTCTTTTGAACGCACAAGAAGGTCAAAGCCCCAAGTTGTTGTCTACGTTGTTATTGTCTTCGCAGTTGGTGTTGTGCTTTAAAATGCAAGTGCGATCATGTAAAAATCATGATCGATTTCCTCCCACTTTTGTGGGATTGAAGGCAGATGGAAGTTGGGGAGTTTGCGCGGTTTTTGATTGTCGGTTTCGGCGTGCCCTCGGTCTCTCTCTCTCTCTCTCTCAGTAATGGAACTCCCCTCGGCACTGCTCGGCAGCGATGGCTCTCCGCGAGCCAGAGAGTGCCGCACTAGCGCAGCTCAGCCGACTGTGATTTATTTAGCGACTCTCCGCTGTATATTGAGACGCGTGTTTAAAGCAAGGCAGGGAAAGAAACGTCCGTGACACAAACTGAGTGAGACGTGGTTGGTGGCACTTTTTTGCCACAAGGAAGGCAGTAAGCAGCTAAGCGCTCCAGTTAGAAGAAGAGAAGAGGGCCGCGCCCACCCCTTACGGGCACGCTGTGGGTTTTGCCTGCAGTACATCCAGGATTTTTATTTTATTTTTAACTTTTTTAATTTATTTTTTGAAAACCTCTTTAAATTCTTGTGCAGAAACAAGACTGTATTTTGGACTGAGGAAAGGAGGCAGTTTATTTGGAAGGGCGTGGCTATTAGGGAGAGTGATTTTCAACATTCTGTTTAGTTGGCTGTCTGTATTGTGCATGTTCCACACGGAGGGCAGTCCACAGTAATTGCCCCGGCACGGGGAACTAAATTCCATCTGTCTCAGCCACACATGTCATGGCAGCCAAACATTTATTTTGGGTTTTGTTTACTTGATGGCTGTATGGCGCACAAGTTGAATGACTTCCATGGCAACCGTTTATTAGTCTCATATATAATGAACTCCCACAGTGTTTCTGCACTTAGTAAATATATAAATGGCAATGAGCTAATTGTATGACAAGTGTAGTGAGGTTTGGTCACTTTTATTCAGAATGAATTAAGTTCAACACTCAATCAGAATTCTGTACGTCAGTAGAGCCCTACTCAGTGAAATAACGTAGACACGACAATGGGTTGGGAAAATGACATGTTTTATTGGCTACAACTATGAATATATTCTATGACTTAATTTTAATCGGAGGAAATGATAATTATGTGACGGCTAAGTATAGAAGCTAACAGTTCTACAATTAACAAAGGTTAGTTTGTGTTATGGGTTAATGCCACGCTAAACTATATTTTTTGGTTGGCTCATTTTATCACTCATAAATATAAAGTTTTAACAGTGTAAAACTATCAGGGAAATTGGCTATTCCCAACCGAAACGCGCATAGCAAGACAAAATACAAACAACAGTAGGAACCAGCAGTAAAATTACCTGAACTGGGTATTACAGGTTTTATGCTAGCCTATCAGCTGATGTCAGTGCTAAATAAAATGCGTTTAAATACTTAACGGTAACAAAGGGAAGGCCAGTCCCGATTCTGTAAGTGATGTCAGCTCGTCAGCTCGTCAGCTGGTCCAAGGTCCCGGCAGGTGCATGGACTCCTTGAGACTTCTTCACTGAAGTCGGGTCGCGACAGGTTTTCAGTCAGGTCAATGTGGACGTGCACATATCTCCACTTGGGTCCGGCCGCAAGGAAGATATTAGAGGAACAGTTTTGAAGAAATGTGTCCTCAAAACAGCTGTTGAGAATATACCAGCTTGGTTTATTTTGTGGACGGTGGCAGGCCAACTCTGTCTCGGTGATCAGGCGAGATGCGGGTTGGGAAGCGCAGAAGTCCGTCCGGGTTTCAGTAGTGCGTCTGGTAGGCGTAAGACAACGTCTTTACCATCAGAGCGACGTTGGTAGAGATTCATGGGTTTTTATGGTCAAAATTCCTTTGATCCCAACTGGTAGATGGTTTTAGGGCACCCATGCATTTGACTGGCTCATTTTCTTGGAACCATCAATAAAACACAGATGGGTCCGCTATTTCCAATCACCTCAGGGTGTGCGTTCTATCTAAAGAGGGGAGTGTTCCTACCCAACCCAGTGCCTGATTGATCAAGCAGTCTGTGTTCATCTCAGAGTCACATGAAGAAGGGTACAGACACTCCATTGTGCCTCAGTTGATCAGGAGCGTTAATTGTGAATGACTCCGCAGGGGGCCCAGTCTCATGATCAGAAAGCAATTCCTGTGTGTGTGTGTGGGGGGGGGGGGGGGGGGTGGGTAGGGGGGTAATTTGTTTTTTGTTTTTTTATTTGGTTGCCGAATGTAGAGAAATTTGACATGGATACCGGGGCCATGGGATTTTTAATGACCACAGTGTGTCAGGACCAATGGGACCAAGACCGGGCTTAGTTTTTGAAGCGCATTTCCTGGTCTTGTTGAGAGAGTTGCTCTCTGGCGCCAGTGCGGTTGGCTCCTGTATAGGTCTTTTAAGCCTGTTATTCAATGCTAAAATCAATGGTACCAAATGCGGTCAAAATACAAATTAAATTTTTTTTGCCACGTGAACATGTAGTCACAATCGGTGCTTGTTCTTTGTCTAATGTCTCCCCATGTGCTTTGTTATTGTCTTGTTTGGACAATATTTTAATATTTTGTGGACCAATCCGGGACAGTTTGCGGCACTTCCTAGTAGCTGCGCGTCAGTAGTGCCTTGCATGCTTAGTGGATGAACCGGACCCGGCCCACACTTAATGGACATAAGGGTCCCCCTGCTTCCTACTGTGCAGTCTCTAGCTCCATTTTTTTTGTACAGTATGGCAGCACTTCGGCAGCTTCAAAATGCTTTTCCCAAGCCCTTGGAAAGTCAATGGATGACATCACGGTCACTTTGTCCATATTTTTTCTACAGTCTATGGTTGGGACCTTCATATATCTCATTTTAAGGATGGCATTTTCTACAGGAGAGTGCCCCCTACTGGCCCACCTGCACCTCTTCCAGCAGAAACTTTGTTTTGCCAGGACATCTCCATCCTAACCCAAGTACTAACCCATGCCTACACCTATTTGGCTTCTGAATTTGACATGAGGAGGGTGCAGGGTGGTACAGATGCTGGCTATATGGTTTATGACTGAATCGTTAGCATAAATAAATGTGAAATTTGCTATTGCGAATAATGTGCAGGAATTAATTTTACATGAGATTCACTAGTTCGCTTCTCAAAAGAACCTTTTTTTGAATGCAGTTTCAAGTGTGTGGGATCGTTCTTTTTACTGTGCTCAAAAGTGTTCTGTCTTGTTTCAGTACACTATCACCTCTGCCCTTCCAAAGATTACAGTCTTTTTCATCTCAGCGCCTTCTAAACCGACCATCTGGCAGAGGGATATGACACCCTTTATACACCACCACATATACAGACTGCAATGAAGAACCATGTCTAAGACTGGATATAATATGCCATCTGTATTAGACATCCACTGTATGTATAAGTACAGTATACATTTGTGTTAAATGATGATGATCATAATATTGCATAAATCATGCACGGTCTATAACTGTATAAGGATTTTTTTTATTGTTAAAATGTAAAATATTCCATTTTGCTGAGATCTCTCTTTGGACTCCTTTGCGGACGCTCATCCCAGACCCAAGTTTGGGAAAACCTGCCTTATAGCATCGCTGCTAAAGTTGAACTTTCCCAGCGCAATTACGTCGCTCGTAGTGCTGCGACATTATTGTGCTGTCGTGTTGATTCTGCGTCTCTTCAGAGTCACTCAGGAAAGAGGTGAGGCTGAATGACCGATGCAGGGCCCCGTCCTGTCTGCGGACCGTGAGGGAGATGAGTCATCTAAATTTTTAATTTTTAATTCTTTTTAATTCATTCCATTCTCATACATTTATATCGGCCACTAAAGCGAGCCGGTTAGCGAGAGGGTTCAAGGCGATATAGCCGCCGCGCTTGTTCGGGTACCTCAGGGAAATCAGCTTTCTTGGGAGCTACGGGGAAACTGGGGTGGGATTACCATGGCGACGCCTTTGCCTTGCCAGCCACATAGGACGTTGAAATGGGCGTGACAAGCAAGACTGTGTGCAAGGACTCTTGCGCATGGAATGTGTGGTGCTTTGCCAGGCGATACACAGTGGCCATCATTATTTTTACTGTTGTGTTGTTAGGCCCCTATTGAGAGATAGCATGGACTATAATATGAACCCAGGTCTGCGCTCTTGGATAGACATCATAGACTTTTACCCTGAAAAACTTTGGGCTGCTGAACAGTGAAATTATAGATTCAGTCAAGACTCTTATACAGAGATATATACAGAAAAAGAACCTGTAACATTCTGGATTTATATACAAAGATGTTAAAAACTCTTACGCAGGGGCTGCTGGATGGCTCATTTGGTTAAGACACCACGCTGTGTTGCATGGATGAGCCAGGGTGTGGGTGTGTTAAATGACCCCCCAACACGGCTGATAAGGGCGCTAGAAAGACTGCATGTCGAAGCCATATGTGAAAGGTTCCTTCTCCGACACCGCTCTCTGCAACGCAAAAAGAAACAGCTGTTGGACACCACGTGTTACTTCTCTTTCGTGTCCCTTGGTTTTGATCCATCACCCGTTGTGCTCCCACGTTGCTGTCCTGATTTAATATAGAATACATATGGCAATGATAACATGATCATATGAATTGCTTTTGCAATGATGTCTTCATGCCATGAGATGACATATACAGTCAAGCCGGAAAGTCTGCACACCCCTTTCACCTTCTCCACATTTTATTATGTTACTGACTTATACTACAATAGATTGAGTTAATTTTTTGCCTCAAACATCTACACACAATAGCCAATAATGACAAAGTGAAAACAGGTTTTTAGAAAATATGCAATTTTATTTTACCGACAAAAATAGGCTATTTAGGGGTTACATATCTGTACACACCCTTAGCCTAATACTTGGTTGCTGCACCTTTGGCAGCGATTACAGCTTCAAGGCGTCTTGAGAAAGAAGCTACGAGTTTGGCACACTCCGTCAGGTTGGATGGGGAGCGCCATTTTCAGCTCTTTCCATAGATGTTCAATTGGATTCAGGTCTGGGCTCTGGCTGGGCCACTCAAGGACATGCCCAGACTTTCTCCGAAGACACTTCTTTGTTCTCTTGGCTGTGTGCTTCGGGTCGTTGTCATGTTGGAAGGTTAACCTTCGCCCCAGTCTGAGGTCCAGAGCGCTCTGGAGAAGGTTTTCTTTGAGGATCTCGGTGTACTTAGCTGCATTCATCTTTCCCTCTATCAGGCCTAGTCGCCCCGTTCCCGCTGCTGAAAAACATCCCCACATCATGATGCTGCCACCACCATGCTTCACTGTAGGGATGGTATTAGCCAGGTGATGAGCGGTGCCTGGTTTCCTCCAGACGTGACACTTGGTATTCAGGCCAAAAAGTTAAATTTTGGTTTCATCAGACCAGAGAATCTTGATTCTCATGGTTTGAGAGTCCTCTAGGTGCCTTTTGGCAAACTCCAAGCGGGCTGTGATGTGCCTTTTACTAAGGAGGGGCTTCCATCTGGCCACTCTACCATAAAGGCCTGATTGGTGGAGTGCTGCCTGGATGGTTGATCTTCTGAAAGGTTCTTCCATCTCCACAAGGATACGCTGGAGCTCTGCCAGAGTGACCCTCGGGTTCCTGCTCACCTCCCTGGACAAAGCCCATCTTCGCCGATTGCTCAGTTTGGCCGGGCAGCCAGGTCTAGGAAGATTCTTAGTGGTTCCAAACTTCTTCCATTTACGAATGATGGTGGCCACTGTGCTCTTTGGGACCTGTAAAGCTGCAGAGATTTTTCCGTACCCTTCTCCAGATCTATGCCTTGACACAATCCTGTTTCTGAGGTCTGCAGATAATTCCTTTGACCCCATGGCTTGGAGTTTGCTCTGACATGCACTGTCAACTGTGGGACCTTATATAGGCATGTGTTGACAATCCCCAATCATGTCCAATCAATTGAATTTATCACAGGTGGATAAATACAATTAAGTTGTAGAAACATCTCAAGCAGTATCAGTGGAAACAAAATGCACCTCAGCTCACTTTTTGGTGTCATATCAAAGGGTGTGCACACTTGTGTACATATGATATTTTACATTTTGATTTTTAATAAGTTAGCACAAATGTCTAAAAACCTGTTTTCACTATGGGCTATGTTCTATTTGTGTAGAATTTTGAGACAAAAAATGAACTATCTATTGTAGAATATGTCTGTAACGTAATAAAACGTGGAGAAGGTGAAAGGGGTGTGCAGACTTTCCGGCTTGACTGTACTTTCAGAAAAATTAATAATTTGTTTTTATATAAATATAAATGGGATGAGGAAGCCACATTCCTATACTGTCAGTATATGACTGTCATTGTGTTATTGTATAGTCCATTTTTACTGTCACCATGCATATTCACCCTCTAACCACAATTTGAGAAGGCTCTTTTTCCTCTTGCGACTATATATAGCACTGCTTTTTGTTTTATGTGACATCTATACCTGACTGAGACCTTTGTAGGTCTAAGTGTTGTTGGCACCATTGAGCTTGAGTAGGACAAGAGCTGTTAATACATTTTAATCCAGAGTGCAAGTATCTCTTTCTCCTCACAGTGATACAGAGCAGAGTGTGAGCGCTTAAGGCTAGGCTTTCGTCATGCTGACCCAGAAAGGCAGTGGGCTCAGGAGGGCTGTGCCCTGTTTCTGAGCCCTGGGGGGGTTGGTTGGAGAAAGAAGAGATGAATGTAGAAGCAACCCTGCAAAATTCCCCACAGGTCATTCAAATCGTTTTGATTTAGCATATATGCTTATGGACATTTTTCACCGTGAAAGAACAGCGGAGAAGACTGCTCACCGGTTCAGCGTTAGCCTAGCGAAATTCCCTCCACGGAGGAGAGCTAATAAGGACTTGGCAGTTATATCTGCACCATGCCAAGGCCTAGGCGTTTTGAACCCGTGTACCGGAGCCTGGGGAAGTGTCCCGAGCTCCACATGAGTCCGCCACCGGAGCGGCACATCAGTGGGAGACGTCGGCACTCTACCCCTCGCATGCTCGTACATGCGCGAGGTCTTCCACACGATGTGCTAACGCGGAGGGAGAGAGAGCCGCTAACCATAGTTTTTTTCCCACATATTTCTTTCTTTGCTTTTCTTTCTTTTCCTGGTGGTTCGTGTTGGAAAGAAATGAGTGAGACATTGTTCCTGCCAGAGATTCTGCATTTTCCATATGACGGAACATGTGTTGCGTGCCCCCTGAATTAGCCTGTAATGCACAGACTGTCAATTACACAATTATATAATGCGTTTCAAATCACATTGCTGCTTCCGCGTAGCATTATTTGATTTAACCATCTGTGTCAGCTGGAAGTGAATGGCAGTGCGTTCTGTATGGCTGGCTGCCTATGGAATGCTGTGGCTTTGGATGGATGTTGTTATAAAGAGCGAAGCAGTACTTCACTTACTAGAGGTCACAGTGAACCATTTTGACTTTGCTCATTTGAGAACGTCTCCCTGTAGTTTGGAAGGATCAGGGGGTCAAAGGTTTCTCTCTCAGTCTTCCCGTACTTGGTGAATATTAGGTTCTTTTTTTATTTTATTCAGTAGTTTATGAAGATATTTAGTGAACTTTGTCGTGTGATGTGTTGGGAACTGGGCTTGTAACTCAAATGATGCAGATTTGTTTGCCAGATAGAAAAATGCCATTCTACCTTTTAGCAAGGTATTCCGCATGAATTGTATCAGTATGTAAAAGTCTTGGATAAGAACGTCTGATAAATGTCAGTATGTAAAGTAAGTGCATTTAGTTTTCATAGCAATCCTGTAAGGTTTAGAATAGAATAGAATAGAATAACTTTTATTTTCCCGCTAGGGAACTTCAGTTGTAGCCCCAGCAACAACAAAAAAGACATAAACAGTGGGGCAGACCCACAACACACAAACAAACATATCAAACAAAGACATCCAACAGAATTATTACATCAATCAAGTGAATTAAAGTACAATACAGCCATGATTAAAAATAGCCCCCGCTGTCCCGAAATGTCCAGTGTCATCAAGCAGTCCAACACACAAACTCCGCCTCCACGACTCTCCTCCAGACACGCAGCGCCGCGGTCTCTGTACACCGCCAAAACGGAGCACCAAGCTGCGTCAATCTTCCTGGTCTTCTCCTCACTCCTCCCCCACATTATGTTCTTCTTCCCTGGTTGCCTTTTGAAGATTGCCTGCACTCCCGGATCAGTTCCAAAATCTTCAACTCCGGTGAAGAGCGATGGTAAACTTTGTTGCTGCAGTCTGCAGATCCAACGGACATTTCCGAGCATATGTTGCAAATGCGTCTCCATGCGGGGTGTTTGAAACAACATTGTGAAAATTATATGAGGAATAAGCAGTCCTAGCACTAATAATATTGCGTTATTTCTCAGGCCCTTCCCCCAATAAGTTAACAATATTGTGTCTCTAAAATTCAATTGTGTACTTATAGTGTCCTACTTATTGTGTACTTAACCGTTAATCTTGTCACATTGGGTCCTCCCGAGGCTATTTTACCTATGGTGCCTATGGGGACCCCACCAGTGTGGAAGGCATCCAGGGATCGAATTAAAACTTTGGACAGTCACACAACACTAATGAAGTCATATGATGTTGGATTAATGGTGGAAGGTTTTGTGAAAGCCATTGGATTCTCCCCCCTCTTGGTTGGTTGATTGGTCCAATCCATTTACTCCAGCTAAATCGGGGTGAATTCTGAGACTTCTTCTCCCGGTTTATTTTTATATATATATTTTGGAAATGTTAAATACTGATAAAGGTTACAGGCCTGGATGTCTAACCAGAAAGGTTCTAGTGCTGTTGTAGGTAGTGTTGGGGATACCAAACCTGAATTGCTTCAGTAATTATCCAGCCTTATAACGGTGTAATATTTACAGTGTGAGCTGTGTAAGATGCCTTGGATAAGGCATCGCTTGGCAGTCTCCCACATTTATGCTTCCTCACATGAGTGATGTTCGATATTATCCTTCCTCGTGTACAGTGTTCCGCAGAACACTGCGTCCGTCTGCCTGCGCGCCTCGTTTTGTTAGGCAATGACATAATATTAAGTTACAGCTCCATATTTTGCTTTCGGAGCGTGGCGCTACATTATTTTACTGTGTAACAACCTTCTTTCACGCTGAAATATTGCCCAAGGATCTGCACTGCTGTAGTATAAAGGCTCTTGTATCTGTTGTTATCAAACGAAAAGACTGGACTGGCTGGTCAGTTCAGCATTTCTTATGACATCATAAACATTCTGTCTCCGGCATGGTAACAATGCGCGGCGGCTATGCCCTGACTCTCTAGTGCCATTTATAAAAGAACAGCGCGTATTTAGTTAGCTCCCACACTTGAATACGATGAGCACAATGAACAGCTTCCCTGCTCTCATATTGACAAATCAACATCATAAATCAGTATCGGTTAAGTTGCGTCCGCCATTGCATGTGGATCTGCATTTCATCATTACATTAGACACAGGAAGTCTATTAATCTGGAGAATCCCCTCGAACACATCATTGCAGTCTTTAGGATAAGGCTTATGTAGTGAACAAACATTAATTAATGGATATTAAACTCTTATCAGTGGCTGTGTAAAGGGAGAGATGTGTAAGGATCATATAACCAGTTCCTCAAATAGCATCGACTACTCGCATCATATAATATTGTTTTCTTTGTGTAATTCAGAAGGAGGTTATTCGATTATCCTTCTTGTAATAATGTAGGTCAAATTTGATGTTCATAAACATTTTTTTCCTAAATATGTGTCTAAAATGCATCCCATTGTATAGTCTTGTTTTCTTTTACATTTTTTACAGGTGCCTAGAAAGTCTCAATATTTTATGACCTTGGTTTGCTAGAATACTCCTGTTCCCAGAAATGAAAAGCCCGCCCGGAGAGGAGGAGGAAGCCAAGGCACGTGTCCGATGCTAATCTGAGTCACGCAGTCCTCTGGCTCCAAAAACGCAGTGCATTCACAGATGAGTAACACCGTTCTTGCATAAGCAAGTCAGGAAGGCATTCGTTTCCCCCTCTTTAATGAACTGAGTCACCGCTCTCAAATTGATAATTTGGGACGACTGCGCTCGGGTCGAGCACGCGTTCAAAAGAGTGCGAGCGCTCGCCCGGGCGACGGTCAGTAAGGCGTTTATTGGCGTTCAGAATGGCAGTGGGGCAGGACGAGCGGTAACGGGACTAAAGATGAATTTGAGAAGGAAGACACGGTCTAGTTGAGCGAGGACGAATGCGAATATAATGATGGGGTTTAGTTGAGCGTGGTTGAGTGCGATAATTTGCCTTTGAGTTATAGAATGAACTCGCCAAAATTTTGCCTCCCAGTTCACACAGTGCTCTGCGTTCACCCTCCACCACCTCCACCTCACACTGAACCACGCGAAGCCGACTTAAATGAGAGCGATGATGAATGCCGCGGTCTAAGTTGCGACCCGTCTCTCAGAGAGTGATTATTATTCATACATAATTGTCTCCCGACTGCATGGCGAACCTATTTATAGATGCGCTTGCAATTTTCCGGAAAGAGGCAAGACTCATTGGCGCACCATCCATGGCGCTGAAAGGCGCTTCCTGCTCTCGCAGTTGTGGTTCTGCTAGTTTTGCGATGGCTTTGAGCTCTCCATAGAAATCGACCCAGGGCTGCGCTGTTTAATTAGCTCAGGCAAGGAAACGCGCTCTAGTCAGACGCAGTTGATCGCAATGGGCCGTGGGTACCGGGCCACGGGCCCTGGGGAACTGGGAGCACGCTGGATTGAACCCAGGACCCACGAGCACACAGGGTGCACACAGGGAACCGGAGAAGTCTGCTGCTACAGTGAAAGCGATGTAGTCTGTCTCCCGTGTGCACGTGGGCTCTGCCACTAGGGCTCTAGTTGCCTCTTTTTGACTGTGAAATCAATAGGTGCTGGAGAAACCGGGGCAGGCCAAATGGATTGGAGGTGGGGGGGGGCTCCATATTCTCGTTAGGAAATGGCACTGGAGCAGATGGGTCTCTGTCCTTGGAGCCTGGACTGTCATCATCGTTTTACCGTGTGTGTGTGTGTGTGTGTGTGTGTGAGGCCTGCATGAGGAGGGAGGGAGTGGAGTGAGATATGGAGAGAGGGGGACGGCAAGAAGGATCGTCATGCCAAGCTGTTTTTTCACCTTGTTTGGTTTAAAATTAACTGGCAGGTTCGATTTTTTTTTCTCCCCTTTTTAACAAGCTAATGCCTAACAAATACGAAAAAGCTAATTTAATATTGCTACAAATTGTGCATAAACATAGATTTAATTGTGCAGCCTGCCAGATGCAACAGGAATCAGCATATTTATGCTGGAGCTGAACAAAGGTGAAATTGGATTTTTTTTTCTAGCATCTAGCACCGGCACCTGGATCCGGGATTACACAGGTATTAACAGGTCTTCGGTTGCAGCTTTAGCAATCATGAGGCTCTGTTAGGTCACAGTCTTTTCTGTGGGATCGCTAAAATTAATAATGTAATCAGCTGTGGGGAGAGCTTGAAATTACAAGGGCGGTACCTTGTGAAAGATATTCTTTAATCCGTTTCACCCGAAAATGCCCTGTCTTTAAAAAAGGAAGAAAACCTTTTGAGTTTCTCGGCGGTAGAATGGAAGGGAAACTTCTTTTGAAATCCATTCTCGGTGGCGCAGAGTTCTACCCTCACATCAATGTCACAGCGTGTGAATCCCAGCGGAATTCCTGATTATGTTTTGGGCGCCTCGGATATTGGAGCTCCATTGGTATTCAGCCGAGCGGTATCTGGTCAGTGAGAGGCCTCACGGAAACCACCTGCAAATGGAAAAATTAATCCAGCCTGCACCACAAAGCCGAGGCAGGTTTTTTTCTGATTCCTCACCAAAGAAAATAAATATTCTCCTCCTCTGCTCCCGTTGCTTGGGCGCTGAAGAGAGGCGCTGCAGGTGCAATGCACACAAGCGCAGATGTTCAGCGTAGTGAAAGTCTGAAGAGGGTACATTGGCATTGCTGTAGAGACATGTAACGACCCCCCTCCCCCATACTTTTTCCAGACCTATTTTCAGTTTTGTGATTAGGCACGCGTGGCGGTACGGTAATCTCGTGCGCGCGTTTCGGCGGAGCGATAAACGCAGAAGCGCGGCCTTTTCCACAGGGCTGTCCTAACTACAGGAGGAAACGCAGCACTGTCATGCTGTGGCACACGATCGGGAGCTGAATTCTTCTCTCTTCTTCTTCTTGTCACTTTCCACCCTCGCGTTGGACTCTCTCAGCCAGGTTCTCTGCAGACTTCATATCAGCCTGATGCCAAGGCTTTTAACGAACGGATTACGTTTGACGTGAAACGCCCGGAGACTCGCTTCTGCCTGTTACTGTTCAGGTGTACAAAGCGCTGACTGGAACCTTCGCAAGCTTGCCTGAAGCCAGCGGTTCGATTGGCCCGGCTTCGCAAGTCAATTTAAGTCTCTTGAACGTGACATCCGAGTGGAGCGCTTCTTAAATTTCCATGAACGTGTTGCCATTTTTTTTTGCTTCCCCTCCCCATTACCTTGAAAGGTGCTCTGTTGTAAGACTTCTACCTCACCAGTCATTTTAAAGGTCACTTTATGTGATTTTATCATCTTTTACTCCCCTCCCCCCCCTTTCTTCTTGCGCTTCTTGATTTGCCCACTTTCGGGTGGGTTGTGTGCTAGAATAACCTTTACATCAAAGGGAAAAGCTCTTTGTCCCTCAAGGCCCCGAGGTTACGGGAAGACAAATGGCTTCCGGTGTGAATCCCATTACTTCTGCAGAGCGACTCTGTCGCTTACTCGGAGCGGAGGAAATGGCAAACCCCTCATCATCCAATGTGAACTCTGAGCTCCTAGCAGGAGGGCTTTAATGTCCACCGCCCCGCCCCCACCCAATGTGGCAACCCACTAGTGCAGTTGTGTTAATCGGTTCAGGAGAGACTGTATATGAACCTACCTTGTTCTCTTCATGTCCCCTCTGTCAGGCTGGGAAATGGCGTCTGTCAGAGAACAAGGAGAGCCATGGTGTTAGCAAATGCTGAACAGCTTGTGGTGCAATGAGCAAAAGGCAGAGCAGTGTAGGAATCCAAATTCCAAGCCTGCAAATGGAATGTGTTTTGCGAAGGAACATAGGAAAAGCAACAGCGAGAGTCTGATGCAGTTAGATTAGAAATTTGAAAAGAGGAATTGTGTGATTTCTTTGTCAGTTGCAGTTTTGGCTTTTTATTTTCATGATTTCTCTTTCCTCTTTGCTCTTTAAAGTTAAAAGTGAGAGTGTTGATCTGTCAGTAGGGGCACTCACCACAAGCTTTGTACACTGCCTGGCCAAAAAAAAAAAGTAGCTGTTGCACCGGTCATACATAGTGCCCACTGTACAAGCCTCTGGAGGCAGTGTTATGATCTGGGGTTGCTTCAATTGGTCAGGACTAGGCTCAGCAACATTATGCAGCAATAAAATAAAGTCAGCTGAGTACCTGAATGTACTGAATGACCAGGTTATCCCATCAATGGGCATATTTCAGGGCGACAATGCCAAGATTCATCGGGCTCAAATTGCGAAAGAGTGGTTCAGGGAGCAAGAGGAATCATCTTCACACATGAATTGGCCACCAGAGTCCTGGCCATAACCCCATTGAAAGTCTTTGGGATGTGCTGGAGAAGACTTTACATAGTGGTTCGACTCTCCCGTCGTCAATCCAAGATCTCGGTCAAAAATGTATGCAACTTTGGATGGAAATTAACGTTGTGACGTTGCATAAGGTTGTCGAAACAATCCGACGACGAATGCATGCCGTAATGAAAGCAAAAGGCAGTCCAACTAAATATTAGAGTGTGCTTTTTTTTTGGCCAGGCAGTGTAGCTCAGGCATTTGGTTGGAGTCTGGGCTGTGTCATTATACAGCCAGTCCACAGTGGGTATTATGACAAGCAGGGTTTTCTTGGGTTGCTGCTACATTAGTTCCTGCAGCGAAGCGCCAGGAGCCCAGAGGCTAGCTGTTGTCATCAATGAGAGATGCGCTAGCTGGCCTGTAGTACTGTGTGGAAAACGGTCACCAGGTTGTACACACTGTACTCCAGCTGCATTGCTCCTTGCACAGTGTGTTGGTGGTAATCTTAGGTCATCTTCGATTAATTGCCTTATTCCACCTTCTATTGATCCAGCTACCAACTGGTCAATAGACAAATAAGTATGTTGTGACTTGCACTGATGACAGCCATACACTGAATTTCTGTCACCTTCAGCGCATACGACTTAATTTTTTCACTGCGTATGTCAGAAAATAAAAGGTGACATGTCAAATCGGTTCTTTTTTTTTCCATTGTTGCAGTGTGGACGTGATAATTTGATGAACGGTTGAACAAACCTTTTTTCCTTTTTGATGTTTCTCCATTCAATATGAATTTTCATTCCTCATTGTCCATCATGCAACATAAAAAAAATTATAATAATAATTGAGACATTACATTACTGGCATTTGACACTCTTATCCAGAGTGACTTACAATCAGAAGACAAGGGCATAGATCTGGGTTAAGTAAGGGCGGAGGCATAAAAGCCAAACGACTGTTTTATGTTTCATTTCAACTACATTTTTGAACTACCTAGATTCAGTTTGACTTTGAAAAACCAATCTAAGCAAGGGGCACAATTTTACTTTGGCGATTCCTCATATTGCAGAGGAATACGATGCATATGCTTACATGTGTAAAAGGTTAGGTACTAGCGGTTGAGGACAAAGAGGTGCTTGTTGGTCTGAATCTGGGGCAAAGTCTCCTTTAAAGGAAATAGGCATTATCTGACAGCTGTGAAAAGTAGTCCAATCTTTTTTAATTCGGTTTTTGAGAGTGTATGGGTCAAGTGATCTTGTAAATTGAGTGTTTTCTGTTTGAGTCATTTGTGAGTGAGAGATAAATCCAGTGTGGCCAGGATTAGCCTTTGGTTCTCTTGGGTTGCTTCACCGCCTCAGAAAGGAGCCCATTGGTTTATTAGCAAAGCACTCACCTAGAATCTGGGCTAATTTGCAGCATATCACATCAGTGTCAACCTGGTCAGGCTCACGGTACCATAAGGTTACGAGCCTGACAAGTGAGGCCTGCAGAAATGTAAATAGAAAATCAGCATTGTAAAGTTACAAGTGCGCTCAATCAACCAACTTTGGTAATCGATGGCATTTCTGTAGTTTCTGAGCCTGCTTGTCTCTCCCAATGTTTCTTTTTGCAGGGAGGTTATTTCCCTATGTCATTGTCTGGCTTACTCATTGGGAATGCAAGAGGGTTTGTTCTTAAAGGGCTTTTACCATCTGGCTTCACAATACTACATCAGGCTCAAACAGTCTGTAATAAATGAGATGGGGAGTAATTTAACGGCTCTGTAAATGTAGCCTTTACTTGTGCGAGCTAATAAACAAGGCTGTTGTAATGCAAATCATTGAAAGGGCATGTTTTCTGATTATGAACAAGTTCATGAATGTTTGTCATTCAAACTAAGGACTTCTAAATACCTTTTTATTAATCATGTTATCATGATTACTTTTCTTGCGAACTATATTAACACAAAATATTGTGATATGTATCATGTATTGCCCAAACATCTGAAAAAAAACGGTGATATGATTTTTATGGGGGGACATATCACCCACCCTGAATGTGAATGAATGAATACAAATGATGGCAGCTATTTCTCTCCTCAGTGGGGGGATTCACTAGCGTCCTCACGTCTTCATGGTACGTATTTTAGGTCATGTGAATATAGGTTTTTTCAGTGTTACAGTAACATTATATGTACGTATAATAATGCATGCTTCACTGTACAAGGGCTTTTTTAGTCAGTCAGTTATGTGCAGGTCCTTAAGGGGAAACATGACGCCTGGATTAATGACTAAACGGTTGGCGCATTGTGGAAACAACATAGAAGTGTTTTCAAAGAAACAGAATGGAACTTGGGACAAATTTAAAAATCATAACATAATGAGCTGAACTGAATATAAAACTGAAAGATCTTCATGTCTGACTGTGCTTATATTACTACATTTACATGAAGTCCCATCGTTTCCCCCCTACAGATTGAACTGCATTTGCTTAAATACATTGCTACTTTTCAAAGGGCTTTGAATTGCCCTTTATGATGTTGAGCACATTTTTTAAACTTAACTCCAGTAACTGTTAATCAGGAAAATGATACCCACTCTACCTTTCTTCATACCCACTCTACCTTTCTTCATACCAACTCTACCTTCCTTCATACCCACTCTACCTTTCTTCATACCCACTCTACCTCTCTTCTTTCATACCCACTCTGCCTTCTTTCATACCCACTCTACCTTTCTTCATACCCACTCTACCTTTCTTCATACCCACTCTACCTTTCTCTTCTTTCATACCCACTCTGCCTTCTTTCATACCCACTCTACCTTTCTTCATACCCACTCTACCTTTCTCTTCCTTCATACCCACTCTACCTTCTTTCATACCCACTCTACCTTTCTTCATACCCACTCTACCTTTCTCTTCTTTCATACCCACTCTGCCTTCTTTCATACCCACTCTACCTTTCTTCATACCCACTCTACCTTTCTCTTCTTTCATACCCACTCTGCCTTCTTTCATACCCACTCTACCTTTCTTCATACCCACTCTACCTTTCTCTTCCTTCATACCCACTCTACCTTCCTTCATACCCACTCTGCCTTCTTTCATACCCACTCTACCTTTCTTTATACCCACTCTACCTTCCTTTATACCCACTCTACCTTTCTTTATACCCACTCTACCTTCCTTTATACCCACTCTATCTTTCTTTATACCCACTCTACCTTCCTTCTTGGAAAGGCTGAGTTGGGGGGGCTAATGAAGACATTGAATATTCAATATAAAATGTTATATTCAATAACAGAATATTCAATATAAAATGCAAGTGCAATGATATATATAGTGTTGATATTCCCATCATAGATTTCTTCTCACATTTCTGTCAGTAACAACATCCCATGGCACAGGGCAACAGAGAACCTACAATTATCTGCTGCCATGGTTACCAATAATAAGCTCTTGTCTTCCTGAAGGCACCTCTGTTTGAGGATAACCATATGTCATATGAAGGCACAGCCCCACTTTGGAGTTTGTATGTACATTCTTCTTTTCCACACATTTATCCCGGAGAGACAACAGTCCTGGTCCTCTGAAACGAGGTGTTTTTTGTTTTTTTTGCCTTAATGTGACGATTAAGTGCTGTGTATTCCAATGCCCTTTGAATTTCAGCGATGGACGTTTGAGAGCCATGTTCAGAGGGAGAGAGGGAGAGCGAGAGAGAGAGAGAACAGGAGTGCATTTGGCAGCTTGCCGTGTTGCTTTTAGGAGAGGGATATTGTTTTCGCTCTGCGATTTGTTTTGATGTTCTCCATGTAGTGCTTGGGTCAGTTTGTCAAGATGTGTAAATGGCTTCTTCTTTTTTTGTACCCTTTTGGAGTGTTTTGGAATGGGGAAAAAGACATGGCCTTCAACAGTTTTCATAGAAAATATGAGAACAGTTAGGCCTATTCCAATAGCATAGAATCCTACATTTAGGTCTACTGCTACTTTTTTACAAATGCCTCCATCTGCATTTCTCAATACAAATATCTGGAAAATAATGATCTCATTTAATTGCCGTTGCAAAGTAGACAGATGGTTAAGAAGCCAGGGTTGTACCAGAAGGTTACAGGTTCAATCTTAGATGTGGGGAGCTGCTGTGATATTAGCTGGGTGCCCGTACCTTTGTATATCATACTAGCTGGCTGCCTGTACATTAGTACATGATATTAGCTGGGTGCCTGTACTTTAGTACTGAGACTAGCTGGGTGCCTGTACTTTAGTACTGAGACTAGCTGGGTGCCTGTACTTTAGTACTGAGACTAGCTGGATGCCTGTACTTTAGTACATGATATTAACTGGGTGCCTGTATTTTAGTACATGATATTAGCTGGGTGCCTGTATGTTCAAAAATAAAAACTCAGGGTTTCTGTGCAGACAGAGAGAGAGAGTGTGTGTTCCTCATGCTAGACTGTACTCACAGGCAGAGAGGGACACCTACAACAGGGGAAGAACTTTATCTGAGGGACCTCTCCATGCATGACCACAATAATGAACCCATTAGCCATGAAATTGACTTTCTTGATAAAACAATTGGAGCTCAACCAGAGATTTCTCCTTCCCCACTTCTGTTAAAAACTTAATTACGTTCTGCTATTGGGAATCTGTATTAAGTGGAAGAAAAGGGACGACTCGGGATGTGTCAGTGGCGCGGGATGTGTCTACTTCGCCGCCCTCCTGACACTTCTGCTTGTGGTCCACTTTACGCTCGAGGCTTGTTCACACTCTTAGCCCAGGGCTAAGCAAGTGTTCACATTTGCACATTCTAAAGTGGGCTAGCACCAACCTTAGCCCTGGGCTAGCTGACACTGCCCCGGAGCAGGGTTTGCACCGACTTTTCGAGGTTAGCCCCAGAAATCTCTCCAAACACGGTGCCAAAATAGCCAGTGTGAAACGGGGCATGAAACACAGGATGAGCTAGCCCTGGGTTATTCTTAGCCTGGGGCTAAGGATAGCCCAGGGCTAACTACAGTGCAGTGTGAAAAGGCCTTCTGATTATTAATGGGGTGGGGGAATGCTTATTATGGATGCAGGCCTTCTGATTACTTTTAAAGACTCTTTTTTTTTAAAAACATCATGTGCTTGAATGTTGTGTTTTTGTGATTTGAGGGGCGTTTGTCCTCTGACACGTCCCTGTGCTTTTCTTCCTGCCTCCGTAGTTCAGTTTCAGGCTGCACATAAGTCCCATGCTTTTACAGAGAAGACTTGACGGGCCTTTGTAGCTAAGTATCAAGTTTGCATTACGGGGGAGGCAGTGCGATGTAGTGGCTCAGGAACTGTGATTGTTACCCGGGAGTTGCTGGTTTGAATCCCAGGTTTAGGCACTGTCGTCTTACCCTTCATCCAAGATATTTTCTGCAGTGAAAATAATTTATAAGGGTGTCTGCCAAGGAGGAATGAATGCAGTGTAAACGTAATGTTTGTGTCCGCCAAGGAGAGAGTTTTTTTCTCCTCACTTGGTTTTAGTTTAGGCTCAATCTTGCACAATTTTCCAGTTTTCATGTCAAGCATCTTTTTGCCAGTGTCTCTTTAAAAAACACTATACAAATAAAATTTAATTGAATTGAATAGTCTTGATGCCTTTTGTTACGCAGTTACAATATGGGGTGACATGGTTTACATTTCCTCCGATTTTAACTAAAATCTGCAGTTTTCACAGGGTTTGGAGAAACCCAAACACTCAAAACAGTTACTTATTTTTCTTCTGACTGCCAAGGTTGGCAGTTATTGTCCAGGAGAGGAATCCTTCACCTTTTAACCCACAGGCCCGCCTCAGAATCCACATGTGACAATTGCTGTTATCGTAAATGAATTATAACAGGCGCGCTTTGATTTCAGAGTGAAGCATCTGAAAATTGCTAAGCTCACAGCCTCAGAGAACTCTACGTGGGAAAGGATCCTTGCCGTCAAATTGACTACATTGTGTCAACTTGCAACCTGCGTTTTGAAGCGTTTCGGGTAATGCCAACATCCGCTCTGTCCGCGGCGCTTTGATTGACGATTGGCTCAGACAGAGGCTCACGGTAATAAAAGCGGTGCATGTTATCCTGAAAGATGCGCCGCGTGATCGGCTGGGAAAAAACGGCTTCACTCCATCTCTTATCAGCTATCGGTTTGTTTGACAAATATCCGGGCCCGCTTTCTCTGTGTGATCGACAGCAGATCAAACAACAAAGCTTTTGCTAGCGCTTTCTCACACACCACAGCTCGATGATGTTTTTTACCACAACTACCATTTTAGGACAAACTTATTTTCAGTACACGACAGTACACGACACAAAAGTCTCCAGAACAAAACCCCGGTTAAATGTGCCTCCACAGTTCTTTACTCTGGACCTCCTCAGTTGTCTTGCGAGCCTCCGTATTTAGACTACTTCCTGTATCACACGACAAAGTCAAGTACTCCACAGGACACAAGTAGTTTACACTGTACAAAACTACAACAGTAAAGTTGCCACAACCTCACAAGCAGCTTAATAGTAGTTTGTCAACATTTTTGCATAACAAAGCAGCATACAAAAACAGATATGCTCTGAGGGTCTGCCACCATTGCTGTGATTCTGTAGCTTCATCAGCCTGTCAGGGTCTCTCCCACTGATCGGACATCTGTGCTATAGCCCCTGTAGCCTACTGTGTGACTGATATTGTGGAGGCCCCACTGAAAGCATATGCCCTGTCTCCTACTCGGAGAGAGGGAGAGAGGGAGAGAGGGAGAGAGAGAGACTCTGTAGTCTGTAGTCTGTAGATACTCACTACTAAGATACTGTGCGCGTGTGTGTGTGCATGTATGTACCGTCGCCCACTTAATGTGCTCAGCCACTTTAAATATAATCATCATGTCCAGATCATAAAATAGTAGGGGTGGGACAATGCACCGATGCATCGCGGTGCATCGATCCGAATGTGTAAATACAACTGCATCGATCTGTAAGATTCGAATCGATAAGCATCGATTAATATTGCATTTTAAATGAATGTGCACATGTATTCATTTATTAAAAAATTATTTAATATATATTTCTAAGACACGACTACTTTTAAAACTGTTTTGACCAGCTTCAATCCATGTTTCTGCTCCAACCCCCACGTAAGCGTGAGTTGAAAGTCGGGACAGGCGGGAATCAAGCGACAATGAGACGGACAGATCTGAGCGAAATGGCTAGCTGCGTGCTCGCTGAGTGCGACAAAAGAGACAGAAACTACAGAACTTGCGATGTTCCGAACAGAAAATCAGTGGTATGGAAGCATTTCGGTTTAGAAAGAAGGAGGGTGTACTTGACAAAACCGCTGCAATATGCAAGATCTGCCAAGTAGAAATCAGATACACAGGCAACACCGCAAACATGATAAACCGACGATACACAATTGACGTGAAGGACAGCAAGCGGGTTAGCAAGCTAAACTCGGGAGTCATTGACACTTCCCCTGAGTTTCCTGGAGAAATGGCCAAACAGTTCTATTTTTTTGTATAATTGTTTTTATTAGTTTTTATACACATACCGTGTCCACACAGTTAATTGTAAAGTGCTTTCTGATATTTAAATTTAAACCATTTCCTATTCAAAATCAAGTAGACGTTAGAGACAAAAAACAAAAATAGTAAGACTATTTCCAATGTCTTACGTTCAAATAATTATTACTACGTTAACTGTCCGATTCACAAAATGAATGTCGTGGAACCTAGATACACCATACCATGCATAAAATATTTGAGTGAAAAATGTATACCTGCTCTGTATGAAGAGGTGAAGAAAACTGTTCGACTGTCCTTGCAAAACGCTACGAGAGTAGCTTTAACTACGGATGGATGGGCATCTTGCTCCACCGAAGTTCTAGATCGTACTAAGATTTAGGAAAGTACTATGCATGACACTAACCTATAGGCTATTTCATTTTTCTTGCCCCAGTTTAGTAATTGTTATACATTTTGCCATTTTCATTTTGTAAATAAAGGAACTGTATTAGGGTACCATGTCTGACACTGTTTGAAAAACAATAACCTAAATAGGGCAACTTTAGAAAATACACTGTTAGTCATGTTTATTGCTGCATTATTTGCTGCAGACAGCTGCAAAATGTATGGCATGCCTTAACAATAAACATAATGCTGTGAACTTGGTGTAAGGTTCTAATTGAATATTTAATTACTGCTGAATGTATCGGTATCAAATCACATTAGCATGCCTATTACTTTTTTTAAAGTATCTAAATTAATCGAACCGAATCGAATCGAATCGTGGTCAAACGTAAAATATTATGATGCATCGAACCTTTGCCTAAAGAATCGGAATCGAATCGTTATGAGATTGAATCGTCCCACCCCTATAAAATAGAATTGATTTATTTCGCCTTCTGTGCAGATTTATCTGTCATGATAATTATGATTACATAACAGGCACATATATATGGAGGAAATGGACCCAGCAGTGAGACACTTTTTCCACACCTGAGTGCCAGTTAAACACTCAAATCTGCAGCCAGCAGCATGTGTTAGAACAGTCATTTAGTATAGGGTCTGCTAGAACAGTCATTTATTACAGGGTGTGTTAGAACAGTCATTTAGTACAGGGTGTGTTAGAACAGTCATTTAGTACAGGGTGTGTTAGAACAGCAATTTTGTACAGGGTGTGCTAGAACAGTCATTTAGTACAGGGTGTCTTAGAACAGTCATTTAGTACAGGGTGTGTAAGAACAGTAATTTAGTACATGGTGTGCTAGAACAGTCATTTTGTACAGGGTGCGTTAGAACAGTCATTTAGTACAGGGTGTGTTAGAACAGTCATTTAGTACAGGGTGTGTTAGAACAGTCATTTAGTACAGGGTGTGCTAGAACAGTCATTTTGTACAGGGTGTGCTAGAACAGTCATTTTGTACAGGGTGTGTTAGAACAGTCATTTTGTACAGGGTGTGTTAGAACAGTCATTTAGTACAGGGTGTGTTAGAACAGTCATTTAGTACAGGGTGTGCTAGAACAGTCATTTAGTACAGGGTGTGTAAGAACAGTCATTTAGTACAGGGTGTGTTAGAACAGTCATTTAGTACAGGGTGCACAATCATTCAGCAGTGATTTTTAAATTGTCTTTTACATATATTTAATTGAAAACATTGAAAATATATTTAATGTTTTACCTTATCAACTTTTTGATTTTTGTAATGCTAATGTACGGAGCCCCTAAGGGGACATGGGGGAGAAAAAAAAAAAAAAAAGTTTCTCGTGAGCACCAGAAAGTTTCTCGTGAGCACCAGAAACTTTCTCGTGAGCACCAGAAACTTTCTCGTGAGCACCAGAAACTATCTCGTGAGCACGAGATAGTTTCTCGTGAGCACCAGAAACTTTCTCGTGCTCACGAGATAGTTTCTGGTGAGCACCAGAAAGTAGCCTATTGCTTGCGCGCATATCTGGCGAGACCATCCAGACCATTTCGCTTGTGTTTCTGTGAGAAAATGACAGTGCAGGAGTTAGTTCGGCTATATTTTAACCTGGGACTTCATTATAAGGATATTGTTACTTTACTTGCAAGTCGTCACCGTTATATTGTCTCCGAAAGGCATTTAAAACGAATTTTGTCTTGTGGTTTGTTTCGGCGCAAGGGATACACCAGTTTGGATCAGGTAGTTAATTTCATTCATGAACAATTACAAACATCTGGCCAACTCTGCGGGTATAGGTGGATGTACACAAAATGCAAGGAGAACTGATTACACGTCAAGAAAGAAGACATACGCTTAATTCTAAAAGAACTAGATCCAAGCGGTGTTGAACTCAGAGGAAGGAGACGGCTGCATCGCCGAAGCTACTTTGCAAAAGGGCCCAATTATATATTAATTTAATTATTTGTGTTCGCAAGCACGTCAATAATGAATTTGTTAGATGAAGTTACTAGAAATTAGGCTATAGGAAATAAACAAAATATCGCAGAACAGAGAGCAGGATCAACAACCTTCTCCATGTTAAATGTGACATTTTCCTGCTCTGGATGAGCGCAGATGCGCTTCTTCAGGTATTAGGCTAGGAGTTATTTTGGCTTCGTCAGAACTGCCATTCTACTTAAAGATAAACTTCCAAAAAACACTCCAAATTATTTATCTTTATTCAATTAATCCAAAAAGTCTTCAAAAGGTACAGAAACAGTTCTTATAATTTCTGATAGATTTTCATTTCCTTCAGGCGTCCTCACCGCTCCTAATTGTTTGGCCACGTCATATTAAATTGAAAAATAAGAGATCACAGTCCATTAACACAAAAATCTGCAGTGAAATTCGTTTTTGGCAACTTCGGACATTTCCAAACTAACAATCCTTCCAAAACGTTTGTTTTGAGGGTACAGACGTCCCCTGAAGTGTTTCCTCGTTTACCTCAGCGTCAGACCAGCTGGTTGATGATACTATCAGGTATATTTCGCGTTTTCAGGAAAGAAAATAAATCCACTTCTGCAGCCATTCTTTGAGCTTAATGGTCTCTGGAGTCTGAAGCACAGGAAAGCACAACTAACGTTGCAATTTATGAAAGAAAGAGGGAAGCGCTGCGTGGAGTCTCAAACTCAGACAAACGTTAATTTCCTGTGTTTCGGAGACAAAATATAATGGTGACGACTTGCAAGTAAAGCAGCAATGTCCTTATAATGAAATTCCAGGTTCAAATATAGCTGAACTGATTGCTGTAATGTCGTTTTTCACACAGAAACACTTACCAAAATGCACTACAGGTCTCGCCAGGTATCATGCGAATGCGCAGTACGTTCTCGTGCTCGCGAGAAAGTATCTCGTGCGCGCGAGAAAGTATCTCGTGCGCGCGAGAAAGTATCTCGTGAGCGCGAGAAAGTATCTCGTGAGCGCGAGAAAGTATCTCGTGCTCGCGAGAAAGTATCTCGTGCTCGCGAGAAAGTATCTCGTGAGCACGAGATACTTTTAAAAAAAAAATCCCACCCCATGTCCCTTTAGGGGTTCCGTACTAATGTCTGGAATTGGGACAGGGAAAGAAAAGACTGGGAAGTTAAAAAAAAAACACCCGTTTGGAACATTCCACAGATGATATCTTGTTGATATCTTGATAGCTTGTTTTCAGCTACTCTTACAAGCGATACTATAGCCTCTCTGCAATTGAATGGATCTCTATGGGAATTGGGGGGTGGGACTAGATTAAGCTGTAAATTACATGGGACTAGTATGGAACACATGGTTGGTTAAATGGCTGTAAGTCATCAAGGATCTGAGGTATCAAATGAGCCTCAAACCATCACTCTGCTGCCAGATATGCAGTAGATGATGGATCAGTTTAAGGGTTGTTTCACCTGACTCATTTTCCTATTGAATAAGTCAGGAGAAGAAACCCTTCAAGTGATCTCTCTATATCTACTGAATACTGATGGTGATGCAGGCATCAATTTCGGAATTAGCGTATATTTACAAAAATCTATAAAGTTGATTACATTAAATATCTTTTATTTGTACTGTTTTCAATTAAATATATGTAAAAGAGAATTTACAAATCACTGCTTTCTGCTTTTATGTGCATTTTACATACCCAACCTTTTTTAAATTTGTGTTTGTAGTACAGGGAGTGCTAGAGAAATTATTTAGTATAGTGTGTACTCAAGGAGCCGTTTAGTATGGTGTGTGTTAGAGCAGTTAATTATAACTGTGTGTTACAGCAGGTATTTAGAAAAGTGTGTTACAGCAGGTATTTGGAACAGTTTTTGTATTAGAGCAGGCATAGAGAAACGATTTAGTACGGTGTGTTAGAGCTGCCTTTTGTTCAGGTTAGGATACACAGCCTGGGAGGGTTTCAGCACTTCACCCTGTTCTGCAGTCTTCATTTTTATCAATTCAGCCTCTCTTCATGGGCTTGTGACTGTTTCACATGCATGGCCTCCCAGGGACCAGCCGAGCACCATACTGGAATTCCAGTTTCAAGTAAAAGTTTACCCTCTGTTTGCAGCTCATTGATGTTGGTGGCATTGTGAATTGCCTGTTGTTCTCCTGAAAAAGAATGACACAACAGTGGGCTCACCTATGGTGTAAGACAGTAGCTCCTGGGCCCCCCTAGATTTCAGGCATAAAGAAATGTGTCACACTAATGAATCCTGGCCTTCCCCACCTATACGGCCTATATGTACCTATATGTAATTCTCTGCAGATTTCGAAGGCCCCTCTTTTTGATTATGTTCCACGTTTTCTAAAAACCAGCGCCAGGTGGTGTCATTGAAGCTTCCCAATTCACCTTTTTTTAAACTTTTTTTTTTTGTTGCATAAATCACAAATGTGTTAAAAAAAACAAAACAAGATTTGCCTAATAGGGCCCAGAACCTAAAGAAGCGTAGTCACGTGGCCTGGCTTGCCATACAGAGCGTGGTCGTGTGACTGATTGTCCTCGTCTTCATAACGGAAGGTTGTC
This sequence comes from Ilyophis sp. 1 JC-2022, assembly GCA_022702515.1. Taxonomy (NCBI): domain Eukaryota; kingdom Metazoa; phylum Chordata; class Actinopteri; order Anguilliformes; family Synaphobranchidae; genus Ilyophis; species Ilyophis sp. 1 JC-2022. The sequence goes on along the minus strand of CM040404.1, from coordinate 87,520,851 downwards.
ACGTGACAATTCTGACCCTCCTTTCTTGTCCTCATGAATTATACAACTCGTTCTTTCAAAAATGGTAGCATTAACGGTAGCATTTACAGTACTCCTCTGTCTCTCATGAGGAACTCTTGTAAGAAAATGGCTTTGTTCACCAAAGATTGTCAGCATACATATGGACTAGCAGTACTCAGTGCAATGAGTCCCAGCATTGCGGGTTGGATTTTGGATGGAGTTGCAGAAGCTCTGTTCTCGGATGTGAATCTCTCCCAAACACACCTGATATACCTACAGTATGAGAAACACACATGGCATATCTACAGTATAAGAAACACACCTGATATACCTACAGTAGGAGAAACACACATAATATACCTACAGTGTGAGAAACACACATGATATACCTACAGTATGAGAAACACACCTGCTATACCTACAGTATGAGAAACACACCTGATATACAGTCAAGCCGGAAAGTCTGCACACCTCTTTCACCTTCTCCACGTTTTATTACGTTACAGACTTATACTACAATAGATTGTAGATAGATAGATTTGTCATAATGGGCTATTTTGTGTAGAATTTTGAGACAAAAAATGAACTCAATCTATTGTAGAATATGTCTGTAACGTAATAAAACGTGGAGAAGGTGAAAGGGGTGTGCAGACTTTCCGGCTTGACTGTACCTACAGTATGAGAAACACACATAATATACCTACAGTGTGAGAAACCCACATGATATACCTACAGTGTGAGAAACACACCTGATATACTTACAGTATGAGAAACTCATATGATATACCTACAGTATGAAAAATGCACATATACCTACAGTATGAGAAACACACATAATATACCTACAGTATGAGAAACTCACATAATATACCTACAGTATGAGAAACTCACATAATATACCTACAGCATGAGAAACTCACATAATATACCTACAGTGTTAGAAACACACCTGATATACTTACAGTATGAGAAACTCATATGATATACCTACAGTATGAAAAATGCACATATACCTACAGTATGAGAAACACACATAATATACCTACAGTATGAGAAACTCATATGATATACCTACAGTATGAAAAATGCACATATACCTACAGTATGAGAGAAACACATAATATACCTACAGTATGAGAAACTCACATAATATACCTACAGTATGAGAAACTCACATAATATACCTACAGCATGAGAAACTCACATAATATACCTACAGTGTTAGAAACACACCTGATATACTTACAGTATGAGAAACTCATATGATATACCTACAGTATGAAAAATGCACATGATATACCTACAGTATGAGAAACACACGATATACCTACAATATGAGAAACTCATATAATATACCTACAGTATGAGAAACTCACATAATATACCTACAGTGTTAGAAACACACATGATATATCTACAGTATGAGAAACACACCTGATATACCTACAATATGAGAAACACACACACCTGATATACCTACAATATGAGAAACACACATGATATATCTACAGTATGGGAAACACACCTGATATACCTACAATATGAGAAACACACATGATCTACCTACAGTATGAGAAACTCACATGATATATCTACAGTATGGGAAACACACCTGATATACCTACAGTATGAAAAACGCACATATACCTACAGTATGGGAAACACACCTGATATATCTACAGTATGAGAAACACACCTGATATACCTACATTATGAGAAACACACATGATCTATCTACAGTATGAGAAACACACCTGATATACCTACAGTGTGAAAAACACACCTGATATACCTACATTATGAGAAGCACACCTCACATACAGTATGAGATGCAGTGAAATGACCTGAAGGAATATGTACCAGTATTACCTACTTTGATAACTGCATCTGAAATTCCAGCGATAACAGGAATGCTCCCCAGAGGATGATATCAGCACCTGTTTTCTGAAAGATACACAAATCATGTCAAATTTAGATTGCAAATATTGGATTCGCTCTATGAGTTATCATATGCAGCTATGTGTCCGCTAATCTGATTTGCATTCACTTGTTATTGGGTATTTTATACCTCAATACCTCACCTTCCCTGAAGGTCTTTGTTCTCCCCCGTGTTCTCAGCTTACAGGCAGGAGCCAAGCCAAGCCTTTTAACTGCATTTTTCTCCTGCCGGTAAAGAAACAGATCGTTGGACACCTGTTAGAACAAAGTACTAATTCTGGTTACAAAGTGCAACATTACCTTGATGTGAGAGAGGCAGTGCTTCATTGAGGAAATGTCTCGGTGTAACAGAGGTGTCAGGGAGCCACACGGGAATGGTGGGATCTTTGCCTCGGCACTTTTTCAGCCACGTTAGGGCATTATCCAGTAGGGGCATGCGACCTGCGCAGCAGTGGACAGGCACTGGCCCACACTGGCTTTGGGGCACCGACAGTGCTCTGTCACACCCGCCTGATACTTATCATGTCTTTTTTCGGATTTTATCACTCTGTTCTGTGTGCAATAGGCAACCCTGTCTATAGCCGTCACACAGCCGCCGAACAGCAGGCACTGCTACGAAAACCTGCACCTCGTTCGCACGCGACATGTCTTCAAAAGGCCGCAGCTGCCCTTTCAGAGGCCGCGCTGTTCAGAGAGAGGGTAAGAGAACGAGAGAACGATAGAACGAGAGAGAGAGGGAGAGAACGAGAGAGAGAGAGATCGAGAGGGAGGGAGAGAGAGAGAGAGGGAGAGAGAGAACGAGAGCGGGAGAGGGAGAGAGAACGAGAGAGGAAGAGAGAGTGAGGGAGAGAGAGGGGGAGATGGAACGAGAGAGGGGGAGATGGAACGAGAGAGGGAGATGGGATGAGAGAGGGAGATGGAACAAGAGAGGGAGAGATAGAGGGAGAGAGAGAGAACGAGAATGAGAGAGGGAGGGAGAGAGAGAACGGGAGATGGAGATAGAGAGAGAACGGGAGATGGAGATAGAGAGAGAACGAGAGAGGGAGGGAGAGAGAGAACGAGAGAGGGAGAGAGAGAGGGAGATAGAAATGGAGAAAGGGAGAGAGACTTGGAGGAAGCTGCTCTGACCTCAATCCCTGCTTCCTGCGCATGACTCACCAGGGGAAAGATGTTCCCAGCAGTGATTACGGATTGAACAATGAGCCGATTGCTGCAGAGCACGCTCTCATTGACGAGCGCTTTCATCAGGACCAGCTCTTCACTTTATATCTCATCTCACTGCCATCAGTTCAGCAGGAACTTACACAAAGTGTGCGTTATCCTGTCCTCTGATCTCGCTCTCTCTCTTTCTTGCTTCTGTGTCAAATTCTAATTCAGATATGCTTATTTTGCATGACAAGCATCTGCATGATCTTGTATCACTGGGTAATTCATAAATGATGACATTAACAAAACGTAACCTCTCACTCTCACTCTCTCACTCTCCGTTCTCCTCTCTTTCTCACTCTACTCGCCCCCCACCCCGTTCACATTCGGACTACTTGTACTCATTTGAAGGTTCACAGTGGCAGCCTGCTCTGTACTGCCACTAATGCGCAATAAAAAATGCCCAATTTTGAAAATTATTTTTAGATTTTCATTCAGTGACGTGCGCAATTTGCCATTGCCCCTGATTAAACCGTGCTAGGAGACATTTTGAGCGTACTCGTTTTCGTAATTTTGTCTGCAGCTTGAAAGCAGTTGATTCTGGGTGTTTGAGTGTGACCTATTTTTGACGAACTACTTGCGTCTCTTGACGTCAGCGCATGGCACCGCAGGTTCGCGCGGTTTTTACGATTCGCACCTTCATGCAGGAGCCAGGGACTCAGACTCTCCCTGGTGTCTCCCAAACACAGCGCTCAACGCTGCAGGTTAACACGCTTTGCTCAGGTGTGTTTCTCAGTTGTGCTTTTGTTTGTTTGTATCTTTTATCCCAATGTTGTTTTTCACATCTAAATTCCCATGTCTCGGTTCTGGCTGCCTGCAGCTAATCGGCTTTGATTGGAGACTATCCTCCAACAGAGCCCAGGGGGAGGTTCATTGTGCTCTAGCACAGTGTTTTTCAACCTTTTTTGAGCCAAGGCACATTTTTTACATTAAAAAAATCCTGAGTCACACCACCAACCAAAAGTGTTACTAATTAAGTGAAGTTGGATCATTTCTCACAGCACACCTGACGATCTCTCACGGCACACTAGTGTGCCGCGGCACAGTGGTTGAAAATCACTGCTCTAGCAGCTGGGTTAGATGCAGATTTAATTATCAGACATTTTCTCTCTTCTTTTCCCAGAACCCCACTCAGGTAGGAACTGCCCTGCAGGTCTTCTACAACCTGGGCAGCCTGAAGGAAACCATCAGTAATGTGGTGGAGGGGTACAGATCCTCCATCCAGGACCACGTGGCCAATGCTCTGGACATCAAGGTCTTGTCTCAGCCAGGAAACACCAGAGGTGCAGTGTGTGGTTAAGAATTACACATATAAACCATACTTTTAGCATTTGTACTTAAAGCTGCAGTGTATACAAGTAGCTTCTTCCAATGTAATATAGTAAAAGTTGATTCATGAGTTGAATCATAAATTGACCAAGCCATTTTATGTAAGGGTTAATAAGCGTACTGTATTCTGTTTTTAAATCGGTCATATTGGATAAACAGATTTGATAATGAGATGATATTGTTATGGAACACGTAAAGTGTCTGTTACTCTATTGTGTATGGGTATGACATGTGCACACATATGCATTGTTGTGTATGTGCGTGTGTGTTTTGCAGGTGCACCAGGCCGTGCAGTAATGCCCACCCCAGGGAACACGGCTGCTTTCAGAGCTACTCTCTGGACCAACCTGGAGAAGCTGATGGACCAGATCTGCGCTGCCTGTGGACAGGTACAGTAGGGCCAGTGGGGCTTCCGCACAGACCACTGGCTCTTTATGAGGCGTACAGGAGCACCTGTGTAACAGAACCCATAATTATACGCTTGAGATATCAAGAATTTTCAAGTCCCATGTCAGTCATAGTATTGTTCTGTAATGCATCTATGTTAGTTGCAACATGTTGTAAATAATTTAAGCTGTTCAAAGTACACAGCAAAGTGTACTGCCGTGTTAACTTATTTATTGAACGAAAATGAGAGTTAGAAAGGAATCATAATTGATTCAAAGCTCTTTATCCTCTGTTTTGGGGTCATGATGTGGAGAGAGATCTAAGCCGGTCCTTTTATACTGCCACTAAGGGCAATGTTCAGATGGTTGGGCCACAATGCTGCTGTTTCTCAGATTCTGTTGTAATTAAAGCATTTCTATCCGCAGGTCCAGCACCTCCAGAAGGTCCTGACGAAAAAGAGAGACCCCGTCACACACGTGTGCTTTATTGATGAAATTGTCAAGGTGAGACTGGCTGGTTTCTCTTTCCGTGGTAAAGGCAGCCATGGTTTACTTGGTTTTACTCTTCGGGAAAACAATTACTCAAATCGAAGTTTAGTCTTTTATTTCAGAAACTCTGTGAGGTAGTATTACAGAAGCCCATCCCTGTGGCGTGTCTTAATGTGTTGTTAAAGTTCGCCTTTGTGGAGCTTGTGTGTTTGAAATGCCCAACTGAAGCGTATTGGTGTGTGTTGAGTTGTGTTGTGTGGTGCTTTTTGCCTGAATGTTTTGTGTGCCCAGCACCTGGCCTCTGTGAGCATAGTTTGTGGTGAGAAGCTTCTTACCTTGTGAAGACTCACTACGTACCCCCCGCCCCTCACGTGAAGCAGGGCAATGCCCGCTGCCCCCCACCGCCCCCCAACCGCCCCCCGTCTCTTTGCTCCCGGACTCCCCCTGGCACTGGGCTCGGTCCCAGAAGCGCCTGTTACCCTGTGTTTAACACATGCACCAGCTGGCAGGCTCATTAAACATTGAAGGGATCATTGATTTTACCATAAGTCAGACAGCTGTCAGTTTTTGTGCCTGCTGATGTTGCAGGGACACTTGTGGCCAGCCAGCTCACGCTATTCGCTGAATGGAGGGGGGTCTGTTAATGTAGTCAGTATCTGTTAATATGACTGCTGGAACCCCTGTGCCTCTTAGCTGTTGCAGTAAGCCAGTGGGAGGAACTGTGCTTTTGACTGAGAGTGCATTTCCCCTTTGTCTGCTTTCTCGTCGTTCCGTTTATGTTCTTATCTTTTCTTATTGTCATTTCATGTCTCTCCCCAGCTGACAGTAATAGCCTTTTGCTGCTCGAAAGTATATAGAATTTAACAGCGCTGAAGCTGCTACTCCCGGGTAATCCAGGCCCATATGACTGTTTTTACTGTGGGTGTTGTGGTGTTTGTGTGTCTGTCTTTGTTAGGCCCAGTGTGTGAGGTGTCACCTTGAGTAGGTGGTGTGTGTTTGTTTGTTTGTTTGTTTGTTTGTGTGTGTGTGTGTGTGTGTGTGTGTGTGTGTGCGTGTGTGCGCGCGCATACAGTATGTGGGGGTTACCAGCTGCCATGGGTATTGAGGTGTTTGTGTCTCTGCCTATGTCTGTGATAGTCCCAGTGTACGTGGCATCAGAGTAGGTGGTGTGTTCATCTGTCTGTGTTGGTGTATTTGTGTTTTTGTGTCTTTGTTAGGCCCAGTGTGTGAAGTTTCGCGTTGAGGAGGTAGTTTGTTTGTTTGTTTTTTTGTGTGTGTGCGTGTGGGTTTGTGTGTGTGTGCGTGTGTGTTTGTGTGCACGTTTTTGTGTGTGTGTGTGTGTGTGTGTGTGTGCGCGCGCGCATGTGTGTACGTGTGTGTGCGCGTGTGTGTGTGTGTGTTTGTGTGTGAGAGAGTATCCATGGGTTGATGTGCATATATGTGTGGCTCCAGCGGTCATGAGTACTGTGTTGCTAGTGGTAGATTTGTGCTATCAGCTTGTGTATGTAGTGTGTGTAGGTGAGACAGGGCGGGTTGAGTTTGTGATTTCAGAAGTGAATGTTCTCCCATTAGGTGAGGTCATTAGATTGACAGGTCCTGGGGTAGCGAGGACAGCTTTTTCACAGTAAGTGGGCAGGGTTTTGCACAAGGACAGTTGAAATCCTGCCGTCGGTGGGAGGGGATTCATCGATCACTGGCACCAAAGTATATTTAGCATGCTGTTGAAGTAATGTCTGGAGATTGCTTTCAACTAGCTTACGCTCCAAAAATGATAAAATGAAAACAAAAGCAGTGTTTTCGAAATGCAGCTGAGGAAGGTCACTTGAACAGGCAATGATTTCATATTTCATTTATGAGTATGCGATCTATAGTTTTTCCCACATCTTCCAAATACACTTACAGGAATATATAAATGGATAGTGAGTTAGAAAAGACTTTGGTTGACGAGTGGTTTTCCCTCAACTCTATCTCTGGTCTCTTGTCTTTCCTGTACAAAATGGAAGATATCTGAATGTTATAACAGCTTATCTCTTACTGTGTGGCCTTTCCTCTTTAAGGAGGAAAAGGCCACAGGCATGGGGAGGTGTGTGTGTTGTGTGTGTGTGTGTGTTGTGTGTGTTGTGTGTGTTGTGCGTGTTGTGCGTGCGTGCGTGCGTGCGTGCGTGCGTGCGTGCGTGCGTGTTGGGGGGGAGGAGTGAGAACGTTTCAGTGAGAAATAATTGAAGAACAGGAAAAAAGGAAAGCTTTGTTGTCTCCTTGTACATCTCCTCCTCCCTCCATCAGTGGCTTCCTCTCCCTCTTTCTTTGTCTCATACAGGCAGACTGAAGTGTGATAACAATGAGGCCATTTTGACTTCAGACAATTGAGTTGCAGACTCTTTGTTAATGTGTGTCAATTAAGGGCCAATAATGTGAGTCAGAGTCTGTGTCCTAGAAGAGCATTTCATCAGCCAGGCTTACGGATACAGAAGGAGGCTCCTGCTTAGATTCCGGCTTTCCCCCTTTTTCTCCCCTTTGGAACGGCCAGCTGCGCTGCGCTCCTGTGCCACCTGTACGTGTGCAGAGGGCTCTGCTGCGCTCACCTGCGAGCCACGCCACAAGCACAGAGCACTGTACGAGAGCTACAGCCAATCAGAGCAGAGGCTCGTCTGTCCCTCATAATTACACATAAGCAGCCACTGAGTCGCTTAACCAGTGGTCACCTGAGGAACCCTGCCCAACTTAGACCACGCCCCTTGTAGTATCCTAACATTGGGTAGACTCGTTTTGCCTCCCGACCATGACCGAATGGGCATGTCCTGCTATAGTTTTGCACAAAACCATGTGATGCGGGATAGCCCGACATGGTTAAAACGAGTCCACCCTGTGAGAGCTTCCATTGATGCCACATGAGACCAGCGTTCAGTTATAACGGCTTTTTCCTGAGTGGTGTGTACATGTTCGCCATCCTGTGCCACATGCACACATCTCCACTCTCTTTTTACAGAACACTGCACAGCTCTCAGTGTTACAGAACGCAATGTACAATTAGGGAGTGTTAATAATGCATGGTACTGTTAATCAGGGCGTAAACATGACCAACTATAATACTACCGTAATGGGATGGCGCCTGTTCTGTGTGCCACTGCATGCATACTGGTCATACGTGGTAAGATTACATTGCCCAGGCTCGAGCGCTGGTTATCCGTTCTAGCATGTCCTCAGGTCTTACAGAGTCGAGGTCATTGTGAATTTATATGTAGCTACCTTAGGTCAGAGTGGTGTGCGGCGATGACGTTGTTTTGACATTAGAGGAGATGACCAAGGTCAGTGAAGGTTAGTGAAATGATAACCAGCTGGAGCTGATTATATTTTTTGTAAAGCACATTAACCCCCCCCCCCCCCTCTGTTGACCTCACAGTTTCACAGGAAACTAAAGTGGTATTTTTCTATATTCCTATCGGTAAACAACCTCAGTTTCTGTCTCCGTCTCCGTCTCCGTCTCCCTCCTTCACACTATTTCTATTTTTCCTTCTCTACCTTTCTTTCTCTATCCCTCCTTTCATCTTGCTCCCTCTCTGTATTTCACACCTCTTCCCCCCCCCCCTCCCATTTTCTTCCTGTCTCTGTCATCTTCTCTCTGTTGCACTGAGGGCAACAGGCTGAGCTTGTAATCCAGTAGCAGGTGGGCGGGTGGCGGGGTTAGACGGCAGGTGGCCGGATGTGACTACACCACCTCTCTCCTCTAGTCTCAACGAGGGCACTGAGACCTGCAGAACTGTCTTCAGTGTGCCTTTGGAGTGTGCGCCGTACCCAGAGATTCCCAGCTCTTCCTCTTCGACCGTCTCCAACCGTTTGGTTGATGCAGCCATTGCACGGCCGCAGAGAAACGCTGTATGGCTGCAGGAGCTGAGCTACCGTCCACCCGCCCAAAGGGTTGCTAGCCGTAGCGCACGAGAGCCCACAGCGGTTCTGGGTGAGAATGGGCATGCAGGGGGTTTGTGACTCTGGCCCAGGTGGATGATGTCTAGGTAGGGCTTGCCCACCAGATGGAAGGTTCCTACTGTTCCTTTCTATGGATCACAAAGGGATAGTTAAGTTTCAGTACCGGTACCATATAAAAAGTGATATTTATAATTGTGAATAAACGCTATTAAATGTATTTGTTTACATGTACAACCTCCTGAAACAAACACGCCGGACAAGCTGCTTTGAAGGTACCTGAAGTGTATTTTTTTTGCTTTAGGCCACAAACTCCCAAATGCCTCATTACTAGCTATTGTAAAGCTGTCAGGTTGAAAGAAACTTTTTAAGTACGTGAAATATCTTTCATTGCACACAGGAAACTGTCTGGGCCAATTGATAACATACAGTAGCACTGAAATATCATCAAAAAAGCCCAGAAAGTGAACTATCCCTTTAAATCCTGACTTGTGTAAAAAAAACTATTTGTACTCTTTATTCGCCTTCTTTTTTTAAAACTTTTTTTCTCTTTCCTTTTTTTTAACAAGTGTGGTAGAGCGTTGCATGCAGCCCACCTCTGAAGACTAAATTAAACGCCTCTGCCTCTGTACTCCTGGGCACAAGCCGTTACATCATCACCCCGCACGAGAACATCAGGAAACAGAGATGGGAGAACGACGGCCCGAATCTCATCTCGCATCAGCCTCGCCGAGTTGTCACACGGGGAGATCAGAAATACGTGCCCTTGGGCGCTGCGGTGGTACAACGGTAAGAGCGCTGACTTTCAGTCAGCGTAGTTGTACTCCGAGGATCGGGGTTCGCGCCCCGGACCTGCCAATTTCCGAGCATGGCCGGTGCCCTGTGGGAGCAGCAATTGGCGGCTGCTTCCGGGTGGGGGGAGGGGCTCGGAGAGAATCGCTGCGCAAATAAGGCCCCGGGCGAGTTGGAATCACGGTCAGGAGCTTGAGGAGTCGCGCCCTGTAGAGGACGTGGCGGCCTCTTTCCTACTACCGGCTGTATAGCGGTGGTTCTCTAGCGGTTGCTACACGGGGGGAATTGAATTAGAATAGGGGTTCAATTGGCTACTAAATTGGGAGAAAAATGGGGAAAAAATCAGAAACAAATTTTAAAAAAGAAAAAAAGAAATACATGCCCTTGCAGGGTCATACATATAAAAATTATACAATCCTTTGCCTTTTACCGGTAACATCTGTGTTTGGCGTGATAAGACATTGGTATTAGTATGCTCACTGCCAGTACAAGAGCAGTATGTCAGTAGTGAAGTATTCGACATCTGTGTTTGGCGTGATAAGACATTGGTATTAGTATGCTCGCTGCCAGTACAAGAGCAGTATGTCAGTAGTGAAGTATTCGACATCTGTGTTTGGCGTGATAAGACATTGGTATTAGTATGCTCACTGCCAACACAAGTGCAGTATGTCAGTCGTGAAGTATTGGTCAAGTGCCGCAGTGTGAAAATGTAGTTGTGAACATTCCCATCGTATCTGCAGGGTGATTTGAGGAAATGGCAGAGCAGAGTGCTACTTGTGGGTCTTTAATGTGGGGCATCACCATTTAAAATGATGATAAATCTGCCACGCCCTCTGAGCATGCGCTGCATGGAGTGCACAGTCCACACGTCGGGGTAGAGCTCCAGCGCAGTGGTGACTGCACGCTCTGGGGCGGGGCCTTGATTAATGCAGAGTTGCCCTTGACTGTTTCCGCGGGGCCCGCATTAGCATTCTGCAGCTCTGCGGCTGCACACCAGTACACTGAGCTCAGCAGCACCCCGACCGCAGACAAGAGTTTAACACTCCTGCTCTGCCCTGACATACAGACAACCACACACAGTGGAACCGCAGACTCACCACACACACACACACACACACACACACACACACACACATACACACACACACACACATACGCGCACACACACACACATACACACATACACACACACACACACACACACACACACATACGCGCACACACACACACACACACACACACACACACATACACACACGCAGTGGAACCTCACACACAAACACTCATACACACACACACGTAGTGGAACCTCAGGCACACCACACGTATACACACACACACACACACACACATACACACGCCGTGGAACCTCACACACAAACACTCATACACACACGCGTAGTGGAACCTCAAGCACACCACACACACACACAGTGGAACCATGGACACACCTCACACACAGTGGAACCTCAGGCACACCACACGTACACACACACACAGTGGAACCTCAGGCACACCACACACACACACACACACACACACAGTGGTGGAACCTTGGACACACCACACACACACAGTGGAACAAACACACACACACATACATACAGATATTCAACCCACAAGCAATCACTCTCTTGCTTATTGCATATACAGTGGGGACGGAAAGTATTTGGGCAGTGACACAATTTTTGTAGTTTTAGCTCTGTACTCCAGAACATTTAAAAAAAAGTAATTGGACAAATTTACATAAACTTAAATAAAGTCATCATATTTCATATTTGGTTGCATATCCTTTGCATACCGTGACTTCCTGATGTCTGTGACCCAACAACATCAAAAGACTCTTATTTTCTGGTACTCTTATAAGCAATACTATAACCTTTCTGTATTTGAATGGATCTCTATGGGCATTTGTGTAGATTAAGCTGTAAATTACGCTAGAACAGTATGGAACACATGGTTGGCTAAATGGCTGCAAGTCATGAAGGGTCTGAGGTATCAAACGAGCCTCATACCATCGCTCTGCTGCTAGATATGCAGTAGATATGAATGGATCACTTTAAGGGTTTATTCTCCTGACTTATTTTTCTATAGAAAACTTTAAGCTCATGGTCACTGTTCCATTTCAAATCCAGTGTTCTGGAGTACAGAGCCAAAACACAAAAATTGCGTCACTGCCCGAATACTTTGCGTCCCCACTGTATCCTTTGCATGCCTGTACTCTGCACAGGCTGTCCTGTACAGTGTTTGTGTGTGCGTTACACACCCTATCTCCTCTCTTACATCAGTCTTCTGAGCTCTCTAAGTCATACAGAAGCGTTCCCTCATCCCCTCGTGGAGGTCTGCGGATTGGCTGACGCAGCGCGCCCAACTTACGGGACGGGCTGTTGGGATAATTTAAAGGTTGGTGCAGCCGAGCGAGCCGCGGCACGCGCAGCTATCCCTCCTCACAGCCGCGTAGTAAAGACCAGGACAGGAGAGCATTCAAGGACAGCTCCGGTCGACTCGGCAAGAAGAACGAGTGTAATCGATTTCTCATATCATTTCTGCTGTATATGTCCCCTTGGGCGCTTTGCTCTGCCGTTATATTAAGGGCCGCGTGGCCAGAAGGTCTGTACCGTGCTCACTGTATACTATGTGCAGACTCATTTTTCATGTTGTAAAATGGACCATGACAATTACACTGGTCGATTGATCGATTTGTTGATTGATTGTCTGGTTGACTGGTTGAGTGATTGATTGATCGATCGGTCGGGGGATTTTAAATTATGTAGGGAATTATGGGCACTCTGTACGTGGGCATAGGCCGTAGGGGTCTACCCTTGCACCAGCCGTGATGCCCACATTGTCCACTGTCCACGGCAGTGAGGCCCACAGCTGTGAGGCTTCCATCATGTCATCACATGAAAATGAACCAGTCAAATATTTATATCTCTCTCTCTCTCTCTCTCTCTCTCTCTCTCTCTCTCACTCAGATGTTGTCAGTTTATTATTGCTATCCCTACTTATTGGCTTAGTGTTCTTAAAATAAATGTTCGTTTTGAGGTTCAGGATTGCCACCCCCCAGTCTGTGAACCCATGTGTTCTGGGTAGTGTTTCATGTCCCTAACTGCCACCATGTACACTTGTGCTCGGTGGTGATCTGTTCAGTTGCTCCGTGAGAAGCCGACATGTTCAATTTCTGCGAAACCAGCCCTGGGTGTTTGTTCTGTTGGGTGAGGTCGGGTTGGCTTCGGTCGGGTCAGGTCGGTTTAGTTGTGACATGGGGTGACTGTAACCACAATTGCACAGTACTTCCTTTTCTACACCGCAAATATCCAAGTCAATATTTTTAATTATGTGTGTGAGGCCGCTCTCTATGTGAGACCGATTGGATCAAGTACAGATTAGCTCCTCAGGGCTAGTCTACAGATCAGACGTGGTATAATTACTTCTATACATTACATACACACTGTATATAAAACATGTCCCTGAAGAACATGAAGTTGTAGTTGCGTTGCCATAGTGCACTGCTCTCACCTCAGTACTGTAGTTCTCATAGACTCATTGGCCTGATGCTATTTGCAAATGAAGAAACATGAAAGAAAGAATTAAAAGTCAGATAAAATGTGTAAATTTAGAGAAATCAGGACTATAATGTATTTTGTGCAAAAAGCAAGCAGCTTTCAAACATATCCAGGTATGAATGCAAATCCATTGTACAAAGCCCAATTCCAAAAAGGTTTTGACAGTATCTGAAAGGAAAATAAAAGCAGAAACCAGTGATTTGTAAATTCTCTTTTGCATATATTTATTTGAAAACAGTACAAAGAAAATATGTTTAATTTAAAAAAAGGTGGGACTGGGGCAACATAAGACTGGGAAGGTTGTGGAATGTTCAAAAAACACTTGTTTGGAACATTCCACAGGTAATCAGGTAACAGGTGATGCTATCATGACTGGGTATAAAAGGAGCATCCACGAAGGCATTTACGAGCAAGGTTCGTCACTTTGCGAAAAACTGCGTGAACGAATTGTCCAACAGTTTAAGAACAACGTTTCTCAATGCATGATTGCAAGAAATCTAGGGATTTCACCATCTACAGTCCATAATATTATTTAAAGATTCAGAGAATCTGGACAAATCTCTGTGTGTAAAGGGCAAGGCCGAAAAAACCAATATTGAATGCTTGTGACCTTCGAACCCTCAGACGGCACTGCATTAAAACCGACATGCTTCTGGAATAACTACATGCGCTCGGGAATACTTTGGAAAACCGTTGTCAGTAAACGCAGTTCGTCGCTGCATCTACAAATGCAAGTTAAGACTCTACTATGCAAAGCTTATTTCAGCAAGACAATACCAAGCCACGTTCTGCATGTTTTACAGTTGTAACAGTGTGGCTTTGTAGTCAGGCGCGGGTGCAAGACTGGCCTGCCTGCAGTCCAGACCTGTCTCCCATTGAAAACATCTGCTGCATTATGATGCACAAAATACGACAATGGAGACCCTGGACTGTTGAGCGGCTGAAGTCTTATATCATGGGGAAAAAATTATCTTTTCAAAACAACAACAATTTGTCCTCAGTTCCCAAAGGATTACTGAGTGTTGTTAAAAGGAAAGGTGATGTAACACAGTGGTAAACATGCCCCTGTCCCAACCTTTTTGGAACGTGTTGCAGGCATCAAATTTAGAATGAGCGTATATTTACAACAAAACAATAAAGTTGATTAGTTAAAACATTAAATATCTTGTCTTTGTACTGTTTTCAATTTAATTCAGGTCAAAAATTATTTGCAAATTATTGCTTTCTGTTTTTATTTACATTTTATACACTTTCCCAATTTTGTTCGAATTGGGGATTGCTCAGTTTGGCCAGGCGGCCAGGTCTAGGAAGATTCTTGGTGGTTCCAAACTTCTTCCATTTACGAATGATGGTGGCCACTCTGCTCTTTGAGACCTGTACAGCTGCAGAGATTTTTATGTACCCTTCTCAGATCTATGCCTTGACACAATCCTGTTTCTGAGGTCTGGAGATAATTCCTTTGACCCCATGGCTTGGAGTTTGCTCTGACATGCACTGTCAACTGTGGGACCTTATATAGGCAGGTGTTGGCAAACTCCAATCATGTCCAATCAATTGAGCAGTATCAGTGGAAACAAAATGCACCTCAGCTCACTTTTGGGTTTCATATCAAAGGGTGTGCACACTTGTGTACATATGATATTTTACATTTTGATTTTTAATAAATTAGCACAAATGTCTAAAAACCTGTGAAGGTGAAAGGGGTGTGCAGACTTTCCGGCTTGACTGTATATGTGTATGTGTGAGTGTATCTGCATGTGTATTTGTGTATGTATGTATGCATGTATGTGTGTATGTATGCATATTTTTGTGTGTGTGTGTGTGTGTGTGTAATATGTGTGCGTGTATATGTGCATGTATATGTGTGTGTGTGCATGTGTAACTGTATGTGTGCCTGTATGTGTATATGTATGTGTGTCTGTGTGTATGTATGTGTGTGTTCAGGTATGTACGTATGTCGGTGTATGTGTACATGTATGTATATGTGCATGTGTGCTTGTATGTATATGTGTATGTGCGCTTGTATGTACAGTGCCCTCCACTATTATTGTTGAGTAAAAAGGATTATTTAAAAAATTCACCATTTGGTGAATTAGCTTATTGTCACACTCAAAAAATGAGAAGTAATTGAAGTAAATTTATTATGAGAAAAAATAAATCCCTTGTCAAGAAATAATTATTTTTAACAAAACCACATGTGCCACAATTATTGGCACCCCTGCATTTATACATCGAATAAAGTAATCATTTTTAATATATGGTCGCATATTTTTTGCATGCCATGAATTCCTGATGTCTGACCCAACAACATCAAAAGACTCTTGATATCTTATTTGCTGGTACTCTTACAAGCGATACTATAACGTCTCTGCATTTGAATGGATCTCTATGGGAATTGGGGGGTGGGACTAGATATACCATGTGTACGTGCGCTTGTATGTGTATGTATATGTATATGTGTATGTGTGCTTGTATTTGTATGTGCGCTTGTATGTATATGTGTATGTGTGGATAGATGTATGTATATGTCTATGGGTATGAATGATGGCAGTATAACTGTTTCAGGGTGCTGGTGCTGGTGCAGTGGCTGGGTGAGGAATAGCTCCTGCAGGGTGGGACGAGGCTCCAGGCTAACCCAGTGTGCGCTCCCTGTCACCAGCTCATTTGACACCTGCTAACAAGCCGTAGTCGAGCAGACGGTCCCACCGACAGCCTCCACGCCGACTACAGAGCCGCTATTCCCACCATTCGCTTCCCATCACATAATTCCATATGGAGCGGCAGCGTGATGAGAATTCTTTGTAAACGCTTAGATTGAAAATGAAGTACGTTTCGCGTGTAATTATTATGGCCGTTGTAAAAATAGATTCCCCCCTCTGTGGACTGCTGCCCGGTCGAGAGTGAGTGTGGACGTTTCTATGGAAACGACACCTTTTCCCCCCCTCCCACTGTGACATCTGCGAAAGTTTGGTTTCCACGAAGCAGATATGCTTGTAACGAGGTTTGGCACTCCGCTGTTGCATAAGATATTGCCAGTGTCCTCGAACATGAAATGGCTATATTTTCTAAAGATACAGCGCAGCTTAGAACAAGGGGTGAAGATTGAAAGTTGTTGATACAGTGTTTTCAAATGGTGATTATTTAACGCGTGTGAATCATTCTGTATTTACACTTGGTACACTAGAGTTTTGAACTCACTACAATGTTTGGTATCTGTTATTGTGAACTTAACCCTGACCTTACACGTGACGAAAAACAGGGAGAGGGCCCCTCTGTAGCAAACTTCACAGTCCCACTACACATTGTATTTAATCCCTCCAGTCACCATCTGTTCACATGTTTGTATTCTCAGAAGATATAGGACCCATCAGTTCCTTCCTTTAGTGTTTATGGGGCCCCGGGGTGCACGCACGCCAGGGTTGCCTGATAAGTTTGCCTTTCATGAGAGTTTCAGAACTAATCGATTGCAGGCTCGGCAGGTCGGCGTGCCTTGTTGTATATTCTGTGCCTGCGTTCACAGCTGAGCACCTAATGCACGCGCATGTGTGTGTACACGTGTGTATGTGGGTGTGTGTACATGGGTATCCATATGTACGTATGTATGTATGTGTGTGTGTGTGTGTGTGTGTGCGTGTACTTGTGTGTGTTGTGTGTTTGCGCGTGTGTATTGGAGGAAGGGGGGTGGTGTGGGCATGGTTCTTTGGAAAGAATGTTTGCGTGTGTGTGCATGTGCCTGTGTGTGTAAGTGTGCGAGCGTGTGTGTACCTGCTTTCCTGTGTGTGTGTGTGGAGTAAAGAGGTGGGCATATCAATATTTTTAGGTTGTAGAAGATCAGGGCCCCATCACAGCATCATCTACTGATCACAACTACAGATTAACAGACTATTTGTAGATCAGGTTGCTACCGTCTCGGTAGATCATTTTTCTTTTTGCGTCGCCAATCCTCTCGTAGAGAAATCTGCAGTCGCACGACCAGAAAAGTTGTGAAAAGTGAAGTTGTGGGTGTTCTCCTAGCACTCCCACGGCTGGTGCTAAAAGTAGCTGGCTCTCAGCAGGAGGTGTGGGAGTGCTGGGAGAAGATCCTACTTCATGCAGGGTGTTTCAGCGTGTCTTCACTTACCTCCCCAGCGCAAGGAAGTTCCTCTGAGCCCATAACACTCAATTCAAAGGTGTGTCTGCCTGATGCTGATGGGGACCCCCCCACCCCCATACCTGACAGGTAGCACCAATCGATCCCCGCTCCCCCCCCGTGCCTGAAAGGTGTTTCTGTGGGCAGGATTCTTGTGCAGTTATTTCTGCTCTTGCCTGAGGTTATGTATCGAGCTGAATCCAGCCTTAATAACTCTCTCTGTCAGTCGCCTTATTGAAGCTGGGATTGAGATGGAGAACGCCGCTCTCTCTCTCTCCACACAACCCTTATGTTATGTTCACGCGAAGCTGACATCCTCACTGATTTCTGTTGAAACGCACACGCACTAATGCTCACATAAATACACACAACACACATCATACGTACATCACACATAGACTCAAACACAAAAACACTTGCATATGCCCGTGCACAAACACACGCGTGGACACACACACACACGCACACGCATGTGCAAAAGTACTGCACAGTGCCATGTGATACATTTGTCCCAATACTGGGGACGTGATACAATACACCTCCCATGGGGGTGTGAATTTTGAAGTTTAAAAACCGAATAGCGTATTGTTGAGGAAAATATCCAAGGACAACAGTTGTTTATTGGGAACAGTAAAAGTTATTTAAATGAGAAACTACATAGTGCCAAAAACGACAGAAATAAAAACGGCCTTTGAAATGCAGAGCACCCACACAATACATAATAATCAAAGAAAACGGTTACGAATCCTCGGTTTTAGTTTTCACGCTTAAATACTGGCACTTAAAACTGTGCCTCATTGCTAATGCACATGGACAGATTTTATGGAAATTGTTATTATTATTAGAATATGTATATATTTTTTTTTATAAATGTGGGCTGCTGGGTGGCTCATTCGGTTAAGGCACCGCAGTGTGGTGCATGGATGAGCCCCGCAGTTTTGAATAGAATCCGGACCATGCCAGTGCAGATTGTGGCCAGTAGCTCCATCGCGCTTATGGGAGTGGTTCAGTCAACCCTTAGTTGTAGTCTGGGGTGTGAAAAAAGCATCTGTTGACACCACGTGTTTCGGGAGAGAACCGTGGATGTCTACTACACTCCCGAATCAGAAGTCGGGATCGCGCATGAACGAGGCTGCGGTTGCACATAATTGAACATTACAAATTAGGGTGGGAATTGGACGTGTTACAGCCCTACATTGGATGCCAAATGTATTTTTATAAAAAGCGTATGAATACACCAATAACTGTATAAACACTTAGATCATCGCGGTAATTATTATACTGTATATTTACGTATTGATATTTTGAGCACACACAAACACACACGCACAGAGTCGGACTGGCCATCCGGAGCACCGGGAGAAATCCCGGTGGGCAGGTCGCTCTGTGGGCCGCTTGAGAAGCCCATTATTATTATAATTATTATATATATTTTTTATATAATTTTTTTTTTTGAGCAGCCCATTATACAAAAACAAGAGATGACTCGTCGGCCCACTCTGATTATGCACCAGCCCAGCCCACACCCCTCCCCCTATCTCAGCAGTCAGAGAACGGGAGCGTGTGAACAGGTGGATTCATTACGAGAAATAGCAGACCTATTTTAGCCTTCTTTTTTTACATAATGTTAAACTGATAATGTATCCTCTCTTCTCATGTCCTTTTTCATTATTTTCTGGTGTCTTAATTATTTTCTGATGTCTGATATCATCAGCTGGTTGTGGTGGGCTGGTCTGGGTAAAAAAAGTCCAGGGCTATTTTTTAGTCCCAGTCCGTCACTGCACACGCACAGGCTCACTCTAATGAGCACGTTCAGGGGTGACTCTTGCCACAACAGGGTATACCCTATCTTCCTGCCCAGCAATGCTATGGCCAGACATGCCCCACACTGAATCAGCAGTCAGCCTACGCTAGCTCTGACAGGCTACGATACCAGACTGTAAGCTGTATTCTTCGACGGAAAACCGGTGCTTTAACAAGACCAGCCACTCAACGGCCTCCCTTTAAATTTTAAACGTTGCATCACGCGCATGTTGCCGCGAAATAGCCTACGTAAGCGGAGCACATCGACGCCGGCCAAGATAAAAGACAGAGGGGGAAATCGCACGCCAGGTTTTGAAATGACTTCAATCTGAAAGTGCGCCAGCATTTTGGATACTCAAAACTGAGGCGTAATGAGAGGGTGAGAAAGCAAGCGTGAGTAATTGGCACCACTTCATGCGCTGTCGTACCGTGATTGAAAACGTACTCATCGCGCACAAAGGCCGCTTTGTTTAATGTGTGCTGCCGGCTCCAAAAAAAGAGAGCTCCGTGACACCTGTGACAAGCGCTCGAGTGTGGTATTCTGCCTCAGCCATGCAAAGGAGGGATTTTGTGGTGACAAGGTAATTGTGAATTGAAATCCTATTGCTTTTTCATGTTCTTTGACTATTTCAATCTCGTAGCCTTCTGCTGTAAATACGCGACGCACAGTTTTGACGCGGGTAAACGTGAAACATTCTATGAGCGGCAATATTTTTAAAGTGGTCTGTCCAGACGCACCCTGGCAGCTACAGTATCCCATGAATATTAGTTATAGAACCCCATAGACATTAAATTTCATTATATCCATTTAGCAGACACTGTCATCCAGGGCACCTCACAAAACAAAGTGCACAAGTGCAGACAAATAGGTTAATAAATAAGTTAATAAGCGCAGCAGTGCTGCAGAAATGGATAATTAACAGCCAGGAACTGTGGAATCAGCTGTACTGTTAGCAGAGTCTGCGGTCCTGACAAACGCATTAACCTGACAGCCGAGCCATCGCATTGCCCTGAATGTGGCGCTGTAATTTAGATCCCCTGCCCCCCTCTTGCCTCTCCCCATGGTCTATCCTACTCTCTCCCCTCGCCCCTTACCCTACACATCCTGACGGGACACTGCCACTGCACCATCCACACCGTTCCCTGCTCTCAGCCCCACAAAATACCACCCCCAAACCACCCTTTGTCCTCTCGTGTGATGCCCAGCGCTCGCTCTTAATGCAGCCTCACGTAGCTGTGTGCTCACTCTAAGGGAACTATGGTGGGGTTCAGTGAGCAGGCCTTCTATGAAAGAGTGACTCTCGGTGCCTTAATTGAATGGCATTAAGTGATCGTTATTTTTTTTTTATCCTTTGCGTGTCAGAGAAAAATCTCACCTCTGCCCTGGGGTATTTCCACAGTGGAGCGCTCTCTCTCTCTCCCCGTTTCACGCGTTTGTGAACCACTGCACCGTAAGCCTGACAAGGACAAGGGATGTATTTTTAGAAGCTCTCGGGATTTGCAGGCGATGAGTAAATGGATGATTTTACCTATGAAACTGTGGGCTCAGACGTTTGAACCTACCGTAGCGTGTATGTGTTTGTGGTTGTATTTGCTTGTTTGTGCGTGTGCATGTGTGTGGTTGCATTTGTTTGTTTGTGTGTGTGTGTGTGTGTGTGTGTGCTCAGTCCCTTGTTATGAAAAGCACTATTTAGATGTCTAGAAAAACCCAGTGCTGACATATTTTAACATAAAGTATGGTATGGTGGGCATGTAGAGCAGTATCCGTTGGACATCTTGAGGAGGTCCACGTTCAAAAATGACCTGGTACAGCTTTTCTGAGCACTGACCTTTGGATTTAGACAATGGTTAGCACTGGTTTTGGTGCCCTTTGACTCCCATTCAATATTGATATTACGAAGCCCGTCCCGACAGGATGTCTGTTGGGGCGTAACCGTAGGCACATTATACTGTGTTGTGCAGAGACTTTTATGGCTTTGTGTCCTAATTTTCTCAATAAAGGGCTGTTGCTGGGCGTGGCCTTTGCTCTTTGCCCTGTCCAGGTTCACTCATGTTGTTCTGAGGCTGCTTAGCCTCTGTCGTGGGGCATGTCCCCTCCTGCCAGTCTGAATTGGGTGTCGGGCGTGTGTGTGAGGGAGGTCGTGACTTTGAACAATTGTCGCCGGAGTGGGAGTCAGGGCCAGAGTGTGTTGGCGGCAATACGCTACAGATCCATTAGGGAATGAGCTATGTGCCGCAAGGTAAGTGGTAACCAGCTACAACCCGTGACCTTTTCAAGCCCGGAGCAGGGCATTCTGGGAAATGTGTGACATTGACACTGCTGTGATTGTATTTCAGGATGAAAAGACGTGGCACCTTGTAGCCAGTCTTTTCAATTATCTTATTCTCTGAAAAGCACACTCCCTCTTTCTTTATCATTCTCTCTCTCTCTCTCTCCCTCCCTGTATTCTCTTTTTTTCTGAGTCTCCCACCCCCCCACCCTCTGTTGGCCTTCTCTATGAGATTGATTGGGCTTTTGTAGCAGAGACGTACCTCATCCTGTTAATCCAAGGTCCCCTCTGCGTGTGGCAGGAGGGAGCGCGGATGTTTACCTTACTCTCCGTGTCTTTAATTGTCTCATAATGCCATCATCTGGCCCAGTTATTGGGTTCAGATGTGTAATTAGGGGCCTTGTTTTAAAAGAAAGTGACATTAATCAAGGCGGTAATCGTTTGCATCCTGCTGTGAGTCGGAAAAGATGAGCTGTCTGCGCGCCCGACACCGTCGCACGTGATTCGGTTGCCCTATCTTTCAATTTTTTGGGTGAGTGTAGACATCTTACTCAGATTTATTTAGACTTTTTGAAACTGCACATGTCAGGCACCTGAAGTGAGATCCCGAAAGCTCCCCCGGGCAAATTTTGACAGGCGGAATATTTTCGTCCTTACAACGTGAAGCAGGTAGTGCGCCGTTTCCGTTGAGCACACGCCGATTAAGGAAAGTATCATATAAATTCGCTTCTGGATATTCCAAACACACCCGTATGTGTCTTGCTACAATGACAGCCGTCATCTTATCGATTCCCTGTCTTTTAATACCTGCTTTCCATCTGTACTAAAATGCACCCGCAAATACCTTTCCCAAACTTCCTTTCGAGCTTAGTAAATCACTTTGCACGTGCTAAAGAAATCTATTTGCATGATCACCTACCACTATTTCGTGAAATAATGTAGGGACGCCCAATTTTGCATATTCATGCAGGCTAACCCACAAACATGAGAAATCAACGTAATTTTAGCATGTGCAATCCTATTTGCACCACGATTTTTTTTTTGCGGGTGGTAACAGTTTTACACATGCTTTTGAACACATTTAGTAAATCGACCCCCATGTGTACGCAGTAATCTAAATACTGGCATAAACTGATTACTCCCAATAATCAGGGTGTTGGTGTGCATGTAAACGTAGCCAATGTGGGTGCGATTAACAAAAAAAGTGATTATGCATAGCCAGGGAGTTTCTCCTTGCCACTGTCACCTTATGCGTATTCTTGGGGGGTTTCAGGCCCAGATCTTTGTAAAGCTGCTTTGTGGCAATGCCCTTTGTGAAAAGCGCTATACAAATAAAATGTAATCGAATTGAGACTCAGAGACTCAGGTCTTTCCCGTTGTGAGTGTATTCATGATGATAATGAAATATGCTCACCCTTCACCGTACCCTCAGTCATATTTATCGTTTTTACTCTCCTTTATTTACAAAAGCCTTATGCGTCTGTAGGGGCTGTTTGACTTCTTTTTTGCATTTGGGGGAGTTTAAGGCACCATGAGACTGACAGCAGCCATCCTGGGGTTAGTTCACTCTGGGGCTGATTCACTCTGAGGCTGATTCACTCTGGGGCTGATTCACTCTGGGGCTGATTCACTCTGGGGTTAATTCACCACCTTTAGAGTTGTCTCATTGTGGTCTTGATGGTTCAGGTCACTCTTTGAGCCGTTGTGTTTTTATGAATGCTCTCACCCATTCTTGTTCCTGCAGGACGGACAAGCGGATATCATGTACACGTTCTGGAACTCCGTCACCCAGATTCTTTCCGTGGAGTTCCAGAAGGCGACCAGCGGTGAGTGATGCTTGTTTAACAGTAAGTTGCGGATGCGGTATGACAGCCTGGTGAGTGAAGGCCCCCTCTTTGATCCCTATGACCCTCTTCCCTCTTGTGGATTCCTCTTCTCAGTGATTCTCCACAGGTACAGCCAGAGAGATGAACACACACACACACACACACACACACACACACACACACACACACACACGCTCACACTCACACTCACATGCACACACACAAACACAGACATACGCGCGCAAATAAAACTTTTGTCAGCTCCTCGTCTGATGTAAGCATTACGGGAGTTGCGTTCCATCAGGTGTAGTAGCTACCAACTCAGCTCAGCTCTGCAGTAATGGTGTCAGCCATATTTTCCCATAGAGAACGGCGGAGCCACCATCTCTTCTCCGTGGCCTATAAAACTGTAAATGGATTTTTCCCCGTGGAGGGACACGGTGTGAAATGATAGCTCATCACAAATGATTCATTCCCCTGGACGACGTGGACGGAGGGAATAAAAGGCCGTTGCTACAGCTGCGAGTCCGCCATCAATCTTCCAACGTGTGCGAGCGTGCATATTTTTAACTGCATCCCCACGTTTCGTCGCATATTTCAGCTGTAGTATGAATAATTGCTCCCGTTTTATTTAAAGCGCTCTGGTGGGGGAGGGATAAAAAGAGGTGTTTAAGTTTGCGGTGAGCTGTTTACACGGAGCTGAATTGATAGGCGGACCGGTTCTCGCTGCCTTTGCTGCTCTTCGTACGCATGGAGGCAGCCTGCTTTTCTCCACCCGGTGTTTGTCCAGAAGGCGCGAGTGTGTGAGTGTTGTTAGCGCGCAGAATCTGCTGCCTCTCACTCCATATGTCGCTGTTCGGCGATGCCCTGTCTTCTCTTTTTGTTCTTTAGGCGTTTATAGCGTTTAGCGGCACAGAAGGTGGACACACGTAAAGGTGGTGAACATGCTCTCCGCCGCTCTCATAGTTTGTTGGGAGCACTGTTCTCCCAGCATGCATTGCATCAGATACCCCCCCCAATCCTCTTTGAGTTTCCTCAACACACTGCATGTCACGCAGGCCCCGCCTCACACTGTCCAGCCTGTGGTGGTGAAGTCATTTCCTGTCCTTATTAATTATTTCTTGTGTGGGTGCCATGGCTAATGGCCTCGCTGCGACCCCTGGATATGGCTCCCAGTGTAATCCTCTCTGTACAGTGTTTTTAAATAAACAGTGCAGACTTCTCATCAAGTAAGTTGACCTGGCAAGGGGTGTTGAGGTTGGCTTCCTTGTCGTAATTTTTTCCCTTCTCATTCTGTGCGTGCTTGCGTGCGTGCGTGCGTGCGAGATGGATAGATGGATAGGATATCAAGCAACTTGAGAAACTTGTATGTTCTCATATTGGGCACCTTGTACGTTCTCGCACACGCGCACACACACACACTTCTATTTGTTTGTACCTATTTGTTCACTGGTTTGTGTATAAGGTATCCTGAACTTTATAAACATCAGACTGTTGCCAGGATAAACCTCCTTTGTTAGTCAATGTGGATTTAAGTTGGTTTTTAGCCCCTTTTTTTAAACCTACCTTTTAGCTCCCTCTGTCCCATCTAGCTCCTCTCCCCCAGCTTCTACATTTTCCCCTCCTCTTTTTGTGACTAAATCAATTGGGGGAGGAGCTGAAGAAGGCGGGCCTGCATGCTGTAGTCCAGTGGCTGCGTCTCAATATTCTTCACTCGCCACCTCCCTTCCTCCACTCCCCCACTACCACTCCTCTCTTACCCGGAAGTATGCAAAACTGTCTGAACGTTTCGAGTACAAGTATTTGCATGTACAGCATACAATGTACCTGACATTGCGGTTTGCGTCGAGACATTAATTAATATGTAACCATTAATGCGTAATTAAGATGTAGTCAGCGACATTAGATTAAAACACAAAGATCTGTTTCCGGGGCATGGAGTAGAGGAGGTGATAGTGGAGGAAGGGAGGGTGCATTTTTCGATTATTGGGACGCACCCAGTGTTTCTCAACCCTGGTCCTGGAGGGCCGCAGGGTATGCTGGTTTTCGTTGTCACTCTGTACTTAATTGATCAATTAAAGCAGCTGATAACACAGTTAATTCAGCACACCTGGTTTCTTGGGTCTGAATTGGTTGCCGATATTAAGGCAAAAACAAAAACCAGCACACCCTGCGGCCCTCCAGGACCAGGGTTGAGAAACACTGCTGTAGTCAGTAGGTTTGTCCATCTCCGCAGGGGATAGTTGTTAAAATAAGCACGTTAGTTACGCACAGCAAAGAGTTTCAAACCAAGATCAGTTTTCATACATTGCTTTCCACCCGTCTGTTTCGAAGTAAGTGCAAGTCGGTCTGCCTCAGAAAACATAATTGTCATCCATTTGTACCTTAACGAGACAGATTTGAAGCGGTATGCATTTTTATGCAGATCCAATTCTGTGATCAGCTCTGACAAGACTGATCTGAAATGGTAATGGTTTAATTATGGTTGGAAAAAGTACTTCATAAATGCATAATATTCGAGCAACACTAAATTATACATTCACCAATTCTCTTGGTCGCTACATGAGAACAGTCTACATAATGTTCTGTAATTACCCATTAATCACTTCCGTTATTAAAGTTCAATTATTATCATATTAATAATGATGTGATTTGGAAAAAGGGCGCATGATATATTTCAGCGCCACGTTCACAAAGCTTCCACCTCTTTAGTCTGATTGTGTTTTGGAAGAGGGAAAAAAAGTAAAGGGTTTCGGGGATATTTCTCTTATTTTTTCCCCTGGAGCAGGCCTGGGATTTGAAAGGACAATGTGGCTGTGATTTTCAAGATCACCGATTCACCGTGAGCAGGCGTTTGTTTTCTGAGCAACTGTTTGCCGTTGATTCACACCGCGTCACTCCACTTAATACGCAAGCATACACTTAATTTTACTGCGCTGGCATTTAGAAGAGCTTCTTACCCAAAGTGACTTACAATGCAAACACAAGAGCAAAGACGAGGGACTCAAGTGCAGTCGTTCTGAGGAGGAAAGTATAGACTGTATACCGCATAGTCCCGAGAGGAACAGCAAGCGCATTAAGTGCAGACCCGATTGACAACCTGTCAACTATCCTATTTAAAGCTGTAACATGTCATTTCTCACTTTTGGTGGATTTTGCCGACATCTGTGGTCACATCAATTTGTTTTCACACTCCAAAAACATTCCATTCGCAATGAAGCTACAACCCCAAACCAGGCGGCATGGTTTGCTTGGGGGTGTAGCACCAGAAGCGCATCGAGTGGTTCATTTTAAATTAATCCCAGCGGTAGTATTTTGGAGAAAGAAGACTGCCTAGAGACGATCAACAATGTCATCCGACACAGTAATATTGAGCAACGTATAAAACCTAATTTTAGGCACTTGACGGCACCAATGGAAAATAGCATATCGAGGACCAAATTCAGAACTAAATACATTGAATAGACATTTCTACAAAAAAGGTATCAAATATGGCATTTTTTAACGTGAAAAAATGACACAGTACAACTTTAATATTAAACTTAGTTATACAAACAACAAAAACCAAAACTACCCAAATGAGTGTTAAACCGTGTTGAATGAACAACAGCAAAGAGCCACAGGCTCTGAAACCAAAAGTTACACCTAATTAGGTGTCAGCGCTGATAAAAGTGCGAGAGAGTAGCCGAGGCACAGTCTGAGGTGGCCGGTCTTCAGTCTGCGTCAAGAGATGGCCAACGGCTCTGCTGTCCTGACTGCCCTGGTAAACTCATTCCAGCACAGAGGGGCCAGAGCAGGCAGCAGACATGACTGGGAAGTACAGGCAAAGATTTTAGATATATGACAAGATACGCAACTGGCGCTTTTCCCCATTGGATTTTTTGTCCGCACAAGACGAAGTGATCAGGCATGCGCAGTAGTGTTTTCAGTTAGCTTAGCAACTAAAGTTACATAACATATGCTTAGAGTGGCGCACATCTGACGCGCTAGCCGGATTTAATGTTGGTTTTTGTTGGATAGTCAAAATCATAACGGGTTGTACGTAGTAGTACTGGGTCCTGACAACCTAGGCATATACAATCTAAAAAGAAAAGGGAGACTTTTGATTTTGTCTGTCTGAAAATGACCCGTTTAGCGAACTGTTTTGAAAAAAATGTATTGACCGCCAGTCATTCAATGAGCGCCTGTTGTCTGTCTAATAAGTTCCAAGTGCGGACGTTCCAGACCCGAAGTTGGACCTCTTGCTCCGCTTACCCTCTTTGGTACAGGCTCGTAGAGGGGGAGGAGCCAGACATCCCAAGGTTGCAGAACAGAAGGGTCTGGCTAGTGTGTTTGGTCTGAAGGTATAAAGGGGCAGTCCCCTTGGCAACCTGGTAGCACCGAGGTTTTAATGTTGATGTGTGCGGTGATGGACAGCCGGTGGAGGACTGTGAGGAGAGCGGTGCTGCGAGAGTGTTTTTGGAGGTTGTAGGCCAGGCGATCAGCAGCGTTCTGGCTGAGCTGCAGAGCCAAGCAGGCCAGTGAGGAGTGGGTTATAGCCTAAGCAGGAGAGGACTAGAGCCGGCTCACATACTGTATATGTACATATGTATCCTCACTCATACAACTCACGATAAACTTGAACCTGGGTGTATTTCATGAGTTCGTTATGAGAGGGGTTTCCACAGTGAGGGCTCTGTATGGCAGGTGACTCTCTGTTGACTTCTTACAGTAAGTGATTTAATCCAGGGCTTTGTCTCACGTCAAACTAATGGGGCTCTTGGCTTCCCTGGTAGGGGATGTATTTTTCATGAAAGATATGGATGGAGGACAGGTTGTGTTTAATCTTGTGGTCAAAGAGACAGCACAGGAGTCTGGAAAGCCTTTCCTCGCTATTCCTCTCTCTCTCTCTCTCTTTGATCTACGCCGTATTCCGTATACTGGAGGGATGTGGCCAAGAAGGAGAGAGAGCTTGTAACCTGGAGCGGTGGTACACTGCGGGGAGTTAATTTGCTCTTCCTAATCATTTTGGTACAAAGTCGTCTCTCTGTCAAAGCAAGTGACTCAGACACTCTATCAATTAATCCATCTAATATTGGTCTGGTATGATATAGACAGTCAGTTGTACTTTTACATATTTTTAATGACAGCTCTTTGATAATTGCAAGTAGGCTAGGAAAAGGAAAATAAGACTAATGTTATGTTCAAATAACATGCACTCATTCTAATATCCATTTATGCGAAAGATGCTATATATTTCATTATAATTTATTGGTGGCGCTAGACATAAACCACCTTTTTTTTAACGGAAAAAAATTATTAAATGAAAACTCTGAATCCATGTATCTTGCAGACACGCCTCGTTTTCATCAAATCTCCACCCCACGCGCGTATATATTGGAGAGACGCTTAAATCTGAATGTCTGAATCACAAATAGCTTAAGCTATGCAGAATTTCGGGAGTAAGTCTCATTTGCTGCACGTGAATATTATCTCAACTCTGAATCTGGCCCCAAGACTCACACACTTCTATGCACACACCTGTATGTTATCTATTTGTGTCCCTTTAAAGGCAATTCCAGGCAAGTCAATAACACTCACATCTTCATCTAATGCTTTATTTAAACAATTAGATTAAGCATTGAATGAAGATGAATGTTTTATTAAGCATTAGACTTTGAAATTGAATCAGCTACAGACAATATATTTGTATGTAAAGAGTAGATAGTGGCAGATAGCTAGCCCTGAAATGACCCTGTAATCACTGGAGACGCATAGTCTGCCAATGTTAGCATGGCTACTGGCTGTCCCTACACTAACCATAACGGCTGCGAAATGTTCTATTTTGTGTTCAGTAACTTTATTTAGTGGTGATTTGAACAAACTGAATTGTGTATCACTCTTGAATCATCGCTTGCTCGATCGGCCATTTGGCCGAGCAGTTTTACTTATCGGGCACATGGTTTTACTTGGTCTTGGTAATTGTAATTGTGAATCCCTGGAACTTATTGCTGGAGATCTTAGATGAACACAACTAAAATTGAATATTATTATTATTATTAGTAGTAGTAGTAGTAGTTAATCATAATCCTAATTATAATCATAATGTTAGTTCTTACAGTAATGTTTTTCAAAATAATCCTATTTTGATATCGCCCACTGTGTGTAGTAGGCAGATATATATTGTGTTGCCAGTGTAATACAGCTTATTTGTCCGTAGGAGCATTGAGAGCTTCTCCTCATTTGGAAGCATTCGTAAATTCTGAAAACCTGTCAAATCTGAGTCTGTTTTAACAGAGCATGATTTTCCCTTGTCTTTTATGTCTTTTGTGTGCCAAAAGTAAGTCTGTTACCTGTCTCTGTCTTCTTTGGTTTGATTGCTTGAGTGCAGCTGATAGTCTGTTGGCAGCCAGATCTGCCTGTTTTAACAGCCAGCATTGTGCTTAGCAAGTCTGTAAATTGTCAGGTTTTTGTTTTTTTTCGTGGTTGTTTTTCAGGACGCTTAGATAATCAGGCAGAAGTGTAGTGCTTGCCTGGCAGCAGTCAAGTGCACTCCATGTTTTTTCCTCTACGGGCTTCAACAAGGGATACATTTTGCCTTGTGGTCTGATAGTTGGGTGTAATTATGATTATATAATTTACTATAATTTGTGTGTTTGGATTTTGGTGAGGTTACGTGATGTCAGTTGATTTAAGAGCTTTGAGCCTGAGCAAAAGCTGCCTAATTTTATTGTAATAATAATCGGGGGAGGGGTTTCTGATGTAGCCAACATTAATTGATTGTTTTTAATGAGTTATATTGTTAGCTGCTGTAGCGTCGAGTTACACAATTTACAAATAAGTGGGAACCATATTTTAACTCCTGTAAAATATCCCAAGTGCAGACAAAAGTCTGTGCTTCACTGGCAGGACAAAACAGAAGGGACTGCGGGACGTTATCACTGGTTTGCAAAACTTTTGAACACAAAATGTCACTATTGTATATTTATATCATAACAGTTACAGAAGATGATCTAGTATACTCATCTGGTTCCTTTGCATGATGCACTCTCTTTGGGTTTGTGAAGATCACTCACTCGCTCACTCACTGTCACTCGCTGTCACTCACTCACTCACTCACTCACTCACTCACTCACTCACTCTCTCACTCACTCACTCACTCACTCACTCACTCACTCACACACTCACTCACTCACTCACTCACTCACTCACTCACTCACTCACACTCACTCACTCACTCACTCACTCACTCACTCACTCACTCACTCACTCACTCACTCTCACTCTCTCTCCTAGCCTCTTCATTCCTGAAGCAGACTCTTGAAGGTGAATATCCGAAGCTTCTGCGACTGTACAACGAGCTGTGGAAGAGACTGCAGCAGTACAGCGCCAGCATCCAGGGGGCACTGACGAGCAGCGGGGGTCTGGACCTGCCCATGGAACTCGCTGCCTCTGACCTGGAGTCCCAGAACCTGTTCATGCAGGCCAAGCTGGACTATGAGTGAGTGTGGATGGGGTCTATGCTGGATTTATAAACCCATGGTACTTGTTCATAAGAGGTTATAACTGGCTTAATTGCATAATCTTCAGGTACATTCAGATTATGAGATCTGGTACATGTTTGGTTTACAGCACTTGGGTTATAAGAAGAAGTAACTGGCTTTCCCCCAGATCTTTCATATCCCCTTTGAAGAATTTGGTTTTGAACCACTACTGTCTGATTTCAAAGACTCTGTACTGTGCATTGACTTATGATATAATATCATTATATAATGGAAAATACATTTTCAAAATAGCCAGTAAAAGGGGTACATGTGGGAATATGAAATCTAATTTCCCTCATTTATATGTATTGCTATTATTTAATTAGTTGGCAGATGCACTGAACCAGAGCAAATTACAGAGCATTTCATCTGCAGTAAAAATGGGCATGTACACTACAGCCATCTGCATAACCTGTAAATACATCAACATGAACCCTCAAAAAATGTCAGGTTTTATGGTGTAGGTTCCAGCTGTCATCGTAAAACCGCTTTAAGTTGCTCAGATCACATTCCGGTGATGAATACAAGTTCCACCAACCGCCTTCCTCAAGCTCCGGTTTCTCTGGATAACAGATCAATCTCGGAGTTCGGTCTGAATTGCCGCCCTCATAAAAACGCAAAGTCCTGATGAATAACAAGCGAAGAACTAAACGCTTGCTCTTCATCTTCTTTAGCAGCTCTGGTCTTCCAGAGTGCGCCCCACAGTGAGACGGTGCTCGCCGATGAGAAGTGTCATTAATACACTAGCTGTCACGCCGTACTCCACAAACCTCCTGTAGATATTTGTAATGCATAGCAGTAAGGCAGTGCGATGTTGCGGATCTCCAAGCACTTCAGAAATATTCCCAGAAAAGCTCTTGTGAAGACGTCTTTCTGAAATTTGTTTGTTGTTGCTTTTTGTTTGTTGCTGTGTTTTTGCCGTGTGTCAGTTGAGGCACCGGTGGGAGGGGGTGACTTTCTTTTTAACTTTTAGTTTTTTTTTGTTGGAATGAATGCAAAAAAGAGTTGAGAGTGTATGATTGTGTGTCCAACACAACAGAGCATGCCTTCTCTCTGTGAAGTCTCAGAGTCAGGATAAGAGTGAGAAAGAGGTAAGACTTCTTTCATTACTAGGGGTAGCTGCTACGTTATGGGAAGGATGTGCTTTGTCTTATCTGTTCTGTAGTTACTTCGATGCACTTATTGTATGTCGCTTTGGATAAAAGCGTCTGCTAAATGACTGTAATGTAATGTAAAGAGATGCTGCTTCCTGCAGTTATTTATTTGTATAGCACATTTTATAGAGATCTGTCACAAATGCACTTTACAGAGAAACAGAAGGCAAATTGGGCAGAAACCAGGCCTGAACCCCCAAAAAGCAAGCAAGTGAGGTAAAAACGTCCCGGTGGGAAGAAAAAAACTTAAACGGTGGCGAGAAAAAACTCCCCCAGAGGGAAGAAATCTCGGGAGGAACCCAGCTACAGAAGGGAGCCCGTCCTCCGCTAGCCGGCCCGGTGTTAAATAAGGGTAGAATGGTTGGTAACAGAAATAGAATAAGGGATCTATCACAGCACATATTCAAATGGATTGAGCAGGCTACATTCTGAGGTATTAAACTAGCTGATAAAGGAGGTCCAAATGAAGTGATGTATAATGTGCAATTCAGAGGGATGGGGTGTTGCATCCGGGCTCCAGGTTGCGTCGAGGCGTAGGCTTGAACCAGGGTAGGGACATGTCTGGAGCGGTCCACAGACTCAGGGCGTGGGAGGGGCAGGGAAAGGGAAAAAAGAAAGAGAGAAGGAGGAGGTTAGGCACTATAGAATTAAGAGAGTAACAATTGCAAATGTGGAGGCCAGAGTGTTAATATGGAAAGACCCAGGGCACTATTCTATAGAGTAGAATAGAATAGAATAACTTTTATTTTTCTGTTAGGGAACTTCAGCTGTAGCCACCAGAAACAACAAAAAAGACATAGACAGTGGGGCAGACCCACAACACACAAACAAATGTATCAATAAAGACATTCAATAGAATCATTGCATTAATCAAACTAATTAAGTGAATTAAAGTGGAATAGCCTACAGCCAAACGTCATGATTAAAAAATAGCCCGCGCTGTCCCGAGATGTCCCGTGTTATCAAGCAGTCCAACACACAAACTCCGCCTCCACGACTTTCCTCCATACACGCAGCGTTGCGATCTCTGTCCGCTGTCAACACGGAGCACCGACCTGCGTCAGCCTATGGCAGCGAGATGTAAAGAAAGGGGTGCACACAACCATGAGAGTGATCCTGGACGGACAGTACCCCACAAGGCAAAGAACAGCAAACCTGTGCGTTCGCATGTAGGAGCAGGGCAACAGCACAGTCCGTTCAGCTCACATAACAGCTCCATAGTCCTGATTTGACCTTCCCAGACATCTTTAACTATGGGATTGACTAAAGAGGTAAGTTTTGAGCCTTATAGAGTGTTTCTGTGAAGCCTGAACATATATTGAGCAATTGTTCCATTAGACAGGAGCTCTGTAGGAGAAGGCTCTGCCACCTATTGTAATTTTAGATGTACAGTGAGCATTATAGCAGTGATAATTAATTGGACAGTGACACATTTTTTTGTTATTTTGGTTCTGTACTCTAGCACTTTGAGTTTGAAAGGATACAATAACAATGAGGTTGAAGTGTTTTCATTCATATCGGATGAACCGTTTAGAAATTATATAACTTTTTGTACGTAGTTCCCCCCCCCCATTTATTATACATTATGTTAAACTGTCCAATATTTTTTGATGCCTGAAAATGGGGGGGGGGGGGGACTATGTACAAAAGGTTCTATAATTTCTATACGGTTCATCCAATCTGGATGAAAATACCCTCGAATTAAAGCTGACAGTCTGCACTTCAACCTCATTGTCATTGTATCTTTTCAAACTCAAAGTGCTAGAGTACAGAACCAAAATAACAAAGAAACGTGTCACTGTTCTTTAAATAGCCAGCACCTTGTGAACAAAGTCATCTTGGAGGAGAGCTCAGAGTAAGTAACTCTGGAGCCAAACCATTTAAAGCTTTATACATTCAAATCTTGTAGTCCTAAAATGAACAGGCAGCCAATAAAGAGATTTGAGCACTGGACTGATATGTTCACATTTCTTAGTTCTCGTAAGTGCCATAGCGGTTGCGTTCTGTACAAGCTGGAGACGTATCGCTTCACCTCAGGAGCCCCTAGATTAAGGAGGCGTCCATCCAGACTCGAGGGGAAAGGGCTTTTGGACAGAGGAGCCTCAAAAGGTTCCCCACCGACCGAGCATTCTCACATCCATAGAAGGAGAGGAGATATCGATTAACTCAGC
The DNA here is from genome assembly GCA_022702515.1 of Ilyophis sp. 1 JC-2022. Classification (NCBI taxonomy): domain Eukaryota; kingdom Metazoa; phylum Chordata; class Actinopteri; order Anguilliformes; family Synaphobranchidae; genus Ilyophis; species Ilyophis sp. 1 JC-2022. The sequence goes on along the minus strand of CM040404.1, from coordinate 87,486,348 downwards.
CTTGCCAAATGAGCTTGGCCATGTGATCAGACCTAATGAGGCGATCCCTGTCGGGGGGCTGGGGGCTGGGGGTTGGGGAGGGTTTTGGCCAGGGCCTTTTTGTCCGACTCTTTAACCTTGTAATTATGCAGAGTGCTCTGTGCAAAATTGCTTTTTCATGGAAGGTTCTCCAATGTCCTCGGAGAAATAAACAAAGATCCCTATTACCCTCTTAGCTCTTTCAAGATGAATTTTTGTGAATTTTTACACATGGCTGAAATTGCATCACATTATTTACTTGGATTATTAGTTTAAAAAGGTTAATTATTTTCCCAATTATCCAGAATTTCCTACGTGCATCCCGTCGTAATTATTGTCCATGTATGAAGCAAAATGGGTCAAGTTGCTGCCTTCAAGGGCACAAAAGTGTCTAACCCAGGATTTGGACCTATAAACATAATGGCTTCAAGAACCGGCTTCTGCTACCCGTGGTTCTACACTGGTGTGCACCAGTGAAACCGCATGTGCCGTGTTCGTCGTAAAGATAAGCTGCCCCTCAAACTGAGCTTTCTCAATGAATAAATCATTTTACGAGGTTGTCCCCGTTCATTGTTATGCAGGGAAGTAAAAATCCCACGTTTTGTTATTGACATGTAATTTATACCCGCACAATGGATTTGTTAGTTTAAATGTGTGCCTGAAGCCCTGCACTGTCGTAATAATGAAGCCCCTCAATGTGTTGCTCTAAGTGTCTTTTAGAACAGTATCTGACCAAGGCATGAAAACACAAAGCTAGGTACTGTCCTTTGCCTGAAGATAGGACAAACATGCTTGTCCTTAGGAGGAGAAACATTTAAACAAAGTCCACAGGCACCGTGCTTGTAGGAGTTTATTTTTGCATCTCAGTACGTGTCAGTACGTGTGTGATGTAATGCTTGGCTTTGGAAGCAGTGCTGTGTTTGTGAGAAGGTCTATTTCTAGAGCTCCAAGCTGTCGTGGGGGTAAGGTATGGCTTGTGACATGGAAGGCAGTAGTGAACGGAGGAGGCTGGCTGCCTCGATGCATTTGTTCATCTGCTCCTTCGGGCGTCTCTGGGGCCAGCGCTGAGCCCGCTTAAACCCCGCGGTATCATTGCCGCCTCCTTATTGCTCGCGCGGGGCAGAATGCCGTTATCACCTGTCGTTATGTTATGTCGTGAGGTAACCGAGTCGGCTCGTCTGCTGAGCGTTTCTGGGACGAGCTCCGCCGGAAAGCAGTCGGGCCGGGACTCGTAAATCGGAGCCCACGTCGAGTTATCTCTCTTCTTCTCATTACGCGTCATGCCGGTTTCCGCGGGTCTGCTCCCTGTAAATACATGAAGTAAACATCGCGTTTGTGTCTGTGTTTGTCTCCCCAGCCCAGAGAAGGCCCTGAAGGACTCCCTCCAGTCCTATGAAGCAGCCTACCTGTCTAAGTCCCTGTCCCGCCTGTTTGACCCCATCAACTTGGTGTTCCCACAGGGGGGGCGCAACCCCCCCTCCACCGATGAGCTGGAGAGCATCATCAAAACAATAGCCAGGTACTGGCACCTGCACCCTTATGTGCGAGCACATGTGTATAACCCTTGTCATATAGACTGATACTGTAACGCCTGTATCAACCGGCAAGTGCTGTGCTATTGCCATCTACTTAAGAGCAGCTTGTGTATAATTATGTCCTCACCTACTGTATATACAGTCCTAATAAACACTACACTACTCCACTGTGCCCATCTTTAGACAGGTAGTTTACCACACTAGTGGTTGGTGTACTGCTACTCCCATACTGATAGATCACAGTAGTGTTCCCTCAACTCCCTACCTAAGGCTAGGTACTATACTGCTGCCACCTTATCTGTTGGCAAACTTGGCGTGTAACACTACCCTTTACTGCATTACCAGTGAGTCATGTGCTTTACCATTGTCTAAAGTAGTAGAACTACACTTCCCAACAGAGCCGGGTTGTGTGCTATTGACCCTTACGAATAGACAGGTAATGTATCGGTACCTGGCTCTGGCGGCTGAATACTGCCATTGTGCTTTGTGAACAGCTTTTAGGTTCTGAGGCAAAGTAATCCACATTATTACTGAGGGGGACAATTTTGGCTGCTTCTAACATTGGAGGGGCTGTGTCCCTGCCCAGCCTCTTATGGCCCTGGGATTGGCTGCTTCCCTTCCTGTGGCCCTGTACATTACTGCTTTTTTATCTGCAGACATGCATGTAGTGTAACACCTTAAACCTTACCTACTGCGTTATTAAACGAGCCAGCTGAGTAACTAGTCCCGTCACATGCAACCATCCTCTCACGAATTAAAGCTAATGGCTCAGCTAATGCACGCCAGCTCTTGGCTCAATGCCTGGGGCTGGCCTGCAGATCGAAACCCCCCGATCCCCCACTGTTTGATTGAAGTTGCATACCGGCAGGCCCAATTGCTGCTTTTGTAAAGTCTGCGTGTTAAAGCGCCAATCTGCAGCCCTTTAAAACACGGTCCAGAAAGCGTCCGTTGCGCTTTGCAGGGTTGCGGGATGCTGTAAGATGAGATGTGTGATTGAAACTGCCCTTTAGCATGAGGAAAGGTTGAAGTCTCTCTCTCTGCAGTTCATTGTATTGCCCTTGCAACGATCATTCATTTTTAATTTGACAAAATGAAGACGTATCACGTCATGGCCATATATAATGCTGTATCTTGATACTACCTCCTGTGTGCATAATGAAAAGGGCAATTTGGTTACACTTGGCGTACTGCCTCTTGATACACTTTCATATATACTTGTATCCTATATACTTAGTAAATACAATCTCTGTGAGAGCTCTGCATACATTACATTATGTCTGTGCGTTCATAATCCTTATTTTCATATATTTAATAGTACTTTCATATGGGTAAGTAAGTAATGTGTAATTACACTGAGAGCACAGTGTATAATTAAAAGTGTGAACAAGGCTGACGGACTCTGACGCGAGTTTTTGGCCGTGTGGTTTTTCTCCTCCTCAGTGAACTGAATGTGGCAGCGGTGGATCCGGTCCTCACCCTGGCTGTGGCGAAGAACGCTGCCAAGACCATCCAGCTGTTCTGCGTGAAGTCTGAGCAGCTGGTGAGTTTCTGCACAGCTGGACAGTCTCTGGTTTTACAGTGTCTGTGAAGTTTATGCTCTGTTGGTGACTTTCCGAGAAGCTGGTGAGATTCTGCTAGTGAGCCTGCTGGTTTTTGAAAAGGGAAACCATCCTGACAAGGAGCTCAGGAGGTAGAGCGGGTCGTCCGCTGATCGCAGGGTTGGCGGTTCGATCCCCGGCTCCACCTATCCACGTGTCGAAGTGTCCTTGGGCAAGACACTGAACCCCAAATTGCTCCCAAGGCTAGCGCCTTGCATGGTGGCTGCCGCCATTGGTGTGTGAATGTGTGTGTGAACGGGTGAGTGAGAGGCCTTTGGATAAAAGCGCTATATAAGTGCAGTCCATTTACCATTTACCATATCGTCACCTTCTTAAAATAATCGCCTAAGTCATATTTTCAAGTTTTTCAGAAAACAGAATAAACTGAACCAAATACAGAATATATGATATTTGTTAATCATTTCACACAAAAAGGGTATATCAATAGATGACTATTGACTTACAAATAATGCTGTCTGTCAATTATGTAACATAAGAGGATTAAAGACTAAATAACTACACAACATTTATAGCCTAGCCAAATATTGTAGTAAACATTATCACTTACCATTCGGGGACGAGTCCAGAATCATGGAAATGACTTCATTTATGTTGATTTTCTTTGTGCATCTTGAAGCAGCCGCCATATTAATAACTTGTAAAAATGCCAAAATTTATTGTGACTTAGGCAAACATACAAACAGCCTAAGAGCACTCTTGACTTAGGCGATTACATTACCGGGGTAAAACAGCATGATCCTTTCAATTAAGGATCTAGGCAACTTTACCAGAGGTGGCCAGCATCATGAAGAGCTGATTTAAGCAAAAATCTCATGTTCCTCAAAAAATGACTTAGGCGATTATTTTAAGAAGGTGACGATATGTTATGTAAGCTTTCAGCAGTTACCACGTGTCTGGAGTTATGGGGCTCCCTGTACTACAGTTACCAGGTGTTTTTCGTTAGTATTTTCCAATGGGAGGAAGTAATTGAGAATAGCAGAGCTGAGCAAAGCTGGTTGTTCTTTTGCGACTGTGGTTTCCGATGAGGCGATTAATTTAAGCGTCAGCTTTCATTATCATCTCTATCTGACCGGCAATATTATTTGCTTTCAAATTATTGCAGCAGTTGTTGTCTAATAATTGCAACTCAAAGTGTGTTTGGTTTCTGCTTTTTTAAAAATTCATATTTACACACAGGAATTTTCCAACCTCCTAGTAGCAGCTGGATAGCTGATGCCATTTTCTTAAATTTCAATATCCCCTCGTTCACACGCAGACGGACACCAAACCGGGTTAATGACTTGGTGCACTTGATGTAGTGCATGACTCTCTACAATATTCATGTCATGCTGCTTAGAAAGTGCAGGTTAGCTCTGCCATTCCAGTTTAATTGAGTAACTGTTTGAAACAAGTAGCAGGGATGTCCAAGCCTGGGTCATGAACTAATTACAGTATCAAACTAAAGTGTGATTCAGGTCGTGGTCCAAATAAATGGAACCCCCCACCCCCCCCAACTCACCCACCCTCACCCACATCTCAGGGTCACTAGTTTTAAGGACACGTCTCTTTATTGGCATTGTGGCGGGAACAGGCCTCCCAGTCCTCCCAGTCCTCCCAGTCCCAGAGAGCAGAGGCTGAATCCACTCACTTTCCACAGCTAGATTCCGCCTGTGAGTGCTTAGAGGGAATGGACTGTGATCCTCGCCTGCAGCTGTCAGTCAAATTTTTTAAATCTCTCATTTTTGCCTTCTCATTCACTTCTCTACTTTTTCCTCCCGTGCCCCGTCAGACAGACCGGCCTTCGCTCTGATGATCGCGGCAGGCCGCTGCCTTTGAGCGGGAGTCAGATAGCGCTGCCCTGGTGTCCTCCCAGGCAAGCTTGTGACTTGTGAAATCATGTGACCAAGCGCGCAAGCTGAAACACGGCGGCAGCTTTTTTTACATTACATCTTCCAGCCAACGCCAATGATGGCGTTGTGTGAATTTCTTTAGCTCTTGGGCCATATTAGTCTATCAGTGTGATATCTGGTCACGGTACTGCTTTTTCCCAGTTAACGGGAAAGTATTAAGTATTTATACAGATGTATACACATTATCACAAGCTCTCGAAATTAGTGTATAATTAGTGGGTAACGATCTGACAAATATGGCGCTTGAATTGCTTGTTTGTTAAACCTTGGGGGGTTTATTTAAAGTCCCGCCCTCCCCCGTGCACTCCCCTGCCCAATCCCAGTTTATTGGTTTCTCTGCCGCAGTACTTGTAATTTGAGATGTCCTTTGGAGCCCTTTGTACAACATATAAACCCCGTCGCTGCAATCGTCAGTTGGGCTGGTAAGTCTTAAAAAAAACGATTTAAAGGGCATTTGAGAAGGAAAGCAGCCGAAAGCCTGAATGTTCTTTTTTACGGCTCATTTTTAGAAGGCCTGGATGTTAAGCTACTCCTCTTCAGATAGAGAGAACGCCACGGAACAAGAATGCGCGCTGGTGGGGAACGAGAATGAGAACGCCAGCAAGTCATTACGCTCGTCCCGCACGGCAAACCCCTTCTGCTGGGTGCAGATTACGCAACGCACTCTGAACCCTTAATCCCAAATGAAATAGTCCTGCTTTGTGATGCAGAAACGTTGGTTTTCGGACGCGAGTTCAAGACAGCCGCCCCGGCTCTCCATTCCGTGAAGCCGCCTGTTTGCGGGCAGGGCGACCGGAGGGCTGGCGTGTCATTGAGTAAATAAATAAGTAAAGGCGGTAGTGTCACAAGGTCACATGTCACAAGCCTTCAGGGATTAGGGTTCAGTCACCCGGGCGCTGAAGTCCCACTTATAGCCTTATCTTATTTGCAGTATTACCTGTGATTCATTTGAACCTGTGACTGCAGAACAGTCTCTGTTGGAGTCTGTTTCTCTTTCTCCTGAAGGCACAGCTTTGTTTTTTCAGCCTTTCCTACACACCCAGAAACGAGGTGGCGCAGGGACACCTGTGTATTTGAGCAATCGCTTACTCTATGAGCGTTTTAATCAGTGCGTAGCTCCCCAGAAACCCAAGCCTTAGCTAGAGGTTGTACAGATTAGTGTCTGGCTCACACGAAAGCACGCAACCAGCGTGCTTCAATGAAATGTATTTTGGCTTCAGGAACTGCAGGTGTACACGGAATATTCACTTTACTATAAAGCATGTTTGATATGTTAGGTGTATTTAGTTTTTTGTATTATTATTTTTTAAATACCAGTGTTCTCAGCCACAGGAAGACCACTTTAATTTCTCTGCTCAGCTTTTGGTGTAGCCTGCCGGTTTATCTCACAAAAGCTGAGATTGATTAAGTCTGCCTAAATCTTCTTTAAAAGGGGAAAGCCAGTAAGTCTGCCTATTTCTCTCACAACAACTGAGGTCAAATGAGTCTACCCGTCTGGCCTGAATCTCTTAAATCTGAGATCGATTAAGTGTGCCTGCCTGCTCATCTCACAGAAGAAGTAAGTTTGCCCATTTCTTTTTGTCAGCACTGAGGTTGATTTTGTCTGCCTGTCTCTTATTAAAGCTGTGGTCGATTAAGTCTGCCTGTTTTTTGTTCAATTTAGGTTGATTAAGCCGGCCTATTCCTCTCATAATTTGTGAGAGCTGAAGTTTTATTAAGTCTGCCTATTTCTCTTCTAAAAGCAGGGGTCGATTAAGCCCGCCTCCTCTTAAACATGGTAATGTGGTGTAGTGCTGGGGGAGCCGGGAGCCCAAAGGTAGCAGGCTGACTTCCCTGTTGGGGCACAACCAGTGTACCCTTGAGACAGAGCACTTAATCAAATTGCTCGAAAAACCAAGTAAGCTTCTCAAGTCGCCCAGGATAAGGCCGCCTCCAGAGGAAATAAATAAAATAAGCAGAAAGCTGAAGATGATTAAATCTGCTTGTTTCTCACATAAACGGCAAGGTCGATTGATTTTGCCCGTGTCCCAGAGCAGCGTGGGACGGGGCGCGTGCACGCCTCATGCTCTCGGTTCAGCCCACCCCGTTCTCCCCTTTAGAGGGAGCGGGATTGTAGCAGGCGGCTGATTTACTTTGCGCGCTTGTCCCCTTCAGCGATGATCGATTGAGTTTGCCTGAAAGCTGTATGTTCTCAAGCTGTTCTGCAGGGCCTAGTTTCAGGCCACAGCCTGAGTTGACCTGCTCTTTTCACGGTTCTCCTGAATTAAGTGCTGCATGTGTTTGTTTTGTATTATTAATGTGGCAATACCCATGCTTAATAGTTTTAAGTGCACACACACATACAGACACACACTTCACAGTCATGTATGCCAGCCCCTCACACAAACACACACGCATACGCTCACTCTCTCAGTAATGAACATATTGCATTAGCCTCTGCTTCCATAGATTCCCATCTCTCCTGACTGGCAGATTTCCTCTTCAAAGTGAAGGACAATCTTCATTGCAGTTGGATGGAGTTTGGGCCTTGTTCAAGAGTTAAAGGTTTTGTTTAAATCCAGGCATCTGAACATGTTTCTGTTAGAAGGACCCCAGGGATAGAAGCAAATTACAATCATAATATTAATTACATTTTTTAATGAAGCCATAAAACTAGTCAGAAAGAAATAAGTTTGCTTGATTTTTTAAAAAAATCGTGTGCAACTGTGCTGCTGTACACTGTGTTGCCTATGCTGCTGTGGTAGTGTGTTGCTGTACACTGTGTTGCCTATGCTGCTGTGGTAGTGTGTTGCTGTACACTGTGTTGGCTATGCTTCTGTAGTGCTGTGCTACTGTACACTGTTGGCTATACTGCTGTAGTGCTGTGCTGCTGTACACTGTGTTGGCTATACTGCTGTAGTGCTGTGCAGCTGTACACTGTGTTGGCTATACTGCTGTAGTTCTGTGCAGCTGTACACTGTGTTGGCTATACTGCTGTAGTTCTGTGCAGCTGTACACTGTGTTGGCTATACTGATGTAGTGCTGTGCTGCTGTACACTGTGTTGGCTATACTGCTGTAGTGCTGTGCTGCTGTACACTGTGTTGGCTATACTGCTGTAGTGCTGTGCAGCTGTACACTGTGTTGGCTATACTGCTGTAGTTCTGTGCAGCTGTACACTGTGTTGGCTATACTGATGTAGTGCTGTGCTGCTGTACACTGTGTTGGCTATACTGCTGTAGTGCTGTGCAGCTGTACACTGTGTTGGCTATACTGCTGGAGTGCTGTGCAGCTTTACACTGTGTTGGCTATACTGCTGTAGTGCTGTGCTGCTGTACACTGTGTTGGCTGTGCTGCTGTAGTGCTGTGCTGCTGTACACTGTGCACTGTGCTGCTGTAGTGCTGTGCTGCTGTACACTGTGTTGGCTATACTGCTGTAGTGCTGTGCTGCTGTACACTGTGCTGGCTGTGCTGCGGTAGTGCTGTGCAGCTGTACACTGTGTTGGCTATACTGCTGTAGTGCTGTGCTGCTGTACACTGTGTTGGCTGTGCTGCTGTAGTGCTGTGCTGCTGTACACTGTGTTGGCTGTGCTGCTGTAGTGCTGTGCTGCTGTACACTGTGTTGGCTGTGCTGCTGTAGTGCTGTGCTGCTGTACACTGTGTTGGCTGTGCTGCTGTAGTGCTGTGCAGCTGTACACTGTGCACTGTGCTACTGTGCTACTGTAGTGCTGTGCTGCTGTTCAGGCTAGATCAGAGGGACACGCATCCAGAACAGGGGGGCTGATGATACTTCCCACCCTCCCCGCATCACAGACATGAGGATCATTTTACTCTCGAGTGGAGTGATGGGGGCCAGATGCGGCCCACTCACAGCTCCTGGCGATCCACCTTGAGGGGGAGCAGGGTTATTTCACTCATGATTAGAGCTGAGACCAATGAGGCTGTCATTAATAAACATCATAATTACGGAGGCCGGTACGAAGACGGCAGATTAATTTGAATTCGCAGCGGTGTCCCTCCTGTTGCAGATGGATTTCGCTTCTCATTTCGACTTGCTACCCTTGGCAATTTTGCCTCATTTGCAAAGTTGGTCCAGCTGAGACTGCGTGTCTCACACAGAGTTTTTATCTGGAAGGACACTGCCTGCACAGTGCTCCGCCGCGCAATCAAAGCTTTTTTTTCTATCCGTGTAAAAATAAAAAAGTTTAATAAGCGTAGGTGTGGGAGCGTGCCTGCCCCTGCTTTGCATCGAGTGCATTTATTTTGATCTTTTCCAAGCGGTGGAGATAAATATGCATTCAGTTGCAGTACAGCAGTGGACAAACAATGAGACACGACAGCTGTTTGCTGAGAAGCAGCAGAGCAGTTAAATGTGAGCTTAGCGTTTTCTCCGAGAGGAACGAAGCGCGCCACCCGCCATTTTAACAGCTCCGTGCAATCAAACGCTCAGGGCTCAGGCGTCAGGTTGCTGAGGGAGCTCCGCCTACTCTCAGAGCAGCACATATCGCACGCATGCACGCTCCCGCTATTAATCGCCGCCCGCCAGCCCCTGACGCGCCGTACGCTCCTCGGTTAAAACTGGCCCCTGCGTAAAGCCCGTCTCCCCTGCCAGGCTGGGGTTGTAGGCTGAAGGCAGCCAGGGAGGGTTGCCTTTATTTACTCTGTGGTGTTTGAGGGTCATAGGTCGGCCGTTGCAGCTCTCGGCGGTGATTAATGAAGGCCTGCTATGTTCTTCAAAGCAATCACGGCAGCCGCGTCGGCTCACAGATCGAATGCAGCTTGTATTTAGGGGACTGAGGCGAACTCTGGATTGATTTTCCAGAGTGAGTGTGTGTGTTTGTGTGTGTGTGTGTGTGTGTGTGTGTGTGTGTGTGTGTGTGTGTGTGGTGGGGTGGGGGTGTTGTTTGGTACGGAGGGAGGGGCGATGGCGGTACAGGTGTAATGAGGGTAACTCTGCTGACCTATATAAAACCTTGGTTTAAGGCCTGTAGGAGATTGTGTTCGCTTGTCGTCCCAAAGCTCCGCAGTGGTTCTCGGTCCAGAGACATTACTCAGATGATGGCTGATGGCCACCACGGTTTAGGGTTTTTGATTGCGCCACCAGTCAAAGGGACGCCACGGTTACCGCCCTCTTTATTTCTCTTGTCTGTCTGATCATAACCCAGTTTTCCCTCAGTGAAATCCCAGTTCCGATTTACCCATGTACTTGTGCTAGATATCAGCGCATTTCTCTGTGCACACATGTATGATGAGGTGATAATTAACTGTTGCCATGCCATTTTTAGATTGTTGCCATGGCACCCGTACAAAGTGCTCTACAATGTTTTTTTTTTGTTTTTTTTCTCTCTCTGTGATTTTCCCATTTTTTTGACACGCTCTCACCTTTTAAAATGGAAATTCAAGACATATGGTTTCCCCAGAAGTAGCTTATTTTTTCTGTTCTTGTGAAAATTTTTTCAGCTTATTTTCCTCATTGCTTGTGCAGATTAGATAGAAGTCAGCGTTGGGATGTGGACGCGCAGCGCTCTCATGAATGCAGGGGGTGAGAGGGAGGAATTAATGGGGGACAGAGACAGTAAGCCGTCTCTCCTGTCCCCCAATGGGCAGACGCCTGCAGGTAGCATGGAAGGGGATGCAGCATATGAGCTGTTTTTTCCCCAGAATCCTCTCTGGTCTCCCCTGAGAAAGAGAACTGCGGGCCTTCTCAGGCCAGCCACACTGGCATACACTGACATATGGAGGGCCCAGTCCCTGCAGGGGATTGGCCTCACTCTGGCCATGAGGTGACCATCTGACCGTCTGCTGAGCTTTCCCTCGCCTCTCTTCTTCACTTTTCTTGTTTTAAAAAAAAATTATTTATCATGTCTGGTGTTGACTGCAGCTGTAAGACCCAGCTTCTGTCCCTCTCTCCACTCATCGACTCACTCACTGACCAAGTGTAGTAGCAAGGCTTCTCCACTAGAGGCACTGATGTAGACACTGTGAGGAGTGCCTGTTCAGTTAGTGTGACTCCAAGCCCTCTCTCTCCTCCACAGCTGTGCACACAGGGCGATGCCAGCCAGGTCATCGGGCCGCTGACGGAAGGCCAGAGGAGGAACGTGGCCGTGGTCAACTCCCTGTACAAGCTGCAGCAGGCAGTGGGGAAGGTATTTGTCCATCTCGTCTGTTTTTTTTACCAGTCCAGTCCGACACATAATTAAAGCATATACATGGAAGCTAGTGCTCTGATGAAAGCACAAAAACAATAGTACTTAATAACAGTTTTTTTTTTTTTGTTTTTTTTCAAAAGATCATACAAAATGGAGTAAGATAATCACCTGGTAGACGACTGTAGGACTGACAGATGAGCATTTAACGTTATGAGTCATTACTTTACATTTTATTTGTTGGGTGGTAAGTCCAACTAAAGTACTCACTCTCAATACAGTGACGTGTCCTGTTGCCCTGGACCTAATACGGTAACTGCAAATAACACTATTTTTGTGCACAACATGCAATGTTGTGCCCAAAGCGTCTCTAAAAAAATTTATTAAAATTGGTTTGATTTCAATCAATTGTTCATTTCACAAGCATTTATACTGCAGAATCTATGATGAACAGCTGATGTGTATGCAGTAAGCATGCCCTGGTTGTTGGCACGGAGAATGCAAAGTAAACGTATCCACATTTGCGAATAATCTGCTTCCATGGCCAAATTCTGCGCACGTTTGCGAAGTAAAGAAAAATAATGCTACCACAACATTAATCAGACAATATAATTAGCTACTGATATGTATAATTCAGCTAATTCATTTCTTCATTTCTAATTGAGCAAAAATAAACTAAATGTATACAGTGTACTTATTTTTGAATAGAGCAGCATGAGTGCAGATGAGAACCAAAAATCCAAAAGTTTTATAGACAACGTACTGGACATTGCCGTTTTCCCCTGTCGGCTGACCAGTATTCTAGGTACTACACATTATCCTAAATTAGCCTTTTCTTGTCTGAATGTCACCATGTTCAATCAAGCCGATCTACTCCCCGGCCAACCTAATTAATGACAAAGCCAAAGGCAGTGCAAGCACAAGTCTACCTTCTGTGCCGTTGGTGATTAATCAGGTCTGATGTTTGTTGAGGGGAGAGACCAGGCTTGTTTTGGATGTGTGCAAGCCAGCATGGAAGGGACAACATTAGAACAGATTGTACAGCCTTCAATGGGGATTGTACTGGGGTTCACCACTGTGCTGTAACCTCAAATCATATCCATACTCACTCGATGAAGCAAAGAGGAAAAGCACTTGCAGAAGTGGTGGTGGGGGGAAGTGGGAGGGGGGGGGGGGCTGGGAGAAGCAGTCACAGTTTGTTTTATTAAAAATACATGTCTTTTTTCTGGACAAATTATTTTTTTCCTTCCAACGCTTTGATGATTAATAGCCTAATGAAATGGAATTACCCTTGTGGTGAAATATTTAGAAGGTGAGGTTATCACAATTTTTAATTTCGGAAGGTGGAACTGCAATATCGCGCAGTGAGGGGCGGGGGGGTAGCCGGGCAGGGAGCGCGTAGGTGAGCGATGATATTGGACACCCGGGACACTCTCTTCCTCAGCTGGGCGATTACTGCTTTGTGGAGCCAGGAGGGTAGGTCACAGCTTTCATTTGGCTCGCAGTGCGCACCGTATAGTTTCAGAGAGCGTGCCTGTTAGCCAGACGGTACGGTGCGTTTATGGAGAAGGTGGGGTGGGCTGGACTGACCCCCTCCATCTGTTCCCTTGTCACTGTTACGCTGGTGAGCCATTCAACCAAGACATGCAAGCACACACAGTGCAGCTGTGTGCACTAAAAACTGACTCTCTCTCTCACATGGGCACAGGTATATTTTTAATGTTCGCTGGGGAGTCTTCTACTGAGGAGGAACAGTAGATAACATTTGAACCTAATTCCTTTTGGAGCCATTTTATTCTGCTGTATTGGCAGTCAAAGGTTTTGTAATAAAGTTGATGTGACTTTAAGGACTTGAATGTGTTTCCGGTGGACTGCCTGGATGTGACCTCTCTGATGTGACCTCTCCACAATGTTGACCTCTTTGATGTGACCTCGCTGTGTTTCACAGGTGATCTCTGGGATGACCTCGTTCCCTCCGGCCGCAGAGCAGTTGCTCACTTCTTCATTGGAGGTACTTTTCTCATTTTCCCTCTACTACTGACACTTCCTCTCACATTACTATTGATGCCACCTCTCACTGAACCACTGACACCACCTCTCACTCTACCACTGACACCACCTCTCACTCTACCACTGACACCACCTCTCACTCTACCTCTGACAACACCTCTCACTCTACCACTGACACTACCTCTCACTCTACCTCTGACACCACCTCTCAATCTACCACTGACACCACCTCTCACTCTACCACTGACACCATCTCTCACTCTAGCACTGACACCACCTCTCACTCTACCACTGACACCACCTCTCACTCTACCACTGACACCACCTCTCACTCTACCACTGACACCACCTCTCACTCTACCACTGACACCACCTCTCACTCTACCACTGACACCACCTCTCACTCTACCACTGACACCACCTCTCACTCTACCACTGACACCACCTCTCAATCTACTACTGACACCACCTCTCACTCTACCACTGACACCACCTCTCACTCTACCACTGACACCACCTCTCACTCTACCACTGACACTACCTCTCACTCTACCACTGACACCACCTCTCACTCTACCACTGACACCACCTCTCACTCTACCTCTGACACCACCTCTCACTCTACCACTGACACCACCTCTCACTCTACCACTGACACTACCTCTCAATCTACTACTGACACCATCTCTCACTCTACCACTGACACCACCTCTCACTCTACCATTGACACCACCTCACTCTACCACTGACACCACCTCTCACTCTACCACTGACACCACCTCTCACTCTACCACTGACACCACCTCTCATTCTACCACTGACACTACCTCTCAATCTACTACTGACACCATCTATCACTCTACCACTGACACTACCTCTCACTCTACCTCTGACACCACCTCTCACTCTACCACTGACACCACCACTCAATCTACCACTGACACCACCTCTCACTCTACCACTGACACCACCTCTCACTCTACCTCTGACACCACCTCTCACTCTACCTCTGACACCACCTCTCACTCTACCACTGACACCACCTCTCACTCTACCACTGACACCACCTCTCACTCTACCACTGACACCACCTCTCACTCTACCACTGACACCACCTCTCACTCTACCACTGACACCACCTCTCAATCTACTACTGACACCACCTCTCACTCTACCACTGACACCACCTCTCACTCTACCACTGACACCACCTCTCACTCTACTACTGACACCACCTCTCACTCTACCACTGACAGCACCTCTCACTCTACTACTGACACCACCTCTCAATCTACTACTGACACCACCTCTCAATCTACCACTGACACCACCTCTCACTCTATCACTGACACCAGCTCTCCCTCTACGATTGACACCACCTCTCACTCTACCACTGACACCACCTCTCACTCTACCACTGACACCACCTCTCACTCTACCACTGACACCACCTCTCACTCTACCACTGACACCACCTCTCATTCTACCACTGACACTACCTCTCAATCTACTACTGACACCATCTCTCACTCTACCACTGAAACTACCTCTCACTCTACCTCTGACACCACCTCTCACTCTACCACTGACACCACCTCTCACTCTACCACTGACACCACCTCTCACTCTACCACTGACACCACCTCTCATTCTACCACTGACACTACCTCTCAATCTACTACTGACACCATCTCTCACTCTACCACTGACACTACCTCTCACTCTACCTCTGACACCACCTCTCACTCTACCACTGACACCACCTCTCACTCTACCACTGACACCACCTCTCACTCTACCACTGACACCAGCTCTCCCTCTACGATTGACACTACCTCTCAATCTACTACTGACACCACCTCTCACTCTACCACTGACACCACCTCTCATTCTACCACTGACACTACCTCTCAATCTACTACTGACACCATCTCTCACTCTACCACTGACACCACCTCTCACTCTACCACTGACACCAGCTCTCCCTCTACGTTTGACACCACCTCTCACTCTACCACTGACACCACCTCTCAATCTACTACTGACACCACCTCTCAATCTACCACTGACACCATCTCTCACTCTACCACTGACACCACCTCTCACTCTACCACTGACACCACCTCTCACTCTACCACTGACACCACCTCTCACTCTACCACTGACACCATCTCTCACTCTACCACTGACACCACCTCTCACTCTACCACTGACACCACCTCTCACTCTACCACTGACACCAGCTCTCCCTCTACTACTGACACCACCTCTCACTCTACCACTGACACCAGCTCTCCCTCTACTATTGACACCACCTCTCACTGTATTGAAACTGTCACCACCTCTTACCACCGTGCCACTGGCAAAAGCTGTCACTGTTTTTGACTTAGCACAGCACACATTACAAACTCCACATCACTCAAGAACATAATATCTCAGTACTCAACAATACCTCTATAACATCTCCTGTGTATCGGCGCTGTTTACGTGTCTAGTGTACACCTAGACATTACACCAGATTCACACTGCGTATAGTGCTAAACCTGCACGGGGGATTGCACTGCAGTTTTCTGGCCGCGTCGAGCAGAAAGACAGATGGACGTGGATCTGCGGCGTCGCGTTGGGAAGGATTGCAGTAAATATCAAGCCGCACTGAACAGGTTCCCCCCGCAGCCGTTTTTACAGAGTGTTTTTTTTGTCCCCCTCTCTCCACCACCTCCCTCTCCTCCGCCCTCTTGCTTCAGGTTGATAATTCTGACCCCCGTCTCTGCGTTAGATTACCTATCAGAAGAGTAAACAGAGCCGTCTTTGTTTTTCTCTCTCCCGCACTGCGAGCACACAGTAATGTTCCAGAGAGGGGCCAGGTAGCGGGCCGGGGGTCTCTTGGGCTGCGTCGCAACCTACAGATTAAACGATTTGTCCTTTCGCCTCACACAAGAAAAAGAAGAAAAAAAAGAAATCCACTAAATTTCTCCACTATAGAGATTGACTTTCTCCAGATCATTATTGCTTCTCGGTTCATTTATTTTGTCTGTAGGTTTTTTTTGCTCCCTGTGCTTTTTTTTTTTATTGTTTCATGAATTGTTAAATCCCCACCACCTTGAATGGAACATTTAATGTTTTCAAAACCAATTTATACAGGGGTTCTTCGCTATACGTTGACCCAGTATCTGACGTTTCGCACTTACGTCATGAAGTTATTTATGACCATTTTCGCTTTATGTCGATTCAGACCCGCACTTACGTTGTTTCGTCCCAACTGCAACCAACGATGATGTCCGTAAAAATTTTAATATTAAAACGTGTTTAAGAATACAGTAATTATTGTTCTTTAACGTGTCAAGGTAAGACTGTAAAAATACGGAGAGAGCGATAGACTGATGTTGGGAATAGCGTACTGTATCATGAACTTAGGCAAGGCTAGTGTTCACTGGTTGGCTTAATGGCTGATGTAGAACCTCTTTTTTTTTTTGTTACCTGCACCAAAACCATTCATTAACCATTACACCACTCACACACACAGGTAAGGCTTAAGAACAGGAAGTAAATTGAGGGCACAATGTGAACTTCATCACAGGAGAGTTTTGCGGGCAGAAATCTGTGCGGACGATCTGTTTATCTCCCCGTTGCAGGGGATTTGCTGATGGACGCACACAGACATGAAGGAACTGGCCTATTGAGTTTAGATTGATCTCACGGGAGATTGAACACCGGATAGGCACATTGGAACCGGGGGGGGGGTTTGTGCAGCCCGCTCCTCTGACGGAGTGGACTGTCTGATGTGACACGCGTGTCGGGTAGCCGGATGTCACACGGGGCAGGGAAAAGGTCATCCTCTGAGTTAATTACACGTGGATCACAGGCGAAATGCCAGCCTATCCGCTGTTCAATAGCAATTCGATGCCAAATGCCTGTCAGTCACATACAACGGGGGAAATAAGTATTGGACACATCAACAATTTTATTATCAAACATATTTCCAATGTAGCTATTCACATGAGATTTTGACCAGACATTGGTATTAACTCAATAAAACTACACAGCTAAAGAAATTGTAACGTTCCAATTCTTTAAAAAAGTTATGTGCAATAAAGTGAAATGACACAGGAAAAAAGTATTGAACACGCTAAATTAAATGTGGTAGAAAAGCCATATTTTGTATATTTGGTTGCATATCCTTTGCATGCCATGACTTTATGATGTCTGTGACCCAACAACATCAAAAGGCTCTTGATATCTTATTTGCTGGTACTCTTACAAGCGATACTATAACAGCTCTGCATTTGAATGGATCTCTATGGGAATTGGGGGGTGAGACAAGATTTAGCTGTAAATTACACTGGAACAATATAGAACACATGGTTGGCTAAGTGGCTCTCAGTCATCAAGGGTCTGTTGTATTAAACAAGCCTTGAACCATCACTCTGCTGCCAGAAATACATTAGATATGGAAGGATCACTTTAAGGGTTGTTTCTCCTGACAGATTTTCCTATTGAACTCTATGGGAAAATAAGTCAGGAGAAGAAATCCTTCAAGTTATCCATCCATATCTACTGTATTTCTGGCAGCAGAGTGATGGTTAAAGGCTTGTTTAATACATCAGACCCTTGATGACTTAGTGTCCAATACTTATTTCCCCCATTGTATGAGGTGGATGCCAGCACCACAGCGCACCCACGCACTGCAACGTGTCCGCCCTTATTTCCTGTCTTTTTTTTGTGCCTTGGATTAGGTTTCTCAGGCTGATTAGGTTTCGCCTTTAGATAAGGGAAATAAATTGCAAGCCTTAAGTTCAAAAGAGGTAATTGGCTTTTAAGTAGGGCAGATTTTTTTATTTAGCTTTTTTGTGCCTGCCGCGCGCATTAGCATATGCATGAGCCGGTGTCAGCGTGCGTGCGAGGGCGCTCAGTCGTGTGCAGCGGAGAATGTGCCCTTAACCGCTTCCTGCTCCCCGCTGCAGTCACTTCAGGCTCTGATGGCGGCCGCCATCCAGCCGCTGCTCCTGTCCGTCAGCGACTCCGTGGAGGCCATCATCATCACCATGCACCAGGAGGACTTCTCTGGGTGAGGGCCGCCTTCATTTTCCACAAGGCCATTCTGCACGAGTGATTAGGGCCCACAGGCATTCCTGATCACATGACTTAAGGGATAAAACACCAGTTACATGCCTCTTATCTGCCAGGTATTATTATAGGATTTTTAATCTCACATAATACCTACGTAAGCAACATGGGTACATGACCAATTGCAATTACACCGTGAAACTTTTGTTATGAAAATCTCGCCAGTCAATATTGTGACGCAGTTATAAAGTGACTGTTGCAGTTATAAAAACGCAATATTGTGACACAGTTAAAGGCAAGCGCCACCAAAGTGCAATATATACACACCAATGACACCTAGTGAACTGTAAAAATTTATTGTTTTATCAACAATGGACCAGCATTGCAAATCTCATAAACATCAGAAGTGAATGTTGAGCTTGACAAATGCAAGGGGTGACCCTGCACCAATCAAAGAGAAATGTTAGCTTAGAGGCCTGGCATAATGTCGTTTATGATCTGACACAGCCATTTGTCAGTGAAAACGAATGGGCCATCCAATGCGAATGACTCCTGTGACCCTTGTTTACAATGTGACCATTGTTTATGATGCAGTTTACTGAGATTAGCTCCTATACCTCAACAATAAGAGAATGCGAACCCTTCGGTTTAACGTTGTCGCCCAGTAATATTTAAAAAAAACTTACCTGAGCTGAACCCTCTAAAGCAGTCCCTCCATTTGATTAAAATGATAGTAAATCCTCTTTTAGCATAAAGAGGCAGTGTCTTCCCATGCAGATGGTTCTTCCCAGAAGTGAAACACAGACGAAGTCACGTCATAATTATTCCCACACAGAACTATTCTGAATGAAATAGCGTATGTTTTATTGAACTCTTTAAAAGTCCATAAATAAAATTGACAGGGTAATGAACCATTTGTGTAAAAACTTTCAGTGAAGTTGCTGAAAAACTCCAATGCGTACTATAACCCGGATCAGCTTAAAGGGACGGTAGTTCTCTCAGCCAACATGTACATTTTTCAAAGCAAAAAAGATCTTTCGAGCATGTCTGCAGTGCTTTTCCATCTTGTTGAAAATTTTGTTCATCGTCTGTGCCTACCGTCGAGTAGAATGTTAAGTGAGGGATAGGTTCCAGCACAAATTTACTTTGAAGACAACACACAAGCTTAGAAGCTTTATTTCTGGTAATTCAATTATTAATTGCGATGATCAATGTTTGAGAAAAGGTTAAAGGGACCTTGTAATTGTGGGAGGAGGGAGCTACTGGTGACAGAAGAAGCCAGGAATTTCTACGGGCTCGACAGATAATACATAATCCATTCCTCCGCTGGCCCATTTCAAAGCTTTTCAGTGGGACGGAATGCCCCTGGGTAGACACAGTGAAGCCAGTTGTTACCCACAATGCCACGCTTCTGTCCCATTGTAAGACCTTATTTTTACATCTGTGGGAATAAGCGTGCTGCTGGAGCCTCCCGAAACTACGGCCTTTCCTGTATGAAAGGGAGCATGGTATACAGTCAAGCCGGAAAGTCTGCACACCCCTTTCACCTTCTCCACATTTTATTACGTTACAGACATATTGTACAATAGATTGCGTTCATTTTTTGTCTCAAAATTCTACACAAAATAGCCCATAATGACAAAGTGAAAACAGGTTTTTAGAAATTTGTGCTAATTTATTAAAAATCAAAATGGAAAATATCATATGTACACAAGTGTGCACACCCTTTGATATGACACCCAAAAGTGAGCTGAGGTGCATTTTGTTTCCACTGATACTGCCTGAGATGTTTCTACAACTTAATTGGAGTACACCTGTGATAAATTCAATTGATTGGACATGATTGGAGTTTGCCAACACCTGCCTATATAAGGTCCCACAGTTGACACTGCATGTCAGAGCAAACTCCAAGCCGTGGGGTCAAAGAATTTATCTGCAGACCTCAGAAACAGGATTGTGTCAAGGCATAGATCTGGAGAAGGGTACGGAAAAATCTCTGCAGCTTTACAGGTCCCAAAGAGCACAGTGGCCACCATCATTCGTAAATGGAAGAAGTTTGGAACCACAAAGAATCTTCCTAGACCTGGCCGCCTCGCCAAACTGAGCAATCGGGGAAGACGGGCCTCTGCCTTGGTGAGCAGAAACCAGAGGGTCACTCTGACAGAGCTCCAGCGTATCCTTGTGGAGATGGGAGAACCTTTCAGAAGATCAACCATCCAGGCAGCACTCCTCCAATCAGGCTTTTATGGTAGAGTGGCCAGACGGAAGCCCCTCCTTAGTAAAAGGCACATCACAGCCCGCTTGGAGTTTGCCAAAAGGCACCTAGAGGACTCTCAAACCATGAGAATCAAGATTCTCTGGTCTGATGAAACCAAAATTTAACTTTTTGGCCTGAAGTGTCACGTCTGGAGGAAACCAGGCGACTAGTCCTGATAGAGGGAAAGATGAATGCAGCTAAGTACACCGAGATCTTTGAAGAAAACCTGCTCCAGAGCCCTCTGGACCTCTGGGGCGAAGGTTTACCTTCCAACATGACAATGACCCGAAGCACACAGCCAAGAGAACAAAGGAGTGGCTTCGGAGAAAGTCTGCATGTCCTTGAGTGGCCCAGCCAGAGCCCAGACCTGAATCCAATTGAACATCTGTGGAAAGAGCTGAAAATGGCTGTGTACCGACGCTCCCCATCCAACCTGACGGAGTGTGCCAAACTCATAGCTTCTTTCCCAAGACGCCTTGAAGCTGTAATCGCTGCTAAAAGGTACATCAACCAAGTATTAGGCTTAGGGTGTGTACAGATATGTAACCCCTAAATAACCTATTTTTGTCAGTAAAATTAAATTGCATATTTTAAAAAAAACCTGTTGTCACTTCGTCATTATTGGCTATTATTGTGTGTAGATGTTTGAGGCAAAAAATGAACTCTATTGTAGTATAAGTTTGTAACGTAATAAAACGTGGAGAAGGTGAAAGGGGTGTGCAGACTTTCCGGCTTGACTGTATATGCACCACCGCTCCTGACCGCCTTGTCTAGTGGGCGACGGTTTAGCAGCAGATGAATGAAACCCGTACTTCATGGGTATTGGTGTGTTTGTGTGTGTGGTGGGGGGTTGAAAAACATTTAGAGTGGCATTACACATTCTTATATGTTTAGGTTGTGTGTTCCATTGGTTGGGTAATTCAATTTTGAAAAGTACTTTGTGGGGGTGAGCGAGGGAGAGGGGTGGGGGCGGAAGAGCTGTGTCCATCGTCATTTGCATAAATTAACGTACATACAAATGATTTTGTATGTATGTTCATTTATGCAAAACCTAGACGTTGCACATCAAATATGAATCAAGATTCAGCAACTGCATGGCCAATTTCTCACCTCAAATATTTTCAGAAACATAGAGAGTTTATGAACAGGACGCAACGTTGTTCCGGTTTAAAAAAGTGGAGCCGAAACTAAAGTAAGGTAGTGTGCCTAACCAATCAGATGCCGGCTGTTTTCGTTGTGGGCAACAACAATTACCCGTATGACGTAGAGGTACCTCCAAAGAGGTACTCTGACATCACGATTGGGGCGGGGGCAATGTGGGGAGCAGCAAGGAAATTTGAACCGTTTGGGGCAGTTCCATTATAAGGTAGGCATGCAAACACGTTTACAGCTAAAATAAAAGTGATCTAGAGTGTACTTACTTGAACACCATCTGAACGTGCAATAGCATTGATTAGACTATTCCAAGTGGCGGACTGTAATTGTACACTGTCTGGCCAAAAAGAAAGTCGCACACACCAATATTTCGTTGGACCGCCTTTAGCTTTGATTACGGCGCGCATTCGTCGTGACATTGTTTCGACAACCTTATGCAACGTCACAACATTTATTTCTGTCCAGAGTTGCATTCATTTTTGGCCGAGATCATGTATTGATGACGGGAGAGTCGAACCACTCCATAAAGTCTTCTCCAGCACATCCCAAAGACTTTAAAAGCTCAGGACTCTGGTGGTCAGTTTATGTGTGGAAATGATTCCTCATGTTCCCTGAACCACTTTTTCACAATTTGAGCCCAATGAATCTTAGCATTGTCATCTTGGAATATGCCCATTGATGGAATAACCTGGTTATTCAGTACATTCAGGTACTCGGCTGACTTCATTTTATTGCTGCATAACGTTGCTGAGCCTAGACCTGACCAATTGAAGCAACCCCAGATCATAACACTGTCTCCAGAGGCTTGTACAGTGGGCACTATGCATGACGGGTGCAACGGCAACTTTTTTTTTGGCCAGGCAGTGTAATTTGTGTGAGGCTTTTTTGAATTGGTGTGAATGAAAAGGGGAATGAGTGTGTGTGAGATGAGCGTACGCGCATGGAGTCTATGCGCTCTATGTGTGTGTGTGTGTGTGTGTGTGTGACCGCTCTTTGTTGAGGCCTGTTCCCCTGGTCCCGGCCCATGCGTTGAGATGCCAGCACCATTGTTGATGTTGCAGATTGTTTTGTTAGCCACAGGAGAACCCTGGTGACACACAGGACAGACAGATCTCAACCCTGTCTATTCAAAGGCAAGGGCTGTAGGGGGCCTCTCTGCTGTTCTTACAAATGAGTTCTTAGCAAAGGAGTTCTTACACACAGACTTATGTGAACTCGCCTGTAAACACATGAAGTTCTATTAAATGTATGTGTGCGTCTGGGCATTTGTAAAACTAAGCTGTTTGTTTGCAACCAATCAATCCTGTCAGGCAGCGCTTCACAATGGAATTTTCCACAGAGAATTAAAACTTGAAATGTGAAATTATTCCTCAACCCCTCAAAGGGGATTGAGGTCCTGTCCTGTTCAACCGTGGGATGCAGAAAAGGCAAATAAAATAAACTAGGACAGTATGATAACAGGGTCTCGGTCCGGCAATAATCAGCTTCACACTTTGATTGTAAGAATGGCCCTTGTGAATTAATGCTTATTATGTCTGAATATCAAATATCAAGTATCTTACTCCACACAACATACTATACATGCTCTACTGAACAATTCCCAATCATCTGCAATGGGCTGTGGACAAATAAAGAAAATGCTACTTTATTCCTGTCAAGAAAAAATGGGCGGGGCAAAGTTAAAGCAAGGTTATTATATTAGGGTTTATGTGGCCATTTTAATATCTCCATCATCTTACCAATATGTGGATTATCGGAGTATATTCCATTAACATGATATCAAGCAAAACAGTCTTATTTCACTATTTTATGCTGCACAATTTCCCCAACTCTGCTTCTTGTTTTCTTAAGCTTCATTAGAGTGCACAGAATTTCAATATCTCTTCAGAGAAAATGCTTTTCTCCCCGGAGGGAGACGTGTGCGAGTACATGTCACACGTACGTGTGTGAGTGTACGAGCAACTGTGTGTGCACTTTGTGCCTGCTTGCTGTTGCCAAACACACACGCACACACATTCACACTTGTATGCAAACACACGCGTGGATGCATGTGTGTATGTATGCATGTGTGTTATTTGTGTGTGTTTGTGAATGTGCAGTACGTGTGGGTTTGTGTGTGTGTGCGCGTGTGTAATTGTGTGTATGTTCTGCTCTTGTTTTGAGAGCCTGATCATTAGTGCCGTTTGCTGGTTGGTGGGTTGTTGGTGCGGGGAGGTTATTGATCTAAAGGGGAAGTTAATCACATTGCAGGAGCATCGCTGTAAACAATATGTCCCGCAAAGGAAATGAGTCGTCGGAGTGGCTCTTGTTTTGTGGTTCGTAGGGACTTGTTTGGTTTTATGTGCAAGATTTGATTGCTTTGCCGGCTGTAAGCGACTGTACAGTAAAGGGAAAGTAATTCTCCAAAGCGCCTCGTCGTTTGAATGGCTGCTCTACTGTTCCGTCTCATGCGCTGTGAGTGATTAATACGAGGTGATCAGTGCGCCCAAATCTGTCCTGCTGAGAGTCTGGGGTGTGATGGGCCCTTAAATGGCCATGATGTATGTATGTTCCGCAGGCCTCTGTCTGCGTTTGACACCGATGATAATCCCTTGTGTGTGTGTGTGTGTGTGTGTGTGTGTCTGTATGTGTGCGCATGTGTGCGCATGTGTGTGTGTCTCTGTGCATGCACGTGCGTGTGTGTGTGTGTGTGTGTGCGCGTCTGTGTGTATGTGTATGTGTTTCAGGCCTCTCTCGGCTCCAGGGAAGCCGGAGGTGCCATGCTCTCTGTACATGAAGGAGCTGCAGGGCTTCATCATGCGCGTGATGAGCGACTACTTCCGCCACTTCCAGTGCCTGGACTTCATCTATGACAATACGGAGGCCATCGCCCAGCGCGCCATCGAGCTGTTCGTCCGCAATGCCAGCCTCCTGCGCCCGCTGGGAGAGGGCGGGAAGATGAGGCTGGCAGCCGACTTCGCCCAGGTGAGGGAACTTAACGTGCCTGTGTCTGTGCCTGCCTTCTTCCTCATCATCATCATTATCAGCATAGTTCTGCTGGTCTGAAACTCCATGGTGTGTGTATGTGTGTTTGTGTGTGTTCCTGTATATTTATGTGTGTTTGTGTCCCTGTGTGTGTGTGTGTGTGTGTGTGTGTGTGTGTGTCTGAGCATGTATAGATGTCTGCATTGTTTTTTTACTCTCACCTTATACAGATCCATACGCTCCGTGGTAGCAGTGTACACCTAGAGCAGATTTCACACACTTCTCTACTGGTATATAGACTAGTAGCATATCTAGTTGCTTATTTGAACAGCTTGAGCCTCACAGACACAACGGTGTCATACTGTACAACAGGCCATTGTTTTAAGTGAAGGCGTCCTCTCTCTTTCTCGCCTGCACCAATAAAGAGCTCATTGTCGGGTCCTGTTCCGCGTCCTTTCTCGCTGCCGGCTCTCAGCCGCCTGGCTACAAAGCATCAGTTTTATCTGAGGGCTTTATTCGATTGTGTTGTGTGTGACCGGAGACGGGGCGGACACACTCCCAAAATGGAACCAGGCTTTTTTCACCAGGCGCACACTGTGCCAATTAGACCAGGGAAAGGGGGAGGGAGGGATGGGGGATGGTGGGGGGAGCGATTTGTTGTGATCATAACATTTGTTATGTGTAGCGGTTTGTGAAACGATGATTCTTTTGTTCCTGAAGCGTAGGGGAAATATTTATTAAAATAAAATTTTCCTAATAATTGAACATATTTTCATAATCTGCTTTTCATATGAAACGTGACGCCTGTTCATCAAGTTTAAAAATATCATTGACCTTTTGCCTTCAAAGGTCTAATATTCCCCATTCGTATTATTGGGAGCTCCAATATTTTGTGCTTGCAGCGCAGAGACACAGAGTGCAGTACAGGTTTACTTCCGGGTCCTTCAAAACTTGGCTGAGGGCGTACTTTCCTGTCCAGTTAATATGCATGTCTATGGGCCGATCTCTCACCCCATTACCCGCTGCTTCCTGTGTTTCACTGTGAGTGAGGCCGATCTCTCACCCTGTTACCCACTGCTTTCTGTCTCTACCTGTGAGTGAGGCCGATCTCTCACCCTGTTACCCACTGCTTTCTGTCTCTACCTGTGAGTGAGGCCGATCTCTCACCCTGTTACCCACTGCTTTCTGTCTCTACCTGTGAGTGAGGCCGATCTCTCACCCTGTTACCCACTGCGTTCTGTCTCTACGATCTCTCACCCTGTTACCCACTGCTTTCTGTCTCTACCTGTGAGTGAGGCCGATCTCTCACCCTGTTACCCACTGCTTTCTGTCTCTACCTGTGAGTGAGGCCGATCTCTCACCCTGTTACCCACTGCTTTCTGTCTCTACCTGTGAGTGAGGCCGATCTCTCACCCTGTTACCCACTGCTTTCTGTCTCTACCTGTGAGTGAGGCCAATCTTTCACCCCACAGCAGTCTGCAGAGCGGTGCAAATGTCACCCTGTCCTAGGCCAGAGCCGTGCGATGATATCACGCCATTTCTCCTGGGGGATGTTTTCCAGAACGCACTTCAAAGCAAATATCACATTGGCTTCAGGGCGTAGAGTCGTTCCCTTTCGTTATCTCTCTTTCTCTTGTTTTTTTGCTCTTTGAATTGTGTAGCCTGCATACAAATGCTCAAGGCTGCAGTTAAAGAGCAATCAAACGTCCCCCCCCCCCCCTCTCTGTAAGTCACAAGACCTTATCATACCAGAGTCAAGGGGAAATTTTAATGGAAATCCACAGCAGGAAGACGTCTTTGAACGTCTATGAATGCTACGACCCAGTAACAGTTATGTCGCGCTGTAATTTTCCGTCCTGTGTAATTTTTTCAATCTCACCCGCTTTGAAGTGACGGGAGAATTAGCCTCTTCCTAACAATGAGAATAAAAGTGTAGTTCGGGGGCCTTATTCCCGGAACGTCGGGAAGGGAATGTCGGTAAAGACAAAATGGACTGTGTCCTTATTTACTCTCGTAACCAAACCGCCACCACACCATCCGTGCTATTTTGGCGGTGCAGGCCGCAGGATAGCCTCCAATCCCTGTGGGAGAATAAAGGACTGCGAGAGACGCCCGTGTGTCACCAGCTGTCTGGCCCTGTGTGTTTGTCTGTTGATTTAACAGGGACACAGCCTCCCCTTTTAACCTGAACCCATTTCTCACTTACCCACATTTAGCCGCAAGCTTATTTTCATCCGCCGTCCCTTGGCAGTTACTAATGGACATGTGGACAGACGTATCAACAGAAAATAATTAAAAATAGAGATGATGGTATACAAACAGTCCAAAACAAATAAGTATTGACAATAATTAGACATGTATTACTGCAAATTGTTTATTGTATCGCGTATATCTATAGATTTTGTGCATTTCCATGTGAAAAAATAGTATATACTATGGTGCATTTCTAATGAAAGTTTATATAATTGTATAAATTATGCAATTAGTATGCCCAAGTATACTAATTACATGGGTTTGTTTACTCCACAGAGGATGAATGTATGTATGTGCGAGTGTGTGAGAGAGTGTGTGAGAGAGTGTGTGTGTGTGTGTGCGCGTGTGCGTGTT
This sequence comes from Ilyophis sp. 1 JC-2022, assembly GCA_022702515.1. NCBI lineage: Eukaryota > Metazoa > Chordata > Actinopteri > Anguilliformes > Synaphobranchidae > Ilyophis > Ilyophis sp. 1 JC-2022. Next base: position 87,459,107 of record CM040404.1, on the reverse strand, counting down.
TGTGTGTGAGGGAGAAGCTGTGTCAGTGCTAGCACGGAGTCAGTGCAGGTGCAGCCACTGTCAGTGGTGTTAATTGGCCGTCAGCGCTGGTTTGAATCACAGCCTCGGCCCTGGTTTCTCCCCTCTTCATTGGGGCTAATGAGCAAAGGCATTGCTGTGAGACAGAGCTCCTCCCGTCCTCTAGAGGGGGAACTGTTTAACGCTCTTCTAAACCCACAGCCGGCGTATACCAGCCAGGGTCACGCAAGTGCTTCTGCAGAGGAAGCACTGTTCTGTATGCGCAGTGGGCTCTGTCCTGTATGCGCAGTGGGCTCTGTTCTGTATGCGCAGTGGGCTCTGTTCTGTATGCGCAGTGGGCTCTGTTCTGTATGCGCAGTGGGCTCTGTCCTGTATGCGCAGTGGGCTCTGTTCTGTATGCGCAGTGGGCTCTGTCCTGTATGCGCAGTGGGCTCTGTTCTGTATGCGCAGTGGGCTCTGTCCTGTATGCGCAGTGGGCTCTGTCCTGTATGCGCAGTGGGCTCTGTTCTGTATGCGCAGTGGGCTCTGTTCTGTATGCGCAGCGGGCTCTGTTCTGTATGCGCAGTGGGCTTTGTTCTGTATGCCCAGTGGGCTCTGTCCTGTATGCGCAGTGGGCTTTGTTCTGTATGCGCAGTGTAGCTCTGTTCTGTATGCGCAGTGGGCTCTGTTCTGTATGCGCAGTGGGCTCTGTTCTGTATGCGCAGTGGGCTTTGTTCTGTATGCCCAGTGGGCTCTGTCCTGTATGCGCAGTGGGCTTTGTTCTGTATGCGCAGTGTAGCTCTGTTCTGTATGCGCAGTGGGCTCTGTTCTGTATGCGCAGTGTATGCGCAGTGGGCTCTGTTCTGTATGCCCAGTGGGCTCTGTCCTGTATGCGCAGTGGGCTTTGTTCTGTATGCGCAGTGTAGCTCTGTTCTGTATGCGCAGTGTAGCTCTGTTCTGTATGCGCAGTGTAGCTCTGTTCTGTTCTGTCTGCGCAGTGTAACCCTGTTTCTTTTGCAGATGGAACTGGCCGTGGCCCCACTCTGCAGACGGGTGGCTGACCTCGGCAAAGCCTATCGCCTGCTCCGCTCTTTCAGGTGAGTCTGTCCCTCCATAACCCGCCCATCCGTCTGTCCCCACGTACATTCCTCCAACCCTTTGCTTATCCATTTTTGCCCTGCATCTGTCATCCTCTTATCCATACATATCTCCATTGTGCCATCCCTCCATCACCCAGCTGTCCTTCCATCCCTCTGTACCAGGGGTTTTCAACCTTTTCTGATCCAGGGGACCCCAATTTTCAGGTGAAAAGGTTTTATATTTAGAATTTTCTCAAATCTAAATATAGTCATTGCATATGAAGTCTAGCCTGGGACGCCCCACAGGACCCCATGTTGAAAACCCAGGCACTATACAATAAAAGAACCATCCATAGCTCTATGTATTCATCACTGTATCCGTCATCCCTCCTTTTTCCCACATTTTTGCATCTACCATCCCTCCATTGTCCCATCCCCCTATCACCCAGCTCTCCCCAAACCCTCCACCCGTCCTTTAACTCCACCTCTCCATCCCTCAACCCAGCCATTCTTTCATCGTATGATGTGTTTGTTACTTCTGTTCCCTCACTTAGCCGTCTAACTGAAATAAACAGAGGCCTGTCCCTGCTCTTGCATCAACGCTTATCTGTGCTGACTTAACAGCACAGCCTGTTTTTCTTTTTTTATAAAGACACATTCGCACACACACTCTGAGCAGCATATCGCCGGGTATGAGATCAGCGATAGAGACGCCTGATGCGCGGGAGACAGGGAGGCGGGCTGACGCCGTTCCGTCGGTTAGCATCGCTAATCACTCCTAACAAAGGAACCTTAATGAAGATGCTAGTCTGATTAGCGCCGGAGCCGACAGTGACATTCACTCCCTTCCAGTGATTTGCGCTCTATCGTAGGGTAATGGTTTCATTCATATCTGCGTATGCATTATGAAAGCCTATTATTAAGCCATTAATAGTTCTATTTAAAGTAATTTTTTAAATCCACATTCACGCTGATTTGTTTGCGTCAAGATCCGATTATGGGCCCCTGTGTTGATTGCGGAGCATAACCCAGTAGGAGTTCCGGAGTGATCTTGCTGTGGGTGCTAGTGAGTACCCCATATGGATTCTAAAGTGTTCCTAAATGTGGAGTCTAGAGTGGATTCCAGTGTGCGTATTGAACCCACCCCCCTCCTCCAATTATCAGACGTCCACCCACAAGGCCGGGGTTCCGTGCGGGTTGTCACCATCATTTTCCAATCTTCACTTCCATCTAGGAGGCTGAGCTAATCGGATGAGAACCACGTGCGCCGGGCAGGCTAATCGAATCCCGCCAAGCTCTTCCTTTTCGGATGCTGATAATGCTGGGGTTCTTCGTTTCCTCGTTTATCTGAGATGAACGCGTGCTGCTGGAGGCGGTTTCATCAATCTATCACCAGTGGCCTTTAATGCACTCTCTCTCAGACGGGAGAGCTTTTAAGCGTAGGTCGCCAACGTCTGCACAGCCTGCCAGCGTGCTGTACAGCGTCCAGCTTTACATAAAGCCCACATCCTACTCACGTCCTACTCGTATGGTCCACACTTCCTCCTCTGTTTCTGCTCTGAGGCTCAACGTGCAAGCACAAACGTTTCCCTTTAGCACCAGTAAGCACAGGAAATTTTATGAGACTTGCGAGGATAAGACTCTAGCGAACGCAGGCCCGAGCCTCAGACCTGTTTCTCCGGCTGGGCTCTGCTAGAATCTTCCCTGCTCATTAATAAACATGAGCTCTGTCTGACGCACGTAGAGGAGATGGTGTCAGGTCGTGGGTAAGCCGAGCGGAGCTGGCACGGACTGCAAATCAGTTGGCACTGCGCTAGGCACAACTGCACAGGCACAAAGCTGCTGTTTCGGGCGGGTCCGTGCCTACAGGCACTGCCGTGGACTGTGCAGATTCACGGATCCCTGCCGCGTGCGGATGGGCTGATGGTGAATGGTGAACAGCCAGGGTGAATGGGGGCGAGACCAGGTGCGGGATAGATCAGGTAATGACTGGATGAGACTAGCAGAAACGGGGATAGAAAACCTACCGTTTCCCTTTGCCAGTATGTCAGCGTACTGACTTCACACCAGAAGTCTCAACGTGAGAGTGTGACTACGTCATTGCAGAAATGTTTTTAGTGGCTGAATTCAAGGGCGCCAATCATTTCAGAAGATGCAGAAAAGGACTTTACGGGGTGGAGAACATGAACTGCCAACTGGGGGCAGGGGGGCTTTCATTCATAAATATAAAATATCAAAAGTGGGGCCCTCCCTCCCCCCCACCCCTTTTCCTGTGAACCTGGCTGAATCACACTGCGTTACTGTACTGCAGGAATGTTGGAGGGAGTGGTTTTACGGAGCGAGGCTCAAGTCAGCTGAATTTTCACCCAGTAAGTTAATGCTTACTGCATTGGCATTTCAAAAAATAGCGTGTACTTTTGCTCTTTAATGAATCACGGAGCTGGCGCTAAGTACTTTAATGAAGCAGAATGAATGCGATATATTGCTTAAGGTGTGATGCATCATAGATTTTGGACTTGTGACTCTGAAGGAGCTTTAATTAGCCTTTGTTCTGCGGCGCAGGTCACGTTAGGGCTTTACAAATGAGCACTGGCTTACTTACCATGTGGGATCATAAGACTGGTGTTTCTTCCATGTGTGGGAGTAATAAAGTGTTAATTTACTCACAATAAAAAAATATATATCGCAGCCCTCTCTCCCTTCCACACTCACATGCTCGCATTCTATAAATGTAGCTCGCCGAGAGGGTGTCCGTCTCAAAGGTAAAGCATAGGGATGCTGATTTTTAGATTCTATAAAGTGCGTCGGATGTATGCGTTATCGATATATCCCACTCTACTTTTGAAAAGTAATTTGGAGTGACCTCAGCAGGGGGTGACAGGGGGGTGACATGCGAGAACTTCGGGAGGTTGAACACAAGCCGGGCAGCCGCGTTCTGGACCAGTTGAAGAGGCAGAATGGCGCAGGCTGGTAGGCTTGCGACAAGAAAGTTGCAGTAGTCCAGGCATGAGGTGACCATGGTCTGATATATCCTGATGTGGTGTATGATTGTGTATGGTGATTAACATTCTGTAGTTGTGTCTGGTGATTAATGTGCTGTGATGTGATGTATCCTAATGTGGTGTGTGATTGTGTATGGTGATTAATGTGGTGTGGTGTGATGTATCCTAATGTGGTGTGTAGTTGTGTATGGTGATTGATGTGCTGTGATGTGATGTATCCTAATGTGGTGTGTGATCATGTGTTGTTGTATTCCAGGCCCTTTCTCTTTCAAACCAGTGAACACATAGTCAGCAGTCAAGCTGTGGGAGAACTCATCCCCTACAGCACCATTCTGCACTTCCTGTTCACACGTGCCCCGTCTGAACTCAAGTCTCCCCACCAGGTATGTCTGTGTAATGTCTACATATCACCACTACACTCTTTATGAATCACACACACCTCGTAAGGATTAATTAACATAGCACATAGCATCTTACTTCTACAGCACACTTACAGCAGTGCCCATATAGAAGGAGCCATACACACTTATGCCTGTATATAAATAACACACTTTTAACATTACAAATAAGTTGATGTAGTATGTTTCCCTCATTGAACGCCTCAGTGAGAGGCGAAAGGCCCGGACAGCCCTGTTGGGCTTGGAAGAGGGGCGTTGGGTTTAACGTGTCCCCACTGTTTCCCACAGAGGGCTGAGTGGTCCATCGCCCGGTACTCCCAGTGGCTCGACGATCACCCTTCAGAGAAGGACCGGCTAACCCTCATCAAGTAAGGCTCCCTTTTCCAACAGAGCTGGGTTATCAGAAGATATCGTTCTCACCTCTCTAGATAGACCCCTCTCTCAAAAAAGATCAGGGTTGTGCTATGTCCAAAAATATTGACTATCATCACGATAATTTCATAAAATGGCAACACGGTATTATTGCCATATTGGCATTTTGACCCCCAAATAGAGATTCATTCAAATGCAGAGAGGTTATAGTATCGCTTGTAACAGTACCTGAAAATAAGATATCGAGAGTCTTTTGATGTTGATGGGTCACAGACTTCAGGAAGTAACAGTATGCAAAGGATATGCGACCAAATATGCAATATGATACTTTAAAAATACATTAAAGCAAAGGGTATGAATACTTATGCACATGAGAGATTTCAGTTTTTGATTTTGAATACATTTGCAAAGATTTCTAAAAACATGTTTTCACTTTGTCATTATGGGTTATTGAGTGTAGATTGATGGGCAAAATGGCAATTTTATCAATTTAAAATTAAATCTACAACACAATAAAGTGTGCAAAAAGTGAAGGGGTATGAATACTTTCGAGCCCCACTGTATATATCTGGTAATTCTTTTTTATTAGGTTGTCGCAATTCTACCATACAGCCCACCTAAAAAAAGGTAATATCAAATAGCGTTATATTTCACAGAGGCATATCGGCAATAAGAAAAAGTGGTTATCACACAAGCCTATGCTAGATATCAGCTATACCACTGAAAATGCTGTATTATGTATGCAGGTAGCAGTTCTACAAGTGCACATCCAGTCTTTTAGTTGCAATGATGTAAAGCGGTGCTGTTTGTGCCAGTAAGAGTACTCATCAGACCTTTTATCGGTCATTCTTTGCCAATGGGACTTGTGTCCTTATTTCCCCCTTTTCGACTATATGCAGCTTTCATGAGCTTTGTGTAACTTGTCACTGGACATCCAGGCACTGCTAGTAGCTATGTGTATGTGTGGGTTGTCAAAAGCATTGAGCTGAAGGAAGCCCACTGTAATTGGCTGTAATCAACTCACCAGTATCCCCACATGGGCTGACAGGCTCCGTCTTCACTGTGAGGTCATTAGCAAAAAGGCATGTCTATCTTCAACTATAAGGTTTAGCACAAATATAAGCGCCCAAATATTTGTCTTGTAACATAATCAATTTCGCTAATATTTCTTTCCGTTTTATCGTGTGTGGCAAACAAAAATGGCAACAGCAGCTGTCTGTACTAATGGGAAGAGCGGGCAGAGTTTAGTTTAAGTGTATAATTCATTGTTGAAGCTTGAAGAATGCAGTGTGCATGCCCTTACAATCATGGGCATTGTGGTGAAAATGTGTGTAGCTGAGAACAGCAAATGCCAAGTGTTACAATAATTATTGGTACTGCACGGGCCTGTCTTTGGAACCTGTACAAATGTCTAAACCAACTGGTTAATCACTAGTAATGTTGTGTTTATCTTGAATTGGAGAGAAAATGTGTTTTAGGAAGCGTCAGCTAAATGCCTAAAATGTAAATGATTCTGATTCTGATTTTTTCTGGGCTTCACAGTATATTACAGGCGTTCACAGTTGACAGGAATAATTTATCTCCTTGTTTGTGCCGAGCACAAAGGAAATCCAAGTGGATCAGCTGAAAGCCCAGGCAGAAGGGCTATTCCTGTCAGAGCGAGTGGCGTTTGACAGGCTGCAAAACCATTTGTTTCTTAAGTCTTGAGTGATTGACAGCCCATTGTGCAGCAGCTCCACCCATTGTAAGTTTCAGAATAGCTCACTCCTCCATCAGTGGCTGTGTGTTTCACACAGTTTCAGTGAATCTCAAGATGCTCAAGATGCAGGAAGTGAAGCCTTTCCCGTTTCCCGTTAAACACTTGAATATGTTCAGGTAATTTAGCGGTTGAGATGGGATTGGATAGTGGTAATTGGGGGTTTCTATGCTAAATCGGTTCACCTGTCCAGGGCTGATCTTTGTAGTTTAACCTTAAGAGTGGGAGTACCCACAGAGATGTTTCCTCTGTCCTCCAGAGCGTGTACCCATCTCCTGAACCCCTTCCTCTCCCCTTTCTCTCGTGCCCTGCCTGAAACGCTGATGCAATGGGAGTATAGTTGTATAGTATCTCTAAAGGGTCTTGCAGGAGCAGGACATGATATTTGTCTTGTTGCAAACGTCAGCTGATAGGAGCAGCTTAGGTTATCGACCCTTCTGCAGGCCTAACTGTAGCCCAGAGACCTAGCCGGCAGTTATTTAACTTGTCTGGGTGACAACTGCTTATCAGAATCACTTCCTGTTTCTGTCAGGGCGCTTCCTTTCAGCTCGGTCGCATGCAGAGCTCTCTAATATAGAAGCTACAATACACATTTTCACAGCAGTCCAAGGCTTCTCCCAACTCATGCCACCTAGCCGACTGTGTTCTTTTTATGAGCCGTTTTTACTTTTTAGGCATTTATTTGACAATCTTATCCAGAGTAACTCACAACTTACATAAAATCCAAATTTATGCAGCGAGATGTATATTGAAGTGATTCAGATACCTTACTCAAGTACCTTGCTCAAGGGTACAACAGCAGTGTTCACCTGGGAATCGAAGCTACAACCACAGTTTCAATTCCAGTTCCTTAACCATTATTCTACACTGGCAACCCTAACAAGCCCCTAACGAGGGCTAATTCCAGGTGTGGCAGATGGGTTGTTTACAGCTTGGTATTGGAAGTGGGAGGAAACATTTTTGTACTACTTTACTTCACGTTAACTGCACAAGCCAACTGCATTTTTTTTTTTACAACTAATTGCATGTTTAATGATATGATCCTGTTTAATAACCCCACAATCACTACTGTTGCATCCTCCTTTGGTTTTAATGACATTTTGCTTATGCCTCTGTTGTCCTGTATGACATCTAAGTGTTCCCAGGGGAGATTTTTTGTGTTCCTCCTGGTAGAATCATTTCGGCTCTTTTAAGATTGCTTCTGGCTTGTGAACTGAATCTTATAACTCTGAAAATAGCCCATTAAAATAGTCAGAATAGCCATAGTCAGTCCAGAACATTGATTTTTTTTTTCTTCCTTACCAATTTCCTTTATGTACTTTAATGTATGAAAAATCACATTTTTCAGTCAGTCTTAAGGGAGGAACCTTTTAATACATTTGAACCCATCCTCAGTTATAACCAGAACATCAGGTCCAGAAGATGTAAAATGAAACAGCAAAACAGTTACATTTCCAAATTTCACAACTGACGAAGATCCCAAAATGAAACGCATGTGAGAGCACATCTGAAATGTTTTAGCTTCATTTGACTACAAAAACACATTTTGACTATGGTTGCAAGTGTCATTAAAATACAGGCCTGTATTTTATCAAATTCGGTTCTTAACTTTGATGTACAAGTAAACACAAGCATGCCGCTCTTTTCTTTTCTTTTTGCTGACCTCAGCAAACTGTGTTTGTGAAGGGAACAAAAGACTTTTGCTTTTAATTATTAGTCAAAGGTTAAAGACAGGTGTTGATTGAATCAAAGCTTCAATGTATCCTGTATACTATTTCTTCTTGTGCTGTGTCCTCCGGATTCATGCGTCCAGTGAATATATTCACACGTCCTGTGTGGAAAGGACGCTCTTGAGGTCCTAATGTCCTGAAGTATCCCAGCCATTCTTTACCATCTTTGCCATTGCCCTTGTATTCTGAAGGCTTTCAGAACCACTTCCCCCCCACAGCACATTATGGTAAATAATTTCTCGCATGCTATTCCTGGAATGGTAATACCTGAATGTAGTGTAATGCAATGAAAGATAGCGGCCATGGTATAAGTTCTTTATAACGGACATTACCATGGAAACTGGAAGGTTCCACTTCTTGTGATTATTATTTTTCTTGTAGCCATCGCTCAGCTTTTGGAGGACAGTGACCTCGTGCCTGAAATATCCAGGCTCTTCTGTGGCTTTAACCACTACAGTGAACACTACTGGCACACTGCCCACTCCAGGGAGTCGCTTTCTTATTTCCCCTCCTGTTAATGCCATTTTTAAGCTTCTCTGTAGTTGACTATGGTAACCTTAAGACTATCAGTACCCACACGAGACGACAATGAGGAGTGAACACATCAGGTCATCGTGTTTTTCATGAAGCATTATTATTAGTGTTCCATGCTGTTCTGTTTTTACAGTATTAAAAGATAATTCACATTTATTTGAGCAAATATGAATTGGTTGCAAATTGGCATTTTCTCTGTTTATTCATGTTTTTGTCAAAATTTATGTAGGGCGTAAATACATTTGTAGGTGAATGTCATGCAATATACAGTACGTTCGTACATCAACACATACTTGGCAGTGTTCAACTGAAAAATGTAGCTGTTCATTTCTACCACCAACAATAAGGTTATTTTCTTTTGATAAATGATAGCTGTAACAGTTCTCTATAGTAACCACACCATTTCATTATCCCTACATTGTATTTTTACATGTGTCCTGTTCGCTGTAAATTGCACTGGAACAGTATGGAACACATGGTTGGCTAAATGGCTCAAGGGTATGACTTATCAAACAAGCCTCAAACCATCACTCTGCTGCCAGAAATACAGTAGATATGGATCTATAACTTGAAAGGTTTCTTCTCTTAGCTTATTTTTCCATAGAGTTCAAAAGGAAAATTTGTCAGGAGAAACTACCCTTAAAGTGATCCATCCATATCTACTGCATATCTGGCAGCAGAGTGATGGTTTGAGGCTCGTTTGATACCTCAGACCCTTGATGACTTACAGCCATTTTACCAACCATGTATTCCATACTGTTCCAGCATAATGTACAGCTAAATCTAGTCCCACCCCCCAATTTTTACGTTTTTATCCAAATCGACAATGATATTAAAAATTATTTATTTATTCTATATATACAGTCAAGCAGGAAAGTCTGCACACCCCTTTCACCTTCTCTACATTTTATTACGTTAGACTTATACTACAATAGATTGAGTTCATTTTTTGCCTCAAACATCTACACACAATAGCCAATAATGACGAAGTGAAAACAGGTTTTTAGAAAATATGCTATTTTATTTTATTGACAAAAATAGGTTATTTAGGGGTTACATATCTGTACACACCCTTAGCCTAATACTTAGTTGCTGCACCTTTGGCAGCGATTACAGCTTCAAGGCGTCTTGGGAAAGAAGCTACGAGCTTGGCACACTTGTTTCTGGACATTTTTTTCCATTCCTCTTGGCATATCCTTGCAAGCTCCATCAGGTTGGATGGGGAACATTGGTACACAGCCATTTTCAGCTCTTTCCACAGATGTTCAATTGGATTCAGGTCTGGGCTCTGGCTGGGCCACTCAAGGACATGCACATACTTTCTCCGAAGCCACTCCTTTGTTCTCTTGGCTGTGTGCTTCGGGTCGTTGTCATGTTGGAAGGTAAACCTTCGCCCCAGTCTGAGGTCCAGAGCGCTCTGGAGCAGGTTTTCTTCAAGGATCTCGGTGTACTTAGCTGCATTCATCTTTCCCTCTATCAGGACTAGTCGCCCTGTTTCCGCTGCTGAAAAACATCCCCACATCATGATGCTGCCACCACCATGCTTCACTGTAGGGATGGTATTAGCCAGGTGATGAGCAGTGCCTGGTTTCCTCCAGACGTGATGCTTGATATTCAGGCTAAAAAGTTTAATCAGACCAGAGATTCTTGATTCTCATGGTTTGAGAGTCCTCTAGGTGCATTTTGGCAAACTCCAAGCGGGCTGTGATGTGCCTTTTACTAAGGAGGGGCTTCCGTCTGGCCACTCTACCATAAAGGCCTGATTGGTGGAGTGCTGCCTGGATGGTTGATCTTCTGAAAGGTTCTCCCATCTCTAGAAGGATACGCTGGAGCTCTGGAGCTAATTTCAGCTGTAAATTACACTGGTACAGTATGGAACACATGGCTGGCTAAATGGCTGTACGTCATCAAGGGTCTAAGGTATCAAACGAGCCCCAAACCATCACTCTGTTGCCAGATATGGAGTAGATGTGGATGGATCCCTGTAAGGGTTGTTTCTCCTGACTTTTTTCCCCATAGAGTTCTATAGGAAAATTAGTCAGGAGAAATAACCCTTGCAGTGATCCATCCACATCTACTCCATATCTGGTAACAGAGTGATGGTTTGGGGCTCGTTCGATAGCTTAGACCCTTGATGACTTACAGCCATTTAGCCAGCCATGTGTTCCATACTGTACCAGTGTAATTTACAGCTGAATCTAGTCTCACCCCCCAATTCCCATAGAGATCCATTCAAATGCAGAGAGCTTATAGTATCGCTTGTAACAGTACCTGGAAATAAGATATCGAGAATTTTTTGATGTTGATGGGTCAGACTTCAGGAAGTAACAGCATGCAAAGGATATGCGACCAAATATTTAAATTATACTTTAAAAATATGTTAAAGCAAAGGGTATGAATACTTATGTAAATGAAAGATTTCAGTTTTTGATTTTTAATACATTTGCAAAAATTTCTAAAAACATGTTTTCATTTTGTCATTGTGGGCTATTTTGTGTAGAATTTTGAGACAAAAAATTAACTCAATCTATTGTAGAATATGTCTGTAATGTAATAAAACGTGGAGAAGGTGAAAGGGGAATTCAGACTTTCCGGCTTGACTAATTCCTTTGACCCCATGGCTTGGAGTTTGCTCTGACATGCACTGTCAACTGTGGGACCTTATATAGGCAGGTGTTGGCAATCCCCAATCATGTCCAATCAATTGAATTTATCACAGGTGGACTCCAATTAAGTTGTAGAAACATCTCAAGCAGTATCAGTGGAAACAAAATGCACCTCAGCTCACTTTTGGGTGTCATATCAAAGGGTGTGCACACTTGTGTACATATGATATTTTACATTTAGATTTTTAATAAATTAGCAGAAATGTCTAAAAACCTGTTTTCATGTTGTCGTTATGGGCTATTTTGTGTAGAATTTTGATACAAAAAATGAACTCAATCTATTGTAGAATATGTCTGTAACGTAATAAAACATGGAGAAGGTGAAAGGGGTGTGCAGACTTTCCGGCTTGACTGTAAATGCAGGGGTGCCAATAATTGTGGCACACGTGGTTTTGTTAAAAATAATAATTTCTTGATGAGGGATTTATTTTTTCATAATAAATTTTCTTCAAGTAAAGGTTGGTTTTTCTAATTTTTTCAGTGTGACATTAAGCTAATTCACCAAACGGTGCATTTTTTATAACCCTTTTTACTCATCTTTACCAGGGGTGCCAATAATAGTGGAGGGCACTGTATGCGTATATATATATCTATATATATATATATATACGGGTATGTAAACACACACACACACACGCAGTTTAGGTAGATGTGGATATAATGTTAATGTAATGGATTTCAGTAACGGATCCATATGAATATACAGTACACTGTGATATGTGAGTGCACTCTGGTGGTGATAGGGGGAATTTGTTGAGAAATAAGGGCTAAGTCAGAATGTTAGCTAGTTATTATCTTATCGTTAAAAGTGTTGTCTGTGTGCACTGAAATTGCATGCATGTGCAGCTCCATTCATAAATATTTAACTTGATGTCTGGGGGGAAATGGATTCAGAGGAGTAAAGTGAAATCACAAATGATTAGCCCTGTCCCAGTGTGTATTGATTGATTAAGACAATTGGTGCGTTTATTTGTGTGCGTGTGTATTTACTGCTTTGTGTTAAAAGTCAAGCAACATGCGGTTACTCACTGGTGGATATGAATTGATATTGGGTAATGTTGTCCTTTGCAGGTTTGTCTTTAAATGGAGTGTGTCTGTTCACTGGTTTATGTGTTTGATTTGTGTATTGGGACAGGAGCGCCCTGGAGGCTTATGTGCAGTCGGTGAGGGTGAGGCAGGGGAAGGAGTTTGCACCCGTGTATCCCATCATGCTCCAGCTGCTGCAGAAGTCCACCTCTGGGGTGTAGGAGTCCCATCACTTGGGAAAATCCCCAGGTCAAAGGTCAATCCTTTAATTTTCTGTACTCCAAATATAAAACCTTTTAGCTTAATGAGAGTCACTGTATAAAAATGATCACATATTCTTTCTTTTTCTGATTAGTTTTGATTTCCCTTGATACTTTTCCTGTATAGTTATTAGAAAACATCACTAAGTTCACCTGTACATTGCCATCCACTTTGTGAAATAGTGGTTATTGCTATATTTCTTTTCTTTTAAATTTCAAATGATCCTTTATTTGATTGTTTTGAGTCAATGTATGCACTATTGTATATTTACTGTAGATTCCACTCTGAAAAATCTGTAAATGTGCATTATGGGATGGGCCTTGTGGCTTTAATATTAAAGGGCAAATATGTAAACTGGTTTCTTCTATGAAGTCATTTAATTGTTTTGAATTCCCTGTTTTTTTCAGGGGGAGGGGGAATATAATGAAAGACCTTCAAAGCGGCATCTTTAATTTATTGCCAGTATCTTATTATTCTGGGACAGAATTCTTTTTTGATGCAATATAAATTGGAGCACGGGGTTCCAGGCTAGGCCACATTTGTGTTGCTGCTACCGCTGTCTATGTTGTCATAGCAACCCATGCCCCTGAGGAACACGCACAGGTTAATACATGGAAATGAGGGTGTGCTTAAGGTAATACAGCCTAAAGCCTTTTATCAAACTATTATTTTTTTTTATTCCACAAAAGAAACACACAGTGACCACAGCAGACAGGATAGATTACACGTTTAAACTTTTAATATTTATAATATCATACAAGAAAGTTCTGTGCAAGAGTTTGATGGAGCCAAGCACCTGTACATTATGGACATCAGAGATTATAAGAATTCAATGGCAGACCAGGTGAGCAGACAGGAGCTGTACAGTTTGGCCACGATTGTGTCAAAAATTTATGAAATTCTCTGCTCATGAACATGGTTTGGTTGTACAAGATTATATACGTGAATAATATATTTATATATATATATATATATGTATACATGTATATAAAGTGCAAAAACACTTAGGGTGTTGTCATAGCCCCATAAGTGCCGTGTTTGTGTGTGTTTCCACTCCAGGTATATGTCACCATGTGACCTCTCTGTGTCAAACGCGGCGTACGTGTGTGACAGAACGTTGTCCCAGGCGGGTGTACACTACGCTATACACCCCACCCACCCCCCCTTCCCCCCAAAGCCCTTACGGAAATACAAAGTTAAATGGATTACCATGTCTGTGCAATATATATTGAGTTATACAAATAATCATATGAACAAGCTGAAATAAAGCATTTAAATTCCCCTTTTTCCTCTTTTTCTCTTTACATTTAAAAATAGACATTTGTTTACAGCTCCTCATTGCCCTGTACTGTAGCACCACAGGATCTCACCTTTCAAGCCAAGCGTATGAAAATTACCTGAAAAATACAACTGAGCAGTCGGTGTCTTGAGTTCTTAACTTTGGAAGAATAAGGCATGTCGGTCAATAGAAACATAGGAAATTATCTTAAGCACTGTTAGTTACTAGATTATATGCTTTTTTTTTATACTTTGTCTTTCGTTTGCTCTTTCTTTGTATAATGTCTCTATTAAGTTACAAAAGCAAATATATTCATAATCACAGTAAAGTCTTATCCCTCTGGCAGAAGACGGAAAGGCTTGCTCATTCCACCTCCGGTTCTCTGACTCCAGTTCACGTTTCGCCAGCAACCTCCTGCATCTGCGAGTTAATTCTGCTGTGAGCCCTGTGTGAGACAGAGGCGAGAGGGTAATCACTCAGTGGTAAAGACTGTGACTTTTGCAAAACTTTAGTATTGCAAGTTGTGGATAAGGGGGTTAGGGTTAGGTCTGCCCAACCCTGTTCCTGGAGATCTACTGCTGTCCTGTAGGTTTTTACTCCAACCCTAACAAAGCGCACCTCGTTCAACAGCTAGAGATCTCGTTGAGCTGCTTATTAGCAGAATCAGGTGTGACAAATTAGGGTTGAAATGAAAACCTACAGGATGGTAGATCTCCAGGAACAGGGTTGGGCAGCTCTATCTAGATGAATGTAGCATAATGAAATGTACACAGCAGGACATTGGTATCAGCGTTAGTGCCCTGACTTGAACCTGCGACCCTCACCGAGTTGGTTCTCTTGCGCTTCCAGCAGTCAGGGTTGAGGCGCTTCTGCTCCTCAGCGAGGGCCTTGGCCTCCATGGTGTACATCCTCCTCTCCTCGTTCTTCATCTTCTTCCACTTATCTCCCAGGATCACACTGATGGCTCTATAGAGGTAACACACACACACACACTCATTCTCGCTGATAGAGATTCAGCGTATGACGCACGGCTGTGGTGAATCAGCTTAGAGGGGTAATAAACACCGGCTTTTGTTCTGTCTCTGCCCACTTCACAATTTCAAAAGAAGCAAATTGGGCTTGAGTGAGAGAACACAGACAGGAGGGAGGAGTTACAGTTGGGGGGAGGGGCGATAGATCCATTCGGAAACGCGTCATGAAATCGGTTCAAACGGAAACCCGTTTGAAATTAAATGGCTAACGTTAATTTGGGAAGTTTGAATACCCATCAATCAAAAAGAGTGAAAGAGGGCGCGTTGACTTGATTGCATATAAAAAAGGTTTTTACGTCAGATAGGGGCGTGGCTCAAACAAAACTTTCCAGTTTGGATTTCAGCGAATGTCTATTTTTGTGACAAAAAATGCGGTGGCACAGCTTAATTACATTTTAGTTTTTTTAAACAATAGGATATATGTGATTTATGAAATTGAGATACCTGACACCATGTCAACTGACCCCCCTGGCAGGGATTATATTCCTTCTTACAGCCATAAGTGCAATACAGTCCCTTGGAAGCTGTAGGGCTAATACTCAAACCTGACGAAAGCTGTCCCACAACTTTATAGGAGTTCCCTTCTTTTGGGTCTTTTAAGGGGTCAGGGAATCATTTTCATACTGGCTAAAGAGGCCCCCTCCCCTTTTTTAAAGAGAATTTGCACTGTAAAACACTGCAACAATGACTGTCAACGGTAACGTACAAATTAGATTGAGTCAGTTAGGGCAGTGATTTTCAACCACTGTGCCGCGGCACACTAGTGTGCCGTGAGAGATTGTCAGGTGTGCCGTGAGAAATTATCCAACTTCACTTAATTAGTAACACTTTTGGTTGGTGGTGTGACTCAGGATTTTTTTTTATGTAAAAAATGTGCCTTGGCTCAAAAAAGGTTGAAAAACACTGAGTTAGGGCACCCCCTCCCCTGCCAGGCATAAGACTCCAACACACCTGTTGTCCTTCCCAGGGTACATATGCGTGTACTCCACCCTGTACTTCTTGGCAAAGAGCATGAAGGCGTTCATTGGCCGCTTGCACTTGGTGGGCGTGGCACTGCTGGCTGTCCCTGAGCTGTGGCTCCTGTTGGCCTTGCCGTGGGGGGACTGGGAGGGGCCGGGGGGCTCGGGGTCCCGGCCCAGTTTCTCACAGTCGGGGCTGACTGCGCCCCCGCTGGACTGGGAGGCCCGGCGCTGGCGGGCCATGCTGCTCAGAACGTACACAGCCGACGAGTCCAGAGGGGTGAAGTCATAGCTGCAGGAGGAACGATGGTTTGAGTCACGCCTAGCATACATAGCCTAGCCCCTCATGAAGACGCAACAATACAGCATACCTTTACATTATACACAGCCAAGCGGCTCCGTATACATACACACAGACCTGACAGCTAGGGGGGTTTGATTGTGTAATGGAGGTCTATGTGAATGTATACACAGTGGCTTGGCTGTGTATAAAGTAAAAGTATGCTGTAGTGTTGCGTCTATATGAGGGGCTTGGCTATGTATGCTGTCTTAAATCTCAGACAGCAGACAAGTCTAATATCCTGTCCTGTGGTGAGGGCCCGAGTCTAGGGCCTTACCTCCTGAACGTGTCGAACACGACCGAATCGTCACAGTTGATGGCGTCCCTGTGTCCCGGGGGCAGGCACAGGTCTCCCAGCTGAACTTCGTAGCAGGGGATCCCGTGCCGGACCACGGTCAGGCTCGGGTAGAAGGAGGCCCAGCCTAAAAGAGAAAGAGGAGCTGAGTGAGTGACCAAGCCCACAGTACATCCTCTCCTTTGGGGCTCTCCTAATGATTCTGTACACTGGGTACCATACACAAGACTCATGTTGGTGCTACTTTATGTCTTTCATGGTGGTGTTTGTTTGTTTGTTAGCATCATTCGATTTTTTTATTACCTTTACTTTTGACAAAAAAGGGATGATCCAATCTGCATTCTGCTGTTAAGAGGCCATCTTCTGGCGAACCAGGGTCAAAGGTCAATTTGAGAACTGACTGGCCGAAAGACACGGTCTCCTCATGGGCCACTAACTTTAGACCTTCAGAACCATAGCTCTGAAAAGCAACACCCAGAGAGAGAGGGGTGTTACAGATGCAGTTCGGTTCAGAGCAGCACGCATGACACACACACACACACACGCAAGCAGACGCTCACAAGAGAAACATGTTTGCCCGCACAACCAGAGAACGGTTGACCGCTGACCAGATAATCTTTGGTTTTCTATATAGAACGGATGTCGAGAGTGCAACTGCCCCATTTCACAAAAGTGTTATAAGGTTTTTAGGTGTGTTATACACCTAAAAACTTTATTTCAACCCTTAACACGGTCAATGTCCTCATTTTCATAACCACAGTAGTTCCTGATCCCAGGTCAATGGTACTGCTGTAGAACTTTGAGTTATAGTTCAGAGTCTGCTTAACAGTTCAATGGTTGCTGCAGTGGTGTTCTAAATGGGTGGAGCTAAGGCTGCAGCTGCCTGTCTTACAGTCCTGTGGCCTGTCACTCAACCATGACGCCACAGAAATAACAAACATTTCAACTCACCTGTGACCTCCTGACTGATTAAAAAAACAAAAAAAACAATCATTGCTCAAAAAGACCTTTCACAAGCCTCAAACTAAACAAATGGATTTAAACAGACCAGATCAATGAGCACAAATCTATTAAATCCAAAACCGCACCCTATATATCCTAAAAAATAACATTTGCAAACCAAGACACATTCTTTGCAAATGCATCTAAGAATAAAATAATCAATAAAAAGTCCTGCTCTACTTTCCTATTACCGGCCTGTCCAACTGGCTTCATGGATCAAAATTGTAATGAATAATTTATTTTGCTAGGAGAGTAAGTTACAAGCTTTCTTTTTATTGAAGGACAAGAAAATGCTCTGCAGTTATGGAGATGGGTGCAACACAAGGTTTGTGTGTGCGTATACATACGTGTGTGTGTGTGCGTGTGTGTGTGTGTGTGTGTGCGTGTACACGTGCATGTGTGTGTGTACGTGTGTATGTATGTGTCGGGTGGGCTGGAGCTCCATTACCTTCAGGGAGCGGAAAAGTGTCTCTCTCTCGTCCTCAGACTCATCGTCAGAGTCGCCCAGGTCCTCGACGTCCTGCCACTCTACGTTGGGCCCCTTGTGGAAGCGCATACGTGTGCCTGCGGGGTGGAGCCGCATGAGGTACAGTTTCAGCAGCTATACATTCAGGTTATGCTATACATAATCAGGCCCTTTCACTGCTACTGTAACACAGAACACCTTTCTGGCCAATCTAACTTATAATGTAATGCCCTTTGTTGTCACCTTAAACACACTTACCACACTAAAGCAAGCATTATATTTTCAACATTTGCACAAAATGTTTCCTGGTCATTGACATGAATGAAAAATGATGTGCAAGAACTGGAAGAATGTAACTCTTGCTTAAATCGTTTTCTCAAAGTCAAGGAGAAAGTATAACAGTACATGCCTCTTCCTGACTGTACATCCTCTCCTGTATGTATTCATGTATTGAGACAGTTGATTTAAAAATATGGCTGTTACTCTGTGAAGTTGTTACCACGCTGTTATCACTGTATTAGTACTATAAACTTTACAACTTTCGACTACCATTCTCAACCAAATGTAAAACCCTCAATGGAATGGAATTCTGAATGGAAGAGCTTTCAGAATGGAGGATCAAGAGCTGTCATAACCCTGTATGTCCAACAGAGGGAGCGTCATCTGCTTCATATACACTCTTTCATAAAATGGCTGAATATCAGTACGGTATGCTACATAGAAAATGTTTGAAAAGATGTGCAGAACTCTTTTTATAAAGCATTTTTTTCTGAATTTTTTCAAAGTAAAATAATTTTAAATTTTATCATCCTAATATGATTTGCACACCCAATAAATCAAAATCTTGCCTTTGAGAATTAATTCATAACAGTTGCAAGAGTCACACCGTGTTTCCACACTAGAATTATGCCATTCAGTCATCTGTGAGTGGACCTCCTGATTGGTCTGTGACTACTGAATGATTTCCTACCTCAGTAAAGTATAAATCACCACACAACAAAACAGAAATTGCGCCGAGCTGTGTCACCACAAGGCATGGATCACATGGCAACAGCTGGGTGTATGTATGTAGAAGACACCACTGACTACAACAGAATGCAGAGTTTTTAAACCCTGTGAAATGTGTCTGTTGCTGTAGAAAGGCATGTGAAGTGCAATACGCTAACGTGGCTGACCACTCTAGCGCTTACGTCACCCCATAATTCAGAGAGGCAATCGGGCGAAGCTGATGAGGTGGTTCACCTT
This sequence comes from Ilyophis sp. 1 JC-2022, assembly GCA_022702515.1. Taxonomy (NCBI): domain Eukaryota; kingdom Metazoa; phylum Chordata; class Actinopteri; order Anguilliformes; family Synaphobranchidae; genus Ilyophis; species Ilyophis sp. 1 JC-2022. The sequence goes on along the minus strand of CM040404.1, from coordinate 87,439,669 downwards.
GTTGGATGTCAAACCCGGTTAAATCACACGGGCTAAATCTCCTCGTCAATGGTGCCCCGTCACCTCTCTGACTAATGAGATGTGATGCTTACACAGCAGTCAGAGTCACTCAAGTGCGTCATGGCCAGTTCTGACCCATTAAGGAGTCAGGACTGTAGCGGTAGTACACCCCTCCCACGAGAGTTACATCAGGGGTAAGTACGAAGGCCAAGCTTTCCCCTGCTGATAAATATCTGCTAGCTGTCTCACTTCCTCTTTCGTTTTTGGTACAAATACTTTTCAGTGTATTTGATGATACCAGTATTCTCATAGAAGGGACACAAGAGTAAAGATGTGTCTCTTGCGGTGTGACATGATCTGATACGATATGACTAGTTATCTGCTATCTGAAATTATGAACCAAAATGAACTAATCTGATATAAGAATAAAGTGAAATAATAGGATACTAAACGATATGACATAACTGATCGATAGCTAAGCTTTCTTTTGTGCAAGCCTTGTTTCCCCTTTAGGTTTTATTTTACACCCAATCGGGAAGGCAAATCACATTCCATTGTGATGTCATCACAAATGCAAGCCTGTCCATTGGCTGCAACAAAGTTTCAGTTTGTGAGCCTTTCAGCATGTGACTATCAGCAGCAGGGCCTGCACCCCTGTGACCCTGGTCTGTGTGTACCTTTCAGAAAGCAGTGCCAGGCTGTGGAAGGCCATGAATGGGACCAGCCCATGTCATCATCGTCCGAGAGAGAGGACACGCAGAAGATGCCCGACTCTGACTCGCTGCTGGCCTGGGAAAGGGGCATGGAAACGCATTCAGTCTGCTGTAGCGTTGCATACAGTATGTCATGCTGGTGTACGTATACAGAAGTGGTGTGGTGTGAGGTCAGAGGTCGTAGGTCGTACCCTGACCCGTCTGCGCTCTCTCAAATGGCTGCGGGCAGGACTGGGTGCACTGCTGGAGGCCAGTGGTGGGCGAGCATAGGAATGTAAACTGTTGCTGGTGGCGAAGATATGGACAGGGGAGGACCTGAGGATGCAGTATAGTTGTATTTTTGACCTTTTATTAGCATAGTTAACTTTTGTTGAACAGTTGTTTCTCCTATATAAGAAGAGCATGTTCTAAATGAATGCAATGTAATGTGTGTGTGTGTGTGTGTGTGTGTAATTGACTTACAATGGGATGAGCAGGTACTCACCTGTTGCAAGGGGAGCTCTGTAAGAGGGGACTCTGCGGGCTCGTGGCAATATTGGCCAGCTCCGTCAGCCAGTTTGTGTTGGGGGAGCCGCCGTCAGGGGCGGGACTCCAGGTATCCCACGGACGCTCCTGATGGGACACTCTTGCTGCCACCTGGAATGCCGTTGGCAGCGCCCGGCTCTCCTGCACCTCCTGCAGCTCGGGGAGGTCGTCTGGTGGAGAACAGGTGAAAGAACATTAATCAGCCAACCAGGAACTCAGCACAACCAGGACAGGTTCAGCAAAATATAATCTGTCTGTCTGTTTGTATGTCTGCCGGGGTGTGAATGTGTGTTTATCCATGTGAACCATTCAATAAATGCGTCTCCAGATGTCCACGCATGTGTGTCTTTCAGTGTCTGGATGTGGCATGTGTGCATTCCTGCTTGTGTCTGTGTATGTGTGAGTAAGATTACCATACTCCATGCGTATCTCACTGGTAGGGCATCCTGGGGAGGATGGAAGGTCCTCATTGCACTTGAGCATGTCGAAGGCTTCATCCATTCCTGAGATGCTCTGCAGCTCCACCTGCTGGCCTGGCTCTGTATTGTGTGGCACCAATTCAGTCTTCACTTCCCACACCATATTATGCCATGTCAGCTCCCCTGACTGCACACACAGACACAGCAATGGCAGAGATTCTTTGCATACTCAATAAAGACGACAGAAACCTGGTTACTAATGCCCATGTAATTCAAATGTATACAGTATAGACAGGCAGAAAACTATCTGAAAAAAATGCTGTTCAAAACAGTGGTAATTTACAAAAATTAGTTTATGCAATCACAACTCAAAGTTCACATATATCCCTGCATGAGGCATCTCGCGTCTGATAATACCTAGTCGTCTAGTTGGCTATATATTAGGACAATATGCGTACAATAATATCGACACATTTGGGTGTGTTCACAGAAACAACACCGATTCTTAAACACATTTAAAAATATTAGATATTGGTTCATTAAACCCCTCGCCTTTTAAAGATAAGGTTTATCAGTAAAAACGCACATATATATATCGTTAAATATATATGCAGAAATATTTAGCCAACGTCGTCACACTATTTTCATTCGTTTATGTGAGCTTCACACGGAACAATAGAGCTCAAAATTATACATGGTACTTTGTATTCATATTCAAGAAAATGAATACACAAATACATAACGTCAAGGTAGACTGAAACGTTCAAAGAGGGCGATTGAATGAATTAAGCTCCTTTCTTGAAACTTTCTGCCTGTCTGTCTTGCAAGCCTTGTTTATAAACTTTAAGAAATGGGCGCATGCGCAACAGAGCTCATTCATTCGGAACTGCGTAACAAGAAGTGGTCAATAACAACATGGATAAGAATGCAATGATTCGTTAATAACTTTGATCTTTTCCAAATGCGTCTGACAATGTAGCATTTTTCAAGAATCCACTTTTGTATGTAATAAAAAATCTTAGCAAAGTATTAAATGTACGAGTGTGCGTTAGATGAAGAAATCCACACTCCAGCTAGCAAGCCAGCCGTGAAAGCAAAATACCATACAACAAAGCACATATTTCGCGAAACAATAACGTTACTGTGTGTAAAAAGCAAACAGCTTCCTCCAGAAGACAACACAGTTGATAACCATAAATGTTCGTTAACGTTAGCTGACGTGCAACCGCGATGTTTTGATGAAAAATTCATTTGACAGCTGGTTGTTGCTTGCAATATGTGGTAAAACGGAACTCTTTTGTTTGCTAGTTAATGTCAAAATAAAAGAAATAATGATGTTTTCGGAAGCTAGATGGAGAAAAAGAATGTCAACAAGTTGAGACATTGTACTCTGTCGACCTGTCATTCAAGATGGTGAAAATGAATGAAGCGAAAACGTCACGGAAGGACAGCGACCCGAAGTAAAACAAAACAAACTAGCTAGCCCGATAGCCTGCTTGCTATCGTGAGTGCCAAAACAACAAGCGTCACAATGAAAAAAATCACCTTAACAAGAGATGTCACTCGAAGTCGACGCAATCATTGACAATCTGTCACTTCTTTGAATTCCCAGAAAATGTGAAATGAAAAGTTATTTTCTTATTCCGCTGTATGTACTCAATCTTTTGTTTCTGAGCTATCTGTAGCTAACTTTCTTACTTACCAAACCCGTCGCCATTACCGAGTATCTCTGGCGTTCTCCAGGGGGGTGGGAATGATTACTTTTAGATACGAAAGTCTATTGGCTGCTTTCAACGTCAATATATGATAATCCTCTTCACAATTGGCTGAATTTTAAGATATGCTAGAAGGTCTAGTTCTGCTTGTTTTTACTGTGTTAATTTGACAAATTTGTTACCCCTCCTCCAGTTTCTGTAGTTTTTAATCTCTTTATTCAAAGGCAGCAGGTTGCATTTGACTACAGCTCCCACATTACACACAGAACAGAAATAAACAATGATATGTCAGACTATCAACTCTACCCACCAAAGTGTAGGTTTTACAATTCCATTCAACCTTATTACCAAATGATAATAATCGAAATGAATGTGGCTGCAATGCTACGGGCAAAAAAACAATGTTGATAATAATGTGAGACAGGCCAGCTAGCATATTATGCAACATTAAATACTGCAGTTTTTTCTGTGCATAATTCAACTTACCCGAACAGAAGTAATAACATAAACAAGAATTTAACAAAAGGTATTAGTTGTGTACTTTGCAGGGGGAGATAACACTACTAATAACTAATACACATTAAATATTCCATTTTAATGAGTAGTAGGGCTGTTATTTCCTTTTTAAATGTAAACTACAGTTATCAGTCTCAGATGTGGTGGTTTATTCAAACTCATTTGCAGTTTACATAAATTATTATAAATACATTTAAAATTTAAACCACATTCAATTAGATTATTTAAGAAAGGGCATATAGGATATAGGGCATATATGATTTAACTATATCAAATCATATGATTTGCACAAACTAGTTTTTTAATAAAACGGTACTTTATTGTAATGAAAATTCAAATATAACCAACAATATAATACTGAAAATACTCTGGCATTAAGATTCTGTAGACCTTTGAACTGCATTACAAGAAATGGACAGCACAGCCAACACTAAGCTAGTGCCAGAGGGTTATAACAGGATTTAATACAGAGAAATGGGTGTACCTTTTGTTGTTTTGTTTACTTTATGTTAAACATATAAAGCCAAGTTAAACTCTATGACAGAATCATACATTGAACTGATGGAAGGAATTATGCAATCATGTTAAATACTATGAAAACAAGGGATTGCTTGTTGCTTAAAGAGGAAGGAAGGCATGGTCTTCCTGTAGGAATACGTAAACATGTTGGTATTGTTGTGCAGAGGTAGACGATAATTTACTCAAAACCAATAAGCTGTCATAGGAAGGTAATGGCTGACCTCAAAAGTTTCTTTAAATGCTGCTACGCTTCTTTTTAAAGGTTTAATGAGACTAGGAAAGCTCAATTACATCAATAACTTGATGAAAGGTAGAAGGCCAAACAAATTGATAGAGCAAGTACAGAAGACAAAGAGCAAAAAAAAAAAAAAAATTATTTAAAAAAAATGTGACAGACATGTGACGGACTGGCGCTTTGTGATTCAGAAGCAAGAAATACATTTTTCATCTATACTGTAGGCAAAATAGCAATCTGCCTTCAAAAGCTGGCCAAATTCCAGTTTTTCACAGAATAAAAAGAAAGTGTCCCTGTTGGCAAAATATTGGTACCTGTCAACCTTAACCCCTCTTGCAGTATTTAACATTTTTCCAACACATTGTTCCAAACTCTAAAGATGATCCCCATTTTAAATAAAAACCAAAGTGAATTATTAATCATTAGTCAAGAGACAAAAGTTTTAAAATGTGACAGACTACAACATCAGTGACACAGACGGACCTGTACTGGCGTTTGACTGGGATCAAGTTTGAGTTGTAATCAGTCCAAAAAACAAAACAAAAATTGATTCCGTATCTTGACAAAGACCACACAATCTGCTGCCGTAGAAATTAAATCGCTGGAGGCAAGTATCCATTTAAAAGTAACTTCCAGCTATTTCATTTCAGAGGCGCTGTATTTTCAGTTTCAGAAAGTAAATAATTTTGTCCTTCTATCTGATCTGTTTGATTTCTAGGGTATAAAAGTCAACACATTGTAAGCAACATATGTACAAACTTAACGGATAGTCTAGTCAAGATCAGCACTTTAGATAAAACAAAATGAAAGTATACATAAGACAAACAATTGTGCATTGGCCCAAACATCTTACACAAAAAACAAGAAGCAGTCACTGTAAGCTATGAAGTGTAACAATTAAACAATAAATGTACACTTATTTTCCTGTTTAAAATAACTATTTTGAAAGATTGTGTTTCCCGCAACATTGACATACAATTGGCAAGTCTTTAAAATAAAAAAGTCAGTAATACTGTCATAGAGACAATGCGAAAGAGAATCTTTTGGTAGGTCTGACTTAGCACAAATCTTAAATTACATGGATTTGTGATTCCAACAAGAGGGGATTGCAATTTTTTGTCTTTTTATTGTCTGTGAATACAATTTAGAAGTGCAGACAAACACCCCAGTCTTACTTCCCCATTGTTGTGCACACAAAATTGGGTGCAATATGCAGGCCGTAGAACTAAGGTCAAGATTCAATCTGCCTGCAATGCACATTTGTACTGTCCACTTTTGACTATATAATTTCAGCATCTGTTATGATTATTCCAATCTGACTCTACAGTTTTTTTAAATTCCAGAAACCACCAAGACATGATAATGTGTAAGTATCCAAAACATAAAAAAGACTAAAAAAGGTAAAACTGAAAAAAAATTTCACTTCCTTAATTCAGTAATCTGTGTTAAAGATACAGTGCACTGTGGGTAGACTGGACCTAAAGCACAAAAATCAACGAGTGAGATATAAAGGGAAATTGGGAGGAGATATCAACTGAAGCCATCTTTAATTAATGCCATAATATGTGTTTATTAAAGTGTGATTATTGATTCTGTTGAAACATTATGGACTGGGAGCATAAAGAAACAGTCAAAATGAATTGGAAATAAGTAGACATAAATATTTACCAAACAGATTAACACCTTGCCTAGCTTCGTAGAATATACTGAGTAAAGGTACACACAAAATGTACTCTATGCCTCAGAAAACTCAATAAGCATTCCATAAAATCTGGAAGTATAACAATGTGTTTTGTCTAAAATATCGAAACTGCTATCATTAATGTGGAGTTACACATTTCAGAAAGCAGAATAAATAAATAAATAAATGCATGTAAAAAAAAAAAAAAATACAAGAGTGGCCATGGCAACACTTGGCATCTAGAAGTTGACGGCTTCCCCCAAAACACCTTCCTTTTCTCTTCTCGTGTGCCGCAAGTCAGTTTTTGCTGTTGGGCTTTCATGCATTTTGATCCTCAATGTCAGTATTACTTCCAAACAGGGCGACTAGCTGCTCTTCGTAGTTTTCAATGTTTCTCTTCATGATGTCCATACAGGGGCCCAACAATCTCTCAAAGGCCTGGACGTCCATAACTGTGAGGTTACAGAGAACTACAATTAACGCAAGGCAGAACGACAGCAAGACATGTGGTGTTTGACTCCTACAAAAGTATACGGCCCACATTTTAGAAGAATTGAATAAAGCTGTTTAAAACACATAATTAAATGTTCAACTAAAGAGACATTTCCATATTGATTGGTCAACTTTTTAAAAAATATCCTCGTAGTTTACAAATCATTTTAATATCTTCAAAAAATTAAGTACTCTATTAAATTTACAGAGTTAATTTTAGTGTCACACTACAGCAATATCTTATTATGATCCGGGACAGGAAATGGAAAGGAAAAAGGGTGGTACCTAGACATTTGACTTCTCCCACGGCATACGCTGAAGCAGCCCTGGGCTTGTTAGTGACCAGAGCAAGTTCTCCAAAATACTGCCCTCTGGTGCAGATGGCAATATCTACCTCCCCATTCTCTGTGTCTTTCTTTGACTGGAGGGGGAGGACGTACAATACGTGACCAATTAGACAGTGAATTGTATTACAACTATTAGCGGCACCCAAACTCTATACTTTAACCTCAAATTCAGTGTTGACCGTAGTAGTATTCAGTGTTGTTGGCGGCAGAGACTTACTTTGCTCCTCTTCATAGTGATTCTAACTTGTCCAGATTCCACAATGTAGAAACAATCAGCCAAATCTCCCTGAAAAGACACATTAACAAATCTCACTATACAATATGGATAATGAACAAATTGTGTTGGTACAGTATATTTTATACCATTCTAGAACAGAGATGTAAGGATGTACAATATTCTACATTCTTTCACCATTGCAGACCATTTGAATCCACTGATATCTAAAAAAACACTTGGGTATTGGACACATTATAGTGTGGAAGGGCAAAGAACAGCAGGACTGGGCCTGCAGCATCTAATAAACCTTTGTCTTTCCAGAGCAAATGCAAAAGATCGAACCCACCAGAAAAAACGGGATCACTAAGTGAAGCGCTTACCTGAGCAATGATCTGTTCTCCCTCGCTGTAAGCTCTTGAGGATAACACATCCACCACCTTCATTCTCTCAGATAGCTGCAGTGGAGAGTATCAAAGGTTGCAGGCTTTGTTAAATCTCTCTCAGTCCCTCTGAACTGTTTAAACATGTAAGAAAGAAGATGAAACTCACTTCGAGCGATGTCAGCAATGGAAGGGTCTCTATGAAGGCCTCGTACATCCTCTTCTTCTTGGCATTATTCTTCACAATGATTCTTCTGAACGTCAGTCGGTCCTACAAAGTACAGTACAGCCTGTTTCTCTCAGGTTTGAAACAGAAAATGTGAGAAGAGCTTCCAAATTGATTACCCTCAAGGATTGTTACATAATTTCAGTATAATGGGAACACAGACTTTCAGAAATGGCATAAGTATATTTGTAATTCATCAAATGATTTGCAACTTATGTCAAGCAGAGCTATGCACCATGGTCACATTGTTAATAAAGGGCAGCACAAATTGAACACCTTCCCCTCATGTACTCCAGCAAAAACCTTTGTTTAAGACTTCTAGACATCACCAGATTATTGAAGGACTGGGTGAGGGCTCACCAGGCACCAAAGAGCACCAGGTGAGGTAGCAATAATGGTGGCTGCCCTTGGAGTGTTGTACATCAGAGCCAGCTCCCCAAAACTTCCACGGTCATCGTAAGAGCCCACGGTGCATTCCTTGCTGTCAACCTTCACGAAGATGTCAAAAGTACCTCTGTAACATGGACGGGATTAGAGGAAGAGAATACATTTAGCTGCAAACACATAACCTTCTTTTATTTGTCCCACGGATGAACTGAATGTCTGTTAACCTCCTAGACAGACAACTCAGTGCCATGAATTAGAGAATCACCCACAGGTATGACTCGTTAAAAAAGCATTCCTAACAACAAAAAACTACTAAATCTGTGAAGCAAACCTTCATACATGGAGGAATTTTATTTTTAACTCTGACCATTTACTTTACAAATATGTGCAGTTATTCAAACATCGTCGGTTTAATGCAGTGTTATGCACACTAATGTTCTTCTCATTGAAGATATCTAAAAATATCATTGATCCATAAAATCAAAAAAAATGTCTTCCATAGTGGAGAAAAGAGACTTAGGCACCTTTTCTGTTAACAATATTGATAGGGTGGACTTAGCTAAACAAATACAACATGTTTCTAAGCTCAACTTGAATTGTCTAAAAATGTGACTTCAGTACTTTTAGCACCCAGGTCTTCAATTATTTCCCATTATTATTATTACAGTGTGAATGTGGTAAGTCGGTATCATGGGCTGCGCTGCCAGAAGTACTGCTGGGATTTCATGGCGAGTGTTGACGAGACACGCACAGTAATGATATCTGAGGGGCCTGTTCTTCCTTCATCAACCGTCACAGTATTGATCCTGCTGATGTGCTGAACACCTGATATGTTCTTTGTTTTTCCACTTCGTAAAAGTGTTATAAAAGCATTTAAAACCCTGCCAGTGAACTCAATGCCCTCTATATTCTATAATGTGAACTATGTGCTGATGAAGATGAGGCTCATGGCAGTGCCTGTGCCAGATGATACACTACTCTACTGAAAAAGATGCATGTATTCTACAGTTCAGTCCTGAATGTACCACCTCTAAATGTCAGAAATGAGGAATCGCTTACAAACTTCCAACGTGGCCTGAAACACTGTTTCAGATTTCACCAGGTACTGGAATTTGGACCTTAACTGTGCCTAGCATCCATCCAATTAATTATCTTCAGTTCCCATGTTTGGGTGTGAAGTATTGCACATGACAGCTGTATGCAAATCTAGTGGAAGTGAACCTTAACCGGCAGCGTTCAGTGCTAACGCAGTGCAACAGAGCATGCAGTTATTCTTACAAGTAGTCATGGCCAGTGACTGTAGTCGTGCAATCGCATTAAGACCTATGAGAATGAAACTAAAATGGGTGGTCCAACCTTTCAATGACGTAGAAGTTATCGCCGTCGTCATCTTGGTCAATGATGTGCTCGCTGGCTTCCACACGCTTCTCGAACATGGCGTCCAGCACCTGAGACATCTGCTCCTGTAATGGTGAGAGGTCAAGAATGCCTGCAGGTCACAAAAACTCAAGAGGTTGCTGTGAGCTCGTATACAGGTGAACTGATAACCAAGAGTCAGAGTAGAGGGAGTTTCAATACACTGACAATGAAAGGCATTTAACTTCATTCAATTTGGAGGCAAGGATAACATAATATTACATGTTTTTAATGCCACCCACTTTTCAGACATATTGCACTCTACCTTCCTCCGGGCATAGCACACACAAATTAAAATAATTAATCTGTTTATTTCTATTTTGTCTTTGAGAAGCTGGGTGCTGCTACAGTAGACACAGAGGCAAGACAGAAGTTTAAATTCACTTTAACACTAACTAAGACACAGGACTGCTGTATGGATTATGTTAGTGGTTCCCAAAGTTGGGTTGGGGGGTTGGTTGGTTGCTGCAGGGACGGTTGAAGGAAAAACGCACTGCGTAAATGTGTGTGTGTGTTGGGGTGGCTGACCGAAAAAGTTAGGGAACCACTGGAATATGTTAACTTGGCACATTACATTACATGCATTTGGCAGACGCTTTTATCTAAAGCGGCATACAATAAGTGCATGCCGATGGTCATTGAAGCAACTATAAAACAGATCAGACAAAGCACATCTTTCTCATAACGTAGCAGAGATATCCATAGTAATGAACCTTGAACATAGTACACACTGTAAGCTATGGGTAAGTCAGCTATACATTATAAACTATAAAATCAAACAAAAGTTAAAGAATAGCAACAACAAGTATTATGAAAATGGTCCTAGATTGGTAGGTCAGTCAAGGTGGAGTCTGAAGAGGTGTGACTTCAGACCACGACGAAAAGCAGGCAGTGTTTGAGCAGAACGTAGAGGAATGGGGAGTTTGTTCCACCACTGGGGAGCTAGGGTGGAAAAGCTCAGCAGTCGGGACAATTGAGAGCCGCTGACACAGAGGGAAGGGAGTGCGAGTTGCCCTGCTGCAGCAGAGCGAAGTGGTCGAGCTGGTAAATTTACTTTACTAAGCTCTCAGAGTTAAATGCAAACAGTAACTATTTCTACATTGATAGTCAGAGGTTCTGCAGTCCAGGAGGAAATCAAACCAATCCAACAAGCTCAATGATTGCAGACATAGGGCCTGATTTACTAAGACCTTTAGCGGGTGCAAAACCATTTAGCACACGCAAAACCAATAACATCACCAAACATGATTGGTCATGTAATTTGTTTTGCACCAATCATTGGTCAGGTTATTGGTTTTGCATGCTATTGGTTTTGCGTATGCTAAAAGGTTTTGCACCCGCTAAAAGTCTTAGTAAATCAGGCCCATAGTTTTATTTATCTCTCGGGGGTTTTAATGTTCTAAATTCTACATGACAATGGAAAAGAAGGATTGACAGACTGAAAGTAGACCTTTAGTGTGCCTTCTTGAGAATAATGCAATTAGAGCATGCCTAGAGCTGTGGTCCAGTAGGTGGCAATAGATAACTGCCAGGACAATTCTCCTCTGCTGTGTGAGGCAATATTCTCCATTTTATGCCACTGAAACTGCCATTTCCAAATGCTCATCTGACCACTCACTTCCCTTTTAATGAACATTCTTACCCCACAGCATTCATAAAACAAGTTTTAACCTAAAAGCAGTCATAATAACTAGTAAGTCACAAACAGTACTACTGCTTACTGAACCCGGAATTTCTGCAGTAAACATCCAGTGATTGAAACCGGTAATAAGATACACAAGCCTAGCCCTTAGACAATCTGTTAAGTAATTAGTGCAATTAATTGGAAGTGCACTTTAGCAATGACAAGCAAAAACAGAACCAGCAGGGAGGGTACAGCAATGCACACAATCATAAACAAAAAACACATTAGCCTGCACTGTAACCCAATTCACCAGCACATCGTGACTCAGTTCAATTCAATGAAGTGGCCTTTTATCTGTCCTTTGCAGTTCCTATCAAATTTGCCCGTTTGTGCTTAAGAATGACATTGCTTTCCCTGTCCTTCTCTTACAAGAAGAAAAAGAAGAACAAACAAATAGTAATGCTAATACTCCATATAATACAGTCTTTGTAGACAGGGAACCACTGACTGCCAGCACCCAACACTCCCAACAGTCTTACCGGGTCTAGGTTTTTAAACAGAAGGATGTTGTTGCATGCCTCCTGCAGTCTATGCCGCTGCTCATCTGTTTTAGGATACGTAATCTGAAACGGAAAAGTTAAATATGAGCTCAACCGCACTGGCCTGTGTATTACCGGCTTCTGTGCTGGTAACAGCCGTTGAATTCACATTCACATGTTGCGGTAACGGCTTCAGCTCTTCAGCACATCGCGAGCGTGCTTTTCCTATCGCTAAGCCTTAAGTTCAACATAGCGTGCTAATACCAACATGCATGCACTCAATAAAACCCCAAATAGTGAACTCAAGATATGATCACTGGGGGTCAAATGTGAAGCCTCCTGGCTGTATCCATTTATCAGTGTGTATTATGGCACGTGATAAATCATGCGAAGCTAGTTCGGGCAGGCAACTCGAGAAGCGCCAAATCGCGTCAGTTCACAAGATGCTTACGTCTTAAATGGGAGGGCTATTTAAATCACCAACCTTACCTGTTCATGCATTTGCCATGCTGCTGCTGCCGTGCAATGCAGCTACCAATGCATGTATGCCTTTCAAAAAATGTATTGCGCTCCCACCACCACCCCAGCATCCACCTGTGGCCACTGCCTCTCATATGATCCCCATGGGGGGGGTCAGTGGTTTACTCCCTGTTATCTTGGCTGGCTTATACTAAAAATGTTACGCAAACAGGGAGTGATAAGAGGCAGAGCCTTGATGCCAAAACATTGCATTTACACTAAATCTCAATAAAATATTGCTAAATCAATTGTGAGCTGTCTGACTGGAATGTGCCGGCACTTTACACCACCGTAAAAAAAAGCAGTACAGTGGTCGCAACACTAATCCCATATACATCCGCAGTTACACAGGAGCGACGTGCTACATTAGCGTCAGTGCAGTAGCACTGCAGCAGTGTGTGCTCACCCTGGGCTCCTTGTCTTCCTCGTCATCATCTGGGTTGAATGCTTCAGCGCACACTGCAATCCAGACACAAAGTAAACAATTTCATTTCCACAGCGAGGAACACAAGTCATCCGGCACAACACATTGGATATGAATTTGAGATAGGAACTTTCAGGGCGCTGGTTTTGAGAATGCGAGCATACTAATCAGACACAGAAACAGATTAGAATAGAAGATAGGGACTTAGTTGAGCAAACTGTATGAGCCTGTATTCTATAAACATGTTCCTTTGCAGGGATTGAAGATTACTGGTATTCAGGTCCACTTATAATGTGAACATACTCCAAATGGTATAGTAAGCTAGGCATACTGGTACTCTACAGGGATGTATAGGACACACTAGCCTCTTTTTCTGTACTGTAGAAGCGTTCTTAATATAGCCTATACCACTCAAAGGGCAGGGCTGTACACCTAGACCTGCAATACCACTATAGGGGTATTCTTCATAAAACCCAATTAGCCCTAAGAAATTAGGGATAATTCAAATCTGTTCAATGAACTCCAAATCAGTCAACAAGATTTCAGTTCTGAAATTTCCAATGCCATTCTTTACTTATTTATTAATTTACTTGTTTACTTATTCAGGCACAATTCTTTAACAAGAAAGACATAGCCAGGACAGCAGCAAGATAATAATGACAACACTTTATAAAGTAACAGACGGTATTCAAAGCTCACACAACTGTAGTACATCCATGCAACAGAGGGGCTTGCATGAGATTTTCATCAATAATATTCAACGAGAAATTGAACACTTTGACTTGGCCCAAAGGGACAGAAAAAACCACCACTGGCGGAGAAGCTATAAAATGAGCACTCACACACTTATCCCTTGATAAAGCATTTAAATGGGTTTCAGTTCCTTCCTGTTTCACTGTACAAAGCTAGAAGCAAGATGGCATCACAAAGAGCTTTATATTAATCTGAATATTTAATCTCATTCAATCTCATAGTGTACGCTGACAAAGAGCAGTTTTTCTGTTCTGTTTGTTGAAGTCACTCAAAGGGGTTCTTGAATTTGTAACAGTATAAAAACATACAAAATGAAGAAAAAGCCTTAATCATAGTTAAATAGGCCCAACTAATGAAGAGAGAAAGAAATTCAGATGTTATTTTTCTCCTTTCTTTCTTCTTTTAATAGATAAGAAAATATTTGCACAGCCACTGTAAAGTTATGTGTCTTGCACAATGATATACTTACATTAGTGGCACCACAATATTCTTGAAAAAAGGAAAATGCACTAAAAAACCCAAACGTTTTTAACAAGGAAGAAGGAGTGGGTTTGACAAAAAGCAGACAGGATATAGAAGACACAGGCCATTCCAAACATTGTCAGGATGATAAAAAAAAATTGTGAATGCGAGTGATCTATCTAGTGTAAAAAGCCGCTTCTCTGCTGGTCCTGGCCCTCTCCACCTCAGTCATAACATCAGCTCCACCTCAGTCATAACGCCCATTCATTGGTTAGCAGCTATGCTTCCACATTCCTTTTGGAATTTTTGTATTGGTATGTTACGCACCTCAGGAACTGTAATGTCACACACTAAGCAGCAGTTCCTTCAATTCTCCTGAATTCCCCCTAACGCTGTCTATCTCCTCTCTACTGGAAGGCCTGCTCGGTTTACAGTGGATAAGTAGGGCTACATCAGTATTCCAGTGGGTGAGTGGGAATGTGTCAGTATTCAACAGTAGGTGAGCGGGATTTTCATCAGTACTCTACAGTAGTTGAGAGGGATGGTGTCAATATTTTACAATAGGTGAGAGGGATTGTGTCAGTATTCTATGGTAGGCGAGCATGGTATTGTCAGTAGTCTACAGCGAGTTGAGTAGCATCAATATTTTGCAGTATGTGCAGTCGCATCATTATTCTAGTTGGGTAGTGTCAGTATTCTAGAGAGTTGGGTAGTGTCAGTATTGTAAAGAGAGTTGGGTAGTCTCAGTATTCTAAAGTGAGTTAGGTAGTCTCAGTATTCTAAAGTGGATTGGGTAGTGTCAGTATTCTAAAGTGGATTGGGTAGTGTCAGTATTCTAAAGAGAGTTGGGTAGTGTCAGTATTCTAAAGAGAGTTGGGTAGTCTCAGTATTCTAAAGTGAGTTAGGTAGTCTCAGTATTCTAAAGTGGATTGGGTAGTGTCAGTATTCTAAAGTGGATTGGGTAGTGTCAGTATTCTAAAGTGGATTGGGTAGTGTCAGTATTCTAAAGAGAGTTGGGTAGTGTCAGTATTCTAAAGAGAGTTAGGTAGTCTCAGTATTCTAAAGAGAGTTGGGTAGTCTCAGTATTCTAAAGTGAGTTAGGTAGTGTCAGTATTCTAAAGCGAGTTGGGTAGTGTCAGTATTCTAAAGCGAGTTGGGTAGTGTCAGTATTCTAAAATGGGTGAACGACCAGCTCCGTGTAAGCATTGTACAGTGAATTGTATAATCAGTCATCACGGTTGATTATCTAATAGTTTATTACCACTTAAAAGTTGATTGCGGTTGATAATCTAATAGTTTACCACCACTTAAAAGTTAATCAAAGGTTATTGAAGCATAAAAACACATTTCACATTTAGAAACAAGGCCTTCTACAGAGACCAAGTTTATTCCGGTTATTAATATCCAGCCATGTGATGACCACAGAGGTAGATCCACTGTCTGAATCAATACTACCTCCCACATAACAGATAGGAATTCTCAACATTTCCCAGAATAGGACGCTTCCCTTGACGTCACTTCACGTCGCCTGTATAATTTCACTTCCTGGCCTTAGTAAAACTAAGCAGTTCTGTGGAATATTTTATTAGGATCAAACTGACGGCTATTATTTTACCAAAAGAGGAAATGAACAGGAATAGTAAAAAAAAAAAACTTAGGAGATTTAGCTATATAAAAGCTACAGAATGAAAAATGACACGTAGCTCTTTGTGGACCTAGGCTTATATTTTTATTATGACATGTTACTGGAAGAAAGATAAACCATAAGAAATAAGAGGTGATAATTTATGTCTGCAGAAGAGAAAATATATCCACAACAATATGTGAGGGAAGAATATGACTTTTATGAAAGGGGACAGAGAAAAGCTTCACGTTACTGAACGGTGCCCTTGAAAGAACAGCATGTTCCCGGTGACTGCTGTTGCATTATTAATGTGGGGCAAGTTTCGGGGTTGGGGCTATTCTGAATTTGACGGCCTGTTCCGGAGAATGGACATCTATCAAGTGAGAAGCTGACAACTGGAGCCCTTAGACACACGCATGCACACACTTACACATGCACGCATGCAACCCTGGTCCTGGAGTATCAGAGATGTTCCTGGTTTTTGCTCTATTCAAGCATATAACTAAATAATTGTATACATTTTTTAGTCTTAATGAATGCAGGTGAAGTGCTGTAGGTACTCAGCATTTCATCTTTCAGGCTCAGACTCAGTATTTATGCATGATATAACAGAGTAACAGAATTACAAGAAGTGTGTGTGCGTGTGTGCGTGTGTGTGTGTGTGTGTGTGTGTGTGTGTGAGTGAGTGAGTGAGTGAGTGAGTGAGTGAGTAAGAGAGAGAGAGAAAGAGAGAGAGAGAGTGCGTGCCTGCATGTGTTACCCATATTTATTTTCTTATGAAACTGAAAGTGTCATGGTAAATTTGTTATGCAAAAAAGGATGTTGTTCTTTTTGCATGAAAGAGGAAGTGAAAAGTGACAATGTATTTCTGGTCCTGTTGCTGGAGGAAAATCAGTTTTCCCCACTGAAACCCCAAGCTTGTGTGTTCCTTGTAAAATGTTATAAATTGTCACTTTTCTTATATTTTCACAAGCTAACTTCATCCAATCAGTTTCTTTATTTTGATGCAACATTACCAGCACAGTAAAGGTCAATTCATAGTCGCCAAGTATGCGTACGCACGTCCGCAGGGTCCACGCAGATCAAAATGACATCATAGCAGACCCTGAGCGGACGTCCGCGCAGCAGTCGTTTTTTGTGTCCGCGCAGACCTGTAGTTCCACCTACAAGTGTACCTTCTGCTTACCGTAATCTTCTTCCATGAAGGAAGGCCATTGTTGTTTGAAATTTGCACGCAAACATGATGAGAAATGTAGTCTACAAAGGGGGTTGGTACGCTCAACTATGAAAGGCAAAAGTCTGCGGACAGTCCAGATGCGTGCGAATACGTGTCCGCTCCCTGTTTTAAGCACTCTATAACGACCTTAACAGATGCTGCTGAATGTCAAAATGCTGTAAAATGACACCTCTATGTCTCTGAGTGTTTAAGACCAGAAAGGCCCAATTCTGAGAAAGTCACAACAAATCAGAACAGAAAACTGACCGACTTACCAGAAGCTCTTCTGACATATCTATTGATCACTGGAGCTGAAAAAAACAAAAGTAACCATTACCATCACATCTCACTGCAGGCATAGGTAAAATTACATGCAGGATTAGAGCGCCAAAGACAGGAGAAGTGTAAGCCCAGTTTGGACCCAGTTTAGATATGTTTCAAAAAAGGTAGAGGTAAAGAGCCATATATGGTGTAAACTGTACATTATTCTATCTGTTAGCTTCCGTGGCTGTCCCTGCTGAACATATTGCACCGTGTTGAAAAAGTTCACTTAGTTACAGACAAGTGCTGTGCGTTTCTTATTTACAATGTTTCCTCAACTTTCCTGCTGAAGAAAAAACACGATGTGCTTGAACACAAGTGCCTGGAATGCTCAAGTATTTCTGCTCTAGATGTGCAATGGTTTTCCACCATAGGAGAGTATTCTGTTCACCTGGTAGGTAGCACTTGTTTTCCATATATTACCATCTCTTGCAGCACAATATTAAGCCTAATCAACTATGGCATTTAAAAAAAAATTCTAAACCTGATTGGCTATGCACCAATGGCAAAAGGGTAATTCAGCAGCGAGAGATAACATTTTGTGTAAAATTTTAACAACTCAATTTGTTTTCTATTCAAGGAATATTTTAATATTGAATCTGCATCCGCCAGCCCTATCTCACACTGGCAAAACAAAGACAAAATGATTATAACACGGACACCTCCATTTTATCATTAATATCTAGCCTATTATACAGTGTAGAGTGAAGACTCCATGTCACCTCAACATACTGTTATTGTCCATGCTACAGATATAGCCTAGCTCATTTGACTAAACTACAGTGTATCTAAACATGTGGCAGATGCCCTTTTATCCTTTGAAGCTTGTGATTATTTTCTGAATAAAATCTAAATTAAAAAATTAAAAGCGTCATCCGAGGCAATAAAGCACTTAGCTCTGAAACAAAAGCTCCTGATGAAAGATACATGAGTCTGGGGGCCATTTCTGAACACCCAGGCCAGTCAGCCACCACAGCTGCTAAAAGCTTCCTTGTTATCAGTTCTCTATTGAATCGGCTCTATAAGAATCAAACTACAACTAATAGCCTAAATAAAATCATATGATAACTGTGATTATACACAAATATCAGTTATAGTGTTACTATTCATATTTATTTAGCAGATCCCCATATTGAAGGAAACGTACACAGCTTACATTTGATCCCATTTAGAAAGCAAAACATTTACTGAGGATATTTGGGATAAGCAACTGAAGAGAGGTTCAACTTGACAGTGCCTCATTTGGGATGTGAGCCCGCAAACATCTATTTACAAAGTTTCTCACCTGCAATGCAACCCACCAGTCCTGCTTTTCACATTGCCTGAATTCAACTTAGACACAATGAAGTGCATTATGGTTATATTGGATATCAGCCTGAGTCTGAAACAAAACCTGAGAACTGGGCATCCGGAGCATTTGTAAACATTCCTCAAATGGCAGCCATTTAATCAAAACCATCACTGCAAACACAATTATTCTTTGCTTTCATCATCTTTTTAAAAGAAATGCTTTTCATTCGACAGCGGTTTGGAATGAGAACATTATAGTAACAGGTCTTATTTGAACTGAGCCCTACAGATTCCCTCAAAGGGTGTTTTGTCTCATTTGGACCTCTTTCTCTTTCAACTATGGTGCAACAGAAAATTTGAATCCACTTCTGCTCCTCCCCTTTCACACTGTACTCAAAGAATGTCTTTGACTGGTTTTTCAATTTACAGCAAACAAGGGATAACTTATCACTAACCTCATCAGTAATTGACCCTTTTATATTTATTTATTTATGTTGTGGGGGGGGGGGGGGGGGGCAAAATGGGGAGGGGTGGTGGTCTTGCAGGTAAAAAATGAAGTTTACCTATATCTAAATGTTTCTGGTTCATAACCCAAATCAGTAAATACAATAATACCTCAGCAAACAATGTTAAAATGTAAGTGCTTTGGGTACAGCTGTTGACCTGGCATAATAATATTAATTCAACAATAATAATAATGTTGCTGTAGTAGTAAATTATTGCTTTGTAATGTTGTTATTATTAATAATAACAGGTATTATTACTATTATTACTTGCATTATTATTGTATGGATATGTCAGTATATTGAATTTTGTCTTTGTGTGCACAGACTAGTCCAGCTGAATAAACACAACCTTCACCACAAGGTCTGACTGAGCAGGCCCTACCACTTTCTGCTGCAGATCCATGTTCTTCACCCACTACAGGGTAAGTGTCATTCTGTAGGCTATTTAAAATAAAACACCATGTGGAGGACAGTCTTGGACCTTGATTGGATAAGCCAGGGAACAAAGTCAATTCCAATCATAAAATTTAACTTGTTTCACCAAGCATGACTAAACAAGCACGCCCACAGCGCATGCAAGTTAAGATGAGTCCATTTAAAACGAATCCTGCTGTGCACAAATGCGAAATTACCTGGTTGTGGGTCTATTATATCCTACAATATTGTACGGTCTTTTGGACTTGTGTTTTGTATTGTCGTATTTACAATGCTAACATTCATCAAAGAGGATCGAGTTGGCCTTTCTAGCAATAGATACTGACTGTTGGGCTCCGTTTGTTTTGCAAACACAGTCCGCCTTGGCAGAAGCTAATAGACTGGCTGGCCCATTCCCACATTTGCTGTGCTACGATGCGTTAATTTGTGATTAATTCATGTACGATTAGGGGCCCGTGGTATTTTCCAGGTGGATGTTGATATGTTTTAAAATATTTACCAATAAAACACAATATGTATCCTGGTATCTTACATTGAGAGCATTTTCCCATTGCCATTCACAGAAAAAAATGCGAAATCATGGCATTTATTAAGACTGCAAGACACGTTTTAACTGAACGCTCTCGAGATCTTTTGTGCTGTCGCGCTAATGCAACAGCTAACGCGGTAGCTAATAGAAGTCTATACAACATTGATTTATTAACAATAGCCTACAGTTAATCTGTTACCTACGAATTCCTCGTCCTCCTCATCTTCATCCTCCCCATTTTCCGAGTCGATCTGCATGGCTTCCTCGATAAAGTTGACTGCCTTCCCAGGTCTAATAGCCGAATTTTGGTCATTGCCAAAAGCGACCCCTTGGCTCTGACTTTCCTTCAATTGAGTGAAGTACTGCAGGGCAAACTCCAGCAGATCTCGGGGCTGATTCCTCAACACTTCCACGGTAAAGCTTTGCAATAGCTCCGTCAGTCCTTCGGGAATTTCTATACTCATTCCTATTGACAATCTCTGGAGGAATCAGAACAAAATAACAAATGTCCTTAAAAAATAAACGCCGCGATACTTCAAAAAAAATTACCTTAAAAGCTGTAATTTCGGGTGGTACGTATTTTAACAGAAAACGTTGCAGAAAGGTATATTCCCATTCCCGTGCACCCCGATATGAACGAAGCCTCCTGCTACCAAGCCTCTGAATGAATGAAAATGGCAGTAACAACTGTAGCTAGCATCTTTGCTGGTGGCTACAGGAAACCCACGCATGTGACCCAAGAAACCATGGCAACCACCCATCCAGGGATTGCGTATGCGAACCGCTGCAAAACTGCAGTGGAAAAACGTACCTATGTATGGTCTGGCAAAATATCCCATATCTTATTCAACGCAGCATTTATTTCTAGTAATTCGTGCTCATTCAGTAGTACGAAGTCTGAAATGACCACAATTGGCACTACTCATGGTAGCCGGTCATTTTATTCGGCTGCCCGTGAAAGGTTACAATGTTGTTGTTTTTTCTTTCATTTGCATTTTTATTCTTTTTGGACAGTGCTTGTTTTGCGCATAAATTTGGATTGAATTACAGAATTAAATAGCTAATGTAGGCTGTCATGTCAGTAGACGGGGTGGGTTTATGATAGATTGAAATTAAATTATTTAAACGTGTTTTTATATAAAACAATTACACAATTATATAAATTAGTCATTCGTATTAGGACTATAGGAACTGAATTAATTCCTCCATCTTATTTCCCTCGGAGATCTGTTTTAATTGATATCTAAATACAGTCATTGACCTCATAGAACTAATTTAAAACAATCTGGGTTAAACATGTCGGTTTAGACGAGACAAAACTCACTGTCGAAATTAGCCTTAGCTGAAGGTTATTAGCCTACACTGTGTGCAAGCCTACGTAGGCTACCTTCAACGAATTGCTGCTTATGGGCTTGGTATTTTCCGTCGACACGTTTTATAGCATAGGGCCTATTTTCATGCAAAACTGTTCAATTCTAATAAATCGTTACTGTTTTCTTTTTTGGCTTAGCCTACGTTTTTACGTGTAGGCTGGCTATGTAGCAATTATGAAAAACCTTAAAAGTTACTTGGTATGCTATTGCTACAAACAGGACTTTTAGTGAGACTGTCTGGCACAGCTATACCTAACAGGAACAACAAACAAGGACTGGACAAATCTCCAGGACGATTTACTGGCGCTTTCCCACATCTCTAAATGCTTGGGGAATGCTAATAGGCCTACGAAAGATTTTTTGGTAGAACGTCTTTCACACTCGTTGGTAGCCTACATTGGCAGCATAGGCTACTCATCCATGTAAATGAGTGAGCATTAGGATACTTAACGCTAAAGCCTGTAATTTTGTACAATTTATTTGCTTAGCTGACAACCTTAACAAGATAACTTGCATAACTGACATTTAACATATCATTCATACAGCCAGGTATTTACTGAAAGAAGCTCGTTTAAGAATAGTGCATAAGGGTACAGCAATGGTGTTTTATGAATTAAATGTTCTATAGAATGAGATTAGGCAATGTAGTGCCCACTGCCCAGGTGAACGCTATATCTGATTATGATACCAGCTTATATGGCATCCCTAGAGTCTAGTGTTGCTTGTATCTTCTTTCTCATTCTACAGAATGGAAGATGAAAGGCAGGAGTGGAAATGAGTGACAGATATCACAGTCTGTCTAGCAGGTGGCCATGTGGGTAAGCAGGAGCTGATGGTGATGGAGCTTACTGCCAGGCACAGCCAAACATTGCAGCTGTGTAATTTCTCCCAGTATGGTGCAGCCACATCAGCACTGATGTGGTCACATCCTGTTCTTCT
Source organism: Ilyophis sp. 1 JC-2022 (assembly GCA_022702515.1). NCBI lineage: Eukaryota > Metazoa > Chordata > Actinopteri > Anguilliformes > Synaphobranchidae > Ilyophis > Ilyophis sp. 1 JC-2022. The sequence continues at coordinate 87,417,327 of CM040404.1, read as the reverse complement.
CTGCGGTGCTGCCTCCCCCATGCTGACCCACATCTGTCACTGTTCATCTTGTGGATCCTGCTTGGGCACAGAGCAGAAGGAAGCGTGTAACAGTCCAGCCTTTAATACAGAAACCCTCATCCCCACAAGGGAAGATGGAGATGTGGCCAATAAAACATAATAATGACCAATTTAACATTCACTGTCAGGACCAGGGCAGTTTCTAGACTGCTTTGATTGGGGGAGCGTGAAGGAAAAAATTTGCCTTTTAAAACTCATTTCCAGCATTTCTACACAACCTAACACAGGGCATTTTCTAAAATAAAATGTTTTTTAATTTATGAACAATTTGAAGATTTTTTTTTCTCCAAAGCCCAAGATGACATTTGAGATGCTTTCATATAAAGCTAAAGCATAGGCTAATCAGTATATTAGTTATTACATTTTAAAGCCACATCCACCCCCCCATCTTATAGGACAACTTTATTTATGCCCAATAATACCAAATCATTATCTAATCTTTATCTAAACAAGTATATTAAAGATGAGCTATATTCCTTCATCATTTCAGTTTTTTGTGCCATTTTCTATTTACATGTGAAACTATGTTACTGTAACTGGCTCATCATTTAATTTATATACAGTATATATACATATATATTACAAAACTATTTTAAAATATATTTTATGCCTGAGACGCCGGGGTGCTTGCCTCTGTTGACGGCTGCCGTTTCGCCGTGAGAGTGATAGAGAACTGTTAGAGGAACCGATCCGAACCACACGCAGACACCAGAATGTAGTAGGAATCAGGCTTTATTCAGAGTAGAGCACCCTGATGACGAAGGGCCTCGGAAGCCTGTTGTGGGTCTGCTGGTTCCATAGTGGCCAGATTGTTCTGTTAGGGGAACCGATCGGAACCACACACAGACACCAGAATGTAGTAGGAATCGGGCTTTATTCAGAGTTGACAAAAAAGGGGTCAGAGTCCAGCAAACAGAGCAATGCGGAGAAGGCAGAGTGAAGTCCCAGAACAGGCAGGGGTCAGAACCGGGAGATCAATCCGTGGGGCTGGAGAACAGGAGGGCGAAGGGCTGGAGCGGGGCTTGGACGGAGATGGGTAGGCAGGCAGGAGGACTGGGGCAGGACTGGACGAGGACAGGCAAGGCGGGCAGGACTGGACGAGGACAGGCAAGGCGGGCAGGACTGGACGAGGACAGGCAAGGCAGGCAGGAGAAGAGGAGCAGGACGGGATGACACAGGACTGGAAACAGGAACTCGGTACAGGCAAGGAGCAGGCAGAAAAAAACGCTGGAAAGTAGTGTGAAAGACCTAGGTGTTACTATAGACCCAGATTTAACCTTTAGCGCGCACATAAAAAACATCTAGAGTTGCTTTCTTTCAGTTAAGGAACATAGCTAAAATTAGGCATTTCCTATCAGAAGGGGATGCAGAGAAATTGATCCATCTTTTGTTACGTCTAGGCTAGATTACTGTAATGCTCTGCTATCTGGCTGTCCTACATTTTTGCTAAATAATCTCCAGCTTGTGCAGAATGCAGCCGCTCGCATTTTAACTCGAACAAAGAAATATGAGCATATTACCCCAGTACTAGCATCACTTCATTGGCTACCAATTAAGCACAGGATAGACTTTAAGGTTTTGCTTCTGACCTTTAAAGCTTTAAATGGACTTGGACCAGTGTATATATGTAATCTGCTTTTACCGTATAAACCGAAAAGATCCCTTCGTTCCCAAGACGCAGGCTACTTAGTAGTCCCTAGAATATCTAAAAACTTGACGGGTGGTAGAGCTTTCTCCTACAGAGCGCAACTACTGTGGAACACCCTTACAAAATTTATAAGGGAATCAGACACAGTCTCAATATTTAAGTATAGATTAAAAATGCACCTTTATGATTAGGCTTATCAGTTGTAGTCCGGAGACAGGAGCAGAGAAGCCTTTAGTCGTAGAGTAATGTGGAGTGACCTCCTTTCCTTACTGTCACCTGTCAACAGCTGTGACCCCATCTACCTGGGCTGGCTCTTGAGAGGTGGATAGGATTGTTTACTCTCTCATGACTGGATGGGTTCTCAAACTCTGTCTTGTGGTCCCATGGAGCCGGATGAGAGACAGGACCCAGGCTGGCTCAGCGAGCATGAATCAGCTCTGACCCATCCTCCATTTTCACTGGAGCCGACTTCCTCAGCACATTGAATCATAGAGCTCTCATTTGTTTAGGTGATGTGCTTAATGATTTATTTTTACAAAAGGTGGATTTCACTCATATTTCAGACAGCAGGTAAAAAAATCCAGAGGTGCATAAAGGAAAAATGATTCAGCTGCTGCATTCAAAATAGCGTTCTGCGCTGCACTTCTTTTTTCCCCCAATAAAGATGTGACTAAAGCAGTTTGTCTGAAATAAGATAAGAATTCTGAAATCCTTAGTAACTCAGTAATAACCTTGCTAAAACTAGAAACACTGATGGTTAATTCCTCTTTGCCAAAACAATAACATAATTTCACTAATCTTTTTGCATACTAAGGCAGTGTGCAAAATGCCAGGCTTTTGCTGATAGTGGATCTTTTATGAATGTATTCCTGGTCTAGTCAAACATAAAAGCATATTTTCCATATTTTATTCAAAAGAATTTCAAAGCAACGTGTTAAAATGACAATTTAGAAGCATACATTTTCATTAAAGCATAGTTACTCAAAAAAGATGGGAGAAAGAGGAGCATACATCCAAACTTCCTGTTGCTCCAGTCCCAGACAGCAGTATGTTATTTTGCATAACGGTCTCATTTTCAATCATGCCAGTGACTAACACCGGACACAATGGAACATCACATTTCAAAGTCGACAACCAAGACCATAGCCTCACGTTCCAGCCCACTGTCAGGCCTGAAAACACATCTGGGCACAACACTGAATTAAACTGAGATAACTGACAATAAAAACATGGGGTGTACCACCCATTCAACCAGCATGAAGTTGGTCTTTCTTAATTCCCAAGGGGAAAGTATGAACAGGAAGCCATTTACCTCCATGCAATTAAGTGCTGTCTGTGCATACTTATCTCAGTTCAGGGCAGCGTTCACACCAGATGTATAAGGTCGGCCTGACAAATGGTAGGTAAGCGAGGCTAACCAGACCCCTGCGTCTCACACAATGCACTGCATTCTATTCTATGCATAAATTCCCTGAGAACTCTGCTGTGTCATGAAGCATGTGTCACTTCCACTCAGTTCTCTGCTCATAAGTAATTATAACATGCATGGGGAGGAGTATGGAGAGACAGCAGACTGTTTCTAGCCAAACTACCCATGGATCGACCATGTCAATAATTAGCATATAAAAGATTGTAAGAGTCACAGTACTGTATCACCATAACAGTGAAAACACAAGTACTGTTATACAAATACAATTAAAAACCAAAACCGTTAAGCCATTTTAAAAAAGGAATGCAAAACACATATTGAAAAAAATTACCAAGTACAAAATATGTATCATTGTTAGGGCCACCAGTTTGTCTCCACCTCGTGACCTGCAGGGATTTAAACTTGTATTTCAATGGTTATCGTCCAGGGGTCCCCACAGGTCCTCACAGTGAAGTGACTAATTATACAATTGACTTTCTAATTCAAAAATTAATGAAAACAATTGGTTGGTCTAATATGAGGAGAGGAAGGAAAGTGAACATGAATGGAAGTTTAAATGCTATGAAAAGTGTGTATTTGAGTGAACGAGTGAAGCAGTATCCACCTGGTACACTTCCGAGGGATTGCATTTATTTTGCACAACTTGCAAATTAACAATAAATTACGCAAAGAAGGTAACAAGACTGACTTTTTGAAACTAAAAAACATCACAGAAGACATTGTTAAACAACTGGCCATGATAAAATATACTAAATTTCTATGTGAACTTTGTACATGACATTCACCACCTTTATTTCATTCATCTTTTTGTTGTAATGTACCTCAGCTGCAAACTATTTTCTTATTACTAATATGATTTTTTGTGCAAGTTAAATGTTATATAACTGGTTATCTTTAATGTGGTCATGTCCACAGTAGTAAGTAATCAAACTAAATTTAGCAGGTGCCGCTTGTAAACATCACCGTCAATCTTGTATATGCTTAATTAGTAGCAATGACTTTATCAACTTTGACGATTGCGGTGTTGCAATTGGGATAATTGTTTGAGAAGTGGCTTGACAAAGAGGCCATAGCAGCCTCTAGCTGGCGGAGGACTGAAGTACCATGCGAGAAAACAAGGGGAGACAACATGGTGGGTGGCCCTAATGGTTGTATAGTTATACCGCTTAAAAAATCAATAACTAGGCAGCATTCAAATTATTTGCTGATAAATACAGGTTTCTTGATTCCTACGATCCATTTCAGAAATTATATATGAAACATTTGTTTGACTATGTCAGTGCAAACAGAAGACATATGGTGCTAGCCAGACCAACCCCAATTAGCACACATGCTTCTATCTAATGTTTTGTCTGTGAACTGATTCACTGGCTTCCCCAGAACTAGTCTGTCCAGCAGAGGGCACTGTTTCATTTTTGTATGTATAAATTTTCCCTAAATAATATGGCCAATCTGTTAAAAAAAGTCACACTTTCATATAAAATCAGATAATACATCAGTTAACAACACACGAGAGGCACATTTTATCAATAGTTAAAATTTCTAAAGCCAGGAGAGCAATCAGACACCATTATTATTGGAAAACATGTGAAGCTTGTGAAGTTTAGCTGAAAGAAATTTAAGTTTACTGTTGTGCAAGATGTCACTAATGAAGCTACAAGACTCTGAAAATCTGATTTTTTTTAGCTTAACTGTCCCACAATTGTTTAAAATAGATTTTTAAGGTTGACTTCATATGTAGTTCTTTTTAAACAAACCAATTGTAATTAACCATCAGGACTCTCTTTCTGGTCCATTTAAGCATTGATGAGGCAATTTTCTTCAAGATGGTCTCTGCATATGTGTTTGTGTTATTTGTTCTGCTATTTGTTTTTTAGCCACGCACGCTCAGAAGTTACTGCAGCTGCTTAGAATCAATGAATGGCAAATTATTTGATGTAATAAAGTGTAAAGCAAAGTGTACTTGGGCCGCTTTGTGTTTACAATGCACAGATTAATCGGACCTCAAAAGGATCCACAAACACATTGTACTGAGAACACCTCCTGAGGTGGTCTGAGTTTAGTTAATTTCAGAGGGGTTAATTTCTGCCTTTCTGTAGAATGAGAAAGAAGATACAAGGAGTTAATTTGGCATGTTCACATATGCATAAAAATTCCACTTGAGGGGCTGAAACGCACCAAATGTGGTCTATTTGAGTGGGCAGACAGTTAAAGGGTTAAAAACAAAACTGTCCCTGCAAGCAGAGAGAAAAGGCATTCCTAGGCTGAACGCTTCTCCACTCCCTGTTTTATTCCTAGCACCAGGTGGAGGAACCAGTTGAACTGCACCGTCCAGCCCTTGTCCCTGCAGATCTCAATCTGGTCCAGGAAGTGGCGCTGCGCCTCCGCCTCCACACGGCCCACAGTCAGCGCCTCGCGGATGTACTCTATGTCCTCCTTGCTGGTAAGCTGGGGCATGCCGGTCATCAGCATCATGGAGAAGAGGATGATCAGCAGGTTGGTGTGGTGTCGGAGAGCCAGGTAGGCTTTCACACACACGTCCTGTCAGGGAGAGATGGGAGACCATGACACACACAAAAAGCGAATACAGGAGGGACAGGAGAGCCTGACACTCATATAGCTACACATATAAAAAGAACACACACACATAAACACACCGTCTGTCAGCAAGGGATGGGACGATACACACAAGGGATGCACAAACACCCACAAAAACACACACACACACACATCCAAATTAATTCATTCATATCATTGACCTTCTTTGTCATGTGACACCATGTTAACGCTGCATTTTTCATGAACGAGAAGAGGACAGGTCCGCAAAGCGAGATTTCTGCACCTGAAACTTCTGAAAATGAGGGCTGCTGCCTTTCTTCCCGGTTGTTGCCATAACATAGAGGAAGTCTGGCGTCAACACGAACGGCACCCTCTCCTTGCTGATACCCAGAAAGCTCTTGTAGTTTCCAAGTATGTGTCCAAAATCAATGTGAAAAAGGTTGCCTAAAAGCAGGGAGATCGTTTAATGCAGAACGACCACGCCTGTTCACTGACCACAAAGTGTGCATACCCAAATGAGTAACGTTAAGAGAAACACAGAGTACCTGATTCTGTAATCATGATGTTGTCGTTGTGACGGTCTCCGATCCCCAGAACGTAGGTGGCCACACAGTAACCCCCACAGGAGTACAGAAACCGCTCAACAGCCTGCTGGAACTAGTGAACAGGCACAGGGTACCTATCAGCTGCCTTTCAAAGGGTGAGTGATACATCAAAGCAACCAAAGTCCCACAACTTCTGACAAAAGCCTTTATAATAGAGAATGCCTTATGGGGCTTCCCAAACTGCCGACAGGGTACCCAAGTCCTTAAAATGGGAAAAATATTTTTATTTCATTATATGTATATGTATGTATTTCAGTATTTCTTAAACCAATGATTCCCAAGCTTCCCGAGTCCAAGACTCAGTTAATGGGTACATGCATTTTCTGTGACTCCCCCCATATTGAAATGTTGCCTGACTCATGTTGATACATGGAATTCAAACATTTTTAATGACTAATCGATGTATATTGTAATGAGTATACTGCAAGTAACAGGTGCAGTGTTTAGTATGACTGATTTGAATGTCAATGTAATTATATACACCAATTTGTTGTTGTTGTTGTATGTGACCCATCTCGATCACCAGTGGGCCTGGATCCACAGCTTAGGAAACAAGGTCATAAATGACATAATTGGCTCATTTTATGTATCACTGTATGCAGATAATTCACATGGTGTAGAGATCAGTAGATCACAGCACAGTTCCTTCTGAACGCCCACACTGAGCATGGAGCTTTCAGGAAGTGTTCTGGTGGTGTGTTTCCTTCCTCTCTCGCACATAGCAACACACTCCGGGTCTACAAACAAAAGAGTTGCGAGAGCGGAAATGACAGACCTTGTCTTCAGTCAGACACTTGTCTCGCAGCCACTGGTTGAGGATTTCGTCCTTGAAGGCGCCCGTGTTCCCCACAGTGCTTTGCTGGATGTTGGCGATGGTGGTGGCATCCTTCACTATCTCGATCATTCCTGTGGAACGAGGAGGGATGTCATTCACCCTACTGTGGTCAGGATTCACTGCACTTATTCACAATGTTTTAGGAATAATTGTGAGGTTTTCTTTCTTTCCCAGTTGAAATCTCCAGTTGTGCCTCTTGAATTAACACCATGTCACCAGTTCTCCTCAAAAAAAACCCGGCAACTGAAATACATTCACTCCTTCAATGCAGCTGAGCTAACTTAACATCAGTGAGTATTTTCCACAAAATGTTACCCAGCAGACAAGAGCTTGCCATGCCTCCACTGGTGACAATTGGTAATCTGTGGGCCCTTGGTCTGTTTCTCAGAAGGAATAATGTGGCAGTCAGAGCCAGTTCTAGACATAGGCGAACAAGGCCCCCCCCAATCTCGCCTACACGGCAGAAAGTCTAGAGCTGTGCCTGGTAGCAGTGGCCCAAGGAACCCTGCCTGACTTGACCATACCCCTGCTCACTCCCAGTCAACATTGCTGAGGCCTGAGCTTAGACAGTTTTCAAAGATCAGTTTTGTCAGTAAACAATTTCCATTAAATTTTGATCATCTTAAAAAGCAATTCAAATGTGCAGCTTAAATGCAGTTCTTTCAAAATACTTACTGTTGCTGCAGCTAAATGCTTGTGGAAGCATAGCAGATGTGCCAGCAACATTGGCACATTGACATTGCTGGATTTGACGGTAAGTGACATGAAGTTACGTAGGAAATGATCAAGACAGATGAATGTATTTTACTTGCTGTAAATGTTCAAATTACATCAGACTATGGTAATGGTGTATGTACACAAGTTCTTAGCGGAAGAGTCGGTGGTGACAGCCAATGCTTACATGCACCACAAACAATTAATAATCATATTCATATTAATTTGTTTCAGCAAGGCTTACACGTAGAAGGAAAACTTACCTATTTTATTTCCAGTCGAAATGCAACCATATGGCAACAGAGACAAATCGAGTGACTCTGCCTCCCATATAGATTCCATTATCAGCAGAATCTAGGCGACAGAACAACACAGTAAAGTCAGCTGTAAACTGAGTGATCCTCCACGGAATTTCATAGATATGTAACACATCACAATTTTATTTTCCTTGAAAAATGTCAAAAAGTTTCCATAGTAAGATGGAGCTGAAAAGCTTTTTCAAAGATAATGCTGTATTGGTCTTCCTGTACTGCACAGCAGATGACAGGACACACCTGTAAGATGAGCATGTCCTGGCGAAGGTCATCACCGTCCTTGAAGATGATCCCAATGGTGTCGCTGGAGCGTGTGGTGGGGTCAGCTCGCTTGAACTGGAGCCAGAGTGGCTTCTTCTTGGACGCCATCACTTTGCATTGCTCAATCTGCAAACAGTGAGCATGTGGTGTTCCCCCTCAAATTACAGTTTTGAAAATGTTAGATTTTGCTAGGATTATCTTTCATTTTTTAAGTCAAATTCTAAAAAAATAAAAAACTTGGCTACTTTGATAATGGAATTTTAACGTGGGAGTGAGATTAAAGTAAGATCAATTTGGGAATTTTTCAGTAAAACATTTTGGCTATGTGTGGTGGTAACACAGTTGTAACACACTTTTTAGCATTGAATACAGTTGACTGACTGTGGCGTACAATAAACAAAATAATTCCAGCAACACTCAAAACACAACAACCTCTATTAGTAGAAGAAAGGTGAAAAGGTTTGGGAAACCCTGTGGCAGAGTAAGAGAGGGTACGACAGCGTGGGTCAATCTCACCACCAGAGCCCCAGCTCGCAGGCCTGGATCATAGGGGACCTTGAAACTTCCTGGCAGGCCTGATGTTTGTAAATTCTCAAGTTTCTGCCGCAGTTGAAAAACAACTGAAATTCACAGGAAACCAGGGCTTAGAGACAACAGGGTATTTTCCTTTGGTGTAAGTGAATCAAAGAGAATGCACCAGAGGAAAATAACTACAGCACTTTATCCCAGATTGGATGCCATGTTCATTATGGTAAACCCATAAGCTCAGTCTTGTGCTTGTTCATTTATGATGTTTGGTCAAATGACAGGTTTAAGTACTGCCTGCTCTCTACAAACTCAAGGTACAAAGTTTGCATGTAATAATTAATTTATGATAGCAGTAACAGCAATCGTTGCATTGTGTTTCAATTTTTCATTCTAACAGTTACTGATGTATAGAGTAAGCAATAGGACAAAAATCAAACCAAGTGAAATCAAGGTGACTTGAAATAAAGTTACCTGGCAATAGCCAGGGGAGAGCACAGAGGCAATGTAAATGACACCATTGACTATAATGGAATGTACTGTAGCTGTTTCGTTTTACATTACTGTGTTAGTGTGATGGGAGACCTGTAAAACTCAGATATACAGGATTGGCTGCTGTATGAACTTTGTCTGAGATTTCCTGGGGTTACCTTGCATCGACACGTCATACTTCTCAGCGGACATGGCCTTGATCTCTCGTGTCACCTTCTGTAGAGCCTCGGTCATCTCCACCTGCTTGCGAAAGTCCTGCAGCATGTCGTCACCGCAGCCACGCAGGTACGCCTCCAGGATGACGGCATAGCGCTGTTGGTAGTGCATGGACTGGGCAATTTCACTTCGCAGGAACCAGAACAAGAAGTGGCCAATCCGCTTGCTCTGTTAGAAAGACATGCCACACGATGACAGTGGGACAATCAGATGTAGAACAGACATAGCCTTGGACTGACTTCTAGCAATTTCTGTGATATGTGTGTGAAAACAGATATACCTACACTGAGGTGTAGTAGTTAGAGATTGTAACCCTAGTTGGAACAGTGTTGTTGATAGCAATGTAATTCAGCCAAGGGACAGTAAGCCTGTTGGCTAAGCAAATAAATCTTATATAAATACTGAAACTTATGATGACCTCTATATTAATTTTTTATCTCATTATTTCCATGTTTAGCACTTTGTGCCTGTGATGTAATACTCTGTTTTATAATTGGCTGAGAATAAGACCATTAGAATATACTGTATATATTGTAACTAGATATGCACAATACTCTGTGTCAATGTCAATATCTGCTATTGAGTCTGATACTTAATTTACAGCATCAGCAGTGCATCAAATGTGTCACCTCTCTGGCACATGTTGCATCAGATATGCATCATCATATCTAACCATTAATCTTAGAATCAGTCCGAAGTGAGTGCTTCACTGATGAAGATGGAGGGTCGGTAGTACTTACTCTCAGAGCCCGCCTCAGTAAGAATCTGGCCAATGCACTGTCATGGTATGGTTCAAACTTCACAGCCTACACAGAACAGATTAACAACAGACAGCAAGTTTTTATAGTTGATAGAAATGTACAAAAGCCAGTTGTGCTGAGCTAAAAGTTGCTAATGTTAAAGCACCAGTGAAAATGTCAAACTGCAGTGCAAAACAGAAAGCTATGTTGTTGTGTGTGAGTTCTTCAGTGTGAAAATGACTTCATACACTTCATACAATTTTTACACCTAGAATACAAAGAGCCTTCAATGACCGAGTGAGATGAAAGCTAATTTGAATGTTAAACCAAGAGATCAATGTTTTCAGCAGTGCAGATTGCTGTGCAGATTGCATTCAAACTGCTGGTAGTGTGCCACTGTCTCGTCTGTAAAGCATGTAGATACTGTGTTAGTTCCCTGCCTGCAAAACCGGTGGATACTCAGGTTGGTTCTCACAAGTAAAACTGCACATATACATTGAGGGAGTGTCTCCCTGGTGTAACTTAAGGTAAATACAGTACTGTGTATAGTAAATGTGTCACCCATAAATACTTTGATATCTTTGGTATCTTTGCTACTTTAGTTAGATACTTTGTTGATATAACATTATTTCCTTTTCATTTAATTAATCTTTTTAGCTTTTGAAAAAAGTAATGAATAAATAAATGTGGCACACTTTTTAGTTTATGTCTCACCTGTACGAGCTGCAGCAGGTACCTCAGGACATCGTCGTTAGCCAGTGTCTCCAGCTTCCTTACAGCCATGGTGCGTACGTTAGCGTCAGAGAAGTGGCAGTCCAGGAGCTGCAGAGCGAGACCCACATCCAGTGGGCTACGGTCCCAGGTGTCACTCTTCTCCAGTAGCTGGTGTGTGGCTGTCACTTCCTCCTGCTTGCCCCACTTCACTGAACTTAAGAATTTTGGGTAGGCCTTCGGGAGCCTCATACACTCCTGCTTGAAGTGCCAGAGCAACTCCTTGTCCTCCGGGCTAAGCGGGTACAGCGGGTCAGTGGCAACAATCTGGTCAAACTGCTTCCGCAAATGGTTGGGCATCTCCCTGTGGCCCCTCTCACTCTCAGCCTCAGGAACCTCTTGGCTTTTGGGCAAGGCGATGGGGTAGCAGTACTTGTCCAGCATGATTGCAATGGCCATGGAGTTAGTCTTGTCTGGGTTTGTGGCAGAGGTAAGCTTGTCGGCGTTGACACTGCCATGGTCCTCGCTCTTCTCTGGCATCTTCCACATGTGCAGGATGTACTCGCCCTGTCTGAGCAACCAGCGGTGGTCCACCAGCAGCAGGTTGACATAGTACAGCAAGCGGGTCTTAGCCTTTCCCTCTTGGCCACTGCTATCTGGGTAGACCCCCTTGGAGGTCTGGGTCTGGGCCTTGCCACAGTTCACCTGTAGGTTCAGCCGGGCCCCTTTGGGCAGGTCTTTCATTTTTATGCCAAACTCTAGCCAGGTGTTCCAAAGCACCTCCTCGGTGAAGGGCTTGGAGGATGTCCGCTCCTGGGCCAGCAGCTGCTGTCCATGGAAGATGCTGGCCTCCACGAAAACGATCAGCTCTGAGTTGCGAGGCAAGGTAGGGATGTCGATGCCCAGGACCTTGACACGGAACTTTCGATTGCAGTCCCAGAGTGAGATGGTGAAGACTTTCTCATGGTCTTTCTCATTGATAGTCAGCTGCTCATGGGAGCCGGCCACACCGGTGCAGTCATCCACCAGCGACCAGTCCTCTTTGTGGATCAGATCCTGTTCTGGGTTCGGTGGGGACTCCAGCACCAGGTGGATCTCCTCACCATTCTTCAGACACTGCCTCACCCAGTGGAAGTCTTTCATGGCATGGTTTCCAAAAATAAAGTCCTCCCTGCCGCAAACCCTCAGGATGAAATCAGCCTCACCAACCTCCTCAGGAATACCCAGCAGTGCCCTCTTTTTTGCAATCTTCGTGAAGAAACACTGAAGAACCTGCACAGGGGTATTGTCAATGGATACCTTGATAGTCTGACTGGAGGTGCTAGTGTGTATTACCAGGAGAATATGGTTGTTAGTAACCTTGCTGAGGAGGTACTCAGGGAGTGGCTTTGTGCTTACAAATGGATCCATGGAGTAAAGCTTTGCATCTCTGTCTGTGAGCTCATTTTTCCGGGGGGTTAGCAACTTCCTCCGAGTAAACTCCAGCTCATCATCATGTACGTTGCTCACGTCAGTGACATCATACCCGATTAGGTAGTTCAGATACTTCTGATATTGAATGGACCCCTCAGTGGGCTGTGGCCTGGTGGCCAGGTGAATCCTACCCTGATCTCTTTTCAGTGCCTTCCAGTAGCGAATGCAGTCCAGAGTCTGAAACACTTGGTGCTTATCGTAAATCTCACACCAGTTTCCCTTCTTCTGGTAAAGCAAGATGCAGTGGTCAGGTGTGTACTTCTGGTAGAATTCAGGGCACAGATTTGCAGCAACAGCTCTCAGCCACACTTGGGCCTTGACCTGCTCAACTGTGCAGTTTCCGGCCACGTCCAGCTGCAGCGTGTCTGGGCTCTTCCGAGGCTTGCTGGTGGTGGGGAGGACAAACTCAATGGCTATCTGATCCATCTCTTTTGAGAAGCTGGAGGTGAAAGCTTTCAGCTTCCTTCTCCTCCTCTTGTTTTCGTCTCTAAAAACTACAGGTTGCTCATCATCGCTTACGCGCTGTTCCATAATCAGAGTGTCTGGAAATAATATGGGAACAGGTTAAAAGACCTAACTGATTAGCATGAAACCATCCTGTGCTAAGAAAACAGTGCATGTCACTTTTAGAGCAACTAACTTTGTCAAGTACATTAAAGACAATTAAACAAAACTTCAAATAATATATTGTTATTAGACCACTGAGTTTACATTGTAGAAATAATGTAATTAATACTGGTAATATAGTTTGAACACTTGGGAAAATATTCAATATATCCCATTGGTCTGTAATAAATAAGAAAAAACATAGAAGTTCTTGAATGCTACGAATAGAAACAGAATGCAATAAACATGAATGGAATCATTCAAATGTATATGCAAATCTGTTCCTGTGTAATTCCCTGAGTTCCCTGATATAACTAAGGAAAGTACAACAGTACAGATTATACCAAAGCTTCTGCAGAATCCTACATTTCAGCAAATGAGAAATCAACAAATGCGTAAAAAGAATTGGAAACTTACGAAATGTTAGCTGTGTAGGCTATGTTGTGTAAAGCATATGGTCTTGTCGCCTATGCAATCAACCCATTCTTTTAACAATCAATTGCATGTAGCGTTTTGTGATTATGACACGTTATTTAACAGTCTAAAGATGTTCTCTCCACGAAAGCAGCCCAGAGATCCACTGTAATTAACTGAGAGGAACCCTGCCAAGATCCGGTAACTCTTAAGATTTTCTATTTAAAAAAAGTATGCAAAATGCATGTTGATATATCTCATTTGCAACAAATATTGGTGGTGTCTGGTAGCCTAATGGTATGAACAGACCTCGGGCTACCGTTTACATTCCAGAACGAACAGGTGTTATTTCGCGTTATGTTGTAAACAAATCGACAGACAATACACGCACTGTTTCTCGTTCAACATCAACGGATCAGACTAGCCTGTTTGCAAGTTACCCTACTTCTTCTTTCGTGTCAACGTATATGCAAAGGAAGTCTTGCAAGCCAGGAAGCACACAAAGAACGATGAAGTCAGCTTTAAAAATATTATTACGGGCAATGTTTTATGCTAAAATGCGCAAATAATTATAAAAGAAAAGGAAATCAATAGCCTACAACGGACGAGATTTAAAAAAAATTGTTTAACAAAAAAATACTTTGTGCGTAAAGTTTCTCCTACAGCAGCTATGTTGACTAGTGTATAGCATAATTGGAAATTAGGCCTGTAAAAAAATTAATGTCACATATTTATTTAGGATAAATACCAGATTTAATACCTTAATACATTACGGCTTGCTTAGTTGCTTATGACCCTAAACTATAGCTAGCACTGACTAAGGGCAATGTCCCGTAGATGAATAAAACTGGCAGGCGTACAGTACCCATGGCTGTAGGTGGAATAAAGCAGACACTAATTTCATTAAAACGTATTAGCACGCATATTCGCGGTTCAGACAGAAGCCTCTAGAAAATACCCGGCGCTGCAAAGTAACGGTATTGGCTAAAATAATCATCAAGGCAGGTTCAGTCGTGTGGAAAAAAGAAAACTTACCACTCAGCAGAACCCACAAGACATATGCGACCAACGGTGTTTGGATGTGTGGCTTTTCGGCATTTAGATAGTTAAGTACAACCTGACCAGCGAGAAAATTGTCTAAATGATCTTGCTTGTGTTGCTGACCGTGTTAAATCAGCCCCAGAAGTATAGTACGTGTATTGCCTCTACTCTATTCCTGTTTCAGCGACAGCAAGAACATGTTATACTCCTATTGGCTGCTTAGTATCCGCTTTTAAATGGCCACTATTGTAGTTCTTATGAATGTACAGTGTAGCTTGACAAAACCTATGTTGCCTAAAAATATGTCCTTGTTCATCTTGGAAAATAATTGCATGTAAACAGATGCAGTCTTAGCGCACGTGAAGTCCATATAGTAAACGTAGATACGTAAGCTAATAGTAAGTATAAGTAAATAGTCGGCTAAACACGTAAATATAACTTCTGCCAGGGTTTATTTTCTCGACACTCAGTTATTTACCTGACAACTCGAACTGCAAATATTATGTAAACGCATTCCGCTAAGATTTAATTAATTGAATTTCCTTGTTGGTGAGCACGAGTTAAGATTATTTTTGTGTGCTGGCTGAATACGTTTTACGAGATCTCTTTCATTTCTATTTTAGTTTCAGTTTCAACTTTAATGTAAGTTAAAATATTGCTATAATGAGCTCTATAATAATCTCACTTATTTTGGCCCGTAGCTCTTTTCTGGCACGTGTTTAATTTCATGGACGCATGAAGTCAATTTAACAAAATAGGGAACTTTTGCTACTAAATACATTTAATATGGGCAATACTGCCACCTTCTGATGATGATTGGCACTGCTTCTTTAGGGAAAATAACACAGCCATTGGGAGTTCACTAAGAAAATGTGGCTAAATCGTAGTGACGGCCTACATTAATTGTATCTTTAAAATCCGATTGAATTATTCTATTTTGAGTAATATTTTAAATGTGTTTTTCTCACGGAAGGGAATTATCTGTAAGCTGTAGCCTATTATAAAATTCTATATTAATCGTAGGCCGATATAAAGATGTTTAGTAACGATTTACATTAACCCCATCTTCATAAAGCATTCATTATGCATTTATGAGCCTTGCAAAAGCATTACATTACAATTACATAGAGCATTATGGATGCTTTATGTGTGCAGTATCCCTAAATGTGAATCAGGTCTGATTCTATTGCAGGTGGTGACATAATTCATACACACATTGGGCCTCATTCATGAAGCGTTTATAAATATGTGCGTACATTTATGTACGAAACGAGTTCGTACGAAACATTTACGCAGGATTCATCAAACCGTGTGAGAAAGGCAGATTTTTTCGTATTCGTGTACGAAGCACGTCCACGAACAGCAGTTGTAGCCAAAAACGTACCAACGGACCAGTGTACACGGACCACTGGTCACTACCAGTAGAGGCGCTAGAGAGCAACGGACCAGTGTGGAGTGGTCCGCGAGTTGTCTATGGCCTAATGCATTTTATATAGCGCTTTTCATTTTACAGAGAAAATCTCAAAGCGCTTTACAATGGCAAATAGCCTACAGCATGGATATTCAAATCTGGACCTCGAATCCGGTCTTGGTTTTCTTTCTCAACGGGTAATTCACTGAACAATTAGTGCTACTGATTGGCCAGACTGTCTTCATACCTGACTCCCAGGCAAAGGGACGGTGGAAAAAAGCAAATGACTAATGAATACTCTACAGCAATAAATGCATAAGCAAATAAAGTAAAGCAAAAATAAGGAAATATGTAGGCTATCAATAAATAAATAGGCTAATATAGCCTAACCTACTTGAACAGTCGCCCGTCTAAAGTCAAAAAATAAGGAAATATGTAGGCTAACGTTATCATTACAAGTCACGTAAATAAAAATATGGATTGATCTGTTTTACCGTCTGAAGTAAACAGTCGTCCTTCTAAACGGACCAGTGTACACGGACCACTTCGAGTGGTCCATGGACAGACCTCCTGGTCAGGGGCGTCGTAGTGGGGGGACAAGTGGACCTGACCACCCAGGGCCCCAAGGTGGGGAGGGGCCCCCAGAAGGCCCGTACTAAAGAGTTTGCATTGGGAAGGGGGCCCAGAGAGACTGCATTTGCACGGGGCCCAGAATGTCATGCTACGCCCCTGCTCCTGGTCATTGGACAGTCTTAGGACCAGTGATACATTTTATATAGCGCTTTTCATTTTACAGAGAAAATCTCAGTGCTTTACAAAGGCAAATACAGCAAACAGAGAATCAAAGTGTGACAAAGCTTACTGTAGCGGTTAACGCTCAGACATTTGATATTCTGTATCGCAGTTACTATGGGGCACTATACTGAGAGCAGACCTAGAGGTCCGTGGACACACTTATTGGTTTACCTAGATTTCCATTTTAAAAATCCATTGAAGGCTATATTTCCATCCGTTGTTATTTATTAGCCTACCCTAAGAAGCGTTTGTTGTCTATGTAAATTTGACAGTATTTGCTTCAAGTAGGACATATGTAGACAATAAAGACGGAACCTGTGTCGTAATAAAACATTAGGTTATGTGTAGCCTTGTCATCCACCAGTGATCATTCACTAGACTAGCGCGAACCGGGACTGTACTTCATTCACATTCAGTGGTCTGTCCACGGACCACTGGTCTAGCACTATAGGGTGATGCATCACGGACCACTGGTCTAGCACTATAGGGTGATGCATCACGGACCACTGGTCTAGCACTATAGGGTGATGCATCACGGACCACTGGTCTAGCACTATAGGGTGATGCATCACGGACCACTGGTCTAGCACTATAGGGTGATGCATCACGGACCACTGGTCTAGCACTATAGGGTGATGCATCACGGACCACTGGTCTAGCACTATAGGGTGATGCATCACGGACCAGTGGTCCGTTTACAGGCCTACTGGTCCGTGGACAGTCCGTCTGATCATAACCAGTGCATGTACAAAGATCGCGCAATAATTACTGCTTCGACGCTCCACGTATTTTTATCATATGGCAAATTAATAATGAATACAGCAATAATACATAAACAAATAAAGTAAAACAAAAGTAGTGTGACGTGCAAACGTCAGGTTCTTATGTTGGTATAGATATATAGACCTAGGTTATCCGACCTTAAATACAAACTTAAAACAATAAAATTTGCACTCGATTTTGGGGGGAATACCGTAGCCGACTGCTTAGTTTATTTTGCTCCAACTCTTCTTCCTTACATCTCACACTGTCCCATTTTCCTTGCGCCACTAGAAGGCGATATTAGCTATACAGCCCAAGAGATGTAATTTCTTTACGACAGTAGCCTAAGGAATGCCTCGCCAGCGGACACGACCTCCCATGGCCGACCTGGAAGACCCTCAACAGACTGCGGGTGGAGCAGGGGAGGTGCAAAGCACTGTTGAAGACATGGAACTACCACACGGAGGACACGTGTGGCTGCGGAGCAGTACAGACAATGTCCCACCTGCTGGAATGTGACGACGCCCCCCAGTGCAGCCCCCAGGACCTGGCTGAACCGACTCCATCAGCTGTGTCCTGCGCCAGACACTGGCAGAATGACATCTAAGATTGCAAAGGACTCGAAGAAGAGTAGCCTAAGGAAATAAACTCATTACATGTGGGATAAATAAATCATATATTTATATTGACACGTTTTAAAGTCAATTGCCGTCTGCAAACACTAGTATGCTGCAGGTTATCTTTTAATAGGCAGCAGTAGCGGTTAACGTTCAGAGATTTAATATGCTGTAGGCTAGGTTAGAAGTTCAACTTCGGTTACGTTAGTTTCACGTTAGACCTTCGTTGGGCAGTTGTAAGCTAATGCAATGGAGAGTTGTAATTCATTTTTAGAAATGAATACGGAGTTCTCGTCCTCCGAGGTCTTATACAACATTACGGAGGACAGTGATTGTCCATATTGCAATGTAGCAACGCTAGCAACAAAAGACCATCTTGCAAATTCAGAACTGAAATTTGCTCTTCACTTAAGCTTAGGAATTAAACTTGACATGTGACATTTCCGATGTGTGATGCTGAGATATACACCGAGGGACCACTTTATTATGTACACCCGCCCACCCAACTCCTCCCACACCGTAATAACTGTTTACATTTTTCATAGACTTTCATTGAAAAGTCACTTTTTTCACCTTTTTGACACTTTTGTTTCTGGAAACTGTAGACCGTTTAAGCTAGACACACCATTCAAACTTTAAAATGCATAGGACAACCTACAACCTAGTCTTTTATTTTGCCCTTGTCCCAACTTTTTTGGAACGTGTTGCAGGCATCAAATTCGGAATTAGCGTATATTTACAAAAATCAATAAAGTTTTTTTTGCGATTTTTTGCAAACCTTACCGTTTGTAAATAAATGTTCATTTTTTTGCAAATGGTGGACTTGAGTCAATTGTGGATGATACTCGACTTATGTCACAGATCTATACTGTCAAATTGTTGACGCCTCTTATGGTAGTCAACAACAACGAATCGCAACGTAGCCTACAATGGATTTTTTAAATAGAAATCTAGTTTCAACAATAAGGGCCCTATTTTACACCCGGCGCTAACCCAAACACAAGTGTCTATGCTATTTTATACCCAGCGCTGGGTTCATTATAACGCCTAGCGCTCACGTCGATTAAATACCATGTATTCTTGCGCCCGTTGCAAGTAAACTGGTTTAGTTTAGTTTATGCATCAAGTCATGCATCATAAAAAATGTCAAGGATAGCACAAAAAGTCACAGACTTATTTCCGTTGTGGTCCTTGGTCTCGGCACATAACAAACACATAACAATATGCACATAACATAAACATTATCATTACCTACATCGTAAAAAGCTAAATCAACAAAATACAACATTTTTAAAACAATATTTTACAAAATGTACAGATCTTAGCCACACTAAGGCTGAAACCCTCCCTCCACTGTCAGTCTCCTAAGTTTACTCTTGGACTTTTTCGAGGAGTAATTTCCTAACGTTCCCCTTGAAACTATCTATGTTCCAGCTCTGTTTGATAGTCAAATGCAACTCATTCCACTCCTGAGCTCTTGTGTGAGCAAATGAGCATTGACCCATCTTTGTTCTACACCTTAAGGCTTTCTCTGTCAAGCAGATTGGCCTTCCTAGCCAAAAACTTGGTGCAGGTGTTTACTTTACCCAGCACCTGTAAGGCCATTCCCTCCCCCCCCAAGACCGTCATCCAGCATACCGCCCAGGTACTTCACTGTTGTTTTTGCTACTATGACCTCAATCCCTAATTGTACCTTGAGTTCCGGAGCCTTCCTTAATCTGGGCTTAGATCCGAACAAAATAGACTCTGTTTTACCAAAGTGAAGTGAGAACCTATTGTCAGACAGCCAGTTGTTCATTTTAGAGAGCTCCTCTCCAAGCATTCTTTGGAGCGTACTCAAATCTTTGTTTGAGATGAGCAAGGTTGAATCATCTGCAAATAAAAACAAATTACAAGAACATGCATCTCGCATATCATTTATGTACAATACAAATATCAACGGTCCTAAAACATTCCCTTGTGGCACCCCACAGTCAATTGGTTTGGCATCCGACATAGAACCATTGACCTCTACTCTCTTGTCCCTGTCTGACAGATATGAGGCAATCCACTTGACGGCTGTGTCATTCAGTCTCAGAGCCTTCAATCTATCAAGCAGTAGACCATGATTTACTGTGTCAAAGGCTTTTTGAAGATCAAGTAAAACCATTCCACACATTTTCCCTTCATCCATCTCCTTTCTAATAAAATCAGTTAGATAAAGGAGGCATGAGTCTGTGGAATATGACTTCCTAAACCCTGATTGGAATTTGTATAGAAGATTTTTTTTACGTGTTGGTCTTAAGATGAAGAGTGGCCAGGATTATTTTTGGCGTATAGCTATCTTGAGCCAGCAGAAAGCGCTTGTGCTAAAACCATATTCTTCACTCCCCACCTCCCTTTCTCCACTCCCTCACTACCACTCTTCTCCTACCTGGAAGTATGCAAAACTGCCAGGTCGTTTTGAGTACAAGTATTTGCATGTACAATATACAATGTACCTGGCATTGCGGTTTGCATCAAGACATTAATTAACATGCACAAACATGACTAAAATATCAAGATTACAATGTGAAATACTATTATTGTGTAGGCTATATCAAAAAATGCATAATAATAAAAGGGTCCATAGGTCAAAGACCACATAGTCCTGTCCCTCAGCGAAGGGGAATGCTGCATTAAATTGTTTTCAGCTCACTCCATCAATATCCAGGCGATGTGCAATGGTACAGGTAAGGTTACAGGTATAGACTATTCGCAATTATCCTGGATCAAGCTATATTTGCCAATAGTTCCTGTAGCCTAATCTTCCGGGTGACAATCTTCTGTTACGGGACAATGGCTATCTATTGAAAACTTTGCTGATAACACCTACACCGATCAGCCACAACATTAAAACCACTGACAGGTGAAGTGAATAACATTGATTATCTCGTTGTTATTTTGGTTCTGTACTCTAGCACTTTGAGTTTGAAAAGATACAATGACAATGAGGTTGAAGTCAGCTTTAGGGTATTTTAATCCATATCGGACGAACTGTTTAGAAACTATAGAACCTTTTGTACTTAGTCCCCCCCCCCCCATTTTTTGGCATCAAAAAATATTGGACAGTTTAACATAATGTAGAATAAAGTAATCATTTTAAATATTTGGTCTTATATCCTTTGCATGCCATGACTTCCTGTTGTCTGTGACCCAACAATATCAAAAGACTCTTGAAACCTTATTTTCTGGTACTCCGACAAGCGATACTATAACCTCACTGCATTTGAATGGATCTCTATGGGAATTGGGGGGTGGGACTAGATTTAGCTGTAAATTACACTGGAACAGTATGGAACACATGGTTGGCTAAATGGCTATAAGTCATCAAGGGTCTGACGTATCAAACAAGCCTTAAGCCACCACTCTCCAGCCAGAAATACAGTAGATATGAATGGATAACTTGAAGGGTTTCTTCTCCTGACTTATTTTTTCATAGAGTTCAATAGGAAAATTTGTGAGGAGAAACAACCCTTAAAGCGATCCATCCATATCTATTGCATATATGGCAGCAGAGTGATGGTTTGAGGCTCGCTTGATACCTCAGACCCTTGATGACTTAAAGCCATTTTACCAACCATGAATGTTTTAATGTTGTGGCTGATCGGTGTATATCAAGCCTAATGCGCAAATGATCATTTACACCATATGCGTGAATTGTCATTCAATGGAAGCTCTCACACTGCAATAGACGGACATTTGAGTTCTGAAAATGCGCTTCAGATGTCATTACAATACAGCTCTCTAGGCCTACAGCCTGTAAGTAAATAAAATGTTTTTTACTGAAAAAAGTTCAAAACCTTGTACAGTGAATTTTGCTTTAATTGTTTTTCAAATAGCTTTGGCTACAGCGGATTCGCTGCGCATAAGGTTTTTTCGATATAGTCTATATATGGTTAAAAAACTGAGATAAATGTCACCATGTTAACTGAATTGTAACCTTAGCTATTCTTCATCTTTCATAGTTTTTTTATTAAAGTGACAAGGTTTCCATCCTCTCAGCTTATTAAAACCCAGCTGATTTCACCTGTTATTCCATAACTGAACAAAATGATTTTAAAGAGAACAAAGCGTCTAATTAGAAACAAAAATAAATTTGCAATGTTACTTCCTGGAAAAGTGGATTGTTTTGAAGCATTATGCTACCAGTAAAACAGGTTGGTCACATTTCCATAAGCAGGGCATTATAAAATATGCGTGAACCTATGGGTTGCCAACCTGACAGCTTTATTGTATTTAGTGTCATCATTAAGGCAAAATAACAGTATTAATCAAAATCAGAATGCAGGTAATGAACTTGAATTGCTTCATTGCATGTCTGTTTCGCCATCATATAAGCGATCCGCCAAGGTGGAAAAGCAGGCTTTCATGGGATATAACATTTTGATTGGTTTATTGCATGTCACGCCCAAGACACACCTATAATTAATGAAGAGACTAGGTTCAGCCCATTTCCGCTTTGCGCCGTGCTTAGCGCTAAACAAAAAAGCCATCTAAATTGCAACACGCCCTAAATGCACTTGGACACGCCCTAAACGCACTTAATGCCATGTGCTTAGACCAAGCGCTAAGATCATCAAGATAGAGCCCCAACGCCCCGAACCCTCCAGACGCGCAAGAGTACAGACGCTTATTGCGCGTGCAGATTTGAGTAGAACTGAACCCACCAGACGTGCAAGAGCACAGATGCTTATTGCTTTTTCGGAGCGCATTTCGTGAACGACAGAGACGCGCTATACAAACAAATAATCTACATTCCGGATTTGTGAGCTTCGCTTAATAATGGTTAAGTAAATATTGCTATTACATATGTCTTACTGCTTAAAAGCTAAATTTAGTAATTTAAAGCTAAATGTAGCATACAAGACAGTGCCTCCATTATAAAGTTCACTTTTATTTATTATGTGCAAAATGTATGACTTTATTTAACTTCATTCATCCCACAATGGTGATTGTCTCTGTTTCCTTTTTCATTAGGGCCAATATTAAAATATAATATGTATTAAAATAATTAATAACAATAGTAAAACTATTAGTAGGTTGAAAAACATTAATATGTGGTGATATGATGCAAATATTGTGCTTAAACAATGTATTTTTATGAGATTGTGCATGCGGACGCCCAGAAAATTCCGCCCAGCCGTGCGCGCGCGGCCGGTGAGAACCGTGGCAATTCGTTAACATGGGAGCGGAAGTGGCAGCAGGGTCCCGTGTGCGCGCGCTTGCGAGTATGGTGGGTTCGGGGCTGTCCACGGACCACTAGGTCTGCTCTCTAGCGCCCCATAGTAACTTTTTTAGGGTTTTAATAAAACTAACTTTCATAGTCAAACCCTACTTTACTGGAAGATTATGTTTAACCATAACTTTTCTCCTCATAGCTCCACCCTGTGGAATAACAATTCAATTAATAGAAAAACCCTATTCAAAGCTCAGTGGTATGTAGTTAATATTACATTTGTGGGATATTAGGGTATTAGGATATTAAGGACTATTCTTACAACACATTGATTTAATGTCCAAATTTAACATCGTATGTTCCTGCAGAGAATACAACAAAGTCTGCAAAGCTATACCAACAGCATAAAAAAATCTAATAAGGAATACAATGCTGTACAGTGAGGTTCAAATCAAGTTGCCTCTTTTGAAGATTAATGACATAAGTATAACAAATAGAAAATGCAGCAACAAATTTATTAGAGGGTGCTGTAAGGTTTTCAAAGTGATAAGTTAACGTTAGCTAGCTGAATCAATCCTTCCCAGCATGCTATCGATAGCGTGGCCAACTGCAGTGGAGACGCACCATCGGTGTGCTTTTATCGTACATTTTTCAAAATTACACAAATTCGGGGTTATGGCCTGGTAGGTAGCGTGTACCTTAACAATGTTTGAAGGTTAACAATGTCTGTAACTATGGTTACAAACAACAAATGTGTGTAAGGTGGGGGGAACGGCCTGTCAATCATATCTGACTGACAGTTCTCATTGATATGCCTACAAAACGAGGTGAACTTGTAGAATGGGAAATTTGGGCATATAAAAAGGAGTTTTATAGTACTTCAAAATGACTGAATAACAACATTGATGGACACATTCACTTTGATGTTACCTAAAGATAACTTGCATGTGTCACGTTCAACCACCATGTTACCCCTTTAAAATATGGAGCTTTACCCACCACGGAACATGAAAAATCCAACTCAGGTAATCCAAGCAGGTATGTGCCCTACCCTCGATCACCACACTCTGAAAAGCAAATGGACTGTGAATCCACATGGTGACAAAATTAATTACATTTCAAAAAGGGGTTTGGTCTAAGAGTTAGGTGTGGTTTTGATACATTAGGAATTAGATGTTAATGCAAAATATTCAAGAAGTATTTTTTCTCATAACTGTATGACTTCTAAGCTAGTATGTAAGTGTGCACATGCTTTCCTGCTTTATACACCACACAAGCCATGATACATTTGATGATCAAACGCTTGTTAAAATATCCTGATAAAATATTTGGCAAGTAGTTAAAAAAAATAAATTATATATATATATATACCATTGCTGCAATTGTGGTCACCAGTCTGTATTATAACGTTACCCATGGAGTAACAACTGGGTAGCGATTGTCCATTGATTAGCCTACAGATTTTTCATGAACCGAACAGGTCCTTTTTAGGCTTTTGCTAAGAAACTACAAGTAATTACAACCGTTCCACACACTGAAACGTCAAGTGGATCTGCGCAGACGCGAAACATATCCAATATGGACATTAGCTACGCTACCATGGATCGTAAACTACCAGTAAAATCTCGCATTAATTTTGTACGATGGCATTACTGTGTCTGCTTCCTGCATTCTTGCACTAACCAGCGCTCACGCATAGCATATACCAGCACCTGCCAGTGACATCAAGACCATAACATTAGGTAGGCTACAATGGCAACCGAGCTCGTGGTTTCTTGCCTTCGACAAGAAATGTTTCAGTTCAGCACATAGGGGCGTACTGGGCGGGGCGTACTTGTTCGCCTCCAATGACTCGTCGCCAAACACCCCCCGCCCGCTTTTAACGGGAACATGAGCTTTAGGCCCGCCTCCTTTTGGTTGGTACATCATCCCTGGTCAGCGACGGCGCTTGGTTGAGTCCCCGGCACAGAGCACAGAATAACAGTACTGACAGACGCGACCCAAGACAAGGGGAAGATGGAGCACAGAGACACAGACTTCAATATATTGTTAGCGACTGATTCCTACAAGGTGAGGACGTGTATGCCAGGTTTGGAGCCCGGTGCGTTTCGGCTAATTATAATTGAGAAAAGTGGGGAGAAAGCAAGGTGGCTTTATCCTCCCAAGGCCATCACGCTTGTCTAGGTCGCCAGTTCTCTAGGCCAAATGGGAGGCAGGATCGCAGGTAGTAGCTAGCTTGCACCAAATTAAATGTACCGTTGTCTTAATCGTGATGACTATCTTCGATATTATTTGGTTCGTGTGGCCATGAAGTTATGCGATCTGCACTCATTTATTTTAGTTCAGTATGCATATGCTGTGATTGTATGGTGATCTTGCTAGTAAGCTAAATCGGCGGTGGGGGGATAGATTGTAATAGCGAGTCAAAAGATGACCCATTCACCATCCCACCACTCGATTGGCTTTAGGAATTTATCTCTTCTTCATGTAAATATTAGCTAGCTAGCCATCAATTTAGCTCGTGTGCTGGATCGCTTTCACAAAATGTTTCGGTCAGAAGCACCTTCATAACTGGAACAAAACTGAAAGTAACGGAAGCATTCCAGTCAAACGAAACCTAATATATGCCAAGGCTACGCGCTTGCTGTGCTACTAACGTTATATGTAACATATAGCATCCAGCGTAGGCTATACATTGATATAGCACTGTCGTTAGCCAAGTCGATTATAAAGTGTAACGTAACAGCAGCTACCTGCATACGGAGCGTGTCTAGTTCAACTGGACCTTCGACGGTTATTTTTTGTGTATAATTCATTCAGTGGCATGCAGTCAAAAAGTAAATATGATGCTCTTTCTCAGACATTTTATCGAGATTATAACGCAGTAAATATGATGCTCTTTCTCAGACATTTTATCGAGATTATAACGCACTAATTAATTAAAATGTATTTAAGACCATTCACATCGGTGTGTTCAGACAAGCTGTAGGGGCTGCACGCCTGCAACCGTGAAAGCATCCCTCCCCCAGTTTCGCTTCTAAACTCCACGCTTAAGCGCCAAAGCAGTTGTACGATGAAATTATTTTGCCAGGAACCCAAATTTGATTCGGATTAGTCTCCTTTTGCCGGTGTTGTGCCGAATTTCCACTGCCTGTATTTCACTCCCGCACTCAAGCGTTGGGGATTACAGACAAATCAATATCTCAGTTATTTCAGATGATATAGGCTATGCAGATTTCTGTATCATTGCCAA
Organism: Ilyophis sp. 1 JC-2022; assembly: GCA_022702515.1. Classification (NCBI taxonomy): domain Eukaryota; kingdom Metazoa; phylum Chordata; class Actinopteri; order Anguilliformes; family Synaphobranchidae; genus Ilyophis; species Ilyophis sp. 1 JC-2022. Next base: position 87,390,649 of record CM040404.1, on the reverse strand, counting down.
AAAAAAGTATTCGGTGTGAGATAATTGAAGTAGCTTACATTGCGAGAGCAATTGTTCATATAGGCTATTTCTACTTCATTGTGATCGAAATACGCAGGTAAAAATGCGGAGAAAGTATAATTGCATATAATTGTTATGAAAATACAAAACACTGCAATCTTGACGGCTCTAAACACTGTGTTAAGGTGATGTTACAAGTCAATATATAAAAACAATTCAAAAAAATTTTTCCACACGTATTTCCTAATACTCTAGGTCTAGGATACATAATGCATTTGCTGAAGAAAATCACCTATTTGAAATTATACAAAAACGTAATTAATTTCATATAAAGTCATATAGACCCTAGCATAATAGGAAGGTTAAACAAAGCTAATAAAACACAACAAGTTGTAGAAAACAATAAACAAGTAAAATGAGTAAAATGTGACTGTAAGTATGAAGCCGTGTCCCCTGTTGCTTCAGTTATTATCCAGATCCCCCCAACATCAGCTACATCAGCGTGGAACTGGTCCCTGTTTGGTGGATCACACAGTAGAGTGTGCAACAGGCTGACAAAGAAATAGTTCAGATTGAACTGAGGAGGATTGTCCAGATTTTTTCATGTCTCTTTCTGAAGATGAAGCTAGCTGTGGTTCAGATAAATAATTAGCCGAGGCCAAGCAAGTCAACTTTATTTTCGCCAAAAGATTAAGTTGTTCCTAATTCATAGACATATCTAATTTGCCATTTTAGAAGAAAGGAAATTACTAAAGTATATTTTTGTTTCTGTTTTTACATTACATTTCTTATATATTTATATTTTCTTATATAATATGCTTGTTGTTAAACAAACTGCATTTGCAAAGAAAAAATACAAATAAATGTGCTCACATTGTGGTAAACCAATGTCATGTTTGTTGACATTTCTTAAAACTCATGGCTTTCTCTATAACAATGTGTACAAAGTATTTGCAGTGATCCCTCAAATAGGCCCAATACATAAAAAACCAAAGATATACTTACAATTTATGAAAAATATTGCTAACAGTATAAATTCCAAAAATTACCAAAAAATGTCCAGTTACCTCAAAATTCCTCAAAAAGGGAAACTTCCCCAGAACTTCACAACCCTATTTCTGACATATTCTACAGGTTGGCCTAGCCTAATTTGGCACTGATCTAGTGAATTTGGGATTTCAACCTGTGTTCCTTAATATTTCTTGAAAGATGTCTGTATTTATATATTTGTCGATATTGACAATGAATTAATATTTTTACAGTTTATATATCACTTGGCTCTAATTATGAATAACTTCACTCCATAAACCCATTTGTGTTATATTCACATGAATATTGTGCTGGAGAGTAGTCCTACCTATTCATGCAAATCCGTGTGAATTTAAATGCATCTCATATTGGTGGTACCAGAGGAGAAATAAAGGAGAGTGGAGGTGGGGTGCGGTTGTTATGCATTTGACTCGCAGAGTGCAATAAAAGCAAATCGGTGGCATAACACCTGATTTATTTTCCTGTAAAAGTGAGTGTCTGGTCCTTACTAAAATTAATACTAAAATGAGACCATCCCCGGCGAGTGGAATTATAATCAGTTGTTGGGCAAAAGAGAGAGATTATACGATAAATTGAAAGAGTATGTTATGCTCAAGGCGACATCTTTAAGCCTATGATTAAATTGAAAACATATAAAGTTATCTATGAACATGATCAGAATTGCGGTGTGTGTGTAAAGGTTAGGTTTCAGTGTATTGAAGTAATTTGTGTTTTTTATTTACAGCTTGCTTTTTATTTTGTGGTGTAGTTTTATCCTGTTTCACTAAGTTAATGACATCATGTCGACGTGCTGTAAGGAAAAGCACAAAGATGGACGTCTTTGTGGATTGTAAGTTCCACAGAAGTTGCAGCATTCTGATCAAATGACAACACTACTTTCACTGAACTAAAACCAAGAATACCCCTCTCTCTGATATATGGACAAGATACAAGATTTCCCTGTTTAGAATTTAATTCAAGAATTCAAGTGAGTGTGGTTTTGTGTGCTCGTATGCTTATATATGTGTGTACGTGGGCGTGGGCTTATGTATTATGAAGAATACCTAATCTCATAATAATTGTGAGTAAGTATGCCAGCATAACCTAGGGTATTCTTTGAATTATTTTGAAATGGGGGTGCTTGATTGTTAGAAAACCTGCTGTGAGAAGTTTCTTTTCCAATTAATTAACTCATCAGGGTGTCATTGCAACAAGGCCTGTATTAGGTAATCATGGAGAAGGCATTAGAGGGCATCCCCCATATTCAGTATCAAACGAGCCTCAAACCATCACTCTGCTGCCAGATGTGCAGTAGATATGGATGGAACACTTTACGGGTTGTTTCGCCTGACTCATTTTCCTATTGAATTCTATGGAAAAATAAGTCAGGAGAAACAACCCTTCAAGTGATCCATCCATATCTACTGCATATCTACCAGCAGATTGATGGTTTGAGGCTCGTTTGATACCTCAGACCCTTGATTACTTACAACCATTTAGCCAACCATGGGTTCCATACTATTCCCATGTAATTTACAGTTTAATCTAGTCCCAGCCTCCAATTCCCATAGAGATCCATTCAAATGCAGAGAGGTTATAGTATCGCTTGTAAGAGTACCAGAAAATAAAATATCAAGAGTTTTTTTTATATCCTTTTATACCCAGTCATGATAGAATCACCTGTTTACCTGTGGAATGTTCCAAGTGTTTTTTGACCTTCCCAGTCTTTTAAAAAAAAAATTTGCCTGTGCCAACTTTTTTGGAACATGTTGCAGGCAAATTCGATATTAGCGTATATTTACAAAAATCAATAAAGTTGATAAGGTAAAACATTTTTTAAAATGTTGTGCTGTTTTCAATTAAATATATGTAAAAGACAATTTGCAAATCGCTGCTTTCTGCTTTTATGTGCATTTTATGTGTCTTTTGGAATTGGAAATGGAATTTTTTTTCTTTTTCAAAATGACACTTCTAGCACGTATACGAACATGAACGAAGCAGATTCTGTCAATACAAACAATAACCAGTCCTCTTATGTATTTTTTTGAGAAAATGAAATGGCCATTTTCTTGCTTTTTTGTATTTAATTTGGAACGTAGATCCAGTAGTTATGACAATAATTAATGAGGATTTCATCTCTGGAGTGGAGAAAATTCTATCATGTCTTAACACATTGAACATTACTCATCTTTAATAAATATTGACACTAAGCTTCTACTTCCCAGCTCACATGCCTAATCAAGACTTTTTTTGCTGTCAAAGATCACATGACCTGAAAGAAAAGCTCATCTGTTCTCAAATCATGACTGAGCTTAACAGGGCACAAGCTGCATATACAGTAACGCAGTTGGGCATGTGTGAATCGGCTTTCCCTGCAGTGCACCGAAGGAACAGTTAATGTTATCCAAGACCTTCCTGTGAAGATGTTGTGCAAACACATACATTAGATTCTGCCTGCATGTTTGACAGAATTCACTTACCTGGCTAACTTTTTGCCCGGACTATATGTGCAGTAAAGGACCACAAGACTACGGTGAGATGGAATACTTCTGTCTGAAATATGGCATTGTGGGATTAAGGTGCGACTATGATCCTCTCAGAATAGAACATTGTTTTTAACAGCTTTTCATGTGCTGCATATTTGCATGGAGGATCAGAGCTGTGTGGAGACCACCATACTGTACTGTATGACTTTGTGTTTGATCTTCCCACTAAATGCATAATGGCTTCCCCGTGCTTTGTGTTAGGGCTGAGGCCGGCTCTATAGAGCAGGCTTCCACAGTCGGTTAGTCAGACCTGCCACAGAGGAGCTTCCTCTGTCAGAACTCAAGTGTTCCCCGGGCTCAGGGAGTCAAGGGTTCTAATATTGTTGGGAGATAATTCCCAGCAAGCCGCCGTCTTTTCCCATCTTTCTGTCTTCCAGAGTAATGGCCAGGGGTCGTGGCGTAATCCACCCCAAGGTTTCCTTCCCTTGCATTTTTATTGTGAGTGCTAGACAAACATGCAAATATTTGTTCAGTTTTTCCAGCAATAAAAGGGCCGTCTCAGCCTTGATGTTTTTGTTTTGTTGGTTCAGTGAAGAAAGGCTTCATAAACCACTTCACCGGCAGTATGGCATTGAGGACGAAAACATTTTCATTACCTCAGTTAATTTAGTACAGTAATTTACAGTTAATTTAGTACAATGGTATCATGGGGAGGTCTCTACCAAAATGTACTGTTTTTGAATATGTTGCATCTGTGTATTTGTGTGTGCACATGTGTGAATGCCTGAGTGTGTGTTATGAAGATTACAAAGCTATATTCATTTTGTACAAATGTACTAGTGCAAACAATAGTATGCTTTAAGGTATTTGAACTGTAGTGCTTAATCGGGGGGGGTCGTATCTTTTCAATGAATGGAGATGGCTTCGCCCATGTTCATCATAACAAATGTCACCGCAGTAAGTAGATGATGGCTGAAAACCTCTTTTCGATTCACCAGAAAGAAACCTCAGTTACATAGAGTGTACACACCTGGTGTCGGGCGGTGCTTTTCAGTTTCTATTTTCACAATAGTAGCCCTCACACTGATGATGGGAACATGGGGCTCAGGGTAGTCCTTATAAAATATATGGATATGATGATTCAAGCAAGTATTGTGTGTATTGCATCTATGCGGAGAACTTTGCATTTCGCTGTATGGGGTAGTGGACTGGACACCTTTTATCCATGCAGTATACTGTGCAGACCAAGGCTGCTTCTTAATTCTCAGACCTCCAGGCCCACTTTGGTGACTACTGCTCTTTCACTTCCCTGACAAGATTCAGACTGTTCAGGTTCTGTAATTATAAGTTTAGGCTTGTCTGAGCTGTGAGTGAGTGTGGGCGTGTGTGCTTGTATGCATGTATTTGTATATGTGTGTGTGTGTGTGTGTTTTGTGAGGCTTATTTATTTCTTCCATGGGTACTTGTACCACTCATTTAGGCTATAATTATGGGCAAATGTTCCTAAGCAAGAGTATTGTTTAGATATTTTGAGCTTGGGTGTTTAATCGTTGGAAAATTGTCATTGGAAATAAGATTTTTTCCACCAATGTGGTATGTGCAATTGTGCATACCTGTGTATATTAACTGGATCTTTGCCTTCAGACCTTGTTCTACAGAGTACTGGAGCAGTGGAAAGGTTTAGTGAAACCATAGAACATACTGACATTCAAAACTTGCATTCCCCACTGGACAGTAGAGGGTGTGAGAAGGAGAGTAGCCAATGAAACATGTCAAAGAAGGAGAGAGTAGCCAATGAAACATGTCAAAGAAGGAGAGAGTAGCCAATGAAACATGTCAAAGAAGGAGAGAGTAGCCAATGAAACATGTCAAAGAAGGAGAGAGTAGCCAATGAAACATGTCAAAGAAGGAGAGAGTAGCCAATGAAACATGTCAGAGAAGGAGAGAGTAGGTCAGTGTGAGATGCCCCACCACAATTGTGCAAATCAGATGCAAAGTCCCACCTGGTTTTGTCCTGTTACACACACACACACACACACACACACACACACACACACACACACACACACACACACACACACACACACAAACACAAACACCCTCCATGTTTAGGAGCAATTCTCTTTTGACATCATCACACATTCTTGCGTTTCCCTGGTGAAGCTTTGCTTGTGCAGTGATGGATGCTGTGTAAGAATCAGTGTAATCTAATTATCACAGCTGTTCTGCCACTTTATGTTCCCTGTGTTTTCTGTGTAATTATGTGCTATACCTGTGACATGTATAAAGAGCAACACACTGTGGTGTGCTTCCCACTGTGAAACCATTTCAGAGCAGCTCCTTCAATGTAGTGCACCACAAAAACCAAATCTTAACAAGCATTTTAATCTTATATGTAGACTTTAGAATCTTAGTTCTGTTTTTTGCTAAATAAGACAAACCATCTGCCAGTGGGGTGAGATAGTTTTACTCATTTTAAGATTTGCGACTGGGGTAAGATAACTTCACTGCAAAAAGTAACTAAGCTAATATTTTCCAGATTTTTTTTTTAGATTTTAAGTCTCATTACAAGACTAAAACACTTGGTCAAGACATACATTTTTTGCAGTCTGGTCCCCTCAGTAGAGTGGTTCCTTCACTGGAGAGGTTTTATCAATGGAACAGTTTTCTCAGAGGAGCGGTTCTGCCAGAGAGGTTCCCAGCCCAGCACCCCAGGTGATAAGGTGACCCCAGTGATGTAGGGAGTCCCACAGCAAGCATGCAGCTGCTATAATTGAGATGGTTCTGCTCAGAGTTCCTGCTTTTAATCCATATGTAAAAGTTGTGCTTTTGCGCAATGGTGTCAGTGGGTTCATCATGGTGGGGCTCAGGGTGGCTTTGATAAAATGTATTGATACAATGTGCGCATTAAAAACAGCATGTGCAATTGTGTGTATGACACCTATGCAGAGAATTATGAACCCCCTTATAATTACCATGAACCAGCCCTCCAGGCTCACTCAAGAGTCTGCTCCTTTGTCTGCCTTACATATTCATATTATACACCCTGTTTAAGTCTGCCCTGGTACGCCCATCCCTTACATATTCATATTATACACCCTGTTTAAGTCTGCCCTGGTACGCCCATCCTTACATATTCATATTATACACCCTGTTTAAGTCTGCCCTGGTACGCCCATGCCTTACCTTTGCAATGCAATGGCACCAGTCTCGGCTATGTGAGAACATGAGCTGCATCAATTTAACGGACTGTGGATGCTACTGTACACATGCTCTGTAAACAACATACCTGCTGGAGTGGCTGCTGACAAGTTGTGACCAGATACATTTCTGCTGATTAGAATCGGGTGAGGTTCAGCAGCTGAACTTAGTCTGCTTGAAAGGGACTGTCAATTTATGCGTTGTGAAGGCTCAGCTCTCGTTTCTTTGAGTTCTTACTCCAATCTGTATTTTTTTATATAGACACACCAGAGACAGTTATTGTGACCCTTACTGGCATAAGTGTTTTTAAAAAGGAAAAAATGAAACAGCCACTTGAGTAAATAAGTGTTCCAACATTTCCCATTGTCTGACAAAGGTTATGTCAGAGAGTATTGATGTGAAGCTATGACACTTGTCACCGGCTCATCTTCTGTTACGTAATTTTCTCTGTTTATCTCTTACAGGTCACACATTACAAGCAGTACCCACCCAACACTAGTAAAGTGTACTCCTACTTTGAGTGTCGTGAGACGAGGACTGACCCCACCAAGACCAGGAAAGTCAAATATGATAAAACTGTCTTTTATGGCTTGCAGTATATTCTCAACAAATACTTAAAAGGTATGTGTGTTTAAAATGCTGTTACCATTTGTCTGCTTTTCTCAGTAAACTTGGGCAATTATGTTTAACTGGCAAATTAAAATGGGAATACACAATATTATGTTGACTACTGTAAGAGACCACTGTAAATTGTTAGTAGCTAGGTCTCACTAGTAGATAAAAATGTTTGTACCCAGAGAGTACCCAACATAGGCTGGTTTATTGGCCTTGTGTTTGATATTTTAAGCCTTGAGAGGAGTTTCTGTTTGTGATGGTGTTGAAATGCCTATTCTGTGATGAAGTTATGAATTATGCGATAATTAAACTTGACCTTAAAGGTGAATAACATGTGGAGATAAGTGGAGGAAACACTGCTGCTGTTAGCGCTGTTCATTGTACTGTTGGCAAAAGTGAACTGAAGACCTAATTTTAAGTTTTAGCAGGGCCTCAGACTGCTGCCAGCCATATGAGAGTCAGTTATTCTTCTTTTTAAGCACAAAACACAAGTGGATTTCATGGTAGGAGTAGGGTGCAATAAGGTCTTCTGTGGGACACCAGCAGGCACAAAAGAACATCTGCTCATTTGTTCACAGTGACGCATTAGAACTACTGCATAGTGCTTACAGTGAATGGCAACATCCAGTTAGGTCTTTTCCCAAGTATAAGTACTTGTTCAGTCACTCTTTGGGACAGTGAACCTTGGTGATCTTACCCAAATTTGTACAACGGGCTTGTTTTTTGTTGTGCCTTTAAGAGGCGAGAATTGGGGGTTTATTTTGGTAACTGGTTTAAAGCAGGCTAGTATTGGGCTAGTTCCTAGGACACGGACTTTAAGCATGCTAAGAGTGGGCTACATTTTGATGTTTATGCATAACAGTGGGGTCGTTTTTGATACAGTCTGGATTTAAGGAGGCCAACAGTGTTGTTTTTTGGGACTCTGTGGCTTTAAGAAGGATAGCTTTGGTAGAGTGTAAGTCTGGGACAAAGGCTTTCTGTCAGTTTGAGTGAAGCTACTAATGCAATAACAGAGGGATGGAGAGGAATGAGAGATTCCAGCAGTTTTCTTTCTCCCTCTCACCCCCCCCCCCTTTTTTTTTTTGTTGGCCACTCACTTTCTGTCTTTCTCACCCTGCTCTCTTTATCTCTCACCCATAATTTAGCTCCCACCTCTTTCCCCGTCTCATATTCTCTATTTACTTACTTTTTTTAAAACTTTTTTGTCTCTCATCTTTTCCTCTCCCTTTTATTTTCCCAGGAAAGGTGGCCACTCGGGAGAAGATCCAGGAAGCAAAGGAGGTGTATCGTGAACACTTTCAGGATGACGTCTTTAATGAGAAAGGCTGGACCTACATTCTGGAGGTATGCAGGAGCAGCCAACAGGGCTTACAAGTGCAATGTTGCCAAATAGACACACCTCTGCCTTATTTATTGTATTAATAAAATAACATGATTTATTCTAAATGTGTTAAAAGCAGGGAGCAGCTAATTAGTTTGCCATGTCAAACTTTGCTGATGTTATTTTAATTCATTTTTATGGTAAATGTTACAGGAGAGTGTAAGTGATTATATGAAGACCACCCTGGAATTTTGATTTCTAAGAATGTTAAAAATAAGCTTGTTACCATGAACCAGAAGGCTGGTGCACCATAAAACAGGAGACAGCTAGGAGATATGATCAGGACATGTGATAGTTCCATATTAAATTAGTCTCTGTATTGACCTGTGTTTTGATGAAGTGAAATGGTCTACATTGTGTTTGAGCTCAGAAACTCCCTCAGGAGGGCTCCTGTTGCACAGACTCTCCCTGGGAAACCTCATCTCAGATTCCAATTCAAACATTTTTAATGATCTTTAACCTTATTCAAAACTGTAATTTGACTCTTTTATTAATACAGATGAAGGCTTGCTAAAATCTGCTTCCCGAGATGTATATTAGCTTCCTGTTTGTTTGTTTAGAAAAAACAGCGGGTGCTGGTACCACTGATTATTTAGCACATGTCCATTTGGTCTGTACAGCAGCTCAGTTTGAGTACCTTGGTAATCAATCAGTTTGAATTCAGAATTCAGCCAGCATTAAAACCTTCAACCTTAGGGTTACTCATCCACCTCTTTTACCACAGTGACATATTATCAACAGCTTAAATGATCTGCTCAGACTCTAAATAGTGGTTTAATTCAGTGGCATTGTCATTGTCTGCTTGGGCACCAGTGACTCCTCTGGTTGCTGGCATACTTACAGTCTGCCTGTGCCAACTGCCTGTGGATACTGCCACTCCAAGGCAAGGATTGTGCAGCTTAGCTGGTGGACTGCAGAGTGAGAAGAAGGAGCAGTTGGCAGTACGTGCTTTGGAGGAGAGCATGTGCTTGTCTCTGTGCTCCCGAATTGACAGAGGATGTTGCAGCAATGAGATGGGCCTATGAATGCAATTAGACCCTATTTGCAGAAAATAAAAAAGGAGATTCAAGATGGTGAAAAAAATAAAAGAAAAACAATAAATAGTGGCTTGTTTTTAAATGTGTGTAATTCACGAACCCACTGCTGTGGTAAGATTTTAATGAACAGCAACTTTAGAACTGTTGATCAATAACACTTTTTTTTTTCTCCTGGTGACAGAAGTACGATGGGCACCTCCCCATTGAGATCAAGGCAGTGCCGGAGGGCAGCGTGATCCCGCGTGGGAACGTCCTCTTTACCGTGGAGAGCACCGACCCAGAATGCTACTGGCTCACCAACTGGGTGGAGGTCAGTGAGACAGACAGCAGGCTGTTCCCATTGACTATTTCCACCAAACCCATCAGCTCCAAACCATATCTCACCGTCAAAGATCCAGTTCGCTTACAGTCGGTTTTTTTAGGCCTTGATCCCGAGGGCACACTGCACAGGCTGGCATTTGTTCCAGCCGATCTCTCAGTTATTAAGGCTACCGACATCAGTTAACATTTAGCTGTTAACTGAATGTCAGTCTGGGATTGACATCACTTGACGCCAGGTGTCAGCCATTAGTCCTTTGTGAAGCAAATGTGTTGTTGGGAGAACATTTGTGATACCGCACACTTCAAATATTGATTCACCTGGTTAAGGTTTATTTATGTCACTTTAAAAAATTATAAATACCAATAAGACTCAAGTCAAGATTTTAGGGCCTAGACCTAAATGGAAAAACAACTTAATTGACATAGCTGTCCCAAATTATTTTAATTGTGCAATACAGTATGAATAAAATATATAATGAATAAACCCCCGTGTATCACCACGCTAACACTTTTGAACAACACTGACTTTCAAGCAGGGATTATACCAAGTTGACAGTGAAGGGATTGTAAGTGCAGACCAGTGCTCAATTAGCAGCTAAATCAAGCCTAATTAATTTAAAGTGGCTGGAAGAAAGGCCACTGCACACAGTAAGCCCCACAGGACCAGAGGTGCAAGGAAGTGCTCCAACTGACAACTGACAGTCCATGTTTCTGTGTCCTCTGAACCTTTTCACCCAAACTCTTATCTGGGCTCATTGGTCCCTGTGCTGGATTAATTATTCATAGTTTTATGTCCCCGTACAGTATAGTCCCTGTACACTACATCTTTGAAAGGGCTTTTACAGATATACGTACACATGACCATTCACTTCCTAAATCTGTGGTTTGATAAAGTTAGATTGTTATGATTTGATAAATTTAGATTATGTCTGCTCATCTGCTCCTGCCCTTGGGTTGACGTGTACAGCACTACGGCCAAACACAAGCCATATCCTTGTTGTTTCGTTTCTATTAGAATTACATAGAAATATGTAACAAAGATAGCAAAATAATGTGAATTGTATACAGATGTATTATTTTATTGTGAAGAACCCAAGATTGCAGTAAATTGATAAATAAGTTTGATAAGTTTAGCAGTTTAAGCAGTAAATGTAATATTGCAAAGAGTATATTATTACCTATATATCATTTATTTAATAATGTTTATATTTATTTTATTTTGCCGTATTTTATGGTGACTCTCGCAGCATACAATTTATTGCACATATTGAACAGATGGATATTTACTGAAGGAATTTGAACCTGAGAACACTGGTTATGATAATGGATAATAGTAATGGATTTAATGTATGCAGTGTTTCACAGTGAAGTGGGAAGCCCACCTCAGCCATCGCCAATGATGTGAAGTAGCTATTAAAAACTCTCGTGGTTTTTAATGTGCAAAAGTGAAGCACCCCCAAACATTGACCAGTGCTGGATGTTTTCTGGCTGTGAGAGTTGTGACGCCTGTTGGTTTTCAGGGTTCTTGGAATGGGAGTCAGACAGGGTGTGAAAGCGTTCACTGATTGACCGAAAACAAAAGAAAGGTTTATCATTCCGGCAAAACAGGCATTGTGTTTTTATCGTCCCGAGCTCTGAGGGGTCCTCAAATGCCCAGGACATTCCTGTGTGTTGACTTTAGTGAACGTTTGCCCCGACAGTTCTCCCAGACATGTGTACGTGTATGAACTGTTGCTGCAGCTGATGACATAATGGGGGGTGGAGACACATTGTTGTTGGTTTTAGTTCTCTTCCAGTTGACTGCGCCTGGTCTGCAAAGGTCTTTATGGTGATGGCACATATTTTCATTGGGGTAAACATGTTGTTGGAGATGCTCTCACGCTATCGCTAAAATGTAATTACAGAGGCTTATTTTATGAATATCACCCAATTAAAGAAATGGTGTGTGCTGTCCTAATATTTAGTTATCCAGTTTAGCAAATACAGTGGGAAAAAAAGTCGCAGTGAAGGGCATGGTCACTTTCCCGGCAACTGATGTTGTCTACTCAAATGATGTTCCAAAACCCATCCCCTTTGGCTCACCCCACAGACGATCCTGGTCCAAATCTGGTATCCTATTACCGTGGCAACCAACTCCAGGGAACAGAAGAAGATCTTGGCAAAGTACCTGATGGAGACCTCAGGAAACCTGGAGCGCCTGGAATATAAACTGCACGACTTTGGCTATAGAGGGGTCTCCTCACAGGAGGTAATGGGCTCCATGCCCCTGCTATTTAATTTCAAACCGTGTTCCAAAAGCATGGATCGTGGTGCGAATCCAGGCAACTTTCAACCCACCGTCTGATCTATTTACTTCTTACATCAGCAAGTCAGCAACTTTTAGTAAGATTTGAAAGTGCCTGCACCTTGTTGTTAATTGACAGCAAAGCAGTTGTTAGATCTTAGCTAAGTACAGAGGATGTTTGTATTTAAATTCTAATGTTGATAATAATAATACAGGTTTTGTTCAGAAAGGTGACCGATTGTGTTTGAAAGCCCTTAGTTTCCAAACTTGAGCCTAATAAGTGTTCAATATTGCTTAGTTTGAAAACCAGTTGTAACTGTGTTTTGAGAGTTCAAAGCTTAGTTCTAACCGTATTAGCCAGTGTGTCATCTAAAATTCCATCTTTATGGGTTTGCCCTAAGTCACTACATTATGTGAAAAACAAGGTTTTAAATAGACCAGGACACTGCATCCCTTTATAAACTATAGATAATGTTCTATTGGTTTCAGACTGCGGGAATCGGGGCATCTGCACATTTAGTGAACTTCAAGGGCACAGACACTGTGGCTGGAATTGGCGTCATCAAGAAATACTATGGCACCAAGGACCCTGTGCCTGGATTCTCTGTGCCTGCAGCGGAGCACAGGTAATATAGAAACACAGGTAGCTCAGGCAGAAGAGGATGTGCTGCAACCTCTCTCTCCATTTTAGTATTCACATTATTAATAATCAAAAATATTATTCACCTTGATATTTTCCCTCCACATAGAGTATAACTGAAGCAGTTTTGTGTTCATATAAGTTTTGTAATTCAGGTATATACATATCAGTTAATCAGGGCCATACTTCAGTTGAAGTGCAGTGGTACACTTTAAACACAAGACCTTCCCACTGCAACTAGGGCATTTACTGCTGCCTGACTTCACCCTTCAGCTGTCCCTGTCACTGCTGTTATGATTCTCCCTTACATAATGTTTAATTACTCCGATTTTTACTTTTCCCAAGTACTTTTGTTAGAGGCGGGAGCCAGAAAATACCTCTAACAAACATAGTAAACACACATATGTACACTTTTCTCTTTCTTTTTGTAGTGGTGGTTTATTCAATTAGATTTTCAGAAATGGCCACATAATGTCTATTATAACTGGCTTGTCACTCTGTCCTGTTAATGCTCTTACAATGATTTGGGTGCCCTCTATTGGTCTCAATGTCTCATTGCTTTCCTGAGTCAATAAGGAATGTCTGTGTTTGAGTTCCATTAAGTCATATAATCTTTTTTACTAAGATATATTTTCACTTGTGTGCCTTGTTCATCATTCCACATTCTGCTCGCAGTACGATCACTGCCTGGGGGAAGGACCATGAAAAAGACGCCTTTGAGCACATTGTGAAGCAGTTTCCCTCCGTTCCTGTCTCCATCGTCAGCGATAGCTACGACATCTACAACGCTTGTGAGAAGATCTGGGGGGAAGACCTGAGGAGTCTCATTGAGTCTCGGAGTGCAGAGGCCCCCCTTGTGGTTCGACCGGATTCTGGAAATCCCCTGGACACAGTACTGAAGGCAGGCCTCTCTTTCAGAGTCTGGTTTCTGTGTAGAAATTTGAGTTCACACTTAGGCCTAGATTCATTTGACACAAACCTATTCTTCAAAATAAATTATGATGTTTTTTCTGCTTGACAATCACTTTGGCTGTCAACAAAAATGAACTTGCCAAATGTACGCATTAGTCTAATGAACCCTGTCTGAACAATTTCAATTGCACTGAGGTATTGCCTAAATCAGGCACCCGGTCAATATATCACACTAAAGTAGCCATACTTAAGCACCGGACATGTGACTCGCAGTTTCTATCCTGTCTTAGGTCCTGGATATTTTAGGGAGGAAGTTCCACCCTTCTGAGAACAGCAAGGGGTACAAAGTGCTGCCCCCCTACATCCGAGTGATCCAGGGGGACGGAGTGGACATTAACACCCTTCAGGAGGTGACTGCACATTATCTGGACATTTTCTATGTCCTGTTGGAAGCCAGTGTGTGTCTGAAAGGGTGCTGAACTGTTTCTGCTGTCCCTTTGCTGCGCAGATTGTGGAGGGCATGAAGCAGCACTTGTGGAGCATTGAGAACATCGCATTTGGATCGGGTGGGGCGCTACTGCAGAAGCTCACCAGGGACCTCCTCAACTGCTCTTTCAAGTGTAGCTACGTGGTGACCAATGGACTGGGGGTGAGTACAGGTGGCCCCCAGAAAATCATAGTGACCATTCTTCATCCAGAATCCTTATTTCAGTTTTCCATTGTACAATTAACACCGGTGTCCATGGGACATTACTAACGTGTAACTGCCAGGGTTCATCAAATTGAGTTAAGACCGATTGTGTCATATTAAAGCATTTAGTGCTATGCTGAAATTAAGAAGTTCCAGTGTGTGGATATGTCATAATCGGTCCTAACCCTGTTTTCTTAATGCTGGTGTGCTCTATTTGTGTGGCCTTGTGTTCTGAGATTACGTTTCATGTAAATACCGTTTAAAGGCTATAGATGCAGCTTTTTACCCCATCTAGTGTCTCATATGGAGATTGCATTTCATAACAACAAATGCTTAACTGCTGTGCCAGTGTTGCCATGTCTGCGGTTTTACACTTGCAGTCCCAGGTAAAAATGAAAAGTTGCAAGCACACACTATTAAAAAGTACAAAAATACCAAAAGTAAACAAAAAAAAAATTTGGTTTTGGTTAAAAATAGGTTTTTGGCTAGTTTTGAGTTGCCATTTAGCTGGAAAGTCTTGCAAGATCTGGAAACCCTGGCTGTTGCGCAAAGCAACTAGTAGCTGTTCAAAACTGAGGAAGGAGTCTAACTTTCTCGCCTGCTTTACGGTCCGAACTCCAGCTTAACAAGGAAGAAAATAGCTAACGTTATATCATGTATCTGATAGTTTGCTTGCTAGCTATCGCGTTAGCTTACTGGTCGAGAAGAAAAGATCTCTGCGTTGCTTCTCAAGCATTGGGATGGGTACCGGGGTTTCTTGGGTCTAACATGCATAACTGCTGGTTGAGGGTTTTGGCGGTGTTGTCAGACAAGCTAACGGGCGACCAACTGAGACTCCTGATACAGAGATGGGTGTGGTACCAATGTCGTAATACTACTGGCTCAGGAGCTTTGTTAGAGGCGGGAACCAAACTCTGACATCTTAAGACAGAGATAAACACCACACTCTTTTACGTCCCGTAAAAAAAAAATTATAATGGTAAGTTCATAATCAATATTCTTTTAGGGAAAAGCAATACTTTTACTCTGCACATTTCAGCAAGCTCTGTGGATGTATTTATTTATTTTTTTTATTATAAAAATGTTGTATCTATAGCCTTTAAGCCCTGCAATGCATTGGAAACAGTCCTAGGTGCTGTGATGAACAGATGTTGTTTTTTCCATTTTGTTTGCTGCAGGTAAATGTGTTCAAAGACCCTGTGGCAGACCCCAATAAAAGGTCAAAGAAAGGTCGCCTCTCCTTGCACAAAACACCAAGTGGAGATTTTGTTACCCTAGAAGAAGGGAAAGGGGACTTGGAAGAGTATGGTGCGGTATGTATTTTCAGATGTTTTTTGTTGTTGTTGTTTGTTTATTTGCCACAACTTATCCTTTTCTTCTGTTCTTTCTCTTCCTTTTGTCCAGTCCATCATATTTTCACACATTCATAGTAGCAGCTGAACCAACAGCCAGTTCTTTCATCTTTTTGAATCCCTGTGATGTGTTTATCACTATTGTTTTGTTTTTATGGTGAATACATTCCCTCTTGTTTCTCTGAGCTCTAATATATAAAATGTGAGTGTGTTCTACCCTGTCCGGAAGGGCCAGCTTTTCTTCAGTTGCAAGAAACGTCTAATTTGTATCAGATAATCTTATAGCATCTCTCTCTCTCTCTCTCTCTCTCTCTCTTTCTCTCTCTCTCTCTCTCTCTCTCTTTCTCTCTCTCTCTTTCTCTCTCTCTCACAGGACCTCCTGCACACAGTGTTTCTGAATGGAAAGATAGTGAAGACATACACCTTCGATGAGGTCAGAGACAATGCTAAGCTGAAGGATTGTGAACTGGTGGAGCTCCTCCAGTGAACCCCAGCAGCTCCACCACCTCCACCCCTAGGTTTGCCCCCTGGGTATCCCCCCTTCCCAAAGCACTGTCCTCTAAAGGACTGAAGATGTTGTCCCCACTGCACGTCAGAACCCGGGCCTATTTGCTCAGAGAGTTTATAAAAGTATATCCACCTTCCTCTGCAGTGTACAGAGTGGTTTATGTTTGAAATTCTAGAATCTACTCTGCTTTGTTGTACTGTTAGTGATGGGACATGTTAAATCATGAGATATTACCACAGTTATATGATTTGTATTATTGTATATAAAAACAAGCACCCTCTTGACCACACACCTTTGAACAAAATGAAATAAGTGTACATTTACAAAAAATTCAAAAAAATTAAATAAGTTGTTCAGCTCTAGATCGTAAAAATAATTGTTAAATGTTGCTGAATATGATTGCTGTGTATGCCAATAGTTGTTACTTGTTACTAAGGACTATTGTATTCCTTTATGCAAATTATGTTTGATGATTGGGGGGAAACTTTTAATTTTGCAAACAGTTTGCCTTTTATTTAGAAACAACCTTTTCCCTGTCATAGATGCCAAATACTAATCTTAATATGGCCAATTCTGTAGAAATCTAACAGTAATGTAGCAGTAAGACTGTCTTCTTAAATTCATTGCAAATCCACAGTATCAGTATATAAATAGATTTAGATTTTAATCTAATAGATTATGTATTTGTTTATACATCTATGTTTTCTATAATTTGAAAAACAAATTCTTAAGCATGCCACAGTTTTATTAAATTATTGAGAACTTAGAATCATTTTTCTTGTGTTTGATTTTACAATTTTGATACTTGTTTCAGACTTGAGATAATTATTTCCTATGAAAGAGGTAAATATTGCTGGGAACTTATCGGTCAGATTTTTGTTTTTACAATGGAGTGTAAAACTTATTTCTTTATACAATGATTTATTACTAAGGGGAGCTGGCTGGGTTTGGAGACATAGATGATTATTATTATTACTACTATTATTTATAATAATAATAATAATAATAAAAATAAAAACATTTTATACCAAAATAAAATCCTCTAAAGCACGGTGTGGTGTGACTGGTGTGCTTTTAGCTCCCATACGTGTACTAAATTGTATGAATGCTGTGTTGACTGATTGTATGTAAAGAACGTTGTTTTTTTATGTACCTGTGTTGTTTTTCCAGTCTGTCTTTTCTTCCTCTTCTGGTGAAATTTTTAATAGCATTACTGTGGCGATCTAGTCAAAATATTAAATACCACCTTATGTGCTGAAATATTTTTTCTTTTATATTGTAAACTGGAAAGAAATGCAAATGCATTCCATTTTCTAGCTGCTGTAAGATATATATTAAAAACAACAACTCTGAGATGTAATTCATGAGTCTTGATGCACTAGCTTTTAATCCGATAGTGACAAAATCACATTTTGAAGAAAAAAGAATCTACTAGAAACGTATGTGTGAAGATTGAAATAAAAAAGCAATATCAGATTTATTCTGTATTCCTATGTTTTCTTTTCTATGGAGTTTTTTCAAGTCTTTGACATTCATGAAAGTAAATGACAGTAATTTGTGACTTTTTAACTTCACAGTGCTTTGCATTGGACTTAATTTGACGTTTTGTTGAGCCCCTGAGAGATAAGGCAGACAGGTTATGAGCACACTATTCTCTACCTTGTTTTTTATGCTGCCTAAAATTGTCTAGCAACTTTAATGAGTTTCACTATTTACTTAAATTAAGTTTTGAACAAGCTAGAACAATGACATTAAACCACTGGAGCATGCCACGTAGCTATAGCCTATTGCCCTAAAATTGATCCTGTAAATATAGTGCTGGCCATAGGGTGCAGCGCTTTTTTCATATGAACTTGACAGTGTGAGTTGGTTGTAGAAAGGTCAAAGTTGCCCGTAAAAACTCCCCGCATCAGCAACAGTTGTTGCATCCAAAGATATTTTCCGAAATTGCTTCAATGAATAAACTCACACTATAGATTGGTAACGTTAGTTTAGTTATGCAAACACCCTGCGTATAATCCTTGGTCTGCACATACATTTAATTCAGCAGCTGTAGTCTGTAGTCGCACCTCGCAAGGTTTTGAGGACTCGTAGCTTTTCTGAGTTTAAAGTCAGATGACTCGTATGCTTTGAATCGAGGACCCAAGGGACATTTCTGAGCGCCTGAGCAGCGGAGGAGAAGGAATCAAGAACACATCTAGCCTCCTTGCTCTGGCGTGAGGAAGGCACGGCCCGCAGGATAACTTTTCGGATTCCATCCTGAACAGCAAACCAAGTTTGCTCTGAACCGTTTGCTGCTAGTTGGAATTGATTGAAGAACCGTTATTTGCAGAAGAGATGAAGAACTGTGGAGCAACAAAACGGAGCGTTTAACGTTACATTTAACCGGAAAATAACTCGCGAACAAGAAGCTAGTTATCGCACTGCAGCTCGAATCTCAAGATTTTATAAACTTTTGTTGGCTGACGTTACTCTGCTCTTTCTCGGGTTTCTTCTTCTTCCATTTTATCTTAACTTCAGAAAATCAGTGCATTTCTGTTCTAGCTAAATTGACGTTAGTTGATTGACCAAATGATGACGGCACTTCGCTTAAACTTGTCTCCTTTGAGGGAACCGCTTGGTTTTATCAAAGTTTTGGAGTGGGTAAGTGCCCAACAGCATTCCTTGGCTTTGGCACAATTTAGCTAGCACTAACTATTGTACCATATAGCTTGGTGTGCTAACACGGCTAGCCTAGCTGACTTGGGAAGTTTTATCCGACATTATCAGGCCTCTTTGAGAATAGCTATATTTAGCCTACAATTTTAAGTTAAGTTAACCTTTTTTTTTCCCTTCAATTTACAACAAAGCTTGTTGGCTTGTTTTGCGTCCTTAACTGTAAAGTTAGTACAATTTAGCTAAGTTGGGTATCTTACATTTACTAAGTTAACTAGTTAGTTGGCGTAATTTAATCAACGATATAATCGCTAACGTTAACTGTAAACTGAAAATATTCAGGGACCCACTAATCTGTCAGTAGCTAAAGTTGCTATGCTAGCTAGCTAACAGTTAAAATGGCCTGCACATTTATGGACCTTTGACTGGTTATTGTGTTAGCTATACATTCATGATTTTTTTGTAATAGATGAACAGTTAACTTACTTTTCTTGACAGATAACCATTCACTGAACTGGTTACATATTTAATTCACACCTGTTAACTTGACGTTGACTATGCTACACAAACTAAATCCAATGCACCGATCTAATTTACATGGCTTTTTGGATAAGTTCATTCATTGAAATTCTGTATGGTTAGCTACTTTAACTGTTATTCAGGTGTAAAAGGTGCCATGGCTGACATAACGTAGCTGCTGGTTGACAGAACTTTTATCAATATAAAACGTTAATTTACAACAGTCTTTGGCAAGAAAGTGATGACGCGGTGCAGACAGAATATTTTTGTTCAGTTCAGATGTTCTACAAAGCAAGAGGTTTCACATTGAATGGAAATTTGATCTAGGAGTGACTTCGCCTACGACCACGACCCCATGAATCACTTTTTTTCCCCAGTTCATAATTTTGTGCAGATAATGCGGTAGCTAATCGGGTTTTTACACGCTTGTCACAATTTATACTACGCTTGTCTAGGTTTCTACTAAAAACAAATCTGGGTCGGGTCATTTGTCCACGGACGTTAAGGCTGAGTTAAAAAATAAAAAAGTATCTTTAAAGTTATGTGGATTTTCACTGTTGTATGTTCACATGTATTGCTCGCTGTGAGGTTTCATTCTCCACAAGGAGCAGACATTAATGTAATATCCAGCCTTGTGCAAAGAATTCGTTCACGCTGGCCCTGGCAGATGTTGTTTAAGGCGTGCTCTTTGTGTATGCTTGATTTCTGCTTTGCTAGATTCAACTAGATGAGAAGCGTTTTACAAACCGGCCTATGAGAACTGAAAAGCCAGTTTTTATTTAACTGCAGCATTTGCTAAATGGTACCAGTTGGTTAATATTCACTATTGGTAATTATATAATTGTCCGGTCAGAAAAATGAAAGTCCTGGGAAATCCAGTCGAAACCATATTTTTAACTTAACTGATTAAAAGTGACTTACTGTAAAATGTGGTGTTGTAAATCACACCAAGAAAGTGTTTAACATAACAACTGAACGTAGCTTAAATGTTGGTCTCATATGCAGTTGGTCTGCACAGTCGTCCAATGTTTGTGTTTTGCGCATAGGCTACTGCGTATTCGCTGCGTAGACCTAACATTGCGCAAATACACATATCGCCTGTTGTAAACCACGGCCCAATGAATAAGTCCGCTTTCGTGTTGCACACACAGATTAGGACAGCATGTTCTAACTTCAGAAAACAACGGCACAATTAAACAATAAAAAAAACTGTCCAACTTTTATAGTTTAGCTGCTGGCTGACACTGCTTATTAATCTTTATTTTGTATTTTATTTTTTTCTTGTAGCTTGCAGCCATTTTTTCGTTTGGAACCTGTGGAGCATACATTGGGACAACTGTTGTGTCTGTGCTCTGCAGTGAAGGCAAGAACGAAACGCTGAGTGCCACTTTCTCCTACCCTTTTAGGTGAGTGGTGGATAGATTCGTAATTCCCGGTTCACCTTCAATTTCTTTGAACTGGTTTCTTATTTTCAGCTGCTTGTTCACAATTTTTCAGGTTGATTCCGAACAAAGGTTTAAATTGTTGTGGCCCCCCTTTTAACCCTTTAAAAAGGGGGCTAAATCAGCCAGCAGACTCATTTTTGGCACCGCTTTTGGCATGGAAAACCCATTTGGGCCAGCAGAAATTAGACTGACTGAACAGGGGAGGACCCCCACTTCAAAAATGAAAGGTAGTAAGACTGGCCCAACATGAATAAACCATCTAAAAGCTGCCCTGATCTTGCTATGGACTGCATAAGCGTTCACCATAATATTAAGTCATGCAGAGCTGTGAATAAGAAGCTAGGTATTCACTTGTGTTTTTCAGCATGAAACATACTGGGTCAGGCACAAATCACTTTATATACAAAGTATATGTCCGTTTGCATTTATATATTGTTTTGTTTGTAATGTTTGGCCCAAGTGAGCCCAAGACTACTTAACCCTTTAAAAACTGTTCTGAATCAGCCTGTAAAATTGTGAACCAGCAGCTGCAAGTAAGAAACCAGTTTAAAAATTTAAGGTGGACCGGGAATTACAAATAAGCTGTGAATAAGAACGTCAGCCTCATTAAAATGATACCAAATCAGTATAGGCTAACTGATCACGGTGCTAGTAAGCGTAACTGAAATGTCTAAGAACTTTATATCTGAAGGACCATAAAGCCCTCAACTAATACAAATTGTTAACATTTTGACATATTTTCCCAACACATGACAGGCCACTCCAGTTGGACATTTTGTAAGGGTTCATAACGTGGATGATAAGTTAGGAAGCCACTGTCCCTGGGGTTGACAAAGTCAGTATCACTGACCTTGCAGTGTGGTTCTCCTATTCTACCTATGAGTGGCTCCATTTCAGAGGCTTTAGAGCTGATGGTGCACAGTGAGAAGGTCTCACAAAAGATTCTCCATACTACCTAGATCAGAGATGGGCAACTTTAGTGACCCCCTGGGTACATCAAATTTATCAAGGTATTTTGTTGGGGCCTGAAAGTCCGCATAAGCTTACCACACACACACACACACACCTGTGACAACTGCCTTTGCTTCGCTCGTGTAGGCTATTTGCCGCTGAGGTGGCTGTAGTAGAGTCGGTTGTATTCTTTCATTACAGAAACGACCTGTAAACACACCAGGCATTGTCATTGTCACCATTAAATTCTACGAAGAGATAATCATATATAATGTAAATTATAATGTATATAAATATAATGTACAGTAATAATAATCGCTTTCCCACTTGGTTTAAGTAATCCACCTTCCTTTTACTCATTTTGCCTCCGAACAAATTTAGCTAGCTGGCGTTGCGCTACAGTGCTGATTTTCTATTTGTGGCTGTAGAAGCCTCTCAGTGAAGAGCTCCACCTGCTGTGCTGGCATGGTGCGTATTATTTGCAGCAACTGTGTGGAGAGTGCTGACGCAGTTTGAATTTAATTAATTAATTCATGAATTCATTTTTATTTCGGACGGGGCAATGTGGGCCAGATAAACCATCGGGTCGGGCCGTCAGTTGTCCATCCCTGACCTAGATGGTCAGCTTCTGCATTATTTCCACCCTCTCTATTTCCTAGCAGCAGGAGGTTCTGGTACAACACACTTGAGCAGCACAAAACATTCATCACCACAGTAGGAATAACTGCAGCATTGTATGTGGGCACGCCCCTTCATGAATATTCATGAGACACATCAAATTGTAATGTTTTGGCTTAAACCAGCAAGGAGACAGAACTTTCAATGTTTATTGAGTAGAGTATCTGATGGGTATAAAGTATCTGTGATGTCATTGTCAGAGAGAAAGCACTCAGGACACCTGTGATGCCCACAGGTTAAGCCAGGTGCCGCTGGTGAGCAACAATTCCACGCTCTGTAACCGTACTGTGGCAGAGACTCATCTTGTGGGAGACTCGTCATCCTCGGTGCAGTTCTTCGTGGCCATCGGCGTCCTGGCTTTTCTCTACTGCATAGCAGCACTGCTGATATACCTGGGGTACATGCACGTCTACAGGGACTCGGACTTTGGGCCCATCCTGGTGAGAACAAGGCTGTCGTTCCTCAGTTGATTGTAAACATTATTACTTGCAATAGCATTGTTATTTATTTATATTATTATTTTTATTATTGAATGATGCCATGCAGACGGCTTCTTGCATACAGAGAAAAGAGATGGACCGTTTGGTCCCGGTGCGCTTGTGTTCCCCCTTACAGGACTTCCTGATGACGGTGATATTCACCTTTTTCTGGCTGGTGTGCTCGTCGGCATGGGCGAGGGGGCTGCAGAGCGTGAAGGACGCCACAGGCACGACGGGCATACGCGCCACCCTCCCACTGTGTCAGGAGGAGGATGTGGTCTGTGATGTCACAGAGTTCGCCCCCATGCGCAGCCTCAACGTGTCAGTGGTGAGCACTGCATCATTAACACCTTTCAGGAGGAGAAACATCCACTGCGGGGGCTCTCAAGCCCCGCAGACACATGTGCTGTCTATTTGTGAGCAGAAAGTGTACAGGATATAGGGTACTACATTCATATGTGATTCCAAGACTTTACAAGTAGCCTTTAGAAAATGCTGCTGTTCTTGCTAATTGGTTCACGTGAGTGGTTCATTCTGATACACCAAACTGTGCGTCTTTAGTTTGCATGGCTACACCTCTAGTGTACTGATCTCTGCCTCTCTGTGTCACTTGTCCAGGTATTTGGCTTTCTAAACATGATGCTATGGGCAGGTAATGCCTGGTTTGCTTACAAGGAGACACGCTGGCATGCTCAGAGGAACTCTGCCCAGCATGGGGCGGGGCGTGGGCCGGTCCCCGCCCCCATCTAACCTCCAGGTAGCTCCCATGTCCTGACCGTTGACCCCAAAAGCAGCCAGTGTCTCACGGCGTCGGCCTAATAGTGCAGAACACACGCTGAAGCTGTGGTATCTCAGCTGCCTGCACGCGCATTGTGTGCCCATTAATTATTTCAATCATTGTCAGCCTTCCAGGTTAGCGGCTGTTCTTGTGAAGGAAAATGTGTTCAGCTTCCATTATGTTGTACGATTTACTGTTAAGCAGAATTTTATTCACATAGAACTATGTTACTCCCATTTTTTAAATTACACAGCTATTACTTGATTTTTCACTTTTTTTTTTTTTTTTTTAAAGATTTGCATGCTTTTATTTGTACAATGACAAATAATCTTTTTATGATTCCAAAAATGTATGCATTTATCACTGCTGGACTGTAACTTGAGGTTTGCATTATTAACATGTCTAGTATAAACAAAGACAACCATCCAAAGTGCCAAAGCATCAACTGTCTGGTGTTGCATTTCCACTGTGGCATTTTTCCTTTTCTTTGGCAGTATGGGGCCCACTGACTTTAACCTCCCCAGCCCCCTTCATGCAATAAACCTAGCTTTAAATTGTTGTGGTCCTACAGGGTTGGAAAACACATTTCACCTGTCAGTCTGTACTGAACAAAAGCTGCGTGCGCTCAAAAAAAAAAAAAAAAAAAGGTTTTTCCAAATAAAAACCCTATAAATGCAATGAATGCCTCCACAAATGTATTTGTTAGGAAGTTGTTGGACTATTTTTGAACTCTTCCTTTTTAGCTTTTACTCTGGACACTTCAGCCCTTCCATTGCTTAATCAGGAAGACGGTTGTGTACATTCCAAAAGGACATTTGTATATTGAACTTTATTATTCAACTTCCAGTTCTCTTTAAGCATATAATAGGCCCATCACAACTGAAAATTAATTGGTAACTTGACTATGTACAGTAGGTGTATCTTTATGTAATTCTGCTCTGGGACATTTGTCTAAATCCAGCAAAAAAGTAAATCCAGGGTTGTCAAGCCACTGTGAAATCGCTGTCTAATTGCAGGGCTCTCCTGACCACACCAAATAAAAGCCAGTTTTGGCCCCAGCGCCTGGAATTTGCTCCTTCTATAATGCTTCTCTTGTTTGCTGGTCTATCTTGTGACTTCTGATTGCTATTTGTCTTGCCCATTGGTGTCCGGAAAACAAACACAACATTATCTGAGCGGTGAGAATAACCCCAGTGTGGCTGAGTCCCACAGTAGCAGGAACCGGCCTGCTGCTAGAGGCATTGCCTCATCTTGGGCTTTAAAATATTTTCACTTTTCACAAATACTAAGTGGAAAAACACCCTCAAAGCCTTCATTTAATTTCCAAAATCTATTATCATGTCCTGTATGCATGGTGCTTGGATCAGCATGTCAAATCTGAGCTGGAAACACTGTTCAGTTAGCATTGATGTGCAATGTTTGCTTAATTATACCAGTTACTGCATGCAAGTTGGATGCTTCAGACAGCACATACTTTCTTCTTGATTTTGCTGTATACTTTTACTTGTTCAATTTTAAAACCAAGAGTAGAATAAGTCTAATAAGTCTTAATTTAAAAAAAATACTCCCAGTTATAGTCATTGTAAAATATACTGTAGTTACAGGAATCGACTGACACTGTCCTGTGTGTTCGATGTATTGAGTTGACCTGACTGATTCTTCCCCATTACTGTTGC
Organism: Ilyophis sp. 1 JC-2022; assembly: GCA_022702515.1. Taxonomy (NCBI): domain Eukaryota; kingdom Metazoa; phylum Chordata; class Actinopteri; order Anguilliformes; family Synaphobranchidae; genus Ilyophis; species Ilyophis sp. 1 JC-2022. Next base: position 87,365,011 of record CM040404.1, on the reverse strand, counting down.
GTTCCTTGGTTTCAGAAATAGCAGTGACTCTTAGTGCAAACATAATAGATTCGAATAATTGAGTGAATCAGAATACCCAATGTGACAAAATGCAATCATTGCATGTTTCACAACAGAAATCTCCAACGCTCCATTTTAAGAATGATAAACATTGTAATGGCAGAGACTTAGGCTAATGGGTGACCATCCGCCATCTCATCAGAAAAAACGAACATTTTCCAGCCATTGGGGGGCAGTGATGTTGCTCAATGCATATTCCCTTGTGAAACAACTCTTCCCTGTCAAACGGTCTGTGTGTGTTTTCCACGGTCTATGTGTCAAACTCTCCCTGCCACTTAGAGTACAATATCATACTCTGTGAGACACAAGAATAATAGCTGGGATAACACATGCTAATTCAGGAGGATGGGAAACCTCCAGATAGTATCAGCAGTGTGCAAGAAAACAATCCCTTGTGTACGGACATTCAGTTGAATTGTGCCGATTGATTAATGAAGTGAAAAATGGAAAGTGTACAGATATTCTAAGAACAGTTTCCTACTGGAACAAGCTTGTTGTTGAAAGGGTAAAAAAAATATATATATATTAACTGCTTTCATTTGCATTAATTTATGCAACTTTATAAAATTATTTAAACTTTGTGTAACTTGCCTAATAGAAACAAGAATGCTGCACATAAAAATAAATGTTAATAAAAACTAAAATGTATTTGCTTTTACAAAACGGACCGTTCAGAAAGCAACAAAATAACTTAATGCATGTTTAGGCAAATGGAAACATTTCCGGTTTCAGACTAAACGTATGCAGCAGCATGGCAATGCTGTCACAGGCAGACATTCTCCCGTGTGAATTATTAATGAACCCGTTACTCAAGGCATCATGTTAGACCTGCTCTCTGGTCTAGTTTCTCATTCAGTTGCTGCCGAGACTGATCTGTGACTTAAAACTCATCATATCAGTTTCTCTGACACAAACTAAATTTTGAAGGCAACATTGTAATGTAAATGTACGTGTACACTGATAACTTTATCAGAACGGTGGATGTAGTTTCTATGGGCAGCTGCTTGGCGTGGTGAGGTTATAGCTATGTGTTAGTGAGAAAATATGCATTATCTGGGGCATGCTTTCCTCATACTGGAAGGGCAAGGTTGATTACCATAATCTCTCACTTTTGACAAGACTTGTGTTGTGAAGTCAACAGTGCATAGCTCCCAGCAACTCTTCAAACAAGAGACATTGGGTGTAAGGATTGTGGATGCATCTGTTTGCTGATCTGAGCATAGGATGGTATTACCAAAGGTCAATGAGGTGTGGTTCACAAGAAAAGTAATAGTGTCATAGTCTGCCACTGCTGGATTTCCATACAACCATTTTGTAAAAACTTTGGAATTCAGTGCTTATAATATTAAACTAAAACCCAAATTATGAGACCTGAAAGAACATGATTGGATATGAGAAAATAGTTATTCAAATCAAATTATACTAATTACATTGATGACATTAATACTTTAGATAAAATCTAACATTTTGGAAAAACATGCTGATATTGAGCTAGAATTGCAATGGTAGTTCTGAATGATGCTCAATGATGCTTGGATCAGCTCAACTTCTCAACTTTTTCTAGGCTCAATTTTAGTTAAAACTATTTTTCTCTATTGGCATGTTTTTCAAAAGTACATATGAAATGTTGGTTAAAATTTTTTTATCCTCTGCTTATTTTATGCATACGGTGGAGGAACAGCCCTAAACCTCTGATACGTCTACTGCTTCAAGTGTTGCCATGGGGATATCCCTTGACCTGGGTCTTGCTGTTGACTGTGAAGACTGCTGTTTACTTTGGGATGTTGGATTGGGCTGTGGTGAGCCATGGTTGGACTGCTCCCTGTTGTTCTTCATCTGTGATTGGGCAGTGCCGGCCCTCGCTGTCCTACTTGTGGTCTGCAATTCGACAGTGTCTGATGGTGACTCTGGACTGGCATTCTCCTCAGGGATGAACACCGTGCTTCTCCTCTGTATTATCTCTGGCGTGGACACGTTGACGTCCTTCCACCTCCTGGCTCCAGACTTAGTGTTGTACTCGTACATCCTCCCTGTTACTGAAATTGACCAGTTAAGGTATTGACAGTATTGCAAATCTAGATATTCCTGCATTAAGGCTTTATGTGGCACTGTACCTGTGTAGGACTGCTGTCTATGTCTGAATTGAGAGCATATTTACCTGGATCAACTGCTTCCCCATCAAACACGGTGCTGATCTTTGTAATCTCCTGTAAACAGAAAAGAAGTGTCGATATTGACACTGTCGATATTTCACTGTTTATGACTGGTCTCAAAGCATTGTGGCTCATACTTAAATTGTACTGGACACCTTACCGTTATGATCTCTCTCTGAAATGGTCCTGGGAATACAGCATAGACATTATAAAAACATTAATGTTTTCAAAAACATTCATGAATATGTATATATACAACCATGAAGAGATCAATTTCTTATATATGTAATTTTATATTTTGTAATTTAATTAATTATGCAGTCAAATATTGTTTAGTACCTTTCCCTGGGACTCTGCAAATAAAAAGAAAACAAAATTTAGAAATGAAATGCTGAAACAAACGGCTAATTATTTTTCAAGCCACTCTCACTGACCTTATATATTTATTCTTTGGAGAAAAAAAAGGTAAAGGCCCACATGCATAGTTTTCGTGTTTTTTAAGAAAATGCTGATGCGTGTGGGCCTCTAATAACTATGTTAAGAACCATGTTAATAACTGAGATGACACGTCTACATGACTTGTAGATACCTCTTGTAGTAGGGTCACAAATGTTACATGCCAAACAACAATGTTTCCCTATGGCTGAAGTGTTCAAGCTTTTTCCCCAATTTGGCATGCCCAATCAAATATATATCAGTGCTCATTGCTCCACTATTGATTTGGGAGAGCGCAGACAAGCATGCTTTTAATATGCTAATCACCTCAAATAGTGGAAAGTGGCACAGACAACACGGGTACGGTGTAAGAGAGGTAGATAACATATTTAAGGTGTGAGAGAGGTGTTGAAGGTAGAGAATGAGAAAAACACTTACAGGATCTCCTTATCCTCCAGAGGCTGGGGCTCACAGCAACTGCAGTCTAAGGTGGAGAGATACCTCCCACACAGGTAGAGCAGGTATCCCAGAATCCCCAGTAGCAGCAAAGCGGCCAGGACGCAGATGAAGGTCACATACCAGTCGTCCATGTCAAACGTGTTCTCTCTCACAGCGATGTATGTGATGCGAGGCTAGAGGACATATTTATATCCAGGTAATTCTCTGTCCAGCATAATCCTGCCTACTCCTGGCATGTTGATTACATTACATTACAGGCATTTAGCAGACGCTCTTATCCAGAGCGACTTGATTAATGTGTTTAATGTGAAACAATAAAAAAGTATCTAACATGAACCCTGTGAACACTGGGTTGATAAAAGACACTGTGCCTGGGTAATTGGTGAATTCATATGACTGCTATTAACCATGTATGCTTGGTTACACAGAATTAGACAAGGGACCAGGTTCTTGATAAATTATGTGAAATCTTTTCTAAAAAAAAAAAAACAAGGAAGGTGTCGTATGCCCGACGTGCATTTGCTCACAGTTGTCGTGGTGATGGCGGTGGTGGTGAGGTCAGGGTCGACCACCTGGATGTCGATGACGACAGTGCCGGTTTGGGGCTCGTCCCTGGGCTGGGGCTCCCCCGCCATCAGGTTTGCGTCCGAGATGAGAACAGTCAGCCGGTACCTCCACACTCTGTCCAGGCCGCCGCTGAAGTCAAAGGGCTCCTTCAGGATGAGCCTAGTCACGTTGGTTCCCGACACAGGGGAAAACACAAAGTGGCTGTTCAGGTTGCTGGCTCCTGCAGTTTCAAACACAGGAGACAGGAAGCATGTAGGGATTCCGTTAAGCGTTGTGATCTGTGCTGGGGAGACGAGTCCCTGAAGTACAGCGATTGTGTCCACAATGAGAAAAAGAGCTTGTTAAAGATTGTTTATCCACAGGTATATGACTTTTGGAATCATTGCTCTTTACAAATGTACCATCAGGTGGAGGAGGAGTGTAGCATAGCTGAGTTGGTTTCAAACAGCCATCCATATTCAGGGCCGTGTACATAATTTACAGTTTAACATGCACTTTACATAATTAATTTATACAGGTGGATATTCACAGGTAACATGACTTCCTAAATGGTACAGCAGCAGTGTCCCATCTGGGATCTGAAAGCAGGGTTTAAACCAAGTGCCTTAACCACTACCAAACTACACTGAGCTCCAGTGGTGATGAAGATGGATGGTGGTGAGGATGAGGAAGAGGATGTACCTGAGATGGTGTAGATGAAGGAGGAGGGAGGGGAGTCCTTGTCCGTGCAGGTGAGGATGAAGCTCTGGACGTTGGACCCTGTACGGAGGTCCATGGGGACTATGAGGTGGGTGTTATTGGGTCCACATACAGGTGGCTCATCATTAGCCTCAATGATGTTGACAATGACCTAAAGATGATAAGAAATGCTTCAGAAAATAGAGGAAAGGGGACAATCCCTCTGTTATTGGCAGTGAGGGTACAAATGCTGAACAGTCTGACCAGGAACAGTTCTGGGAAGTTAGAAAAATAATGTGTGTACGTGTATAGCACACTACATGCAGTGACTTGAAGTGTTTCATAGTGAGAATGAATTAAAAATATGTTTAATAAAAAAGAACTATTTTTTTTGCATTTGTAATTACTAACAATGTTATTACAAATAAGCAGTACACATGTACCATCAGAGTAAGACATGAGAATGATGAGAAGTTATTTACTGAACATTATTATGCTAATTACTCTGGCTGTGTGTGTACAGTGGAATCCTGCTCGATAAATGGTGCAGTCTAGAGAACCAAACGAAAATCTGAGCCGTGTGATTGTGTGCTCGACTACTTGTGACGTGATGGGTTGGGAGTATGTGTTCACCGTGGTTGTTGCTGAGAGGGGCCTAATAGGATCTCCATCCACCGCTCGGATGACAAGCTGGTAGGTCTGAGTGGCTTCGTAGTCTGGTCGCGTGAGCAGAGTGATGGTCCCGTGTTTGGGGTCCAGATGGAAAATGTTGCTCAGACCACTGGTGCCCCCACCAGAGACAAGGGAGTAACTTACGCCAATGGCGGGGAAGTCCCTGTCGGTCGCGTTCACCTCACCAATCACTGCCCCTCCTGGACCAAGGACAAAAGTCATGAATATAATGTACAGTGGGCTGGGCTGAGCCAGGCACATCAATAGAACCTCCCAACTGATCCAGGACAAAAACTACCAACGCTTAAACAAGTATACAATCGGCCATCTCAGCAGGAACAGTACAGTGTAATTAAGGGACGTGTAACCAGGAACTTGCACGTTTGAAATTTAGGTGACACTGCTTTTGTTCATCCATCCATTTTCTAAACTGCTTACTCCAAGTCATGGTCATGGGGGGCTGGAGCCTATCCCAGCCAGAGGTGTAAAATCCGGGTTCAGCCAATCCATCTTAGGGCCCACACAGCATTCACTCATACATTCATACCCCAACAACAGTTTAGACTCCAGTTACCCTAACCCGCAGTGCTTTGGACTGTAGGAGGAAACGGGAGCATCAGAAGGATGCATGTTCTCCTCACGCGGACATGGGGAGAACATGCGAGCTCCACACAGAAGGGCCCTCGGGCAGGATTCAAACTATGTACCTTCTTGCTGTGAGGTAGCAGCGCTACTCACTACACCACTGTGCCACCCCACTGCATTTGTACTTAACTGAAATAACAAAGGGATAGTTCACTTTCTTGAGTTTTTATTTAAAAAGTGTTCAAATATTCTGGTACATTGTGTTGAGTGAAAAAAACACTGACTTCCTAGTAGCTCGGAGATCTTGTAGAAGTAGGATGGAGGGATGAACACAGGGGGGTATTCATTTACTGGGGTCACCGTCACGTCAATGAAGGTATTACCTGCACAGGTATGGGCATGTGTGGATTATAGCTCAATTCAATCAAACAGTCAAAACATGATCTCAAATCCGGATTTGCTTTTTAGGGCATGTGGCTTCATGTACCTGTTAAAAAAGTGTCATTCACATCAGCAGCCTCCACTAAAAGGCTGTATTGATTTCCAGTGTACAGATTATTGGGATCCTCAAAATCCAGGCTCCCATTCAACTGTGGAAGATTGAAACAGTTCTTTCAGTTAAACATGTAGTCATTAACTAAGAGCTCGGGTCAGCTGGATTTAGTTCAATCACAGAGGAGTATGATTATAAATCGTTAATAAATCGAGTATAAATCCAGGTAAATTTGTTCACAATGCACATTATGGCACTCTCCATGAGTCATTAGGCTACATTCATAGATCATGCAGGTTGAGGCTGGTCACACAGAGGAGTTTTAGTTGCATGTTGGCTGAGGCAGCAGAGGGAATGAATAGAAATGTAACCAATAAGGCCATGGAGATTGTACTCTCCTGGTGCTTCAAATAGCTAAACAGTACTACTGCCAGGTAAATAGTATTAAAGGCCTCAAATAGTTACTGCCAGGGAAAAAGCATATCTTTCTAGCATATTTGAGTGTTTTTGGTAATGTTTTATAGTGAAAATATAATTTTTCCTGACTTAACACATTAATAATTTATAAAACTGTGATAGGACATTCACTGGCAATGAATATGGGGCAATCTGGGTGTAAAACAAGCATGACCAAGGCGTTGACTGCCACTCTAAATAAAAGAACACTGCTGGTAGGTATGTTGGCAATTCAGTCTAATTAAAAGAACTGCAGTAATCCCTCTGGATTGTAGTCCTTTTGTGCGAGCCACTGTGAGTCCTGTGGGGGGTGGAGGCTTTGGTATCAATTTGCCCACTCACTGTGATAGACCCTGTGGGGCTCAGGGTGAAGAGTAGATTGCATCCTAGGCAGGAAAGCCTGGTGAACCTGTACTTCCTGAACATGGGGTCCACGTCATTATCCTTGCATGTCACTGTGGTGATTAGCGCCCCCAAGGCCTCTGTCTCTGTCACATCTCTCCTAAAAACATTCCACAAAGAGAATATCTCAACAAGAAAGTCAGGATGGCTGTCTGTCACACCTCTCCTAAAAACATTCCACAAAGAGAATATCTCAACAAGAAAGTCAGGATGGCTGTCTGTCACACCTCTCCTAAAAACATTCCACAAAGAGAATATCTCAACAAGGAGGTCAGGATGGCTGTCTCTGTCACATCTCTCCTAAAAACATTCCACAAAGAGAATATCTCAACAAGGAGGTCAGGATGGCTGTCTCTGTCACATCTCTCCTAAAAACATTCCACAAAGAATATCTCAACAAGGAGGTCAGGATGGCTGTCTCTGTCACATCTCCTAAAACATTCCACAAAGAGAATATCTCAACAAGAAGGTCAGGATGGCTGTCTGTCACATCTCCTAAAACATTCCACAAAGAGAATATCTCAACAAGAAAGTCAGGATGGCTGTCTGTCACACCTCTCCTAAAAACATTCCACAAAGAGAATATCTCAACAAGGAGGTCAGGATGGCTGTCTCTGTCACATCTCTCCTAAAAACATTCCACAAAGAGAATATCTCAACAAGGAGGTCAGGATGGCTGTCTCTGTCACATCTCTCCTAAAAACATTCCACAAAGAGAATATCTCAACAAGAAGGTCAGGATGGCTGTCTCTGTCACACCTCTCCTAAAAACATTCCACAAAGAGAATATCTCAACAAGAAGGTCAGGATGGCTGTCTCTGTCACACCTCTCCTAAAAACATTCCACAAAGAGAATATCTCAACAAGGAGGTCAGGATGGCTGTCTCTGTCACATCTCTCCTAAAAACATTCCACAAATAATATCTCAACAAGGAGGTCAGGATGGCTGTCTCTGTCACATCTCCTAAAACATTCCACAAAGAGAATATCTCAACAAGAAGGTCAGGATGGCTGTCTCTGTCACACCTCTCCTAAAAACATTCCACAAAGAGAATATCTCAACAAGAAGGTCAGGATGGCTGTCTCTGTCACATCTCTCCTAAAAACATTCCACAAAGAGAATATCTCAACAAGAAGGTCAGGATGGCTGTCTCTGTCACACCTCTCCTAAAAACATTCCACAAAGAGAATATCTCAACAAGGAGGTCAGGATGGCTGTCTCTGTCACATCTCTCCTAAAAACATTCCACAAAAAATATCTCAACAAGGAGGTCAGGATGGCTGTCTCTGTCACATCTCCTAAAACATTCCACAAAGAGAATATCTCAACAAGGAGGTCAGGATGGCTGTCTCTGTCACATCTCTCCTAAGGAGGTCAGGATGGCTTGAAGACACTTCACATAAGGTATACATAATATTGATTGAACCTTGTGTGGAATTTCTCAGTCTGGAAAACTTAACCTCTTCTAACATATATGAACAAATATTTGGCAGTATTTAAAGAAAATATGAATACAGTTATTAGTGCTTTACTGAAGATTGATAACATATAACTACAATTTATCTGTTATTAGACAAACAAACCCCAAAGACACAAGCACAGCACAGAAGGGAAAAACACCATGATGGGACAAACATGCTTCAGGGAGAGACGCGCAACATAGGGAAGTCTAGGGGGAAGGGACACATTTTACAGCATCAATCTCAGCCTAAAGTCCAGATGCTGACCATGGCACACAGAGACACATGTATCGATGCAGTCTTCACTATGAAAATCTAATTTTAAATCTGTACTGCAGACTGACCAGATTTAGAGAGAGACTAATCTGATTTATGAGTTCTACAAAGTTGTGCTATGGACTGTTTACCGTGTATCTAGGTTCTTCTTCAAATAAGAGGTTTGCCAAACTGCTAAAATGATTACATAAACAAGTTTAGACATGATAGCAATGGCATTTATGATAGTCTTAATGTCTTTGTGATTGAACTGATGTTATGACAATGGGGGGCGTGGAGTCAGACATACCTTTGGGTGTCAGGAGAGCAGATGGGGGGGTTGTCATTGATGTCTGTGACAGTAATGGTGAGCTCGATGGAGTGGGACAGGGGCGGTCCAGGGGGGCTGTACGTGGCCGCCACAGTCACGGTTATGGTGGGATCATCCCGCAGGGGATTGCTGTCACGGTCCATTCTGTTAGCGATGGTGACAACACCTGAATCTGAAAGACAGGAAAAAACACCCACAGCTTACAAACACTCCTGACAGCCTTCACAGCAATACAATTGAATGTACTTCATTTGTTTGGGAAGGTGAAAGTGGTAGCGAAGTGTTCAGAGCGTTGTTATAAATTATAATGTATAATCATACGTCATTCAATGGTAATTCATGAATCACAGTAACAGTAAAATGCCATAACATCACCCAGGGAGGTAGGTTTAGTTGGCAGGTTATACACCACATAGCACAAGAAGTCTGATTGGATACCTGGTGACAACCTGCATTAACTGCACCGGTAAGGTAGTAACTGCACAGCTCAGCAGGTTGACTGCAGACTGAAAAGACTACACACAGGTATGAACCATACAAAAGAGGCGAGCAACCCGTGTTAGGCGACACAAGTATTCTCTCTGTTTATCATTAGGTTCCACGTGACATGACAGAAAAAAAGTTGCAATTAACACTTTGTACAGGTGGTCAGTGAACGAGGAACAATGGCTGTAACTACTTGCACTTGTGATATGCAGCAACACGTTCCGCCGATGTGATCTCAATGATGGCTGGCTACACACCTCTTGGACTACACTCCTGGAGTGGCAGGGAACCTTGCAGTGATGGGACTGACCTATAGCTACGATCCAATTGTCAACAGTGAGCCTCCTCTGGTGTTAGCTCTCCTATTGTATCTCCTATGGCTTGTAATGTATAAAATGCTATGTGGGTGTGAGTGACATATTCGTGCAAGAATACCAATTCCAAGGGGAAGAAAAGGGGTATAACAGCTATGAAAATGGGAAGATCTTGTTTTAAACATTATATTCACATGGGACAATGAGCAGAGTTCACCGTATGTAGATACATAGTCACTAATAAAAAACGAGCAGCATTTGACCATTTTTAAACAAAGGTTCAAATCAACAGGCAATTTTACTCAGTCTTGATTCAGCACCCATAAGGTGACGGTGACTCACGTGTATGGATGGCAAGGTAGCTGTTGGGGCTAATGGTGTAGAGAATATAACCGCTGTAAAATGTGTCATCAGGGACTACTGCTGTAATGTTAGTAATGCTGTGCCCTGGATTCAGCTCCTCTGGAATGGTAAATGCTGTGATTTTGCTGTAAAGGAATCACAGGACACACACTTTATTAAAATGTATATTTTCTATCACGTAAACTGCAGATGAAGAAGGTAAGGAACTCACTTTAAAAACTGTGGTTTGTCATCATTTATATTGACGATGAGGACTGTGAGCGTTCTGACTGCAGTATGTGTTCCGTCACTCACAGTGAGATTGAAGCTATAACTGCAGGAGTAAACAAAGCATGTGATTACAAACACTTTCATTCAAATGAAGATCACAACCAAACATGGAATGACCAAATCCTTGTCCCATCGTTACAATGGGAGGGAACACACTGTAAAATGTGCAGCCTGCTGATTATTTTCACTCTGAAATCTCAAGGTTTGCATAACTGGCAACCAGTTCATGTACAGTCAAACCGGAAAGTCTGAATACCCCTTTCACCTTCTCCACGTTTTATTACATTACAGACATATTCTACAATAGATTGAGTTCATTTATTGTCTCAAAATTCTACACAAAATAGCCCATAATGACAAAGTGAAAACATCTTTTTAGAAATTTATGCAAATGTATTAAAAATCGAAAACTGAAATTTTTGAAAGGGGTATTCAGACTTTCCGGCTTGACTGTACATGATACCGTACATCCACGTTCATTTGGATAAATCTGGAAATATTCCTAAAAATGGCGGTACGCTCACTTTACGATCAGATATGAACTGCCCGAATTTTGTTTTCAAAACAAGTTCTCTAAAAATAGAGTGGATGGATCGCTTTAAGGGTTAAATGGTAAATGGACTGCACTTATATAGCGCCTTTATCCAAAGCGCTTTACAATGGCCTCTCACTCACCCGTTCACACACACATTCACACACCAATGGCGGCAGCCACCATGCAAGGCGCTAGCCTGCTCATTGGGAGCAATTTGGGGTTCAGTGTCTTGCCCAAGGACACTTCGACATGTGGACAGGAGGAGCTGGGGATCGAACCGTCAACCCTGCGATCAGCGGACGACCCGCTCTACCTCCTGAGCCACAGCCGCCCTTGGGTTGTTTCTCCTGACAAATTTTCCAGGAGATAAATAATAAAGAGATAAAACTAAGTCAGGAGAAGAAACCCTTCAAGTTATCCATCCATATCTACTGTATTTCTGGCAGCGGAGTGATGGTTTAAGGCTTGTTTGATACATCAGACCCTTAGAGCCATTTAGCCAACCATGTGTTCCATACTGTTCTAGTGTAATTCACAGCTAAATCTAGTCCCAGCCCTCATTTCTCATAGAGATCCATTCAAATGCGTTTAGTATCGTTATAGTATTGCTTGTAAGAGTACCAGAAAATAAGATATCAAGAGTGTTTTGATGTTGTTGGGTCAAAGACATCAGGAAGTCATGGCATGCAAAAGATATGCGACCAAATATTAAAAATGATTGCTTAATTTTATATATAAATGCAGGGGTGCCAATAATTGTGGCACACGTGGTTTTGTTAAAAATTATTATTCCTTGATGAAGGATTTTTTTTTCTCATAATAAATTTACTTCAATTAAAGGTTAGATTTTTCTCATTTTTTCAGTGTGAGATTAAGCTAATTCACCAAACGGTGAATTTTTTATAAGCCTTTTTACTCATCTTTACCAGGGGTGCCAATAATAGTGGAGGGCACTGTATTACTAGATTTTGTCATAGGTGGAAGGCTTCCGTTTTGAGCCCGAATACACATCCAGAGCTTAACGCACGGGCAACCCGGGACTGCTTTGGCATGAAACTGCCCCGTCCCACTCATCGCAGCAAACATTTCTATTTCAGTTGACATTGCGGTAGTTACCACACGTAGCGATACACCACTCGTTTACCCAGGTTAAACGTTAAAGGTTAACGTTAGAGGACCGGGAGGAGAAATGAGTAAGTGGCCTAATCTCAATGTCCGCCCTCACACCCTCACAGACTTTGAGGTGCATTCCACTAGGGCTCAGGGCTGTCCCACTGTAAAATGGGCAAGTGCATGAGGGCTGTCGCAGACTTTTCGAGCCCTTTATGCCGACTTTCCGCAAGTCTGCAATCCTGCAGACTTTGCTGGGGGAATTACCCACAGTTCACAGCGTTTGTGATGATAAAAACGGAAATGCAGCCAGAAGCATCTCAAAAATTGTAAACAACACACATGGTGGGCAGAGTTCTTTCAGAGGGTACAAGCCTAAAATGTAATATCCTAAAGCGGCGATTGTCATAAACATCTTGCATGCAAGACAGGCGTCGTCAAGACAACATATAACATCGCAAAGTGCTGTCCCATTCCTTGTATTTGTACCATTTTGAGCCCTTGCACTCTCATGCACTCACACATTTACGCTGGGCACACGTGACATCACTCAAAGTCTGTGGGGGCTCAGTCCTTAGGGCTCAGGGTGGACATTGAGATTGGGCCAGTGTTGCAGACTAGGCTAGCTAATATGTTTTCACGATACCAAACGTAGATAAATGGCAACTTGTGACTGCCGTTATCTGACACCGCCCATAAACTGTAAGTTGTAGTCACAGAATATAGTTCTGTGGTTGTAGTTCACAGTAACGCCGGTACCTGGTACATGGGCAGTAGTTTGGGGCTATATCTCTGTTCTCACTACAGGTACAGAGTTGGATGAGAGCTCATTTTAATCGGGAGGAGAGCTACTTTTCCACAAAATTTTCAGTGGAATTCTCCTTTAACACAGGGACAATGTAAAAAAAGATGTAGTTTCCCTGGAAGAATATGTAATTCTTTCAAGATAAGGATGTAATTTTATCAAATTAGTAAGTAGGCCACATAACATATTATGTCATTGCTTTTGGATAAAGATCTCAATCCCTTGAGATATTAAATGGACCCCGAGGGATTTAGTATCAGTATTTCCCTTGAGATAAACATTTTCCTTCTTAATTTCACTTTAGAGGCTTCAGTACCTGCACTACTTTTATAATTTTATATTTAGAACCTCAGAACGGGAAGGGGGCTCTAGTCTTACCTCCTGGGGTCAGATTTATAATCGAAAAGCTTTGTTGTAAAGAGGGATCCTTTGTCTCTGTCAACAATGAATTCTGGGTTTGAAGGAGTCAGGGTAAACTGGATAAATAGATAAAACACATTTAGACAGTGCCCACTACTCATGCAGACATTTTGAGCCATTGCAACACAGACAGAGGTTGGGTGCCTGTTGTTAAACGTGGTCTTGTTTGTGACAGTGATGTACCAGATATTGATTATTTCTTGGCCTGGACAGACCAAGACCACAACACCACCACGCTGATGAATTTTGATCAAAGGATGAACTAAAAACTAAAAATTCAATAACAAATCTTTCAGAGAAGTAATGAAAAAGCACCACTCCATGCATGCATATGCATGCACTCACAACAAATGCATATTGGTGTGTGTGTGTGTGTGTGTGTGTGAGCAAGAGAGAGAGAGAGAGAGAAAAATAATTAGGGGAGAGGCTCCCCTCCACTGTGAAAAATACTTTAAGCTTTAAAGCAATTTAAATTATTGGCCCCAAATACCTGAGAAAAAAGACTAAGACAAATTGTCAGTATTCCTGAGGGAGGGGCACACAGCACCATTGGATGATTGGTCAGAGAGAAATAGGGAGATTTCACAAAAGCTTTACGGTAAGGGGCTTGTTCTCAGGGTCAAAAACACTTGGCTGATATATCAATCCTGGTGGGGTCTTCTCCAGGGTGTAGATGATTGAGTCTGAGAACATAAAACATATTTATAAACAGAACATATTCAATTAAATAAGTCACATTTTCTGTGCTTGTACACACAAGCGTGGCCATTCTGCCACCTCTTTAAATCTAGGCTTCAATGTTGGCCCAAGGATGTGACCTATCAGTTTTTTTTCTCTTAAACCTTTTTTTTTTACTTAATATTTTTGGAAGTACTTCATATTTTTCCAAAAATATTCTCAAACAACCTTTTCTCCATCCATCCACTCCCACCTTCATCCAGAAAGACTGGGGCTTCGTCCACGTCTTTGAGGAGGACAGTCAGTGTCCCAAGGACAGCGTCTCCTGTGCTGTCCACCACGAGGATCTGTAAGACAAAGCTGTTGGGGGCCATCTCAAAATCGAACCTTGGGTTTCCAGTCACAGTTACCTGTAGAAAACAAAATGGGGTCAACGAGAAATAGGGTACACAGCACTGTGTTATTATTGTTATAATCTGGAGTATATTTTAATGACTGCGAATGTAAATAGATTTTTCTCCCAGCAACTCTTGCTCAGTGGTGTCAGCATATCACTTAAAAGTGCTTTGGTGTTGCAGGCAGATGGTGTGCTGTAAAATGACAAATGCCGATCCCTCTGGAGAAGGAAATGACAGCAGTTGCAATTGCAATATCTGGTCAAACAACGTGAAGCGTACCAACCGGGCAGTTCTCACCTGAGCTTTGTTTGTGTTGACCATGTTCACAATGAAAGCACTGGTGAGAGGATTTGTGTTCAGGATTTGGGGGTACCCAGATGAAATGGAGGCTCCGGGTGAGAAGGACACATTAAAGGTGAAGACTGTGCTTTCGGGACTGCTCTCTGCTACCTCTACTGTTCCAGGCAGGCCACTGAGGGTGACGACTGCATCTGTACCTGAGTAATCAAAATCATAACTTTATTTTTCTTAGTAAATGCATTTATTGTGTACTACCTTGTTGATTTTTTTCTTCTAATGGTTTCCACCACATACCATCAGGCTTACGATAAAATACCATCACAAACCATTTGATACCAGTAGGATAAAATTGGATCACCTTCAATGACCATTAGATTTCCATTAAAACCCAGTACACACCATTAGATAACCAGTAGAGACAACTAAGCACCATTTAAAAAACATTAAAAATTCTCTAATGGTTTGTAATGTTTTTTCAGCAGGGTAGTGACAAACATATACAGGGCAAATACAAAATGCTAGTAAAGACATTCCTATACCAGCACAGTGCAGCCAAATAAACCCTGTCAAATAAAATACACAGTATATGATAAATAAATAATAATAGTATCGTTTAAGAAGTAGGTTGGTATAACAGAACTGCCATTGGTCTGTTGGCTGGCAAATAAAGGCAGCATTCATAAAAAATAAAAATTAATAGAATAAAATGAGAGAAGCAGAACAACCTTTGGATCAAGGAATGTTGGGTTAAGGAATATCTTGGTGTTCTGTCTCTTCTGACTGTGCAGTTAGTTACACAGCACTCTGTATGTTAGTTACACAGCACTGTACTCTGAAAGCATACTGTATGTTTGAATCTCAGGTGGAATATTATTGATACTATAACCGAGGTCCTGCTACATTCCCTTTCCTGCTACATACAAATGGAACAATATAAGTGGGCTAGATGCAACATGGAGTACCACAGACAGCACTGCAGTCTGTCATTGTGAATCAGAATCACTGTGAAGGAAATGTGCACTTTGATGTAACACAGAAGAATCATGTGTGCGTGTAGCTGAATGGCATAACTTACAGGTAGACCTGGCACAGTACAAGAGCATGTATTAGCTCCTCGCCTGGGAATAAGTGTTACTTGTTCCCCACACACATCACTTAAAACAGTAATATTTCTGTGCTTGCTTGGTCCCATATCTCATTCAGATGTGCCCGTGGGAAGGATGGCTTCTCCCATGTGAAATTTAAAATATGGGCAGAGTGATAGAACCAGAGATACTCCCATCACCACCCCCACCTACATACCCATACAATAACCAAAAGCTTACCTTCTAGTAATCTCATACCCAAAACAAGGGACATAATCCATTTGAGTTTCTTGAAGTCCATTTTCTCATGAGGTGTGCATCACACGTCCTGTCTCAAGGTTTTTGTCCTCCTTCTTCTGGTAAATGTACCGACAACATGGCCAGATCATGGCTGAGGGACAGCCTTTAAAACCATGTTGCTAGGAGGCCTGTTGGTGGTTACAGAGCTTTATGGCCATAATTAGTCTAATACTTCATTCTGTTATAATATTTGAGTCTTATCTAACTTGTTGTCATATAGTTCTGCTTAGTCACTTTGTGGACCGCAACACATCATGAAAAAAAGAACATGATTGATGAGCTTGATGCACAGGTACCCGCAATGCTTACTGTTCCTTCATTACTGCACTTGTGTTATCACTTGGCATACATCCTGATCCAGTGTGACTTAGCTCATGATTCTCACATTGTCAATTTAGACAGCTGGACATTTACTGAAGCCAAAGGTTAAGTACATTGCTCAAAGATACTAAGGCAGTGTCCCATGTGGGAATTGAACTCGCAGCCTTCTGGCTAAAAAACATATTTTTGAAACCACCTTACCAGAACATGGTATGCTTCACTGCTGCGTGCTTTCAATATGAATAATTAATTGGCATAGGAATATAGTTGGGGTTGCTGACTTGTGTCGGTAATGGAAGGTAATGAAGCCTCGACCCCTAGGTTGTTAATACCCTGATCAACTGGGATTTGAGAATGGTTTTCAGGTCAGCGTGTGGCTGTGGAAGGATGAAGGGAAATGCATATGGAGAGTGTGTGACCTGAAAATGTTCATATGGTGCACAACTGATTGTTCAGATACATATAAGTGGATTCTACCTTCTCAGACAGCTATTTTCTTAGACCCAGAAAAAGTTACACCCATGTCTCTTTGTTATCAGGTGACAGTAGTTCCGTCGATTTGTTCATTTTATCACTTTGTTCTCACTATTTCCCCCTGTAATTGTGCTGTATAAAACATATTTTCGAATTGTAGCCATAATTACTATAACATATATACTATTACGAAAGGCATTTTTGTCAAAATATAGATGTACAGGTATGCATAGACACAGGTAAATGATGATTTAACAACTGTAAATAAATAAAAATTGTGTTCGAGCGCCACCTAATGACCCCGAAAGAACGTATAATTCTAAGAATAGCAGCCATGGGAGTTTTCAAGTTGACGTTAAATGAAAAGGTTTAAAAAATGATCGGGTGATCAAAAAATGATCAAGGCAATGTCCTTGAAAAATATGTAAATAACAATAATCTCGCCAAAGCAATCAAGTAAATAAAGTGAACCATTAGATTGTACCGGATTTATGCAAGTAGCTTAACTGAAAAGTACTGTCAGTGTGTATTTTAGCCACGTGTAGTTGCCTACTTCGAAAAATTGAGTTGAAGAAATAATGAACGTGTTTCATTATACAGTGTAATATGTATCATATATTACACGGTTTTCCTGGAGATTTTACCAAGAGAAACAGCACGCTGCTTCCCTTGCGTGTCCATAGAAAAACGTGACTTCTTGAATTGCACTGCATGCGCCCTGCACACCTCGTAGAAATACTACTCGTCAGACACCGGACCGAAAACGGAATTTGCCGAAAATGATGTCAGTCGCTTTGAACGTGTGTGTTACTTGGCTGGTTGTTTTTCTCTCCGAGGTTAAGTTATAATCTTCTATAATTGGTTGCAAGTGCCCCATGTGATACATCTGGATCATTGGTAAACTACAATCCGATGTGTGCGAAGAGAAAAGCAACGGGTGCTGGCCGCGAAGGAAAGGAAAAAATCAACAAGAAGGAAGAGCAATGGCGACATTGGATCGTAAAGTACCCAGTCCGGATACGTTCCAGTGCAAACCGTGGTCTGCTTCCACCGATACAGCTGTATCACGCTGTTCTGACAGTAAGGATACGACATGCTTAATATCGTTTTTCATTTCGATTTTGCACTAACTGATAGAGTTGTTAAACTGAGATTGACTAGCAAGGCAGCACTTGCTAACTTGCTCACTGGTGTCCTCCATGCATCTCTGGGATTAACTAGCTTGGTAATATCACTTTTCGCAAACTACCTAGCTAGCTACGCACGGCAGCGTGCTATCTACCTTGTTAATAAAGCAGGCAGCTAGCTGTATTAATGGAAAATTCAACAACTGTCTGGCGTGCTATCGTATTGCCCAAAGTTATGTATTAAACACGCTCCGCAAGTTACTATTAGCTGAGTGTCACCGTGCTTGCATATAACACTCGCTTGGATCAATGTCTACCAACTGTCAGCGTGAGAGTTAGTAATTAGCTCACAACTAACATACTTCAACAGGGAGTTTCGTTTCTGGCAAGTCACAACTACTACTATCAGTCGCGCCAAGTCCAATGGGATTTATTGTTCGCTTTAATTTCGCCATGATAACGTTACCGGACGAAACACCTGACGTTTCTTTTTTTATCTGGCTCTGTCCCAATATTATAACATATAGGGAGATATTTCGCTAACTACATGGAAGTAATTAAACTAAAACAAAAGAGGGCACGTGGTAAATCGCCGCCTTTAAATAAATATTCTTACTGAAATGCCTGTATTATTTGTATGTGCCTAAAGCTAAAACTGATCGATACTGAAAGCTGCACGCGCGACCTGCGTTCACTTTCCCAGTAGTGAACCGTGCGCTGTCACTTGGGATATGACAGGATTGCACGCTTGAGTGTCAGTCGGAGCTGAGAATACAAGCTATGCGTGTCCATTTCCACGATAAATAAAACTTTTTTCGCTTATTTTTATAGATGATTAAGAAACGAGTCACTGATACGGTTTTGTAACATTGCTTGCTACGTCACGTTTTCCTGATAAGCACAATTCTTACCGTTGTATACTGTAGGCTATAAATATAAGATGCAAGAGGCAATTTGTTAGCAAGGCCAATTTATAGAACTGAATAAATGATCTCGGGATATCCCAAACTGATGCCGTGCTTTGTATTAGAATCCCTGAGCGTGTGTTTCTAATGTTCATTATTTTAGAGCTGAAGCGTGCTATCTCCGCGTCCCTGCCCTTGCACGTCGGGAGTATTTTGTAGGGTATAGTGTTGTGTGCTGTAATACACTTTTTACACATTTGTCACTTCCATTTTCTGCTTTTCTTTACATGCCTTTACGTGGCGCCCGAGGAATTAGTGGGGGTTTGCCAGCGGAGTGCACGTGCCTGGTAATCGAAAACACTTTTGGACGCTCTGTGTTAGCTGGATAGCGGTAGCACATCACGTTTACTGTGCAAGGGTGTGTCGCTGTGTCCGCGCGCGGATGGGTTTATATGTGGGGGGTGGGGGGTTGCGTTTGCGTTATCGGTTCTCCTGAAGTGCCTGAACAATATCAGTGGGCGATCGTTCTCAACTGCTTGGACTTCTGACTCTTTTGGTCTTTTGTATGACTTCATGCTGATAATTTAGATCGGGCATCATCGTGGCCTAGTGAGTGGGAGGAGCACGCAGATCATTTTAAATTAGTGTATCAATCTGATTAAAACCTGAGCATGATGAATCAGAAACACTAACTTTGTTTCACAGCAGTAGCCCAGCCAAACAGCCCCACAGAATCAGAGGCACAACTGACTAAGTCAGGAACTCTGCTGTGGTTTGTTTCATCAAAGGTCATTTATCCTGTGTAATTTACACCATGTAAATCTCTTTATTTCTGTCAGTGTTGGTCGTTTCAAATCTCTGGAGGGCTGATCTTTTCTGAAAGTACAGAGATGGTGGTGCAGATGGTCGGAGCCTGCTTAATGCAATGAGGTCATTCCCTATACAAAGACTGAAATGTCTGTGGTCTTCGCAGAAACCTGACACAGCTGCTGGTTTCTCAGGTGTCATTAACCGCACCTGTGTAATCATGTCAGATTTCATTAAGGGTCTCATTCCAGTCACTTACACAGAAATGACATGGAAGTCTGTGTGAAATCTAAGTTGACTTTGCAGTTGGAACATAGGCTGGATTTACAATTTTACCAAGATGCCTTCAGGAAACATAATTTGCTGGAGTGAAAGTAATTTACCTCATATTTCCCTTTGGTTGTTTTTATGTCAACTGAGCTGTGTTTTGGCCCAACGTCTTGGAAATACTTACCCTGAAAGTGAATGTGCATGGCCATTTGCACATGGAACATTGCGCTGTGGCGACAACACTCTTCCATCTGTCCAGCCACACCAGCATGGTCAGTATTGTTTAATGCTGACAGTGGACCACTACAAACATGGTGAAAATTCTCTGGCCATCAGTGATCCTTATGACAAGTGGACCAGGTGTCCACACTAGGAACCTAAAGCTACTTTTACATTAACTGTGGCATGTGAAACTCTATGCTGGTGAGATGGAGATGGTGACACTAAACCCTGTATTAAATAAATATAATGTAATTAATTAGTTCAATAAGAATGTCAACTTATGTTATTTTTTTTTAAAATAGCAAGTTTGTTCTCAAATGTATTGAACTTAGTAGAATGCTTTCTATCTGGACTCATAAATGTATTAAGGGATTTTGTTAGAGCATTGCAAGTAGGGACGACGCTGGTTGATATCTGACCTCTTTTACAATGTCGCTGGAGATCGGGCGCAATTGCTACTGCGCAGTGAGAGCAACCTTGTTTATCAGAGCAGAGATCAGACCCTAATTCTCTCAGTCTTTGTAGAGGGCCAGGGAAGAGGCACGCTCGCTTTCAGATCTAAATGCCAAGTCTGCTCCACTGCCCAGGGATCCATTTAAGCTCTACTCTTGACTGTAGGGGCTGATGTTACATTCGGAAGCAGGTTTGCACGCGCGTCTGTGCTCCACAACACAAATGCTGCTGTGGTTTTTCCACTGGTCTGGTGTGCTTGGTGTGAGAGTAGCTTCAGCCCCAGGAGATTTAATCGCTGTAACTGTATCAGTATTGTCACGGTAACTTACTTTGCTCTGGCAGTAGTGATGTGACAATAGATGCCTACAAAGCTGTTATTTTCCCACTACTCTGTAAGGCAGGAAATGGTAAATTGCTGCATGCTAATATGGGGGAGTACCCGAGTTTTATGTTTTTGTTAATATTAGTGAGAGAAAAAGACGAGCAACTAATAACATTTAAGTATTTTAATTATGTTATATTGTTGATGCATGAAAAACTGGATCATTTATAATTGTTTTGGTTTTGAATATTACACGTTCTTTCACACTCATACTGAGCAATCACGATGCCCTCCTCATGACCGCTTAACTAGGAACATAATTATTTCACAGATGGTAATAATTAAAAGGCTTTTTCAGATGTCTTAAAATGTTAAGAGTTTTTACCCTTTTATTGTACACACCAATTAACAATTTATGCTTGCGAATAGAGGTGGACGTGATTCAGAATAATAATATTTGTGATTAAGAGTAAACTGACAAGTATTAATAAAAAATCTAATTGGTAAACGTCACACTTGCTCAGACACCAGGCTTCTCTCTTTGGGTCTGTATGGCTGCCTAACTATCTGCTGGCACATCGGAGGATGAAAACATTTATATGGATTTTAATGAAACTAAGTAATTGCCTATGGGAAAAGTAAATAATAAATCGAGCTAGATTTTTAGTGCTGATGTGATGACTATTAAAAATGACCCGAGTTATTCATGCAAACACTATTGGGTGTCACAAATTTTCCCTGCTAATTCCTGAGCCTAATTCTCACCGTATAGGCCTTTTTTTTTGCCTATGACTGGCTGTGTTCAAAATTAATTATTATTAGTTCACAAGAAGGGATTGTTTTAGCTGTTAAATGTTGGCCGAGTCCTCATTTGGCAAACGGTTCCAGCAGAAAGCTGCTCATGCTACTCATTTGCTTTGGCAGACACCTCGGCAATTGCATTCATGCTTTTATAAGTTCAGCACTCTGTGGGTTTTTGGTAATGGGTTTTTGCAGATTGTAGATTTCCATTTGAGTGTAATTCAAGTGACTCAGCCGTGATCCCTTGGATCCCTGAGCTGTCTCTTTGTTGTTGAATTTGATTGGCCGTTTTCTGCCGTAAATTGGAACCCGATTGGAGCGGCGCCATAAGTCAGATGTTACAGGCCTGTAACATCTGACGGAACTGTCAGTCAGCTGGAATGTGCATGTGTTCGGCATTAACGCTAACGCAAAGGGTGATCCACACTTCCTCGAGCAGCTCACAAATCAGCAGGTCGCAGCCATGCCAAAAACAAACACCGCTGTGCCTCCTCGCAGATCCATTCAGCTTATTTATTTAGCCCAAGGAATCGCTTGCAGTTGCTTTACAAAATGGTGTTCGCTGCAGCTTTGTCCTGTGGGTGTGGATATCTGAATATCTGAATGTGGCGCTTTCATTGGCTGCGGATTTTTAGAAAATGCCTGGCAGTGTTTCCCTTTGCTGTCGTACATGATTCTTGTTCGGTTTTGCGTTACACTCTGTGCTTACTCACCTTATGCTGTTCTTGACTTGCAGATATGCACTGGACAGTATACTGCACATGATGATTCCTGTCTTGTTTCATGCAATGCCTACAATCAAGTTGTCAAACCCCATGGCTCCCAGACACATTGTGGTAAGTGTTATGGTTTTATTTTTTTACTGCAAGCACATCTGATATGTCAGTGATCCATCATTTTGTTGTCTGTGCTACCATTGAAAGACCTAGCAAAGATGGTGAAAAAGATTGCAGGGACAATAATGGTGCTTGAAGATTCCTGGTCATGAATAATTACATTTGTTATATATCCTCAGATGCTCCTTTTGACAACGAGTTATTCATAATTAGTTCAGTAGCGTGTCATTTTCCTTTTTAAAGGAGATCGGCATGGATTCTGTTCTCTGCACTGTATGGGGCATTAGGGGAGGTTGCCATCTGAGAGTTATAGGATAGGTCAGCAAACACAACTGTTGTGGTGAGAAATGTTTGTGGCAGGGTAGAGTGTCCTGAATCAGCTGATCCACAGCTGAGCATGCCGTCACGTCCAGCGCACAGTAACAGTATCACATAATATTTACGCTTAAGAGGTGTGTTCATTTTAAGGAAACTCTACTGTTTCTTACACCATTCAGGATGTGATATTGGCTCATAGTTTAAAGCCTGCACACTGTTCTTGGCTGCGCATGAGCGCGCTTTGGCTAATCATGTTGCCTGTGATGGAACTTGCTCGACTGGCTCTTGTGCAGTAGCTGAGCTGTGCGCGGCGGGCGCTGAGATCTGTTTACTTTCGCTTCTCGCTCCGCTGAGCTCTGGGCCGCCCAGGGCGATGGCCGTGCGGGCGGGCGGGCGGGCGGACGGACGAACGGCCTGGCAGGCGAGCGCTCGTGCATGCGCGTGAGGGACCGAGGTGTTCACGCAGCCAAAGACCTGGCAGCCTGCGCTCGGTCGCTCCTGGCCACGGGCCAGCACTCCAGCAAGAAAGACCCGCCCCGCTTGCAGAGGAGGGTTGAGAAGGTGGCCGTTAGCGCCGAGCCCCTTAAACGCGGCTGTACTGTCCCGCACCGTGCCGGAGCTGACGGGAGCATGCCACTCAGGTAACCAGCGAAGGACTTGGAATAATATCACAGGCTTGTGTTTGGCTCTATGGGTCAACAACTCACAGCTACTCAATGCTGTTTGTGTGCCCCTCACTGTGCTTAGTACGGTGTACGTTTCTCTCCTGTGTTGTCTAGTTTGCGTTGGAGGGAGCAAGTGAGCGAAGCAGGGGTCGGGACTGCATGTCAGCAGGGTGTTTTGATCCCGTTTTTGATGGCTCTTGGGTTCCATGGCCAGCCTTTCCTCGAAACGCTGTTTGCCCTCGTGTGGCTGCGCTGTGTGTGGCTGCAGGCGACGGCAGCGTCACGCACCTGCCTCCAGCCGCTGTCCGGATGTAAACAAAGACGGTTGACATTTTTAGTGCTGCGTCGCATGACAGTTTCCTGTGACGAAAGCGAAACTAGCTGCCAGGACTGGGCCTCTTATCATCAGAGCATTGCGCTAATCTGAGTCATGAAGGACAGGTCATTCAAGCTTTTTTGTTTTATTGAAACGCTAGATGGCTGTTCACATTTTATATGTACATTTAGGCATTTAGCCACCACCTGCTTCTGAATTGGTATAACTGAGCATTACAACAGTTTAACGTTCTTCCTTTTTATGGTGCAGTTTCCGTGACCCGTGATTTTAAAAAATGTATTCATTTCTTTTTTATGTAGTGATATTAAAGTGCTTTTGAAAAGTATTCAGACCCTTGGACAGTTTTCACATTTTGCCTGATCACAAATGGCACATTCACATTTTTATCCATTTAATATTTTTATTCAGAACTCAAATGCTTAACCTGAAATTCTTTGTCGGCACCCCTCAAGACCCCTCAAATTAGTATTTGGTGGATATATTTTTGGTCGATTTTGGTGGTTATATTTGGCACCTTCTGCTACAATAACAATTTTTTGGGAAAATAAGGTTGTCACTTTTTGTTTGATAATCTCAGGAAAATCTTTAATTTAGAATATATAATTAAGATTTAAAATGTATAATCCCATTGCCTAGCTGAAATAAGGAGCCCAGTTGCACAACAAGCCATGTTATTGTTTTGTCTGGAGGGTATACCATTAGGTAGCCAAAATAAAGTTCATGTGTCAGTCAGGCTATCTGCATTACCGTGTAGCTTGTAAGCTATACATTCGAAATGGAGGAGCCAAGAAAAATTGTAACACCACCGCACATCAGTGCCATTTGGCAATATCCAATTCAGGATGTGTAGACATCCACGGTTCTCTTCCGAAACACGTGGTGTCGCCAGCTGCTGCTTTTCACAGTGCGGACTACAGCTAAGCTTGCATGGAGCGGGGTCAAAGGAAGACCTTTTATATGTGGCTTTAGCGTGCAGTCCACGGGCACCCCATTGACCAGCGGGGGTTGCTAGATTGCGATGAACGTGGATCCCTAACCAACTAAACCCTCTCATACCCTGGGCAATGCAATCAGATATTGCTGTTGTAGCTCTATGGGGCTACTGGCCACAGTCCACCCTGGCACGGTGCGCCATAGAGTTTTGATAGGATTGAGGTCTGGACTTTGACTGGGCCACTCAAGGAAATTTATATTCTTGAGCCACTCCATCCAATATAGCTTTGACCCTCTGTTTTGCATCAATATCCTGTTAAAAAGTGTCTTTTCTTCAGCCATAGGCCTGTAGTGGACTGAAATGGGTTTTCTGACTGTATTTTCCTGTACTTTGCATTGTCAATTTTCTTGTGAAAATTGACAAGTTTCTCAGTCCCTGCTGAAGAGAAGCATCCCCACAGCATGATACTGCCACCACCATGCTTCACAGTCGAGACGGTGTTAACTCGCACATGGACAGCACAGCGTTGCATTTGTGCTGGGCCTGATGCTTTGCATTTTTACCAAAAAGCTTTATTTTAGTCTCCACATTTTAGCTGGTACTTTCTTGCAAACTCCAGGCAGGCTTTGATGTAGATTTTTGAAAAGCAATGGCTTCCTTCATGCCACCCTGCCATCCAGGCCAGGTTTGTGTAGTGCTCTTGATATATTTCATGGATGCGCATTTTGTCCATTCTCAGCCATTGAACTCTGTAGCCCTGTTTAAATGAGTTCCTTTCTTCACCAGTGTCCTTCATGTTTAGTCACTGAGTTGCTGGGCTGGCCTTTTCAACGGTCTGGCTGGTGTAAAGCACCGTCCACTTCCAGATTATTGAGCCAACAGTGCTCACTGGGATATCCAAACTGATTTCTTTTTTGTTGTTGTATCCTTCTCTAATCTGTGCTTTTTGATGGCTTCAGTAGATTTAATGGATTCTTTATTTTTACTGTTCTACTTTTGTGGTTTGATGGTTAAAAAAGGTAGAAGAAATATAATTCAGTTTGTCCTGGTGACTTCAGGATATAGGTTTATACAGGTTGCAGGTTTACATCAGGACAGAAATAAATCGGACACGGGATGTTTTTTACCAATGTTTTTTTTTGTGTAAGAAAATTCAGTATTCCTGCGTTATTCATGCCTTTGTTAAATCTGAAGTGGATGAATGTGGTTGATGGCTTGGTTAAAGGTGATACGCTGCAGTTGTAGCTAGCTTGTTGACTGCCCCTCCTCTTTGAGTAGCGTGGACTTTGCCCTTAATTTACTGCAGCTGCTGGTGTGCTGCCTGCTTGAGGTTGTTTACACACCTGTCACACTCCGATTAGTTGGAAGCCCGCATTACCAAGGGTTCAGATTTGACTCGGTTGTTCAAAGGTGACGTTCTGTTTTTGTGATTTTTGCAATATGTGGGGCAACTGTAAAGGGTGTTTTTGGTTTTTCTCCTCCCATCCACCCTCTTTGTTAGTGTACGTCTGTTCCACGCTGTGGTTTCACACAAACATTACGACAAATAAAACTGAATGGCTTTTGGATGTATTGTAAACCAAAATGGGAGAATTGGCAGGAAACTATTGGCTCGAGCATAGAAACGATCAAGCCGTTGCTCCTTCGGCCAACTTGCAAGTTGATCTAAATATTTACTGAAAGGGCTGCGGGACAACCCGCATCAACTGGCAGTTATAGCCTAACTACATCGCATAACACCTGGCAATGCTGTGGGAAATCATTTGAAGGTGTTCCAGTGGCAGCTCTCTTGCAGTGTCTGTGCCTGCTTCCACTTTGTTTATCAGATGCTTGTGTTTGTGTGTGTGTGATGTTTTCTCCCCCCTTGTTGGATCCACAGGCTGGGGCGTAGTCGCACATTGAGTTGAGAGGACAGCTCCCCTCTGCCCCCAGAGCCATGCACAGCAAGAACCGTAAGTGATGGAGCCATTTTACTCTACTGATGAACCATTTCTATTAAGAATGTTAATAATATAAATGCAATTGGTTGCTCTACTGATAGAGTAGCATTGCTCTATTAGGAGTAGAGTAGTGTTGCTCTACAAACATGAACTCCTATCAGACGTCTTTATCGCAGCTACACCCCTGCTGCTATCATTGATGGTGTGACCACTGCATGTCCATTTTATGTTGTTATTATTATTTAAAAAATGTTTTTATACTTTTCTATCTATCCCCCTCCATGTAGGGTCACAAAGGTGTGGGAAATTTCTGATAAAGTTCAAAGCTTTTCATGGAATTTTTGCTAATACAAAAGCACACACCAGTATATAGCTGTTTATTTTAAGTTTGAAGCAGGTCATCACTTAAACTTACTAATAGAGATGGTGAATCTTAATGCTATACATTTATGTGTCAATGCTTTGCTTGTTTTATACAAACAAAATTCCAAACCAAAGTGTCCCAACCTCTTGGATGTGTGATTCGTGCCCTGTTACAGCCATGCAGAAGCAGATTTGCACAGATCGTGCCTTCATGACATAACCATCAGGAAGAAGTATCCTGCCTGCTACAATCGCACTGTTTAAAGTGTTGGTGACGGTATAGCCTACGTTTTATAGTGATGATTTTGGCCATCAGTCTATGACACAGAGGGAAAACGATCTGTAAAAACACAAATTGCCCGTTCACTTCCACAGATTCCTTGTGCATTTCTCGTTTTCAAAATGGTCATAATTGTGCAACCCTACCGCTCCACCCTTTTTCCAGCGCACCAGCTATCAATACATATTTAATAAGTGCTACACATTCTATGACACAAAGAAAAATGCTAGCACAGAAAAACTTCCTCTATTCATTTATATGTGTTATTCAGTTAATTGCTTGATTGATCATTAAGAACTATAAGTGGAAACTGGTTGAGAGTAATATCCGTATAAAGGTAAGTTTACAGAAGGCCTATTTTACAGCCGATGGTACGCGACTGCTGAAAAGGAAAAACACCCCCATTCATTTTTGTTTGGTAAGACTGTTGAACTTGCTTAGTTTTATTTTTTTTGGGTTATGATTGTACTTGCCCAACTATCCTGTATTGTACACCACATCAGGGAATGGATGCACTTTCAGCTATGTTTGATCTCAGTCTTCTAGTAGAGATATGCAGTTGCTCATCGCACCATTGGTGTGGCAATGAAGAAGTGCGGTTTCCCTGCTCCCCAGGGATTATCTTGACTCCGCCCCCTTTGCACTTCCTGTACTGCAGAAGAATTTCTCAATGTAACTGTCATTGTTATATTTGTGGTCTTCACCATTTGATATATTGCATCGCCATCTCTCCGCTGATACTGACAGTTCTGTCTCACTGGGATGGTCAGTTGCCATGGGAACAGCCTGGGTGTTCCCAGCTGACCTGCAGCTCTGATGTCACTCTTCTGTGGTGCAGGCTTCATTATTTCCTTTTTTTATTGGCCGACTGTTCATCGTCAGAATGAAAGACGACCCTGTACCTCATATGGCTTTATAATACGGTCTATATTTCAGCACAGAAGAGACATAAAATGTGGCTTTATACTGTGTATTTTTGTGCTACAGCCAAAGAGTTGTTGTTTTATGATCATTTGAGTGCACTATAAAAGTATTACCTTAAGAGGTGAGAGGAATTATGGGCCATTGGTGCTACAACTGTTCACTCGGGACCTCTGGAACTGGGTCCACCCTCCCGCTTGGCTCATGTTTTTGAACAGCTTCTCTTTGCCCAATGGGAGGTAAAGGCAGGTCGTGATGTCATCCGGGTACTGGGGGATCGTCACTGTGTGTGCTGGCTTTCATTCCAACTGACCACTTTATTTAATTAAACTTTATTGAGCTGTTAATAACAAAATTGCTTTTGGCCTCAGTGTTTTGCCAACAGTCTGTTCTTAAAGAGATTCTTCTTTGTGGTGTGATTGGTCCAAGTAAGCTAAAGATGTGTCTCATACCTGTTTTCACCAGGATCATCAAAGTGGATTAATTAAGTCCCCATGAGATAAAAAACTGATCGAATACACACAAACTCTGCAGTTCTCGCCAAATACATTTTACATGAGAACTTGGATTTCAGATGCAGATCTGTATCGAGTATCTGCTGAATAAAAGGCAGCCAATGAGGAGGTCAGGTGAAATGAGCACTGGGTTTCACAATGTGCTCCCAAGGAAACACTGCTTTAAGTGCATTGGGGTGGACTTTGCTGCCTATTGTAATAGCTTTAATCAATGATGTTACTTATGTGGCTCCAAATTCCACTATTGATCAGTAAATCGGGTTTAAAAACAGTAAAAGTCTGGTGCAGAACAGGTTCCTCTGTGCAAGATTAGATTAGTTCTAGAATTGATGGGGAAGAGGGCAGGTGAGTCTACAGTCGGGTCATGGAGTCTACAGGTGAGTCTACACTCACTCATCAAAAGGAGCCCGGGGCCAGCCATGCGCCACCCCAACCTCGATCAGTTCTGTTCAGCCTTTCAGCCACTCGTAATTAAGTAAATGTAACGACCACTGTTCCTACTTTTATAGCAGTTTAGTTTAGTCTCATGAAGCCTTTTTTTTGTGTTACTTTCTTGTTTATGTACATGGGTTTTAATGAGAGGAGGTCCTGCTGATTTTATGACCATTTTAATTTTATGACTGTTAATCTTATTGGAAGATATTTCTAATCACTGTTCTGTTTTTGCAGTTGATTAGGCTCTCATGATGAACTATGTACTCTGTCCAATTCCGTCAAAATGAAGTGCATGCACGGCTATCACCGAGCCCTGTTACAGTCTGTTACGGCATCCACATTAACCAAGGAAAGCATGCCAGTTTGGCACACAGACTTGCTCAGGACCTTGGAGTTGATTGCAGTACATTAAGTTTCGTGTGTGTGTGTGCATTTCAGAGAGGAGACATGGATCCCCTGTGGTCCCAATGAGGAACAAAGCCCCGCTGGCACACAGCACCATTAACCCCTCGCAGCCCACGCCCTTCACAGTGCCCAGAGACGGTGTCCACAGCCCCTTCAGCAGGGCACCACACTCAGTCTACCCCCCCAAAGGGGCCCGGGGCCGGCCATGGTGAGCGCTTTCTCTCACCCACCCCACTCTCCGTGGCGCTGCTCCAAATCAATCCTGCTTCAGATGAGGAGATTTTAATTACGGCCGGGCATTCGACCCTAAGGAGATTTATTAAATATATTTTGAGCGCCGTAACGATACTCAGTACTCCGCCATGCGGAGTTATCAGCTTTCTTTTGGCAATTTCTTTTGTAATTATACCATGCGCCACATGAAATTCTTCTGGGGGAAAAAAAGACATCACAATTAGTATCTATTGATTGGGCATTGATATGATTTTTCCCCCCTGAAGCATGTCACATGGTTTGGGGGTTCGCTACTACATCACATGGCAGCATTGACTGTTATTGTGCTTAAAAAACAGTCAATAATTAACCTTACGGTTTGTCGCCCAGCCCTAGTTTGAATAGGGTTTTTCCTATTGTCCCTTGCTCCCACTCTCCCGATCTCTCTTTCTGTCCTTCCTTCATTTTCTTTGCTTTTGCTCTTGCTTACTCTCACTCACTTTTTTGTACTCATTATCTCGATACCCATTTTAATGTTCTTTTCTTCTCACTCACGGCCTCTCTCTGACTCACGGTCTCTCTCTGACTCACTCACTCACGGTCTCTCGCTGTCTCACTCACTCACTCACTCACGTTCTCTCTTGGACTCACTCACTCGCACTCTGTCTCTCTCGGACTCACTCACTCACTCACTCACTCACTCATGGTCTCTCTCGGACTCACTCACTCACTCAATGTCTCTATCGGACTCACTCACTCACGGTCTCTCTCGGACTCACTCACTCACGGTCTCTCTCGGACTCACTCACTCAATGTCTCTCTCGGACTCACTCACTCACTCACGGTCTCTATCGGACTCACTCACTCGGACTCACTCACTCACTCACTCGGACTCACTCACTCACTCACTCGGACTAACTCACTCACTCTGTCTCTCTCGGACTCACTCACTCGCACTCTGTCTCTCTCGGACTCACTCACTCACGGTCTCTATCGGACTCACTCACTCTCTCATTCACTCTGTCTCTCTCGGCCTCACTCACTCATTCACTCTAATTCACTGTCTCTCGGACTCACTCACTCACTCTCATTCACTCTTTCATTCACTGTCTCTCTCGGACTCACTCACTCACTCATTCACTCTAATTCACTGTGTCTCTCGGCCTCACTCACTCACTCTTTCATTCACTGTCTCTCGGACTCACTCATTCATTCTTTAATTCAGTCTGTCTCTCGGCCTCACTCACTCATTCACTCTAATTCACTGTCTCTCTCGGCCTCACTCACTCACTCATTCACTCTTTCATTCACTGTCTCTCTCGGCCTCACTCACTCATTCACTCTAATTCACTGTCTCTCTCGGCCTCACTCACTCACTCATTCACTCTTTCATTCACTGTCTCTCTCGGCCTCACTCACTCACTCACTCATTCACTCTTTCATTCACTGTCTCTCTCGACCTCACTCACTCATTCACTGTCTCTCTCGGACTCACTCATTCATTCTTTAATTCAGTCTGTCTCTCTCGGCCTCACTCACTCACTCATTCACTCTTTAATTCACTGTCTCTCGGACTCACTCATTCACTCTCATTCTCACTGTCTCTCTCGGCCTCACTCACTCTAATTCACTGTCTCTCTCGGACTCACTCACTCATTCACTGTCTCGGACTCACTCACTCACTCATTCATTCTTTAATTCACTGTCTCTCTCGGACTCACTCATTCACTCTTTAATTCACTGTCTCTCTCTCGGACTCACTCACTCATTCACTCTTTAATTCACTGTCTCTCTCGGACTCACTCACTCATTCACTCATTCTCTCTGCCTCTCTCGGCCTCACTCACTCACTCATTCACTGTCTCTCTCGGCCTCATTCACTCTCATTCACTCTGTCTCTCTCGGACTCACTCATTCACTCTTTCATTCACTGTCTCTCTCAGACTCACTCACTCATTCACTCTCATTCATTCACTCTGTCTCTCTTGGACTCACTCACTCATTCACTCTTTCATTCTCTCTGTATCTCTCGGACTCACTCACTCACTCATTCACACTCTGTTTCTCTCTGACTTTTAGTGTGTCTGTTCCTGTGGTGAGTCTGGAGAAGATTCCCTGTCTGGGAAAGAACGAGGGGGCCCACGTCAAACTCAACTGCACGTCCACCACTTCCTCTTCATCTTCGTTGCCCTCGTCCTCTACTGCCGCCATGCTCAAGCCCTCCCACAAGCCCCAGGACCGGGTGCTGAATGGCAGAATACCCAGCGTGCTCCCCTCCGCTCTCGACAGACGACCCAGTGCGTCTCCTTCTACACTGGACAGACGCCCGTCCCCCTCCCCCTCCCCCTCCCCTTCTTCTCTGGACAGGCGACCCAGTGCCCTGCCCACTTCACTGGACAAAAAGCAGCAAAATGGCACCAAGGGCAACAAGCCATATAAGAGGACGTCAGGTGAACACTGGCCCCGCCTCCCTACCGCCACCATCATCATCATCACAGTTACTCTGCTGCTTTTGTGCTCTTTTAAATGAGCATTCTCTCTCTTTTACCTCTTTGGTCACCATGTTTTATTTCAGTATTACGGTTTTAAAGTTATTGATTGAGACAAAATATGAAAGTGAACCGTTTGAACGTCGACGATGTTGGAGTGCAAAGCAGCAACCGAAAAGAAATTCTGTTTTGCACTGACTCCTATATTGGCAGATTTGTGAGTTGTGAATGTTGATATGCAGGGTAGGTTTCCACCGCTGTTGCGGCCAAGTCTTCCTCTTGATTTTTTTCATCTCGTCCTTTATTGTAGCATAGGGAATACGTTATTGTAGGTTTTTGTGGTGTGGAGAATAGTGTGGAAATGACTGTCATGGTGATAAGAGGGGGGGTAACGGATTAAAATTTTCTGGGTGTGTCCATCCTGCTGCCAGTAGAACTGTTGAATGGAGTGCACTGCATCTCTCAGGCCAGCACTGCTTCAGTTATTAATGGTATGCAGGTAGTGTGGGATGTGGGATAGTGAACACCGCACTGATGCATGGCAGAAGCCGTCTTCAGTCTCTGAGCAGTGGCTGCTCTGATTGGCATGTGATCGTCATAGCCTGGTGAGCCCAACCCACCGCCCCCCCCCCCCCCAAACAACATCCAGTCCCAGCGCTGTTCTGCCCATGTTGACATTGGAATCAGAATGCTGGTAGCCAAGGTAACAGGATTCCGAAGCCATTGAGCGAGAACAGCGGAGACATTCAAATGATCATTTGAGCCGGAGTGGTCACCACAACAAACATAGCAGCGGATGCTAAAAGCATCTGTCTGTTACTCCCAATACTGGGAGTTCAGGCAGGGGCGTATTGGTGTGACATGCATAGCTGTGCCTGACGTTAACTGCCTGAAATGTCTTGATGTTTTAATTTTTATATATATATTTTTTTCTTCTGTTAAAGTCAGGGTATTTGATCCCAACAAGCACTGTGGAGTCCTGGATCCTGAGAGCAGGAGACCCTGCACGCGCTCCCTGACCTGCAAGGTGAGCACTGTCCTGGGCTCTCATTGGCTCTTTGTACACCGACTCATTGTGCGCTTGCATATGATTGGGAGATTTTGTGAATGAAAATAGATTGTTTCACACTTAGTGATTTTGTCGTACTGCTTTTAAAAAGCCAGAGCTTTTACAGGTGCGTAGTATGAAGTTGTTAAATTATTTGTTGGATCGCTGTAAATCTTTTGATAGTAGATAATACGGACATTCACCTGGTCAGTCTTTTGTCAGGGGCTGCATGCATTTCTGACTTTAATCCTGTGTGTGCGCATAATGTGTGTGTCGTCCTCAGACACACTCTCTTACCCATCGGCGGGCGGTGCCAGGGCGGAAGAAGCAGTTTGATTCGCTGCTGGCGGAGCACAAGGGGCGAATAAAGGAGAAGGAGAAGGAGAAGGAGGCGCAGCCTGTCCGTGAGCAACAGCGGGCCCGGGATTCCAGTCACATCCTCCCTGCCCAGTCACATGACCCCCTGAGCAGCACACCCACAAACTGCCGCGACAGCAAGACCTTGTCTCCATCGAAGGCCAGGCCTCTCGGCGCATACATACCCAGGTGACTCCATGATCAGCTGACATACTGTCACGTACCATGTTGTTAATTGAACCTGTTTTTTTTACATTTGTCTTGTCACAAATTGATTCATTGATTTTTTTACAAGAACAGCGGTTACCTTGGTAACAACTAATGGGAATCCTAATAGTCGATAGAATCTGTACTCTTAAACAAACACCAAAATATGTTTTCAACTTTAATTCAGGTACATTTTTTTACCTACTGATCAGTGTTCCTTTGTAAATAAAACAAAGCAAGAGCACTAATTTGCTTCTGTAAAGTGACATGTGGAAACCAAAATGTTACCAGTTCAATATCGATCCACAAGGGGGAGCTGTGATGTTCAAGATTTTGATTTCAGGTTCTGACATGGAGGATGTTTTTTTCAGTGTTGGACACTCTTTGACAAAAATGTGTGTGTGTGTGTGTTCAGGACTCCTGGCAGTAAGGGCGGTTTCAGTCAGAACTGCTGCCCAGGACCAGCCCCTGGCATGGTGCCCCTCAGCCTTGGAGCAGAGGGGGGTGGCCGGCCATCCAGTGACGATGATGACGAGGTTGCGGTCCCGGGCAAATCAGAGAGGGCGGACTGCCACTGCTCACCATGCCACCCTCGGCCCATGGGAGTGCGTTCCAAAACCTTGTGATACTCGTACTGCACCATTTTAGTCGCGCTTACTTTAACATGGATAACATCCCTCTTTCTCTCTCTCTCTCACTCTCTCCTGACAGTGCTGCTCTTTTGGCAGTCGGCTGATGGGGCAGGGTCACTACGTGTTTGACAGGCGGTGGGACCGAACACGACTAGCGCTACACCGCATGGTGGAGAAGCACGTCAACTCTCTGATGTGGCGGTGAGCACACACACACACACACACACACCCCACCACCCCAATGCAGGAACCGGACTCTAAAACCAGGCTTTTCCGCCGGGTCCTGGAGATCCTCCCCATTTCATGGATGTGATTAGAATTCATGTTTGCTGCTGAGGGATAGGAAAGGCCACTCGCCTATATCTGAAATCTCAGATCTTTGAGTGAGACTGTTTGCTAATGGACTGTTTAATGCAGCAGTTGTCAGATTGAGTTCCTGCAGGGTCCAACATATGCTGGTTCTTGCCCTATCCTGGGCTCCTGATCACTGAACTGGTCCAGAAATGTTCTTTTTATTGAGCAGCTCTGGAAATGATGCATCACAGCATTAGTGCTGTGGTGAAACCTGCGGCTTGGATTGAATCCATACTGTGCCGTTTCAGTATATGGCCAGGATCCCCAGCAGGGAGGCTTTAATTGTCCATAGCATCAGTGGGGGTTTGGGGTCAGTAGAGTATACCCTGCTAGTATTGTGCCACACTCAAGGAATATCAGTTGAGTCAGTTGAATCTTTAGAAAACTGATGCCAGTGTGAAATTAGGTTTCCGGGAATTCCCTGACACTCCTGGTTTAAATGGCATCCAAAAATGGGGGATTTGAGAATGACCTGGTCAGATTTGCTGTGTTTATTATTCTCTTTGCCCTGAGGCACAAGATTATTGCTTTAAACGGCACTAAATCTGTTGATGTCACTTCCTGTGTGTTGCAGAAAGATCCCGCTGGCTGACGAAAGCCCCACCGCCTCTCCTGGGGCGATTCCAGCCACGCAGTCCTTCCTGTCCCCCTCCCCCTCCCCCTCTCCCTCCTCCAGCAGCTCTTTGGGCGTCAGTCTGCCCCTGCTGTCTCCGCTTGCAGCCTTCGTCGGCCCTTCGGACGGTGTCTCCATGACGTCTTACTCTGCAACATTTCCCCACGGTAGTGGGGGCGTGTTCAGCATCATGGACACCTCCTCCCTGGTGGCTCCATTCCCTGCTCTCTCTGCCGGGTCATCCCAGGGCGCGAGGCCCCGTGCCAAACCCAGCAGGCCCCCAAAGGCGCACGAGCAGGCCTCCGCGGCATTGGGCGTGACGGTGGGCGGGACAATGGGAGGGGCGCTGGGTGGGGCAGAAGCCGGAGCTGTTGAGGGGAAGAAGAAGAAGCCCCCGCTCTCCTGCGCGGCCTCCCACAAGAGGAACAGTATCAGCGCTGCGCCTCCCCTCAACCCCCACCCAGCCGGCCCTGCCTTCTGCAGCAACGGGAGGCCCGGCCACTGTGCCAAAACTGAGCCTTCCCCGCATGCCGGCGATTTTGCCGCGCCCCACCCCCTCCCCGGGGACCACGCCCTGTCCGTCCACAGCCCCCTCCCCTCCCCCCCGGCCTACGGGAGGAAGCGGAAGAGCTCCAGTCCCAGTGGCAGTCCCAGGAAGATGACCAAAACATCGGGGCTGAGCAGCATCTTCAGGAAGGGCGTGTCAGGGCCAGAGCCTCCCCGCACCACCCTCCCCCGGCAGGTAGACTCTCACTTTGCCTGGGGCTAGTCCTGAGTCCCGACTCACTGCTCTATACTGGTACTTATCAGTACCCAGCAATTACAGCACAGCCAGGCCCCTGGTTACAGCAGTGTGGTAGTGGTTCTACATGGAGCGGGTGGGCTAAACGCGTACATTTGCAGTTGCACACGAAGTATTTGCACATCAGTCTTCTCGATGGCCCATTGAAGGTTCATCAGCTGTCATACTTCTCTGTGTAGCACCTTATCTTTCCTCTGCTGGTCTCAGTTTAAAGTGCCCACAGTGATTGTGAGTTTCAGTTTTTTTGTGTTGTTTGCTACACATGTTTTGAAGAAGAAAAAGGGATTCAGTTTGATCCAACATTGTCTCCCCTCCCGAGGTTCAAAGCGAAATTGTCCCGGCGTGACATGAAAGGGGCTCATTGTTTAAGGGCTTGGATGTTTCTGTGGGTGGGCGGCGGCCAGCATCGACGTCTCTTTGTTGTTTCAGCCCGCGGCCCATCGTTGACGGTGCCTGCGCGAGACGCGGAATGCGGAGCGCGCCGACGAGGACGGCCACGGCACGTCGCCGCAGCGACTGACGTCACGGCAAATCTCCCTAGCGCGTGTGGCGGCAGCCGCCGCAGCCCAGCAATGACATTGCTCCCGGAGCGTAGGTACACTGTACTTAGCCCGAGGCCTGGCTCTCCTGCTTGGGCGGCCTGAATGCTCGTCGGATCAAACCACACCGGCTGCGCTCTCATCGCCACTACTACTATTCCACTTCACCTCCAGTTTTCCGTTATGAAATCTACCAGGGCAGAGCTGTTGGAGGTTCACAGCGTCACGGGAAACCGGCTCCCTTCGGACAGACACTAACAGTCACCCCCAGCTGAACAACTTCACGCAATTACAGCGAGCACTTTGTTACGCAAAAAAGCCCATTTCCGACGGGGGAAACGGGTCAGTGGATTTCAGACGTCTGCTGCGCAAGCGCATTTCATTCACGCTTCCGACGTAACCGGATCCTGTCTCGTTTCCTCTTGAATACGAGCGCCGGAGACGTACGGAAGCTTGTTAAGTGGAGGGACATGGCGGGTGATTCTGTGGGGGTTTGAACATGGACCACCTGTGCACCCTCCATCTTAGGCTTTATGGGTCAGTCACGGTGAGGCTCCTGTAGGAGAGAGCGGCTCCTGCTGGTCAGTGTTAAAAGTGCACTTACTTCCAGGTCTTATCACGCCTGAACTGCAGTGGGCTGCAGACCGCAACCAGGAAATTTGAACTTTGTACCAAGGGAATTTATATTACTGGTACTGTTTTGCAAGTGATGCCAGGTGTTCAAGGAGACTTGTTTTTACATATCACGCAGCATAGAGTCAAGACCTGACTGGCACCCCAAATTGTAATATTTTATAGAATTGATTTTGTATAATATTTATGGTTTCTTTCGATACCTTTCTAACTGACCGGAATATTGCTACAGATATTGAGCAGAATTATATTTGTATTATCTTTTAAAATATGAAAGTATTATAGTGTTCCTATCATTGGAAAGAAATGTGTACATATCTTTATTATTTTTGTATTTATTATTTTCTCAGCGCTAAAGAGCATTTAGGAATTTTCGCCTACTTCCCCTGCCGCAATAGCATGGAATGTGGGTTAGTAAAGGGGGATGCCATCACCTTGCTTGTGGTATTTTATTTCTGCGTCATCTCGCTCTTCCCAGTATGACCTGGTGTTGGAACAGTGTTTCGCCTTGGTAGGGAATCCGACCCGATGAACATGAGTTTTCTTTTTTGGCTTTTTGCTACGACACTAAACCATGAGCTCGACGCCCCATTGAGAGGCACCTCCCGCTGCTCCAACAAGTCTGCTGACACCTGGCC
Organism: Ilyophis sp. 1 JC-2022; assembly: GCA_022702515.1. Taxonomy (NCBI): domain Eukaryota; kingdom Metazoa; phylum Chordata; class Actinopteri; order Anguilliformes; family Synaphobranchidae; genus Ilyophis; species Ilyophis sp. 1 JC-2022. The sequence continues at coordinate 87,326,764 of CM040404.1, read as the reverse complement.
CGGAGGTTCTTTTCTAGGCCCAAAACTAACTTCTGCGTATTCTGTGTGCCTTGACTGAAGGAAAATTATACCACAATAATAGTGTGGTGAGATTGACCGCCTCTGCCTCCAGGCGTGTTGTTCAGTCAGTAGCTTGTTCTGGATGGGCTCATTTAAGCTGTTGAAATAAATAGGAGCAGGGCACTCCGTTAAGACTGTCTTTAATTTGAATGGCACGGCAAACTCGGACCTTGTCTTCCCCGAGCAACCGCGATATCGCCATAATTCCAACAAGGCTTCAGCGGTGTGGCTTCCCTACCTTCGTACTGCCTAATGAGACCTTAACAGATGCACTGGATGTCTTTGTGTGGCTTCCCTACCTTCGTACTGCCTAATGAGACCTTAACAGATGCACTGGATGTCTTTGGATTTCCACTCGCAAAGAACGGAAGCTGCAGTGCGACTCTCTTGGAGCTGTGAAGAGGTGTCTTTGTTATTGCCTGATGCCAAGTCGCGAACGCAAACCGAATGACCCAGTCAGATTACCCGCTTGTATGCACTTTTTCCGACATCAGGAACTTTGCACTTAATTACGTGTATTAGCTTTAAAATATGTATGCCGTTAAAAAATGATTGCCTGCTAATGGTAATACCAGCTTTCCCCCATAAATCTTGTAGCGACATGAATGTTTGAGTGCCCCCCCCCCTGGGAGTGCCTGGGAGGGCTCAACTGTAGGAAGAGTTGAGGCTTCATAAACCCATTATATGTAAATTACTCACATTTACTCCATTTAGTAATCCCATCGGAGCTGGTGGGAGACTTGTAGAAAGCAAAACCTTTTCATTGGTTCTCACAACAAAACCCTATCATTTGTTCAAATCAGCGAGTCACTGTTAGCACATGGTAATACAGGTCTACTGTGTCATTGATATTGATGTCAGAGTCACTACATGTTGCCTTAAGGTGTGGATTCTGTCTGTAGTACTCTTAAAGTGACATCTGCCTTTTTACATTGTCATGGAAGAGTCTTCATGACCCCCCCCCAATGGATTATGATTACCATGTGCTGTCACTCACTGGAATTAATTTGCTCATTAAGAGGGAAAGAAATTTGACTTGCTGCTTCTCTCACAAACCAAATCGTAAACTAACAAAACATAACAACAAACACAAGTATCTGGAAAGCAGCATTAGTAGTTACTGTACAAGCACACTGCTGGTGTCTGTAGGAACATGCAAATGGGCTACCCCAGCCAACAAATTAAGTGTTCAAATTGGCTAAATTATTACTTCAAGATGATACATATTTAGAACATGTAATTGTAAAATTGGTTATTGACGATGGTTACTGCATTTGAGTGAAAGGTCTTTTTTTAAATAGTGTCCCCTACCCTTGAGTAATGTGAAAGTCATCCTGGAGGAAGTGTTGCTTATTCTCTGTAGTGTGGCCTTCATATAGCAGAGGGGTGTTGGGCACCAGTCTTAGAGGGTCTGGTTTTGCGTGTTTCAGCGCTTCAGTGATTCACGTCAGTCACTGGCTCATTGGCTACATTGGAGTCCGCACACCTTGTTTCCAAAGTCTAAATTGGCTGCTGATTGAAAGGAAACTGCAGAGACTGCAGTCCTCTGGTACTTGAGTTCGACACCCCTGATCTTGTAGCCTGCTTTGGGTTTTGTAAAGGAGTTCTGTTAAACGTCCGAGTGTCAAGTATCTTGCTACTTGAATTTGCAATTTGGCTAAGCTTTTTTGTATCTGCGTCAAATGTCCAAACCAGCAAATAATTCTAACTGTCGTAATGCTCTTATAAAAAGGTTTATAAAAGAGAGTTAAAATGTTTGTTTCCATGTTGAATTTTTAAAGGTTTTCTCAAGAAATGAGGAACACGCTGGCATTTCCCATTGGATATTTCCGGATTTTGTTGCCAGCAAATCTCGTTGTCTACAAATACTCCCCAGTGTTTGACCTGCTGCACAAAAGTGAAATTGTATTCATCAAAATACTTTGCCCTTCATAGCAGAGTAATAGGAGTTGGTCATGTCTCCTAAGTTACTGCCAAACTACAGTAGCTCAATGCAGCTTGACTTTTGTGAATCATCAAGTCTCCACTCTCCCACTACTGGTTTTAGGAGATAAGAATTTCTAATTTGACCATGAGATGTCTTTTCATTTTCTGATTCAGTTGATTGAGGATAAATGGCTAGAAGTGAGAAGTTATTTACTAGCAATAACCGCTGAGGTCCTTATAAATAATTGTGTGTGACTGCGATTTTGGGATTCCTGACCCAGATATCCGTTATTTTGTGCCTCTCCGATCTACAAGTTCCCAAATTGGTAAACCTGAAACAGTTTTTGGCCCCTGTGTTTGGCTTCATTGCTCTGCCTTACTTCTCTAATTTCCTTAGGATGGAGTGGAGGAAGCATTCAGACATACTTGGATTCCACCAGCATACTGAAAAGGGTACAGGTGAAATGCATTATTTTTGTATCCAAACTTAAATTGGAGCACACCAGGTATGGCAGAAGAGCTTATAATTATTTTGAAAATTCCCATTCTTAATGGGGTGTTGTTCTAAAAAAAAAAAATAATAATAATTCTGCTTTTCAGTAAAATGATACTTATTCAATTGATTAGTACTAATGTAAAATGAGTTATTCAGGTTTTGGGCAGGTTTTTTTAAATCACAAAGTAATTGCACTGCTCAATATTTTTCTTTTGAACTTTCATTTTATCTCCTGGAAATGTCATGTTTTTTTCAGAAGCTTTACTTGGAGATACTTCCGTGCCGCAGTAATTTCTCTTTAGAATCCGCTTCTGTGTGGGAATACCTGAGGAAAAGCTGTCTCTCCCACGCGCGCGCAAGGACCCCACCCCCTTCACTTCAGGAGATGGTTATAGGACCATTGGCTGGGGAGGAGGTCGTTCTGTAATTGTGACATTGAGTCATTGGGGGTGGGGGGCATTGAGAAAACAAGGAAGGAAAGAGAGCAGGTAATGGATAGATACTGCCATGACTCACCACCTACTCGAATGTCCCTGGATTCTGGATATTTTTAATTTAGACTTTTTTTTTTGGGGGGGGGGGTTGTATTTTTCTAGTTTGTTTTGTATCTGGCTTTGTAAATAAAAATTAATTTATATGTTTGTAAGAAAACCAATGTCTAGCCTCTTCAATCAAAGAGTGTGGCATTTGCTCCAGTGAGCAAAAGCACTGGTCAGCTGCAATGGGTAGAGATTGGATCATGTGTGCACTGACGGGCAGTGGGCGGTAGATGTTATTCTCTCTGGACAAAAGAAGAGACTTTGCAAAAGCTGTGGGGTGTTTTTTTTCCATGTGGGCTTACAGCAGCACAGCTACAACATCTTTTCCCTGGGCCCTAAACCATGTTACCTGCTGCTGTATTCTAGCCTGGTCGGTTACCCGTACATAATGAGACGTTAAGAGGATTATCTTCAACTTCACATGAACAAGCCTTGTGTTCCTTGTGGGTCAAATCCAAAATTTAGGTCAAAATTCCTAAATTTAACATCCACCAAAGTAAACGGTTCACACTTAAACTTTAATTGCAGAAACCCCCTTTGAGTCGTGGCTGTTCCAGAGCAACAGAATATATTTGTTGCTTAATGTAAAGCGCTTAGATCTGGTATCAGTGTTCTAACCAAGGCTGTGCACTATTTATCTGCAAAATTGCTGGGGATAGAAAGTGCTTGCTACAATTTCACTGTAGATAAACTGCTCATCCATGGAGAAAAACCAATCTCATGCACTCTCTGGCATGGCCACTGGAGGCACTCTAATGTGTGGTGTCATAAATAAATTTTTGTCCACCTCGTGTTAAAATAACTGATCTTAAAATAACTCTGCTTCCAGTTCACTGGTGAGCTGAAAGAACTAGGCAGCTCAGCTTTATTCTAATTCCTTGTGGCCTAATAGAGGTGAACTATGAAGCTTTAATCCACCTTGAGGAAAAACTGCCAGCAATGATAAAATGGCACAATTGTCACACAGCACATCTTGTACGCATCCTGCTCGGCCATTTGTAACGGCTGCATTTTGTGAAATGGTGGTGCTATTTTTTGGACCATTTGGACAAACATTTTTTTCACCTTGAAATAAAAAACGGCAACGAGTTACAGGCCGGGGACAATGGCGTAAAAATAAATGTCATGGACAAAAGCACTCGCAATTATCGAAATTATGTGAAGTGGCTCACTTTTTAAAAATTCACCAAAGCTTGAGCATTTTGTCAATCGGGAACTGTAGCATACGTTCACCTGCATTGTGTTTTATTTGATACAATGTCAGTGGTACTGTGGTTGGGACACATTTTACCGCAGTAACATTTTTTTAAAGACATAAAAATGTTTTTTTTTTTTGTTCCAGCCTCAAATCTAACCGTAACCTCCTTTTACATGACTATCAGAATTAAGCAAGTTGTACATTCTTTTAGTGGTCACAGAATTTAATAATAATAATAATAATAATAATAATAATGCCTGGAATTTATATAGCGCCTTTCTCGACACTCAAAGCTCTACAATGATGAGGGGGGAAACTCGCCTCAACCACCACCAATAACAAAATTCCTGTTTCTTCACTAAACTTTGGATGAGAATGCACTATGGTTAGATTGAAAATAGAATGTCATGCTGTTAATCATTTGCCATCTCCTCACTGATTATATTTTTGTGTAGGTGAAGTTTATTGTATGAGCTTTGAGCTGTTTAATGCATTTTCTTTAATTTTTATTGAATTTCAACAGGTATATCTAACCTTGGACCAGCTCCAACAAGGTCATTATGTCCGTTATGCTAGCCATATGCATGCACTGGTCATTTCCGCTTTCTCACATTTTCTTCTTGGCATGTGGAAATGGAAGAAACCTTGCTTGTCTGGGGCCATCGGCTTGACGTGTGTACACAATGCACTCAGCTTATGAGTATTATTATGGAAATTGAAACTAATGTTCAACAATTGTTTTTTAGGACCAAGCATAAGAAAGACATTGGTAACATATGGTGTATATAAATTGCATGGCATAGGACACCATGTCAACATCCTGGTTGTTTACAGTCAGGACCTAATTGGCCAACATGCAGTCGTGACTCGTGAGTGAACGGGACAATAAAGAACCAGTCTAGCTAAGATTCAACATGTAGAAGACTCGTTAGGAACTGATAAACTAATCAGAGATCAAGGACATGTGGGATTGGGAGCACCATTCAGCATGGGGGAAGAAATAAAGAACAAACAAAAGTGCTTCAGCGAGGCCTTAGTTTGACTGTTTTGCCATAAAAAAGACACATTTGGACAATGAGTGATAAAGAGTATTTGGTGAACCTGATTAAGGAGAAGCCTGTGTTCTACAGCAAAACACAAATGGGTTATTCCAACATGATGGCAAAGTCCAGTGCTTGGAGAAATATTGAAAAATGTTTTTGAATTGGTATATACAGTGAGCACCATAATTCATTGGACAGTGACATTTGGTTCTGTAGACTAGCACTTTGAGTTTGAAAGGATACAATGACAATGAGGTTGAAGTTTTAATTTGACTCAGCTTTAATTTGAGGGTATTTTCATCCATATCGAATGAACCGTTTAGAAATTATAGAACCTTTTGTACATAGTCTGTCTCTCCCCCCCCCCCCCCTGTTTTCAGGCATCAAAAATATTGGACAGTTTAACATAATGTGGAATAAAGTAATAATTTTTTATATTTGGTCGCATATCTTTTGCATGCCATGACTTCCTGATGTCTGAGACCCAATCTTGATATCTTATTTTCTGGTACTCTTACAAGCGATACTATAACCTCTCTGCATTTGAATGGATCTCTATGGGAATTGGGGGGTGGGACTAGATATAGCTGTAAATTATGCTGGAACGTTATGGAACACATGGTTGGCTAAATGGCTCCAAGTCATCAAGGGTCTGAGGTATCAAACTAGCCTCGGACCATCACTCTGCTGCCAGATACGGAGTAGATATGGATGGATCACTTTAATGGTTGTTTCTCCTGACACATTTTCCTATTGAACTTTATGGAAAAATAAGTCAGGAGAAGAAAGCCTTCAAGTTATCCATCCATATCTACTGCATATCTGGCAGCAGAGTGATCATGGCATGCAAAGGATACTGTATGTGACCAAATATTAAAAACTTACTTTTTTTGAGTTTGTATCCTTTCAAACTCAGTGCTAGTGTACAGAACCAAAATAACAAAAAAATGTGTCACTGTCCAATAAATTACAGTGCTCATTGTATACAGTGGGGATTGAATGTATTCAGGCAGGGACACAATTTTTGTTGTTTTGGCTCTGTAGAACATTGGATTTTAAATGGTTATATTATCGCTTGTAATAGTACCAGAAAATAAGATACCGAGTTTTTTCATGTTGTTGGGTCACAGACATCAGAAAGTAATCGTATGCAAAGGATATGCAACCAAATATTAAATATGACTAAAGTTTCTTAATTTGTCCAATTACTTTTCATCCCCTAAAATGGAGGGGACTGTGTATAAAAAGGGCTACAACTGCTACATGGTTCACTCAATATGGATGTAAAAACCCTCAAATTAAAGCTGAAAGTCTGCACTTTAACCTCAGGCACTGTTCCATTTAAAATCCAATGTTCTGGAGTACATAGCCAAAACAACAAAAATTGTGTCACTGCCCGAATACTTTCCGTCCCCACTGTATACACAGTGTTGTCCGTAAGTATTTGGACAGTGACACAATTTTTGTTTTGGCTCTGTACTCCAGCACATACAGTCAAGCCGGAAAGTCTGAATACCCCTTTCACCTTCTCCACGTTTTATTACATTACAGACATATTCTACAATAGATTGAGTTCATTTTTTGTCTCAAAATTCTACACAAAATAGCCCATAATGACAAAGTGAAAACATGTTTTTAGAATTTTTTGCAAACATATTAAAAATCTTTCATTTACATAAGTATTCATACCCTTTGCTTTAACATATTTTTAAAGTATCATATTTAATATTTGGTCGCATATCCTTTGCATGCTGTTACTTCCTGAAGTCTGTGACCAATCAACAGCAAAAGACTCCCGATATCTTATTTTCAGGTACTGTTACAAGCAATACTATAACCTCTCTGCATTTGAACTGATCTCTATGAGAATTGTGGGGTGAGACTAGATTCAGCTGTAAATTACACTGGTACAGTATGGAACACATGACTGACTAAATGGCTGTACGTCATCAAGGGTCTAAGCCAGCGGTCCCCAACCTTTTT